>CM039673.1:302537817-303137817 GCA_022496015.1 Hordeum marinum
AAACAAGTTAGACGTCCTCTAATTTGTAGTTGCAAGTTTTTACGTGGCTGCTATAGGTTACTAGCAAGAACGTTTCTTACCTACGTCAACACCACAACGTGATTTGCCAATTGCTATTTACCCTTCATAAGGACCCTTTTCATCGAATCCGATCCGACTAAGGTAGGAGAGGCAGACACCCGCTAGCCACCTTATGCATCTAGTGCATGTCAGGCGGTGGAACCGGTCTCACGTAAGCGTACGTGTAAAGTTGGTCCGGGCCGCTTCATCCCACAATACCGCCGAATCAAGATAAGACTAGTAGCGGCAAGCAAATTAACAAACTCGACGCCCACAACTGCTTTGTGTTCTACTCGTGCATAGATTCTACGCATAGACCTAGCTCATGATGCCACTGTTGGGAGACGTGGTAGTAAATCAAAATTTTCCTACGTTCACCAAGATCTATCTATGGAGAAACCAGCAACGAGAGGGGAGAGATTGCATCTTCATACCTTTGAAGATCGCTAAGCGGAAGCGTTACAAGAACGCGGTTGATGGAGTCGTACTCGCAGCGATTCAGATCGCGGTAGATCCGATCAAGTGCCGAACGGACGGCACCTCCGCGTTCAACACACGTGCAGCCCGGTGACGTCTCCAACACCTTGATCCAGCAAGGAGGAAGGAGAGGTTGGGGAAGGGCTCCAACAGCAGCACGACGGCGTGGTGGTGGTGGAGTAGCAAGGTATTCCGACAGGGCTTCGCCTAAGCGCTGCGGAGGAGGAAGAAGAGAGGTAGGGCTTCGCCGTGAGAGAGAGAGATCAAATCCTGTCTCAAAACATCCAAAACCTCAAGTATATATAGGAGGAGGGACGTGGAGGGCTGGCTTGGCCTCTACTCCAAAGAGGAGATGGCCGGCTGAATTAAAGGGAGAGTCCACCTCCCACAAGGGAGGTGGATCTCCTCCTTTTAAATCCTTTTTGCCTTATCTCCTTATCTCCAGCCACATGGGCCTTTAGCAAAAGTCTTGCCCAGCCCAATAAGGGCTGGCACACTTTATCTAACAGCCCATGTGGTCCTTTGGTCGTCACACCCCTCCCGGGGGTCCTCCGGCACCCTCCCGGCACTCCCGGTACACTACCGATGAGCCCGAAAACTTTCCGGTGACCAAAACTGGACTTCCTATATATCAATCTTTACCTCCGGACCATTCCGGAGCTCCTCGTGACGTCCGGGATCTCATCCGGGACTCCGAACAACCTTCGGTAATCACGTATACCTTTTCCCTATAACCCTAGCGTCATCGAACCTTAAGTGTGTAGACCCTACGGGTTCGGGAGACACGTAGACATGACCGAGACACCTCTCCGGCCAATAACCAACAGCGGGATCTGGATACCCATGTTGGCTCCCACGTACTCCACGATGATCTCATCGGATGAACCACGATGTCAGGGATTCAATCAATCCCGTATACAATTCCCTTTGTCTATCGATATGGTACTTGCCCGAGATTCGATCGTCGGTATCGCCATACCTTGTTCAATCTCGTTACCGGCAAGTCTCTTTATTCGTTCCGTAACACATCATCCCGTGGCTAACTCCTTAGTCACATTGAGCTCATTATGATGATGTCTTACCGAGTGGGCCCAGAGATACCTCTCCGTCACACGGAGTGACAAATCCCAGTCTTGATTCGTGTCAACCCAACAGACACTTTCGGAGATACCCGTAGCGTACCTTTATAGCCACCCAGTTACGTTGTGACGTTTGGCACACCCAAAGCATTCCTACGGTATCCGGGAGTTACACAATCTCATGGTCTAAGGAAATGATACTTGACATTGAAAAGCTTTAGCAAACGAACTACACGATCTTGTGCTATGCTTAGGATTGGGTCTTGTCCATCACATCATTCTCCTAATGATGTGATCCCGTTATCAACGACATCCAATGTCCATGGTCATGAAACCGTGACCATCTATTGATCAACGAGCTAGCCAACTAGAGGCTCACTAGGGACATGTGATGGTCTATGTATTCACACATGTATTACGGTTTCTGGTTAACACAATTGTAGCATGAATAATAGACAATTATCATGAACTAGGAAATACAATAATAACCATTTTATTATTGCCTCTAGGGCATATTTCCAACATCTAGTGAGGGAAGTTATCACCATAGAGGTCCATACTTTGATGGACTAATTTTGCTAGTTGTAAGCACAAAATGAAAATGCATATTTTTGGTCATAACCCTGCTGTCTGGGCTGTTGTTCGTGTTGGCTTGCAAGGTGAGTTCTTTGCGGATGGACGCGAACCAAATTGTGAAACGACTGCGGATGAGTTGAAGATGTTGCAACTCAATGCTCAAGCATGCGACATTCTCTTCAACTGCTTATGCCCCTAAGAATTCAACAAAATCAGCCGTCTTGAGAATGCAAAAGAGATTTGGGATACTTTGGTTGATATGCACGAAGGAACCGAGTCCGTGAGAGAATCCAAGTTAGATGTTCTTCAAGGTCAGCTCGACAAGTTCAAGATGAAGGATGGTGAAGGAGTTGCAGAGATGTACTCTAGGATAGCTCTCATCACAAATGAGATTGTCGGCTTAGGAAGCGAAGAAATGATCGACAAATTCATCATCAAGAAGACACTTAGAGCTTTGGATGAGAGATACGACACTGTGTGCACATTAATCCAAATGATGCCAAACTACAAAGATCTCAAGCCTACGGAAGTCATTGGAAGGATTGTTGCTCATGAGATGACACTCAAAGATAAAGAAGAACTTCATCACAAGTCTAGTGGTGCTTACAAAGCCACAAGTGATGCTCCCGCAACTTCAAGCAACAACCTTGCCACCAATGAAGAGATAAGCCTCATGGTCAAGAAATTCAACAAGTTCTACAAGAATAGAGGCAAAGAAAGAAACTCCAACTCAAGATATGATGAGAAGCTTTCGTCAAGTCGTGACCGCAATTGCTACAATTGTGGGAAGCTCGGACACTACTCAAATGAGTGCACGGATCCCTACAAAAGAAGAGAAGAGTCACCTCGAAGACGAAGCTCAAGAAATGAGTAAACACAAAGAGAGAGAAGGAGTAGAGATGATCGTTATGAACGAAGACACTCAAGGAGAAGTAGAGATTCGGGGAAGAAGGACAAGTACACCAAGAGCTACACAAGAAGAAAACATCAAGCTCACATTGGTGAATGGGTTTCTGGCTCCGACTTCGACAACAAATCTGAGAGAAGCTATCACTCCGACTCTGACTATAGTCAAGATGATGGTGTTGCCGGAATTGCTCTAGTGACTACCAACTCCTACGATCTATTTGATTCACCAAATGAAGGGAGTGGAAGTTGCTTCATGGCTAAAGGCCCTAAGGTATCACACCTCGAATATCTTGATTTTGATAGTGATGAAGATGATTTGCTTTGTGATGATGACTTCCTTTGTGATAAAACTAATGATGTTGATCAAAATGAACTTGATAATTCTCATGCTAGTCAAGATGAGCCATTTTATGATGATAATATTAAAATAGAACAACTAACTAAAGAACTAAACACTCTTAAGTTAGCTCATGAATCTACTCTCGAAGATCATAGAGAGCTTGTGACAACTCATGAGAAGCTACGCTTCGACAAGCTCAACTTGGAGCGAGAGCATGGGTTTCTCAAAGCTATCAATGGAGATCTCCAAAAGAAGACTTCATCTTATCTAGACAAACGACTACTCTTGTCTACTTTGATGCCTCAAGTTAAAACTAAGCAATCTAGTAACAAAGCCAAGAAAGGTTCTTTGTCTAGTAGCAACAATAAAAATGCTAAACCCAATGATGTTGCTTCTAGTAGTTCTATTGATTCCACTAATGATGATTCTCTTAGACAAGTTACACTTGAGCAAGAAAATGCTTTATTGTAAGAAATTATATAAAATGGTATCTACAAGAGTCTTGCCGGATGTAAGCAATTTGAGGAAACTATACGCAAGCACGGAGGATACCGGAAGAATCGTGGTGTTGGCTACTTCAATGCTAATGGAGTTGAGTGGGAAGAAGGTGAATACCCCAAGCCCAAGTTTGTTCCTCAAAAGGAGAAGTATGAAAATACTCTTCCCAAGGGGACAAACACTCAAGATGACATTCCACCACAAGACCACAAGCTCAAGGGCAAGAACAAGCTTCAAGAGGACATTGGCTCATATGAAGATGAACCCCTAGCTTTGGTGGAGTGGGTTCCCAAGGCTACTTCAAGCTCAACTACTACAAAGGTTACTTCAACACCAAGGATCCCCATCAACTTGATGTGGGTCCCCAAGAAGAAGAACTAGTAAGTTCTTGAGGGGTGACTCCGCTAGTGAAATTCACTCACATTCATTATTGGCAAGGACTTTTTGCACTCAATGCAATAGTTCAAGGAGTCACAACAAGGGCAGACCATACTCAGTTTAACACGTGTAATCATGACAGCATCATCAATTGGTTAGTTAGGCAACCATATAACCGCTGGTGGAGAGACGATCCAGTTCACTCGTTGGCGTCGTGGGATGGGTGGCGTGGCCTCGTCTCTAAAATTCTTGACTAGGTTGAGCTTTGATGGGCTGCCGCAGGAAGCATGGGAGGTAGAGTTCGTTGGTAAGCTCGTTAGCAGTCTCGACGGTGATCTCGTTAAGATGGTCAAGCCCACTAATCGTTGCTTCCTATTTGTTGAGGCGTGGACAAGAGATCCCAACAAAGTGCCCAAGTTATATGAAGTAGAGCTGCCAGAACCTGAACTAGGACAGGATTATCCAACCTCTGACTCTCATGGGCCAATTTTAGCACCTAGTAGTCAATTGAAACTTGAGAAGCCAATCGTTCTACATGTTGTGAAGATCCATATTATGAAGATGATAGATCGGACCCCTATATTAACAGGATGTCGGATGCTTATGATTACGATGATGAATCCAATAGTGCTCGTTGTCACACTTTCACTTGCTATCCTGGCACAACTGATGGAGCAGATAGGGCATACATTGGAGGTGCACACAGATTAGCAAATCAAGGGACTGATGCTCGTGCAGGTGGTCTGTTTAGGATGTAAACGCATCAGGAGTGTTCATTACCATGATCGTATCGATTTGTACCCTTTTCATTTGAACTCCGGAGGAACTTCGCGTTGTATGTCACATTATGTAACTCCGTGTTGTAATGTTAGATTATGTAACTTGGTTTTCATTAAGACTTCATGTTGATCGTATCGATTTATACCATCGTGCACAAGAGGGGGAGAGAATGAAATAAAAATACCCTATCTACTGGCGGTAGGTACGCAACACCCTACCGCCAGGGACCTTGGCGGTAGGGTACTTCGGCCTACCGCCATAGGTGTTAGCGGTGGGAACTCATGCGCAAGACCAGCCGGTTGTCTGGTGAGGTGCGCCACACCCTACCGCTAGGGACGTTGGCGGTAGGCTAGTACACCCTACCACCATAGGGGTTGGCAGTAGGAACTCGCGCGCAAGACCAGCCACCATCTGCTAGGATGCGCCACACCCTACCGCCAGCGAGGGCAGCGATAGGCTGGTAAACCTTACCGCCATAGCTGTTGGCGATAGGGACCTATATTTTCCTTTTTCTTCAGATCAAAGAAGAGTTTATTGCCCTTATTCTTCAACTATTTTTTTCAAACAACAACTCAACCTAGCATTGCAAGAAGACCGTAGGAGTTCAACAAGACCATAAGAGTTCAACATTAGAGTTCAAAGTACAACAAGACCATAAAAAAAGAAACATCGCAAGTTCAACATTAGAGGTCAAGCCCACTAATACATCTGCTTCAACTAAGCTTCAGGAGACCTCACAAGATCTCTAAGGAAACATGGGCCCCTTTCCCTTGTTGTAACGTGCCTTATCCTCCTCGTAAGCTTCGCGAGCCCTAGCAAGCTTTCTTGCCCTCTCCTCATCACGAGCCTCCTTCTCTTTGCGTGCCCTCTCCGCCTCGCGCTTCTTTCGCTCCTTCTCCTCCTTAGCAAGACGTTCCTTGTACTCGGCATGCTGCAAAGATTCTTCAAACAGCCGCCGCCTCCGATCCCAATCTGCACTTTGGTCCTTCTAGACATCTTCTGGCACTTCATCATCTATCCACGTGAAATACTTGCAAAGAGGAGGGGGTGACTGCATAGAAGACATGTTTGTTTGTTAGTAATAAAATTGGAACACTCATCATGAAAACACATTCACCGGAACATATTAAACATACCGGAGGAACGTCATAGGCGTTAGTCGGACGTCTACGATCATGTGCATAGTTGGGACACACAAAAAACCTCCTCCCTTCCGTCCATGACTTCTTCCGGTCAGTAGATACCTTGACCTTGCAAATGTCTCCACACCAGCATGGTGGGGTTATAAAATCTTTGTCCTTTGTCTTGTCCAAGGCTGCCTCCTTCCACTTGTTCGGCATGTCCTCTTGGTCAGCGCACTCCGGCCTCGGGATGGAACCGGATGAAGCCATGCCTGCATACATTTCAATATTGTTAGTGACATATATGGATTTTACAACTAATATGACAACAAGGGCAAAAAATTTAGAACATGACATAACAAATTTACCATGTATACTCTATTAACCCTTCGTATCTTAGTAACACCGGAAGCGTGACCACTACCCCCCCCCCCCAAGTCTAACACCATAAGGTACTCCGCGACCACCGCTAGTGGCTCCTCTTGCACTACTACCTGTAATAGTAGTTCGTCCTCCGCGACCACCCCTAGTGGCTCCTCTTGCACTACTACCTGTAACGGTAGTCCATCCTCCGCGACCACTAGTACTCCCTGGACGGCCACCAGTATGACTCGTGCTAGTGTTGCATGTCATGTTATTGTGTCCTGGGTTGTCACATTAACCACAATTGTTGGTGTCGGGAGGCTCCATGAAATGACCGCTGCCAAATTGTTTCATGCGAGTATATCCAGCTATATCATCCATTTCCCCTAAACCTCTTCTTTCTTCTTCTCCCTTTTGTAGATACCATAAGTGTAGGATCAGGCATGATATGTGGGCCATCGTACTCCGGCCACTATGACTAGTCAAGGAAAGGATGGAATCGAGGTGCCCATGTCAACCTCGTGGCTTCCAATGTGAACTGATGCAGTCATATGGTAATTCTATCTGAAACCGGTAAGTTCCTTGCCCTCGAGCCGTCATCACGTGCGAGCACGGCCAATGGTACATGTGAGGCCTCTCACATTGACACCACCGGTCCTTGAGGTGCACCTCATAAGCCACGCCGCCGTAGGTGACACCATCTCGTGTTGTGCCACCTAGCTCGTCAACTTGGTAGATCCCATCTTTGTCGTTGAATCTGATGATTTGTTGATGGGAAGACTTGCATGCTTGAAATTTCAGCCAATCATGAACCTTATATAGATATTCCATTTTCTCCCCTATCCAATTTGTCGTTGATATGGAATGCTTAAGGAAATACTCATTCAACTTCAAGAAGGTGTATTTCAATATTGCAGTTACAAGCAAAGAATAAACACCCTTCAGCACATTGTTGAAGCATTCCACCATGTTGCTTGTCATGTCGCCATATCTCCAAACTTCGTCATCAAAAGGGCGTGCCCACTTTTGTTTTTCCTCATAATGCCTAGTAAGGAATGCTCTCCCCCTTTGGTTCTTTTTCAATGCCTTCAAAAGATTATCATACTGGCTTGTGAATGCATCAAAGGAGAATGTCGTGCACACATGCATAAGGTCTTTGCAAAACCCTTTGCTCTTGCATGCCCGGTAAAAGTTTGCCATGAAATGCCTCATGCACCATCAGTGGTGAAGCTTCGGCAGGCCGGGAATGGACACGGCTATCGCCTGGAGAATCCCACGATGCCGGTCTGATATGATGCATACCTCCCTATTGCCAATCACCTTGGTTCTCACATGCCTCATGAACCAGCCCCAGTTGTCGCCATGCTCGAAAGGAACTAAAGCAAATGCAACCGGCAACACGTTATCATTGGACGAGTGAGCCATTGCCACCATTAGAGTGCCCTTGTACTTCCTAGACAAGAATGTGCCATCGATAGACAACACCGG
Source organism: Hordeum marinum (assembly GCA_022496015.1). NCBI lineage: Eukaryota > Viridiplantae > Streptophyta > Magnoliopsida > Poales > Poaceae > Hordeum > Hordeum marinum. The sequence continues at coordinate 302,545,887 of CM039673.1, forward strand.
ACGACAATGCTTGAATGCCTCGATGCATTGCCCAAAACTCCAGAACACACGGTGAAACACTCTGTCATTTTCCTCCACCGCATGACACATGCCAGGGTTCCTATGTGCGATTGCTCCCAACATCCTTGGGAGAATATTGTATGCAGCCTCATAATGACCATGCAACATCCTAATTGCATTTGCCTTCGCCTTCCATACCTTCCCATAGTTGATCGGGTATCCGAATCGTTCGTTAACCATACTCATGAGAAACTTCACCTTCACGGTTGGATCATGGGCTACATGAGGCAACAATTTGTATCCTAAAAATTCTGACGTGAGTTGGAAGTGTCCCTTGCTTCGGTCAGCTTTCTCGGGCGGTACGCATGTGTGAGTGGCCACACAGCTCTTCAGCACCCATTGCCCGGTTTGTTGAATTTTTCTTCCACGAACCTTCCAAGGGAAACCTTATTTGTCACATTTGATGATGTACCACGGATTTTGGTTAGAATGACAAACAACAGATGGCCTATGGTTCCTGATAGCATAGTCACTCAACCATATCTTGAACTCTTCCAAGCAACTGAACTTGATGCCTTTCTTCAAATGTGCATTCTCGTCCTCATCCTTGGGTTTAGGGTCACCGATCTTCGGGACGATGTTGTCTCAAGCAAACCCAGCCTCATGCCACCATCAACAACAGCCTGTTCAGCAAGAGTGAGATCACGAAACAATGGGGGGCCTCTTTCCTTCCCCGTAACCTTCTTGAAAATTGCATTCTCTTGTGCAGTGAATCCATCCTTGTCCAATTGTTCCATCGGACCCTCGTCATCCGAGTCATATCCATACATACGGCGGTAGGGGACGTCACGATCCATGTCTTGTTGATGCACAATCACATCCAGGTCTCCAATGGGAGTATAATGAATCTCTTCAGCTTCCTCATAAACATCAACATGGCCGGCTTCAGCATCAACATGGCCTGCTTCAGCATGAACATGAACCTTGTCAGGGGATGACCCCCAGGTACCCCAAAGACAGGGAGTCAGATGGGGTGCCCGTCCGCCAAGGCCGGCTGCTCCGACTCACACCCGAGGCCGGCTGTGCCCACCAGCCGGTAGCCCGGAGCCAACTACGGCGTCCCATCGGACACGCGCGGACCAGACGACCATATCTCGTGGCGGTGCGCTATTGGCGAGTAGGAGAACATTGTACACGTGTCATGTAGTACTCTCTACAGTGTAAACTGCCCCTAGACACTGATCTATAAAGTACACCAGGGGACATACATAGATTAGTGCTCAAGCTACATGTGGCTCGACTTGTAAGCTACCCATGGTAGCTTACACCTCAAGCTGCTTGGGATGTAAGCTACCCACTTTAGCTTACATCCCAAGCTACCCACTCATTCCTATATAAAGGCCTCATGCTCACCACATATAGGGGTTGGTCTCACACTCTCATGTGCTCACACACTAATGAGGCAAGAAGCCTCATGGATTTCCTCTCCCGTATAGCTCCAGGAGCAACCATGTATCGAATATTCCATAGATACACACATATGCAGGAGTAGGGGTATTATCTCCCCGGAGAACCCCCAAACCTGGGTAAACCACTTCGTCATATTTGCATACCCATCCCGAATCATCCACGGCAGCCTTGCACTCACCTCGATAAGCCACCCCATGGCATATGTCGTCTTGCGTGACCCCCCGTAAGAAAACGACGACAGTTGGTGCCCACCGTGGGGCCCGCTGCTACTGGAACCATGGTCCAGGTGGGACCCTCTTCGACATCACCACCGCCACGTCACCTTCGTCTCTCCGGTGGTGCTTGGGAGCTCGACATCCACACGCATGATGTCCCTACGCGTGCCTCACCAGGGGCTCGCGGCCATGACAGCCGTCGTCGCGTCCTCTGCTGTCGCCATCGCGCCGCTCCTGGCCGTCATGTTTGCGCTGCCATTCGCCCTCCTCCCGTTGGCGCGCCTCGATATTGCGTCGCGTGTGCGTGGCAGCAGTTCAAGGCCAACGGCAGCCCGACTACTACCGCACAAACGAGTAGCCCCGCGCTTGGTGGCGACTGCAATGCCTCCGCCGCGGCAGAACCCCTACGCCTCCTCCATGTCCTTCAAGCTCGCGGCCCCGGCCTCTAGCGGCCCCGCCTCGCGCCTGCTCCTTCATCTTTGCCAGGGAGCCGAGCCTCCCAAACGGGCTCCACCTGCGTGCCCTCCTCTTCGTCCCAAGCAGGCAGGTGCCTCGCCTCCACTCCGCTCACCGCTTGCGTCCCCTGCGACGTGGTGCCGCCCATTCTGCTGCGTCGCTGGCCGCGACCTATCCGCACGTTGGCGCACTCGCTCCGCCGCGGGCCGGCTAGCGCCTCCTGCCTCGCCGCGGCCGGTGCCCCGGCCGGCTCCCGCGACCCTGCCTTCCCGCGGTTGGCACCCCAGCCGGCTCCCGGGCCGGCTCACCTCCGCTCCGCCTGCTGGCACCCTGGCCAACACCCACGTGCCAGCCGGATCGTCCCTACCGAGTCCGGTGACTCCCACGCGTTGGCCAGCTCGCCCCTGCCGAGTCCGTCGACTCCCACGCGCCGGCCGGCTCGCCCATACCAAGTCCGTCGGCTCCCGCCGGCCTCGCCCCGCTCCGGCTGCCTCCCCATGGCCGTGCTCCCGGGACGTTCGCCACCGCGTTGCCAACCCCTCAGCCTCGTGGGGCCTCGCCTCCCCGAGCACCCGCGGTCGTGCGCCTGCACCCTCCCATGGCTCCTCTGCTTCGCGTCGTCCCTCTTGCGCTCTCCGTTCGCGCCCAAGCACGCTCCTCGTGCTGCTCCTCGCCGCTCTGTCGTCGTGCGCGGGGCCCCATCCGCACCCAAGCCAGCTCCTTGCGCACCGGCCGCCTACCGGCTCCACCCATAGCCTGGCCGGCCCGGCCGCCTACCGGCTCACCGTCCCACCCGTCGGCTCCACCTTCGGCCTATGACGGCCGGCTCTCGCCCAAGCCGGCTCGACCCCATGCTACCAGGCCGGCTCTCCCGTTGCTCGTGCGTTTTCCCTTGGCCGGCTGCAGGAGGTAAGGAAGAGAATAAAAGAAAAGGGGCCTGGCTACCCGAAAATAAAGAAAAGTGGATCGGGTAAAAAAAGATGAAGACGAAGAAGAAAACGTCTGCCGGGATCCCCTTCGAGCACCCGGTGGCTCAAAGGCTACACCCAACGGGTGTACCGGCGCGCTCCACAAGCGCCATGCCGTGCCGGCTATCGTCAACAACAACTGTCTCGCCTACGCGCGAAGATCAATGAACCTCCTTGCTCGGAAGCTCGGAGGCTACTTCTGACAGCGCCTCGCGCACACCAGCCTGCGGACCCCGCGTCCGCCCTTGGCAGCGCCTCGCGCTCACCAGCTGGCGGACCCCGCGTCCACCCTCAGCAGCGCCTCACGCACACCAGCCAGCAGACCCTGCGTCCGCCCTCAGTAACGTCTCGCGCACACCAGCTAGCGGACCACGCGTCTGCCCTCGACAGCGTCTCGTGCACACCAGGCGGCGAACCCCGTGTCCGCCCTTGGCAACGCCTCGTGCTCATCAGTCGGCGGACCCCGCATCCGCCCTCGGCAGTGCCTCGCGCACACCAGCCGGCGGACCCCGCATCTGCCCTCGATAGCATCTCGCGCACACCAGTCAGTGAACCCCGTGTCCGCGCCTGGTAGGGCTCCGCACCCAACAGCCGGCGGACTCCGCGTCCGCACCTGGCAGCGCCTCGCGCTCATCATCTGGTGGACCCCGCGTCCGTGCCCGGCAGGGCTCCGCGCCCATCAGCTGACGGACTCCGCATCCGCACCTGGCAGCACCTCGTGCTCATTAGCCGGCAGACCCCACATCTGCGCCCGGCTGGGCTCCGCTGTAGGATCGAAAGTAGGTCTAGAGGAGGGTAATTAGACTACTTGACCAAATAAAAGTTTTGCCTTTTTTGAATTTTAATTCTTGGAAAGTTTTAGCATTCATAGCATATCAAGTAACACCTTACACATGCATGTCTAAGAGTATTGAAGTGGAAAATAGAGACATTGCACATATAAGTAAAGAGAGGATTAGGAATGCAAACACAAGTGATGACACGATGATTTTTCCCGTGGTTATGATAGGTGGTGCTATCGTACGTCCACGTTCATGGAGTCTTCAACCCACGGAGGGTAACAGTCACGGGAGTCCATGGAGGGTTCCACCATGAAGCAACCTCAACTATTCCATGCGGCTTCCGTCCATGAAGGACTAGCCTCACTATGGGTAGATCTTCACGAAGTAGGCGATCTCCTTGCCCTTACAAACTTCTTGGTTCACTCCACAACACGAAGTAGGAGGCTCCTAAGCGACACCTAACCAATCTAGGAGGCACCACCCTCCAAAAGGTAATAGGCCCAGTAATGACGATGAACTCCTTGCTCTTGTGCTTCAAGATGATAGACTCATCAACACACAATCACTCTCTCACATATTTGGCTTGGTAGAAGAGATGGGATTGGTGAAAAGCAACTTGGGGAGGCTAGAAATCAAGATCCATATGGTTGGAGAGGAAGATCTTGACCTCAACACAAGGGTAGGTGGTTTTGTCTCAGAAAACCGAGTAGGATAGGTATGGAATAGTTCTAAGTGCTTCTCTTTAGAGTGGGCGGTGGTGAAGGGGTATATATAGGCATCTCCAAAAATCCAACCGTTACACACAATAAGTCAGACTCGGTGACACCAAAGTGTAAAACTCGATGGTACCGAAGTGACAAAAAGTGGAAACTTTTGAATCTCGGATGGACCAATATATAACTCTCGGTTGCACCGACAAGCTGACCAACAGTTAGAATTACCAAACTCGGTGATGCCGATTCACCATTCTTGGTCAGACCAAAAATGAGAATTTGCGTAACAGAAAGTTGGCAACCCAACTTGGTGGCACCGAGTGCAGTGTCGGCTGCACCGAAGTGTTAGGGTTTGGCTGAGTCTGTCTAGGGATTGGAACTCGGTGGCACCATATAGTAAAGTTTGTTGCACCGATTTGGTACATTTGGCTTAGTACAGACTTTGGTGGGAGAGAATGTGGATGTCTTGGTGACTGTCACTTGTGCACATCTCAGCATATTGTTCACCATCAAAACTTTACCCCCTTTTAATAGTATTGGCTTTCCCAATGACTCAAAGTGATTTCTCATAAATATGAAATATAGAGTCCTCTTTCTTTAAGCTTGGCCAACCTATTTCCTTGCATCTTGGGGTAATTCCACAATCCTTGTGCCATTCCCATCATTGAACTTTTCCTGAAATGTACTTGGTGAGGACATTAGTTCAATGACTTATATGTTGTTATTAATTACCAAAACCACCAAGGGAGAAAACGTGATTTCAATCTCCCCCTTTTTGGTAATTGATGACAACATATATATCAAAGCTTCGACAAAGATATAATCAATGAATATAGTCGTCGCTTTGAGAAGTATGTGATAAGTAAGAGCTCCCCCTAAATTTGTGCATTATTTTAAATTCGCGTCTGAATGCAAATGCACAATCGATTAGGTACATGGGTCACTTCTCACATGTCACCACCTGGTGGTGTGCGATAATAATTGGAGTGAATAACATAGCACAACACAATCAACCAAAAGATGAAAGATCATCACATAAGCATTTAAGATGAGAGGAAATAGTAGCATCACACATCAAAGCGTATGATCAAACATCATCGAACGTGTATCAAAAGAGTATCACGTTAACCAAAAGCAATTGTTTTTGAAAAACAGAAAAAACCAAATGCCTCTCTCTCTCTCGAAGACTAATGATCTATATACACTTCTCCCCCTTTGGTAACAAGTTACCAAAAAGTTCAAAGGTATATCTCTAAGCGTTCTTGGGCTGATCTCCTCCGGTTGTTGATGAAGGAGTCGAGAGCACGGCATCGGTGAAGATCTATGCAGATGTCGTCGAAGGAGTTGGAGTGGACACTGGTGGAATAGGAGCTGATGGGGCAGGAGTTGTGCTGACAGGAGTTGGAGTTGATGAAGAGGGCCTTGATTCCGGAGCAGGCATTGTGTCTGATCTCATCTAAGTGATGAACTAGGTGCCTAGCCTGAGAGGTGATTGTTCCTCATCAACATCATCATCATCAGAAGAAGAGGTAGTGGAGACCCGGGGAATGTGCATAGAGTCAACTTCCTTGTGGAGCTCAATCACTGTCTTGGACAACTTGTCCACCTTATCTCCAAACACTTTGTTGACTCAAAGATCCTCACAAGGCTGTTCTGGTTATCTAGAATCCCTTTGATATTCTTCTGCATGCCTTGGACAGCTGTGATCAGAAGATCCATTTGCTCGTTCCTGTATCTGGGGACTTGAGCCCTAGCGGCTCGAACAGCTTCTGCCTCTGCTTGTGTTGTAGCAGATGTGGGATGATCTGGGTTCATCACCACAACGTTATCCTTGAACTCTGGCTATAGGGGCAGGTGTGCACGATCAAGAGCAAAAATGTGCTTCTCCAACTATGAATTTATGACCAACTGGATGTAGGGTGCATAGCAGCATGAGCGCTTTTGGTCAGCAGCAACCCTCTTGATTGTCTCAACAATCAGATCCATGACTCTCATCCTGGTGTTCCTATCAAGGTGGATCAACATATTAATGGAGTAGCCTCGAATCATCTTGTCATCTCCAGACTTGGGCATCAAGGTATGCCTAAGTATAGTGTTCATTGTCCGGAGGCCAGCTTGCAGATAGTAGATAGATCCTAGCTTGTGTGATTGCACCTTGTCAGCGGGGATAGGAGTATACACGTCTTTTATGGCATTGTGACTAGCCTTGGGATCAGAGTATACATCCAAATCTCCTTCCTGAGATTCAGGAACTTCCAGTAGAGCAGCCCATTCCTCAACAATGGATTCATACCTAGCACCTTCAGTCATCCATACAATTCTACCATCTACGTAGAAATGAGCAGTGGAGTAGAATTGCATGATCATCTTGTCGTTCCACACTGTAAGTTCTCTACCAATGAACTTATCCAGACCAATGCAATGAAAGTTATCTTGGACACTTGGGAAGTAGTCCACATTGTCCTTAATAAACTTCCAATCGACATATCTCATGTCGCTAATAGCAGGGCTCTTGTCAAGCAGAACGGTCTCATAGAAATCTTGTTGCTCTCTGGTATAGAACCTGTAGTCAACAGCGGTCTTCCTCCTCTGAGCATATGGGTCTATGGCTCTCTAGGGTCTCAAGCCTGAGTCTTTCCGCTTCTTCATGTCCTTAGCTACCAAATGGCTGGCATCATGCACTAGAAGATGTGGTCTGAGCCTGACATACTGACCCTGTGAATAGAGTATAGGAGGGCAGAAGCAGATGAGTCATCACAAAATGAGGCTGGTTTTTGAAATTTGAGCAATGAGTTTTCAAAAGTTTTGCAATCTGTCAAATAGATATCGCTGCAGCCTAAAAGAAATTTTTGGTGGGGCCGAGACATACCCACTCTTTAACAGAAACTAGGCAGCCTTTTCGGTCGGACCAAAAAGAACTACTCGGTTCCACCGAGTCAGTTCTCAACCTCACTAAAAAGCATATCGGTGAGACCGATATTTTCGTTTCGGTTCCATCGAGATTTATTGGGCCGACGGCAAAACCCTAAAAAATACATCTAACGCGAGATTTTGGGGATTTGAGAGGATAGGAACATGTGCAGAGGGTGCAATGATGATTAACAAGTATCTAATGTGCAAGAATCGGATGGAGAGCGCACTAGAGATCGAATCCGTACCCTAACTTGGCGCGGATCCTCTACGGCGGTGACGAGGGAGTGGATTTCGTCGGCAACGACGATTCCCAGCGGCGGATGAGAGCGGGGAGACAAGGGCGACGACCACGGGTCCTTGGAGTGGTAGCTTAGGGTTTTGGAGCGCAACGTTTGAATGTGGAAATTTCAAAGCGTCAGGGTCTAGACTTATATACCTACCACTATCGGTGACACCAATTCTAAGTTTTCAGTGTCATCGAGTGCCTCATCTGTCAGCTGACAGGGACACTCGATGTAACCAAGAAAATTGAATCAGTGGTACCGAGATTGAAAAAACAGATCAACCCTAGGCATTCGGTGAGACCGATATTTTTGTGTTGGTTCCATTGAGATGCACTTGGGAGGTTTTAATGGTCAGTCCTTGTCGATACGGAACTCCGAGTGCTCCACACATAGAGGGATCGAAAAGCACTTGTTCAAATTTCGTGATGCGGCATGAATAGAGTATGAGGTGAGAGAGCATAGATAGCTAAAGAAGTGGTCCTGGGCATTCTCGTACATCCAATTGGCAAAAGATAAATCAAAATCCAAATAGCAACAATTGGATATCCTCGAATGAGAAAATATATGCAGACCAACATGCTCACACAATAAGATGTCAAATGAAATCATGACAAACATGCACAAATACTCTAGCATCTAACAAGCACTTGGGCGATGACGAAGTCATCTATATATGAGTATTTGACTTAGGAGCCAAGTAAGAGTACTTGATCATAGGTCATACTCATCGTTTAAGCACAAGTGGGGTTACCACTTTTACATAAAGCATTTAATGTTTGTCACATACTAAGAGATGCTTTGACTCAAGTCTTAGAGTAAAGCTCCCCCTTGATGTAACATCATCCCATAAGAGGGATAAACTAACCTTGGGTTTTGTCGAAGAAGACTTCATGTTGGTGAGGTAGTGGTGGATGATCAAGATTGATGAAGATCACGAAGAGTTGGGAGCATGCTTGTTATTTCCTTACTCTTCTCACCTACATGGATTAGTCCCAACACACAAGAGACAAATACAAGGATATCCATGGACATGGAGTGCAAAGCATGTGTAATGATGTCCATTGATTTGTTAATTACCTTGTCCCTTGCTTACCTTTGAGGGAATATGTGACTCCTTGATCTATTGCATAGGGTAGATGTTGATTGCAAATAGATCTTGCCAATAATGAATGTGAGTGAATTTCATTGGCGGAGTCACCCCTCAAGAACTCTCTAGTTCTTCTTCTTGGGAATCCACATCAAGTTGATGGGGATTCTTGGTGTTGAAGTATCTCTTGTAGAAGTAGCCTTGGGAACCCACTTCACCAAAGCTTGGGATTCATCTTCATAAGAATCAAAGTCCTCTTGAAGCATGTTCTTGCCCTTGAGCTAGGTGTCTTGTGGTGGAAGGTCATCTTGAGTGTTTGTCCCCTTGGGAAGATTATTTTCATACTTCTCCTTTTGAGGAACAAACTTTTGATTGGGATGTTGACCTTCTGCCCATTCAACTCCATTAGCGTTGAAGTAGCCAACACCACGATTCTTCTGGTATCCTCCATGCTTGCGTACAATCTCATCAAATTGTTTGTACCCTTCAAGACTCTTGTAGATACCTTTCTCTATAATTTCTTTCAATAAAGCATTTTCTTGCTCAAGTGTAACTTGGCTAAGACAATCATCATTAGTGGAATCAATAGAACTACTAGGAGCAACATCATTTGGTTTAGCAATTGTATTGTTGCTGCTAGATGAAGAACCTTTCTTTCCTTTGTTACTAGTTTGCTTAGATTTGACTTGTGGCATGAATGTAGACAAGAGTAGTCTTTTGGCAATATAAGATGAATTCTTCTTTCGGAGATCGCCATTGATAGCTTTAAGAAATTCATGTTTTTGCTCCAAGTTGAGCTTCTCGGAGCGTAGCTTCTCATGAGTTCTTACAAGATCTCTATGATCTTCAAGAGTAGATTCATGAGCTAACTTAAGAGTGTTGAGTTCTTTAGTTAGTTCTTCTATTTTCATCTTATCATCATCAATAGACTTATCTTGAATAGCATGAGTAATATCAAATTCATTATGATTAACATCACTAGTTTTATCACATAGAAATTCATCATCGTAAAGCAAATCATCTTCATCACTATCGAAATCAAGATACGCATGGTGTGATACCTTGGGGCCTTTAGCCATGAAGCAACTTCCACCTCCTTCATTTGGTGAATCAAACAGATCATAGGAGTTGGTTGTTGATACGTCCATTTTGCATCATGTTTTCTTGTTGTTATTTATAATGTTTTTATCCATAATAATTCTTTTTGGAGTAATTATAATGCCTTTTTTCTCATAATTTGCAAGGAACACACTTAGAGGGAGAATTCCGGCAGTTGGAAATTTGGACCTGGAAAAGCTACGTCAGGTTACCTATTCTGCACAACTCCAAACAAGCTGAAACTTCACGGAGATTTTTTTATGGATTATTTAAGAATTATTGGAGCAACTAACTACCAGAGGGGCCCCACCAGGTGGGCACAACCCACCTGGGCGCACCAAGGAGCCCAAGCGTGCCCTGGTGGGTTGTGCCCTCCTCGGCCCACCTCCGGTGCCCATCTTCTGGTATATAAGTCATGTTGACCTAGAGAAAATAAGGGAGTGGCTTTCGGGACGAAGCGCCGCTGCCTCGAGGCGGAACTTGGGCAGGAGCACTTTTGCCCTCCGGTGGAGCGATTCCGCCAGGGGAACTTCCCTCCCAGAGGGGGAAATCACCATCATCATCATCACCAACAACTCTCCCGTCTTGGGGAGGGCAATCTTCAACAGCACCAACTCCTCTCAAACCCTAGTTCATCTCTTGAGTTCAATCTTGTTACCGGAACTATAGATTGGTGCTTGTGGGTGACTAGTATTGTTGATTACGTTTTGTAGTTGATCACTATATGGTTTATTTGGTGGAAGATTATATGTTCACATCCACTATGCTATTTAATACCCCTCTAATCTTGAGGATGATTATTATTTGTGAGTAGTTACCTTTGTTCTTGAGGTCACGGGAGAAATCATGTTGCAAGTAATCATGTGAATTTGATATGTGTTCGATATTTTGGTATGTATGTTGTGATTCCCTTAGTGGTGTCATTTGAACGTCGACTACATGACACTTCACCATATTTGGGCCTAAGGGAATGCATTGTGGATTAGCAATTAGATGATGGGTTGCGAGAGTGACAAAAGCTTAAACCCAGTTTATGCGCTATTTCGTAAGGGACCGATTGGATCCAAAAGTTTAATGCTATGATTAGAATTTATTCTTAATACTTTTCTCATAGTTGCGGATGCTTGCGGGAGGGTTAATCATAAGTAGGAGGTTTGTTCAAGTAATAGTAGCACCTAAGCACCGGTCCACCCACATATCAAATTATCAAAGTACCGAACACGAATTAAACCAACATGATGAAAGTGACTAGATGAAATTCCCGTGTACCCTCAAGAACGCTTTGCTTATCATAAGAGACTGCTTTGGCCTGTCATTTGCCTCAAAAGGATTGGGCTACCTTGCTAAACTTTTGTTACTATATTCGTTACTTGCTCATTACAAATTATCTTGCTATCAAACTACTGCACTACTTACAATTTCAGCACTTGCAGACATTACCTTACTGAAAACTACTTGTCATTTCCTTCTGCTCCTCATTGGGTTCGACACTCTTACTTATCAAAAAGAGATACAATTGATCCCCTATACTTGTGGGTCATCAGTTATCACTAGTGCAATTCCAACAACACCATCATCTTGACTATAGTCGGAGTTGGAGTGATAGCTTCTCTCAGAGTGGTTGTCGGAGTCGGAGCTAGAAACCCATTCACCAACATGAGCTTGATGCTTCCTTATTGTGTAGCTCTTGGTGTGCTCGTCCTTCTTATCCGAGGCCCTACTTCTCCTTGAGGATCTTTGTTCATAACGATCATCTCTACTCCTTCTCTCTCTTCGAGGTGATTCATCTCTTGAGCTTCGTCTTCTTGGTGACTCTTCTCTTCGTTTGTAGGGAGCCGATCACTCATTGGAGTAGTGTCCGGGCTTCCCACAATTGTAGCAGTTTTGATCATGACTTGACGAATGCTTCTCTACATATATGGAGTTGGAGCTGCGATCTTTGCTTCTATTCCTGTAGAACTTGTTGAATTTTTTGACTATGAGGCTTATCTCTTCATTTGTGACAAGTTTGTCGCTTGAGGTAGCGGGAGCATCACTTGTGGCTTTGTAAGCACCACTAGACTTGTGTTGAAGGTCTTCCTTTTCTTTGAGTGTCATCTCATGAGCAACAATTCTACCAATCACTTCCGTTGGTTTGAGATCTTTGTAGTTGGGCATCATTTGGATCAATGTGCACACGGTGGCATATCTCTCATCCAAAGCTCGAAGTATCTTCTTGATGATGAACTTGTCAGTTATTTCTTTGCTTCCTAAGCCGTCAATCTCATTAGTGATGAGAGCTAGCCTATAGTACATTTCAGCGACTCCTTCACCATCCTTCATCTTGAACTTGTCAAGTTGACCTTGAAGAACATCTAACTTGGATTCTCTCAGGGACTCAGTTCCTTCGTGCATATCAACCAAAGTATCCCATATCTCTTTTGCGTGTTCAAGACGGCTGATTTTGTTGAATTCTTAAGGACATAAGCAGTTGAAGAGTATGGCACATGCTTGAGCATTGAGTTGCAACATCTTCAATTCATGCGTAGATACTTCACGGTCCGGTTCCTTTCCATCCGCAAAGAATTCACCTTGCAAGCCAACACGAACAACTGCCCAAACGACAGGATTATGACCAAGAAAATGCATTTTCATTTTATGCTTCCAACAAGCAAAATTAGTGCCATCAAATTACGGACCTCTACGATGATAATTTCCCTCACTAGATGCCATACTTCTCTTAGGTTGTGAAACCAATGCAATGGAGACCAAAGCTCTGATACCACTTATAGGATCGAAAGTAGGTCTAGAGGGGGTGATTAGACTACTTGACCAAATAATTTTTTCCCTTTTTACAATTTTAATTCTTGGCAAGTTTTAGCATTCATAGCATATCAAGTAACACACTACACATGCATGTCTAAGAGTATTGCAGCGGAAAATAAAGACATTCACATATAAGTAAAGAGAGGGTAAGAAATGCAAGCACAAGTGATGACACGATGATTTTTCCCGTGGTTTCGATAGGTGGTGCTATCGTACATCCGCGTTCATGGAGTCTTCAACCCACAGAGGGTAACAGTCGCGAGAGTCCACGGAGGGCTCTACCCACGGAGGGTTCCACGAAGAACCAACCTCGACTATTCCATGCGGCTTCCATCCACGAAGGACTAGCCTCACTATGGCTAGATCTTCACGAATTAGGCGATCTCCTTGCCCTTAAAAACTTCTTGGTTCACTCTACAACACGAAGTAGGAGGCTCCCAAGTGACACCTAACCAATCTAGGAGGCACCACCCTCCAAAAGGTAATAGGCTCGGTAATGACGATGAACTCCTTGCTCTTGTGCTTCAAGATGGTAGACTCCTCAACACACAATCTCTCTCTCATAGATTTGGCTTGGTAGAATAGATGGTATTGGTGGAAAGCAACCTAGGGAGGCTAGAAATCAAGATCCATATGGTTGGAGTGGAAGATCTTGACCTCAACACAAGGGTAGGTGGTTCTCTCTCAGAAAACTGAGTAGGATAGGTATGGAATAGTTCTTAGTGCTTCTCTTTCGAGTGGGTGGTGGTGAAGGGGTATATATAGGCATCTCCAGAAATCCAACCGTTACACACAATAAGTCAGACTCGGTGACACCAAAGTGTAAAACTCGATGGTACCGAAGTGACAAAAAGTGGCAACTTTTGAATCTCGGATGGACCAATATATAACTCTCGGTTGCACCGACAAGGTGACCAACGGTTAGAATTACCAAACTCGGTGATGCCAATTCACCATTCTTGGTCGGACCGAAAATGAAAATTTGCATAACAGAAAGTTGGCAACCCAACTCGGTGGCACCAAGTGCAGTGTCAGCTGCACCGAAGTGTTAGGGTTTGGCTGAGTCTGTCTAGGGTTTGGAACTCGATGGCATCAGGATAGTAAAGTTGGTTGCATCGATTTGGTATATTTGGCTTAGGACAGACTTTGGTTGGAGAGAATATGGATGTCTTGGAGGCTGTCACTTGTGCACGTTTGAGCATATTGTTCACCATCAAAACTTTACCCCCTTTTAATAGTATTGGCTTTCCTATAGACTCAAAGTGATTTCTCACAAATATGAAATATAGAGTCCTCTTGCTTGAAGCTTGGCCAACCTATTTCCTTGCATCTTGGGGTAATTCCACAATCCTTGTGCCATTCCCATCATTGAACTTTTCCTGAAATGTACTTGGTGAAGACATTAGTTCAATGACTTATATGTTGTTATTAATTACCAAAAACACCAAGGGAGCAAATGTGCTTTCATCCGCGCCCATCAGCTAGCGGACTCCACGTCTGTGCCCGGCAGCTCCTTGCGCTCGACAGCCGGCGGACCCCGCGTCCGCACCCGGCAGGGCTCCACGCCCATCATACGGCGGACTCCGCATCTGCGCCCGGCAGCGCCTCGTGCTCGACAGCGGGCAGACCCCGCGTCCGTGCCTGGCACCGCCTCGTGCTCGACACCCAATGGACCCCGCATCCGTTCCTGGCAGAGCCTCGCGCCCATCAGCCAGCAGACCCCAAGTCCGGGCCCGGTAGTGCCTCGCGCGCGTGAGTAGGACCACGTCGGCTACAAACCGCATGGGCCGACATCGACAAAACTGCCTCGCCGGCACCCAAAAGCAATGTGAGATCTCCACGCGCATACCCTTGCACCGTACACACAAAAAATAACCCCGAGCAAGTACTGTACGCTCCATTCCGCGGCCCACTCTTCGTCTCAGCTGCAGACCGGCTCCCGACTGTCTGGCTAGCAAGAGCAAAATCCAAAGAGCGGAGAGAACATGAAAAAGACTTAAGGGGGCTCAGACAAAATCGAGTCGGCACCCTCTGCACCAACATGCACTACCAAAATCAAATATTTGATATATCTCCGCCGACTTAACCTTGTCTTCTACATGACCGTTTCCATGAGGAACCTTCTCGCCCGGAGGCTACTCCTGGCAGGGCTCCACGCCCATCAGCCGGCGGACCCTTCATCCGCGCCTGGCAGCACCTCGCGCTCAACAGCCGGCGGACCCCGCATCTGCCTTCGGTGGGGCTCCACACCCGCCGGCGGACCCTCCGTCCGCGCCCGGCAGCGTCTTGCGCTTGACAGCCGGCGGACCCCGCGTCTGCCTTCGGCAGGGATCCACGCCCACCAGCCGGCGGACCCTCCGTCCGTGCTCGGCAGCGCCTCGCGCTCGATAGCCGGTGGACCCTGCGCCTGCCTTCGGCGAGGCTCCGCGCACATCAGCCGACGGACCCCGCGTCCGCACCCGATAGTGGCTCCATGCCCGTCAGCTGGCGGACCCTCCGTCCGCGTCCGGCAGCGCCTCGTGCTCGACAGCCGGCGGACTCCACGTCCGCCGTCGGCAGGGCTCCATGCCCAACAGCCAGCGGACCCTCCGTCCGCGCCTGGTGGCGCCTCGCGCTCGACAGCCGGTGGACCCAGCGTCCGCCCTCGGCAGGGCTCCACGCCCATCAGCCGGCGGACCCCGCGTCCACCTTTGGCAGTGCCTTGCGCCCTTCAGTCGGCAGACCTCGCATCTATGCTTGACATCTTCAACACCACAGCTTGCCTCAACAAATAGTAAAGACCTCCGCCTGACTCCTCGAGTCGCCCGGAGGCTCGGAGGCTACACCCAGCGGGTGCGCTGGCGTGCCCCCGTTGGAAACCGTTAGCCGATGAACTCCACGCTCGCCCTCGGCATCACCTCACGCCCTTCAGCCGGCGAACTCCGCATCCACGTCCGGAATCCTCGATGCCACCATCTACTTTAACAATAGCAAAGATCCTCCGCTCAACTCTTCGAGTCGCCCGGAGGCTCGGAGGCTATACCTAGCGGGTGCGCTGGCACGCCCCACTAGAAGCAAGTCACGTCATCCCCAACCCGCGATCGACCGTCATCGACAAGTTCTGCAACGACAACGACTAAGAAAAACCCTCTACCCGACTCTGGGAGTCGCCCGAAGGCTCGGTGGCTACTATCGGGGGATGACCCCCGGGTACCCCAAAGATGGCGAGTCAGACGGGGTGCCTGCCCGCCAGGGCCGGCTGCTCCGACTCACGGCCGAGGCCGGCTTCTCTGATCGGTCGGCTGCACCCGCTAGCCAGTAGCCCGGAGCCAACTATGACGTGCCATCGGACACGCGCGGACCAGACGGCCATATCTCGTGGCGGTGTGCTATTGGCGAGCAGGAGCACACTGTACACGCATCATGTAGTAATCTCTACAGTGTAACCTGCCTCCTGGACACTGATTTATAAAGTACACCACGGGGCAGACATAGCTTAGTGCTCAAGCTACATGTGGCTTGACTTGTAAGCTACCCATGGTAGCTTACACCTCACGCTTCTTGGGATGTAAGCTACCCACTCTAGCTTAAATCCCAAGCTACCCACTCATTCCTATATAAAGGCATCATGCTCACCACATATAGGGGTTTGTCTCCCACTCTCACGTGCTCACACACACACATGAGGCAAGAAGCCTCATGGCTTTCCTCTCTCGTACAGCTCTAGGAGCAACCATGTATCGGATATTCCACAGATACACAAACATGCAGGAGTAGGGGTATTATCTCCCCGGAGAGCCCCGAACCTGGGTAAACCACTGCGTGTTATTCGCGTACCCGTTCCGGATCATCCACGACAGCCTTGCCCTCACCTCGATAAGCCACCCCATGGCATCTGCCGTCTCGCGTGACCCCCCGTAAGAAAACGATGAAAAACCTCTTCCTCATGAATTACCATGGCTCCATCATTAATCTCAGCTTCATTTGGTGGTTGGCTAGAAGAATTGGGGACATACACCTCCACCCTCGCAACACTGTTTGTGGAAGAGGCATGTCGGTTCAAGTCAATTTGCAGCAAAGGAGGCTCAACCTTGGTGGCAAACAGTTCAAGAGATTTGTCTTGCGATTCAAATACTTTGTCCTTGTAAACATTCCAATGCAATTCCGAGGTGATAGGCATACTCTTCAATCGAGACTTCACCCCCACTCCAACATCATACCTTCCAATGAGTTTAACATCAACATTTGGATCAATCCAATCTAGCACCTTCCTAACTTTCACAACCACCTCCTCATAAGTTGGGCTTGAATCAAAAACAATGGATTCGTCCCCTTCATCGGCATTGGCTTTCATAAATGTCCCCTTAACCAAATGGTGTACATTAACAAGCCTATCCATCTAAATGCATTGAAAAAATTGTAATGAGGATAGGACGGCAACCTAATATGAACCCTAGCAATAATATCATAATAACAATAATATGAACCCTAACTATATTGAAACAACAACAATAATATCACATTATCATTAATTAACCCTAACTTCTAATTAATGACAATGCCTAACCCTAACCTTAACCCTATACCTAACAATAACTATAGATCGGTGTTACAAACATGATAATTAGTCATACTAAAGCATAGAAACAACCATATCATCCATCATATCCATGGATTTCAAACACAAATGACATGAACTAGGGTTTGCATAAAAGTAAAGCATGCCACCAAACGAGATAATTCCAACCAACCAAAAAGAAGAGAGTGAGGGGGGTACCTTGAGTGATGAACTTAGCCTCGATCCACTGGAGAAAACTCAAGCAATGGAGATGGATTGGTGGTGACAAGAATGGGGGAGAGACGGGAGAGGAGTTCAGCTTGGGGAAGAAGGGGGATTTGGGGGTGAATGGGTGTCTGGTGGGCCCACCAGCCTTTCAGTCAAGCATTTCACTGCTCTGGGGATCCTACCGCCACGGCCGCTGGCGGTAGGCTATTACACCCTACCGCCACTGACCCTGACGGTAGGGTGCTCATCCACGTCAGTTGGGCAGACGGCTCCGTCTGGCCGGACGGGAGCCTACCGCCAAGCTCGCTGGCGGTAGCATGTATAATCCTACCGCCACGACCGATGTCGGTAGAAAAAGGATCAGATCCGCAAAATTTTGTGAGCGGGGTCAGATCCGGCTGAACTTATAAAAAAGGGTCAGAACAGTGAATTTGGCCTCACATACCGTATCGACGCAGCGTACGTAGTAGTACATTAGATTCGTCATCCGTGGGAGTACTTGATGCGTCAAACTTCTTTTCCCTTTGTGTTTCGTAAAAAGAAGGGCAGCGCGTGGTAGGCGATCAGAGCTTTAAACCCCAGAAATCGGACGAGCTTTGCGCTTCAGGCTAGTCTTCTTTTGATCTACTGTAATAATCTATTGGCCCGCATGATCAAGTACTTTATCATAGCTTTTTGTAATTGGCTTTCCTTTTTTTTTGTCACTTTTGTGGGGCCGAAGGTCAACAATATACCTTGACCATGGAACGATGATTAATCACCAATGCATATATACAGCAAATATCAGGATGCAATGCAGATTGCAATTGCACATGTTAATCCCCCAATCATCGCCAATGCAGCAGGCTGAGTTCATGTAGAACCAAAATAGTAGGAGTATGTACTGTAATTACCAAGGCAGCTTAGTTCAAAACAAAGAAGTGGCCTAGGGATCGGCATGGCCAACGACGTAGTAGGAGCACGTAGGTGGTAGTACCATGACAGCGCTTAGCAGCGGAGTAGTAGTAGTAGTACATGTCGTATATCTATCACTGCTGCTGGTTGATGGTGGGGCGAAGGGAGGGGACACACAAGCTTTTGCATGCATTGGCAGCTGTGTGTGGAAAGGGAAAGATCCCTGCCGAGAAAACAGAGGCATATGCAAAGGAAGAGAGAGAATGCCATTGCCATGCATGGCGGAGTGCCACCACACCAGACACCACACCACACCGGAGAGAAGAGAGAAGAGAGAACAGAGAAGAGAGTGTGTGTGTATGAGAGCGGAGGGAGCAAAGCCTGACGAGGCTATGCAAAGCCGCAGCGGCGGCATCCACCACCCTCGATAAAGAGACAAGGCCCTCCTTCCTCCGCTCCTCTCTCAGCTCGGCTCATCTCATTTCATCTCATCTATCCAGTGTGCGTGGAGCGAGGTCTATAAAGATAACGGATTTGCTAAAAATCGGTCGATTAAAACTTCGTATAAAAAGTTTTTTTCTAGTTTTATTTATTTATTATATTACTTGACTGAGACTTCGACTGAGAACTAGACACTTTTTAAAGATAAAGTAAAGCAGCCACAAAAGAAGGCAGCACAGCAGCAACAGCTACCCAAGCAAGCTAGGAGCAGAGTGATCACGCCTACAGTAGACACCTAGCACTAGCAGCAAAACTGATCCATAAAGAGGGAGGCACGCTCTCGCCTCATCAGAATCCGCAAAGGAGGAGGAGGAGGTGGTGGTGACAAGAAGAAGAAGTAGAAACCACACCAACGAGTGAGAGGAGGAGCTTCTTCTTCGCGGGGTGTGGGGGGGTAGGGGTGAGGACACCTCATCGAGTGATGCGCGTCGGGGCCTACACCATCCACCAGTCGCTCACCGCCGAGGCGGCCGCGGTGCTCAAGCTCGCCGTTGGCCTCGCGCGCCGCCGCGGCCATGCGCAGGTCACGCCGCTGCACGTCGCCTTCGCGCTGCTCAGCTCCGCCTGCTCACAGCCGCTCGCCTGCGCCGCCACCGCGCCGGCCTACGGGCTGCTCAGGCGCGCCTGCCTGCGCTCGCACCCGGCGGTGCCGCCCGCGCAGCACCCGCTCCAGTGCCGCGCGCTCGAGCTCTGCTTCAATGTGGCGCTCAACCGCCTGCCTACCTCTGGGCCGCACTCGCCGCCCCCGTCTTCCGCGCCGCCCTTCGCCTCCTCGCTCATCCAGCCCAACCCCACGCTCTCCAACGCGCTCGTCGCCGCGCTCAAGCGCGCGCAGGCCAACCAGCGCCGAGGCTGCGTCGAGCTACAGCAGCCACCGCCCTCCCCGGGCCCGCTGCAGCACCAAGCCGTGCAGCAACAGCAGCAGCAGCCGCTCCTCGCCATCAAGGTGGAGCTCGACCAGCTCATCATCTCCATTCTTGACGACCCCAGCGTAAGCCGCGTGATGCGGGAGGCAGGCTTCTCCAGTGCCACCGTCAAGAGCAACCTCGAGGAGGAGAGCGCGCTCATGATGTCATCCTCCTCTTCGTCCCCTCCTCCGCCGGTCATACCTCCGCATTTCTTCATCGACCACAGCAGCATTGACGGCTGCGGCACCTTCGGGATGTGGCCGGCACAGTTCTTGAGCTCGCCGGCCGTGGCCGTTCCGTGCTGCAAGGAGGACGTGAGGGCGGTCTTGGAGGTGATGGTGCGGAAACAGGGGAGAAGGACCAACCCCGTTGTCGTCGGCGACTCGGTGTCGATGGCGGAAGCCGTCGCCGGCGAGCTGCTGCGGTGCCTGGAGCGCGGAGAAGTCCCTGAGGAGCTCGCCGGCGCGCACCTCCTCAAGCTCCAGCTCTCCTACGTGCACGTCCGGCTCATGAGCCGCGCCGACGTGGACGCCAAGGCCGCGGAGCTCCGCCGCAGCGTGGACGCCGTCCAGCGCGGCGGTCTGGTCGTCTACGTCGGCGACCTGCGGTGGGCGCTCGACGAGGACCTCGCCGGCGGCAGCGCCGACCACACCGCGTCGTCGTACAGCCCCGTGGAGCACATGGTCGCCGAGCTTGGCCGCCTCCTGGACGACCTCCGCGCACGATGCCGCGTCTGGCTGGTGGCCACGGCCAGCTACCAGACCTACATGCGGTGCCAGCACCGGCGCGGGCAGCCATCGCTAGAGTCCGCCTGGGCGCTGCAGGCCGTCGTGGTCCCCACCGTGAGCGGCACAGGGCTGGCCCTCAACAACCTCCATTCTTCCTCCTCTCCGAGGTGAGCAACCATGAAACATGCCTCCCCCTACAGTAGCATTCTCTTGTCGTGCATGTGTCTTGTGTCCTTGTTGCCTTCTCTTCCTGCTCACTGTTGCATGCATGCATGCATGCAGCCTTGTGTGTTGCTGTGTGGAAGGAAGGACCACTTGGTCAGACCACCTGTTTCAAAAACAAGCCAAGCTCTACCTACATACACTAGCCCGCAGTAGTATCTGTACCCTCCCTACTAGACCTCAAGTAGTATAATACCATTTCATCTTTCGACATTAATGAGGTGCTTGAGCTTTCTTGTCATCTGAACTGAAGCATGTGAGCTTGCAGGCTTGATCATGGTGCAGCCGTGCAGGTAGTAGAAATTGATGAGAAACAGATTGGGGAGAGAGAGAGAGAAAACGAGGGTTATTTTTGGGAAATGCAATGCTTTTTTAGCCTCTGCAGAGATTCCATCTGATCCGATCAGGTTCTCTGCATGCTCGGCGCAAAAGTCTTCTTCTGATGCGGCAACAGTCCCAGGCCTGCCTCCCTTTTTGGTACACAAATGTGTGACTTGTGAGACTGATCCGGTGCCCTTTTTCCTTGCAATGATGCACTTTTCATGCACACAAGATCAATCATAGAGTATTTGGGTAGCAGATATAGATGGAGATGGTACAAAAATTCAAGCTCGAGGTTTGATATGGCTACAGTTGATTTATCTTCCTTGCTCTGCAGTTGTGTCTACAAAAATTCGAAGTTGCACAAAATCAGATTTTACTTTGACATATTATCCAAGCCTGTCTTTTTTGCTTGCTCCTTTGGTCCGTGTAAGAACTTTAAATAAATTTATCAAAACTTTGTCATGGTCTTGTACAGCTAGTGCGCTTGTGCTTACCATCGTTTTGTTTGTCCCCTGATTTCCAACAGTATGCAGCAGGCCATGGCGACCAGGCAGCTGCTTGGCCAGAGTCCTGTGGCAATGGCAGCTGAGCCAATGGCGCTGGGAGGCGAGCAAGAAGACAAGATGTTGCTGTGCAGCGAATGCAAGAGGAGCTACGAGAGGGAGGCGTCCGTCGTGAAGCAAGAGGCTGGCACGGAGGGCCTACGCTGCAACCTCCCAGGCTGGTTGGTGCTAGACAACAAGCCACCGGCCGATCATCAAATGCCACACCAGGTAATCAAGAGCAACCCGGAGGCAAAACATTTCATTGCACTTGCACTTCTTCAAATGTGCGTCATAGTCACAGTCCTTTTTATTTGGTGATTCAGGACAAGTATCTGATCGAACTGAAGATGAAATGGAGCAGGCTGTGCAGAAAGCTTCACCTGTGGCGCAGCCAGCAGCATGATCCCTGCTCTCCTTCTCGCTTTGGCCCTGGGCTACCTGCACCTCCAAACTCGTGGTGGCCGAGTCCTTGCTTGCTGCCGAGCAGCCAGAGCACGCCGAGCATTGCAGGCTTCTTGGGCTTGGAGGGATTGATGGAGCGTTCAAGGGGCAGCAGCAGATGGTCACCTCCATCGCCGCTGCCTTGTCCGGGCCTCATGGAGCCGGAGCGCCCGGACGTAAAGACGACGCTCGCTCTTGGCACCCTCCTCCCACTCTCGGACACAGCGACCTCCGAGGGTCCTGCTCAGGGGAGCCACGGTGGACTGGCGCATGAACTGGAGCGTCGGCTGCGCAAAACCATACCGTGCCAGACTGCAGGCGCCGTCACGGAGATCGTGGAGGCGGTCGCCAGCATCCGGAGCTATGGAAGGAAGGGTGTTTGTCTCTTTTTCAAGGGGAGCGATCACTCCGCCCAGCAACGGGCGGCGGCGGTGATCGCCGAGACGTGCTGTGGCTCGGCCGATCAGATCATAGCCGCGGATCCCAAGAAATTCAGCTGCGCCGAGGATTTCTGCTCTGATGTGGTCTCCAGGGCGTGCAAGCTCAGCTGCAGCAAGTTCGTGCTCGTCATCCCCGACGTCGAGCACGCGCCGCGGCACGTTGTCGAGCATCTCGTGGCAGCATCCAGATGCGGTTGTATCAACGACCGTCTAGGCAAAGAACTCGATCTCTCTAGATCCATCATTATCTTCACAACATCAGAGTTTGCAAACCGGGCCAGCGACGTCATCAGCCTGCGGTTATGGACGTCATCGTCGCCCGGCGATGTCAAGAGGAAGGCAGAGATCGAGCCACCAACAAGGAAGGGAAAGAGGGCACGGCACGGCTCCGGCTCCGGCCATGGCATCGACCTCAACCTCAACCTCTGCGCCGGCAACGAAAGTGATGACGATGTTGTTCCGAGCGACATCACCCACGAGAGCGACACCACCCACGAGAGCAACACCAGGGAACACGGGGACTTGCACCACCTCCTCGAGTCGGTCGCCACCGGCGTGCTCGCCCTTAACAAGGGCGCCGACGCTGACCAGCGCGCCGCGGCGGCCATCCGTGAAGTGCTCGTTGGGGCGCTCGGCCGGGAGGTGCACCTCGACGAAGAGGCGGCCGAGGTTCTGACGGCGGCTTCTGAACACTTTCTTGACAAGATGCTGTGGAGGTGGGCGGTGGAGGTGTTTGAACCTGCGGCGGCGGCGGCAGTGGTGGAAAGTGGCGGGAAGGTGGTGGTATTGGGGATAGGGCCAGGGGGCGGGGCCCAGGTGTCAGGATTCATGGGCTCGGCCCTTCCAAGCAGGGTCCATGTAGACTGAGCTCACAAAGTTTTGCTTCCTCGCGGTGTTACTAAGGCATTAGTTACTTACTCCACTAGTACTAAGCTCAATTGGTTGTATGTAGGGAAAAAACTATGGACTTGAAATGGAGTCTTTCGGCGGGTTTACTCTTGTTCAATTTTACATTGATAATCGCTTCCAGATTCCCTTGTTGGCCGGAAAGAGCTCAAGAGAGCTGATCGCGGAGGCCGTGTTTGCACCGCACACGACTCGCGCATCCAGAGATAACCTACCCGCTAGTAATTTTCTAATAATGTCTATCATCCGTAATTTCGAAGCAAGTCATACTCCATTGGTCTGGGATTGGCAACTCGCGCATTAGCCGCAAGCTCCCTGCCTCAAAGGGGGAGGGGCACACATGCGTCGTTCCGGCGGCGGTGCTGGGTACTCGAGGCGGCAGCCTTGAAGACGGTCATGACGTCGGTGTCGTCAGCGCGACTGCGGGCGACGCTCCACTTCGGCTGCGTGGGCAGCAACGAGGACGCCGGTTTATCTTGCTGGCTTGCGTTGGCTTTCAGATGCATCTTCGCGTTATGGGAGCCTAGATGAGATCCGGCAGCCTCGAGGAGTTTCAGCAGGAACGGACTGATGGACGGCACGGCGACGGCGTGTTGTCTTGTCTGTCAGCGCGTGATGGCGGGAGCCCAGTGGGCAGGGAGCTTGCGGCTGCTGGTCTGATGGCCTCCCTCCTATGGGCTCGGCCTCGAAGTGGGATTGCGGTGAGCACATGCATCGGCGTCCAGGCTTATGATGCTCGACGGATATCAGTTCTGATAGGTGCGGTTGTGGAATCTCTCGAGGCTTTGTGCTGGATCGAGTGTTGCTCGACTTCTAGATCAAGGGGCTTCGCATGGTGCGACAGCCTTGTCGCCTGCATGCGGATTTGCTTTCCTGATCTGGTGGTGGCTTGGCT
Organism: Hordeum marinum; assembly: GCA_022496015.1. NCBI lineage: Eukaryota > Viridiplantae > Streptophyta > Magnoliopsida > Poales > Poaceae > Hordeum > Hordeum marinum. Next base: position 302,570,247 of record CM039673.1, read on the forward strand.
CCGCAAACGCACCTCGGCGAAGATGATCTGTCTTCTGTGATCTAGCTTATGCAACATCCTGTATGATCGGCCCTCTTTGATTTGGCCATCGATGTGTTCCGGAACTGCTGTCGAAGATCTTGTCCAATATATCTGGACCAGACAGAATTCGGACGTGTACGTCCGTTTCAACCAACGAGGTTCCATGCGGGCGTGACGTGAAGCTTTGTTGTTTGTTAACATCATGGGACATGTCGACCTCTCGATTTCTATGGTGTAGGCAGCGATGGAGAAGGTCATGATGGCCGAGATTGGAAGATCAGTTAAATGGATGAGGCATTTGAGGCGATGGAGTCAACCAGGTGTTTGATAACTTTCAGGAGCAACAGTGTCAAGTGTGGGTGGCAGCACTGGAAGAATTCATTCTTGGTGGTGCTCCTCGGGCGCCAAGCCAGGACTTTCTGGGTGAAAACCTAAGGTCTGCCCTTCATTGGTTGTGCCTGGCAATTGCCTTGCTGAAGGTATTGTTTTGAGAGCTCGGCCTTCTCCAGAATGAAAACCTAAGATCTTAGATCGGGCAACGACGGTGCTTGTGCTCTGGTTCCTTCTTGAAGGCATTGCTTTTGGAGACCTTTTATATTTTCCGAGTGTTGTATTTGGTAGTGATTTGTGTGCGGCTGCTGAGAGGAGTCGATCACTGTAGCATGCCCTTTGTTTTTTTGTTTCTTCTTCTTTTTATCCTTTGGTTGTGTGCATCCTGGATGTCTTTACGACATCTTGTAGGTGCAGAGGCTGGGTGTAATTGGTATCTTCACGATATTAATATATTCTCATTTTCAAAAAAAAAACAGAATTATTAGGTGAACAACTCGAAACGGCATGCTTAAAAATCAAATTAATCTTTATGATGTTTGGCTGCACTTTTCTCTTCATGATCACATCACAAATGAATTAGAATCATTGACCTTACCATCAAAATAATTAAAATTGGATTTACAATTTCAACATGTACAAGATGTGAGTGGAGAGGGGCAACGATGCTAACCTTGCCACCGAACCGCTAGAGAATTGAAAAGGTGTAGTTAAGACATCAATCTTCCGGGTTTCGAGTCGCGGAGCTCGTGTCGCCTAATTTAACCAGACATGGCGAGTAGGTAGCGGCCACCGCCAGCTTTAATAGCCTCAAGTCATATGTTAATCACGTCGGGGTTGACCTTTTTCAGGGTAAAACAAAACCAGCAACATACTTCATTTTGAGGATCACCAGCAACATGCTCAAGGAGGCCATGACCATGAATGGGCCTTTTTTTCTAGATTTTATACTCTCGGTTTTCTTCATCGTTTGAGTTAAGGGGGGCAACTATGTGTATTCCCTAGATCCATCACTAAATACTCGTAGGTTGATGCGGAGCATCCCTCGTTCATCCCCATGAAGCCTACACCATCTCCACAAGACACAAGTGACCCTATGACAAGAGCTCACGCACGCGCAATAGAAGCTAAGGTAAACTCACTCCTCTTTGAGCTTGACATGAATGCTAATGGAACTTGGATGCTACCTCACCTCAGGACGCTATGCATCATTAGGTATGAGGAAGATATCCAAGGCCAAGGGGAGGAACCACGAGGACGCACAGAAGATGGAGACGTTGCTGCAGACAAGAAGGCCAACTACAGCCGACCCCGTGCGCATGGGCTTGCTGGACCCCGTGCGCACAAGGGTAACCGAGTGACAGCAGAAGACCCCGTGCGCATGGGCCTCCCAGGAGCTACAACGATGACCCAGTGTGCATGGGCCCAGAAGACCTCGTGCACACGGGCCTCCTAGGAAGCTACAACGGTGACCTCGTGTGCACAGCCGTGTCCCGTGCCCACGGGACCCCCCGTGCACACGGGGCTCACTTAGGCCGTGCGGATGGGCCTCCCAGGATAACCGACCCATTCGGCCCATCTCGCCCCACTTCGACCCCTGTTCGTTCCCTACCTCTTGGTACCTATATATTTGGTCCTTGGGACTCTAGTTAGGGTTAGCTATTGTTTTGCATATAATTTGTGAGCATAGCTCCATTACTTGTCTCTCTTGTGGGGCTTATCCTCCATTTGGAGTAGATCCAAGTGATGCCAAGGCCCCTCTAGAGGGAAGATCCCTAATGGATTCAAGGCTCCTCCTTCGGAGTGAGAGAACACTACCGCTACTTGTATCGTTGGTTGATTTGGGATCTTTGTAACTCTTATGATGATCATGGATTTAGTGGACGAGTCATTGGAGTTTGTTTTTTGAGTGTTTCTCTTGTTCTTCCCCGTGTTCTTCATGTTTCCCCCCTCTAATTCGTGAAAGATAGACTTCCATGGGTCTTGAACCGTATCATATGGTATCATGAGCCACGTTGATCACGAATATGGTGTGCCCCCCTTCGTTTTCTAGCCTATTTTTGCTTGATTTCATCCTAATCTGAAAATCCCCACAAAAATATCCATACCATTTTTTTGCAATTGTTGAATCTTGTGTGTATTTGTTGGTTTTGATCCATGGAATATATGCTTAGCAAGTGGATCTAGCTTTCTATCCAAAGAATCCCAGAAATCCTAAAAACCACTGAATTCGTGCTCAAACCGAAACAATTTCCGCACCTCGTGTCCGTGGAGCCTGGACCCCGTGCGCACGGGCCCCCGCGATTTTCCTGGACACCCCATGCACACGGGCCCCAAAAGACCCCATGCGCACATGCTATATAGAACATCATCAATTTTTTCTGTTTTCAGCCATTTGGTTCCAACACCCACCCACACATCCTTCCGCTCCATTGACAATCTTTCTTCGTGGTTTTGAGTTTGTGGCTTCCGTTTCCTAAGTTGTTTCAGCTACTTAGGGACGGTTGGACGTCAGCACGACCACCATTCATCATCACCGGCCTCGACTTCGACTTCGGCCACATTCAACCGTAAGCAAGGATGGTAACTTCGACGACATCTTTGTCCATTCCTTGCCATTGCATTGATAGCTCCAAGCCTATTTGCGTACCTTACCCATAGAGACTAGCAAGTTGAGAATTGCCGGGCTACATTACTTGTGCACCATAGTGACACTTGTATGCCGCATAGCTAGTTTAGCATGCACCTCCACTGTTGTCTACTTTGTGTCATAAGTCTCTCCCATGCATATCCATCATACTTGTCCAATACCTTCGTTCGAGCATCAAGCATTGAAAAAAGGAAACAAAAGCTTTTAAGCAAAGATAAAGATTCCAAAGAGCTTGTAAGCAATAGCCATAGCATAATATCCTTTCGCATACATACTAGATACTTGGGATTGAAGAAGGCACGGTTACTCTCATAGGTTGGTGCACAAGTGCGTATCTAGCCCATTAGAGAAATCGAGCTAGTGTCTCTCTTTATCCGTGCAACACGAGCCTTGTGAAGATTTCATATTTCTCATTCCTTGGTTGCGCGGATCACATTATATCTATTCGTGTGTGCATTCCTAGTTCCTAGTGCCTCGAAAGCTATTGGTCTATTTGCTTTGTCTTGCTATTTTGTGAATCTTACTCAACATTTACAACATCTTGGTCCGTATTTGCTCAAATTTTGTGCCACTCATCCTGACCAAGCTACTCTTCAAAGCATTACTTTGTGTAGGTGTGAGAAGGGCAAACTCCGGTACCAATTCTACTTTTCCATGATTTCACACTAAGTGATTGATCCTCCTTCAACCTTCGGAATGGTATTTGGTATTGTGTTTTCTCATTATCACACTTAAATATACTTGAGTGCTATGGATAGGACTACTATGACGAACCCGGCCTTCGAGGAGCGCGACGATGACGCGAACAACTACGTCACCAAACTACAATTCTTCGGCGCACAAAAAGGATTGCGCCAAGCAAAAGATGACATCATGAACCACATCGAGCACCTCGCCACCAACATACGTGAATCCGAGGAGTGCACGAGGGACCTCCTTACAACCCAAATGGACGAGCTTCGTGCCTTGATGGTGAACCACACATCGTCAACTTCTACTTCAACTCGACGGCGCACATCAAGTCGCCACTCCTCCGAATCCTCCTCCGGCAAGAGCCCACCTTCTCGAGCCTGACCACAACAACGTGACGCATGTCGCATTTATCAAGACTCAGCATGCTTTTCCATGGCAATGATCCTTAGGGTCGACATCGTGAGCGTGACCACATTCACCAACAAGAGCAAGACGCATTCGAGCAGGAACGACTACGTCACTGTTGTGAGGAAGAACTGTGCCGTGAAGAACAAGCAAATGAGACACATCACACGCTTCATGGATCAACATATTCCTTGCAAGAACACAACCGTAGAGCTCACGAGGAATAAGAAGCTCGACGTCAAGAACGCCAAGAGGAATCCGCACGTCAAGAGGAGCACCAAGAACACCAACAACGGATGCGACCATCACGTAAACGACACCCAAGGCAAGAGGAGCAACACATCTATGATATTGCTCCAAGGCAAGGAAAACATCAACATGACAACAATGCCCCTCCCCAACAATAAGAGCGACCTCAAGCAAATCTCGTTGACGACGTGGATGAGTAAGCTCCAAGGTAAGGCCAATGTCAACAAGAAAACTATGATCTTCCACGACAAGGATACCGCCAACACAACAACAATGAGGAAAATCTCTTTGGCAAGCTCAAGTTCAACATGCCTAAGTTCTCCGGAATCAATGACCCCGAAGACTATCTCTCTTGGACACTCAAGGTTGACAAGATATCCCGGTTGCACAACTATGGAGAGGAGAAGAAGATTGCCATGGCCTCTCTCGAGTTCCAAGATTACGTTCTCATTTGGTGGGAACAAGTGATTGAGCGAAGAAGGCAAAGAGGTGAATTTCCAATCACCAATTGGGCACAAATGAAGGACCTCATGCGATCTCGTTTCATCCCAACACACTACAATCATGATCTCTTCAAGAAGCTACAACTCCTCAAGCAAGGCACCAAGTCAGTGGAAGAGTACTACCAAGAGATGGACATAGCCATGATAAGATCCAATGTAAAAGAAGACGATGAGCAAACTATGGCGCATTTCTTGAATGGTCTCAATTACCAAGTCAAGAAAATTGCGGATTTCCAACCCTATTCCAGCTTGATCGAGCTAGTGCATTGATGTCTACTACACAGCCTTCTTCTTGTAGACTCGTGTTGGGCATCCAAGCGCAGAGTTTTGTAGGACAATGGAAATTTTCCCTCAAGTGGATGACCTAAGGTTTATCAGTCCACATTAGGTATAGGATGAATATGATCTCTCTCAAACAACCCTGCAATGAAATAGCAAAGAGTCTCTTGTGTCCCCAACACACCCAATACAATGGTAAATTGTATAGGTGCACTAGTTCGGCGAAGAGATGGTGATACAAGTGCAATATGGATGGTAGATATAGTTTTTGTAATCTGAAAATATAAAAAAGCAAGGTAACAAATAGTAAACGGCAAGCAAAACGTTGTATAATTTACCTCATAGTTTTTGTAATCTGAAAATATAAAATATAAATACAATAATTGGAAACAAGGCCTAGGGTCCATACTTTCACTAGTGCAATTTCTCTCAACAATACTAACATAGTTGAATCATATGTAAATACCTCTCGTGCGACAAAGAGTTCACTCCAAAGTCTCAAATAGCAGAGAACTAATGAAGAAATTATTGTAGGGTACAAAACCACCTCAAAGTTATCTTTTATGATCAATCTTATGAGCTATCCCTATAAGTGTCACAAACAGCCCTAGAGTTCGTACTAAAATAACACCTTAAGATAGACATCAACCAAAACCCTAATGTCACCTAGATACTCCAATGTCACCACAAGTACCCATGGGATTGATTGTACGATATGCATCACATAATTTCAGATTCATCATGTTCAATCCAACAAAAAGAACTTCAAAGAGTGCCCCAAAATTTCTACCGGAACGTCAAGACAAGAACGTGTGCCAACCCCTATGCATAGATTCCCAAGGTCACGGAACCCGCGAGTTGATCACCAAAACATACATCAAGTGGATCAATAGAACATCCCATTGTCACCACACATATCCCATCGCAAGACATACATCAAGTGTTCTCAAATCCTTAAAGACTCAATCCGATAAGAAAGCTTCAAAGGGAAAACTCAATTCATCACAAGAAGATAGAGAGGGGGAAACTCCATATGATTCAATCTATATCAATAAAGCCCGCGATACATCAAGATCGTGCCATCTCAAGAACACGAGAGAGAGAGAGAGAGAGAGAGAGAGAGAGATCAAACACATAGCTACTGGTACATACCCTCATCCCCAAGGGTGAACTACTCCCTCCTCGTCATGGAGAGCGTCAGGATGATGAAGATGACCTCCGGTGATGGTTTCCCCCTCCGACAGGGTGCCAGAATGGGCTCCCGATTAGTTTTTGTGGTTCTGGAGGTTTGCGGTAGCGAAACTCCCGATCTAGGTTTCTTTTCAGGGGTTTCTATATTTATAAGAGTTTGTGGCGGTGGAAACAAGTCCAGGGGGTCTGTGAGGAAGTCACAAGCTAGGGGGCGTGCCCTAGGGGTGTGGGCGTGCCCCTGTGGCTTGTGGCTTCCTCGGTCTTCCTCTCTGATGACTCTTCGCTCCAGTATTTTTTATATTTTCCAAAAATATTCTCTGTAAATTTTCAGCTCATTCCGAGAACTTTTATTTCTACACAAAAACAACACCATGGTAGTTCTGCTGAAAACAGCGCCAGTCCGTGTTAGTTCTAATAAAATCATACCAAAATCATATAGAATTATTGTAAACATGGCATGGATACTTCATAAATTATAGATACATTGGAGACGTATCATGCATCAAGCTACCAAGGCGAAACATCAAGTTCAAGAGGACTACAAGTACTCCAAGAGCTCCTACAAGACCTACAGTGCAAGTACTCAAGCTTCTCCAACCAAGACACCTTCCTCTATAAGAACTTCCATGACAAAAGGTGACATGTCAAGCTACAAGGACAAGCCATCTTCGTCAATCCGCACCGCTACTACTAGCAAACCAAGAGCGTCATCCTCTACAATAACACCGGATGCCACAAAAACAAGCTCCATCAAGTGTTTCACGTGCCAAGGCCGAGGCCACAAGACTTATGAGTGTCCCACAAGGCAGACCATGATCCTTCAAGATGACAACACCTATGACTCCATGAGTGAAGATGATATGGAAGCTTGGGAACAAGTGGCCATGCACCGACAAGTCAATGACGATGATGATTCTCAAATCTTTTGTGACAATGATCCGAGCCCTACTCTCGTTGTCTCAAAGGTTTTGACACTACAACAACAACAAGACGAGGACCAACGTTGCCACATCTTCCACACCAAGGCCGGTATCCAAGGAAGATCCATCAAGGTATCATCGATGGAGGAAGTTGCCACAATTTGGAAAGTGAGGAACTTTGCTCCAAGTTGCAATTGGTTAAGAAAAAGCATCCTCGCCCCTACAAGGTCCAATCGCTAAGTGACTCCGACACAATACAAGTCGACCACACCATGCAAGTTTCCTTCAAGATTGGCGCTTACGAAGACACCATGCAATGTGATGTCGTACCCATGTCCGTTTTCCACCTACTCCTTGGGAGACCTTGGCAATTCGACCGTGGAGTCATCCACAATGGGCGGACAAATCACTCTAGCTTCAAGATGAAGGGCACGAAATATGTGCTTCGACCTATGTCTCCAAGTCAAGTGATCGCCAACAAGCAAGCTTCATACCATCCGAGAGAAAAGTGAGAGAGTGATCCGCCTCAAAGGGAGTGAGCTCCACAGGCCAAAATTGAGTGACTCCATGATGAGGGAGAAGAGTGACCTAGTACTTTTTGACACCAAAAGAGATTTGAGGGATGTGAGTGAGAGCCCATCGACCGTCCTTCACTACGTGATAGTGCAAGTATGATGTCGTCCGACCTAACCCTTCACAACATCTTCCTCTTGTGTTGTCCCAATTGTTGCAGGAATTTCAAGACGTTTTTCCCGATGAGCTACCTCTAGGACTACCACCAGCAGCGAGGTATCGAACACCGCATCGACCTCATCCCTGGTGCACCGCTCCCTAACAAGGCACCCTACGGCGTCAACCCCAACGAAACAAAGGAGATACAAAGGCAAGTCCAAAAACTCCTAGATAAAGGGCATGTACTTGAGAGTTTGAGTCCTTGTGCGATTCCCATGATCCTAGTACCTAAGCATGATGGAAGTATGTGCATGTGTTACGATTGTCGACCTATAAATACTATCACCATTATATATCACCACCCTATTCCTCCCTTAGATGACATGCTAGATGAACTTACTGGCGCCACTGTATTTTCCAAAATAGACTTAAAAAGTGGTTACTGCCAAATTCTCATCCAAGAGGGTGATGAGTGGAAAACGGCTTTCAAAACTAAATTTGGTCTATATGAATGGATAGTGATGACCATGGGCTTATCCTAAGCATCAGGTACATTTATGCGAATGATGCATCATGTCTTGCACCCCTACATTGGATATTGTGTTGTGGTCTATTTTGATGGCATCCTTGTTTTTAGCGACTCTCTAGAACAATGCGCCACACATGTTAGGGACGTCTTACAAACTCTTCGGAAAGAAAAACATTATGCGAACATGGACAAATACATTTTGGTGTTGAAGAAGTTGTTTTGCTAGGAATTTTGGTTTCGTCTAAGGGTGTCCATGTTGATGAAACTAAGATTGAGGCCATTAAAAATTGGCCCACACCCACCAATTTGCAGCACGTGCATAGTTTCTTAGGACTAGCTGATTTCTACCATCGGTTTGTGAAAGACTTTAGCACTATTGCATCTCCTATCCATGCTTTGAGCAAGAAAAACACACCATTTGTTTGGGGACCTTCCCAATACACCACTTTCCATGAACTTAAAAATTTTCTCACTTATGCGCCTTTGCTTGCCTTGCCTAACTTTGATAAAATTTTTGAAGTGCATTGTGACGCCAGTGGTAATGGCATAGGTGGCGTGCTTATGCAGGAAAAGCGCCCAGTTGCGTATTTTAGTGAGAAACTTTCCATCGCTCAACTCAACTATCCCATATATGACAAAGAATTGTATGCGTTGGTGAGAGTGTTACATGTTTGAGAACATTATTGTGACCGCATGAATTTGCAATTCATACCGACCATGAAACTCTCAAATATCTAAAGGGTCAAACTAAGTTGAACAAACGACATGCTAAATGGAGTGAATTTATTGAGTCTTTCCCTTATGTCATCAAATACATTAAGGGCAAAGAAAATGTTGTGGCGGATGCTCTTTCCGCAAATGCATGCTCGTTACTCAACTTGAATTGAATGTTATTGGCTTTGAGTTCATCAAAGACTTGTATGAGCATGATGTTTCTTTTGCTACTCCATATGCCAATTGCCAAGTGAAAACTTTTTGGGAGAACTACTATATGAAAGATGTATATCTTATGTATGCTAACAAACTTTGTATACCCGAGTCTTCTCTTCATTTGTTTCTTTTGCAAGAGGCTCACGACGGAGGACTAATGGGTCACTTTGGACGCGACAAGACATATGCCACACTCTCCAACAAGTAATATTGGCCAAAGATGCTTTGTGATGTCGCACGCTTCACCAACCGATGCTCTACATGCCGCAAAGCTAAGTCTAAAGTTTAATCCCATGGTCTTTACATGCCTCTTCCTATACCTTTCCAACCTTGGGAAGACATTACTATGGATTTTGTGCTGGGTTTGCCACAAATAAAAAATGGCCATGATTCTGTTTTTGTCATTGTGGATCACTTTTCCAAAATGGCTCATTTCATTCCCTGTCACAAGATAGACAATGCTTCACATATTGACAATATCTTTTTATAGGGACATATTACGCCTACATGGAGTGCCCAAGACTATTGTCTCTAATCGCGACGTCAAGTTCTTGAGCTACTTTTGGAAGACTCTTTGTGCCAAGCTCGGTATCAGGCTACTATTCTCTTCGGCCTGCCACCCACAAATCGATGGCCAAACCGAGGTGATGAACTAGACGCTTGCAACTCTCCTATGTGTGTTGATCAAGAAGAACATAAAAGAATGGTAAGATTTCCTCCCCATCGCCGAGTACGCCTACAATCGTGCACGAGGGTAACCGAGTGACAGCAGAAGACCCGTTGTCCCCATTGGACATTCTCCCGCTACCACAACAAGAGCGTTAACATGGATGCAAGTGCTAGGGCAAGCCACGTTAAGAAGATGCATGAAGATACAAGGCACACAATCGAGAATCAAGTGGAACGCATCACCGCCAAGCGCAATACTAACTAACACCCCATAGTGTTCAAGCCCGGCGACCTTGTGTGGCTACATCTCCAGAAGGAGCGTTTTCCCAATGAGCGCAAATCCAAACTACTACCTCGCGCCGATGGCCCATTCAAGGTGTTCGCATCCTACAACAACAATGCCTACAAGATCGACATTCCATGTGACAAGTATAGCATGAGCGACACCTTCAACGTCACCGACCTCTCCCCGTTTCATGGTGATGAAGATCTTGATCCAAGGACGGATCTTCCCCAAGGTGGGGGGGGGATGTTGCGGAGCATCCCTCATTCATCCCCATGAAGCCTACACCATCTCCACATGACACAAGTGGTCCTATGACCAAGAGCTCGCACATGCGCAATAGAAGCTAAGGTGAACTCACTCCTCTTTGAGTTTGACATGAATGCTAATGGAACTTGGATGCTATCTCACCTCGGGATGCTATGCATCATTAGGTACTAGGAATACATCCAAGTCCAAGGGGAGGAACCACGAGGATGCACAAAAGATGGAGACATTGCTGCAGACAAGAAGGCCAGCTATAGCCGACCCCGTGCGCATGGGCTTGCTGGACCCCGTGCACACGAGGGTAACCGAGTGATAGCAGAAGACCCCGTGCGCATGGGCCTCCCAGGGTAACTAGAGGGAAGATCCCTAGTGGATTCAAGGCTCCTACTTCGGAGTGAGAGAACACTATTGCTACTTGTATCGTTGGTTGATTTGTGATCTTTGTAACTCTTGTCATGATCATGGATCTAGTGGACGTGTCATTGGAGTTTGTTCTTTGAGTGTTTTTGTTGTTCTTACCCATGTTCTTCGTGTTTTCCCCTCCAAGTCATGAAAGATCGACTCCCACGGTCCTGACCCTGTATTATAGGTGCTAAAGGAATCGTCGATTGATATGGGGGCATGCCCCTGCTTCCCTCTTGTCTCCACTACTGTGAAGACGAACACGACCAAATGCCATGGTGAAGATATCCGCGTGTTGATTGTCTATGCCAATGAACTTGATGGTGCTCTTCCTCTCCTCGATGTAGCTTCTAGTGCAATGGTAACACACCTCAATGTGCACTCCGATCATGAAAGACTGGATTCTTGCAGAGCTAGATTACATGCTTCTTGTCCATGCACAGGTCGGCGCCGAGGGGGGTAGTGTTCAGAATGCGTCGAAGCAAGATGCCCTGTCATGCCAGAGGCACGACGGCTATGTATGCTGATTCACAGGAGGAGAGCGGCACTACTTTATGCTTCTGGCATTGCCAATACACCAAGTATTTCACGAAGAGGAACAGTGTGCAGGATGTGCTTTTGCGGCCGTCGACGTCGGTAGCCATGTCCTCTTCGTGGTAGATGATCAAGATAATATCACTAGTGTTGGTGGTATAGCAACATCCTTGAACCTACATGCCAACAATGTGCCTAAGAAGGTCCTCGACGACGCTCATGTGCTTGGTCATCGACGCAACCATGAAGCGGCTAACCAAGCTGACGGCGGATCTTATGTCCAGCCCTGTGAGTACCAAGTAGTGGAGGATATCGATGATGCTTCAGTACAAGAATATATCCACTACCGGATTTGTGCTTTCCTTTGGTAGCTTCAAGCGTGGCTCCATTGGCACAAGAGCACACTTGCAGCCAGCCATGCCTACTGTCTCCAAGGGTTTAGAGGCGAAAGGAGGACACTTGAGAGTGATCCTCCCCGGTGGGTGATTGACCTATATTCCTAGGTAGGAAAGCCTAGGTCACTCATGTCGAACAGGCAGCACATTTATCATTTGAACGGGGAGATCACTGGAGTGTGTGCACTGATCACAATCAGGTCGTAAACGTAGATGCCAAGCAACAAACATATGTCTCCTTCGTTGTGGGTGTACACGACATGCTTAGGCTCACTTTGAGAAAATTCCAGCTGCAGAAGCACGCCATCAAGCTAGGTATTCAAGCTCAAGGAGCCTTATAGAGTTCATAGAGCACTTTGTGCAGGCACATGATCCTTGTTGGACTTTGCGTCGTTGATGAAACCAGGCAACTGAGAGATATACACCTCCTTCCCGAGCTCGTCACTCAGGAACTACGTCTTCACGTTCATGTTGTGTACCTCCCATTTAAAATGCGTGGTGATTGTCACTAGGACACATACAGAGTTGATACGTCTCCACCGTATCCACTTTTCCAAACTCTTTTGCCCTTGTTTTGGATTCTAATTTGCATGATTTGAATGGAACTAACCCGGACTGGCGCTGTTTTCAGCAGAATTGCCTTGGTGTTATTTTTGTGCAGAAACAAGAGTTCTCAGATTGACCTAAAAAATTACGGAGAATATTTCTGGATTTAATAAAAAAATACAGGTGCAAGAATCAACAAGAGGGGGGCCACCCACAGGCCACAAGCCTACGAGGCGCGGCCACCCCCCTGGCCGCGCCTAGCATGCTTGTGGAACCCCTGTGACTCCTCCAACCTCAACTCCAACTTCATATAACCCTATTCGCAGAGAAAAAAATTAGAGAGAAGAGTTCATCGCGTTTCACAATACGGAGCCGCCGCCACCTCCTGCTCTTCCTTGGGAGGCCAGATTTGGAATCCGTTTTGGGCTCCGGAGAGGGGAAATCGACGCCAGCGTCATCACCAACATCCTTCATCACCAATCCCATGATGCTAACCACCGTTTGTGAGTAATCCCATCGTAGGCTTGCTGGACGGTGATGGGTTGGATGACATTTATCATATAATCGAGTTAGTTTTGTTAGGGTTTGATCCCTAGTATCCACTATGTTCTGAGATTGATGTTGCTATGACTTTGCTATGCTTAATGCTTGTCACTAGGGCCCGAGTGCCATGATTACAAATCTGAGCCTATTATGTTTTCATGAATATATATGTGTTCTTGATCCTATCTTGCAAGTTGTAGACACCTATTACAAGTTATGATCGGCATCCCCCGGGGTGACAATAACTGGGATTCTTTCCGGTGATTACCGTAGTTTGAGGAGTTCATGTATTCACTAAGTGCTAATGCTTTGATCCGGTTTTCTATTAAAAGGAGGCCTTAATATCCCTTAGTTTACATTAGGACCCTGCTGCCATGGGAGGGTGGGACAAAAGATGTCATGCAAGTTCTTTTCCATAAGCACGTATGACTATATATGGGATACATGCCTACATTACATTGATGAATTGGAGCTAGTTCTGTGTCACCCTATGTTATAACTATTGCATGATCAATGCCATCCGACATAATTATCCATCACCGATCCATTTCCTACGAGCTTTCCACATATTGATCTCTGCTAAGTTACTTCTCCGTTGCTACTATTACAATCACTATAAAGCTGCTACTTTTACTTTTGCCATCGTTACTGTTACTTCCATACTACTTTGCTACTAAATACTTTGCTATGGATACTAAGTATTTCAGGTGTGGTTGAATTGACAACTCAGCTGCGAATACTCGAGAATATTATTTGGGTCCCCTTGTGTCGAATCAATAAATTTGGGTTGAATACTCTACCCTTGAAAACTGTTGCGATCCCCTATACTTGTGGGTTATCAAGACCTTTTTCTGGCGCCGTTGCCAGGGAGCATAGCTTTATTCTCTGAGTCACTTGGGATTTATATCTGTTGATCACTATGAAGAATCGGAAAGATCCAAAAACCAAGATCTATCCCTCTACTACGAGGGGAGGTAAGGAACTGCCATCTAGCTCTGCACTTGATTCACCTTCTGTTATGAGTAAGTTTGCAACACCACCACCTGCTAGTAATTCTGATATGTCACAAGTAATTGATGATGCCACTTCTGCTATGCATGATGCTTATGATGATACTTTGCTTGATAATACTATGCCACTGGGTGAATTTCTTGATGAACAAATTGCTAGAGTCAATGCGGAAAATTATGATACTTCTAAAACTGATGAAATTATTGAAACTGAATACTTTGAGACACCTTCTAGACCTAGATCTCCTAGATATGAATTGCCTGATATTCCTAAGGGTTATGTTATGGAAGGAGAGGTAGCTAGGGACTTTCTTTCTTGTAAGGATAGAGATGATCTTAAGAAATTACTATGCAAGTGGAAAGAAAAATCTTTGAATGCTAGAATGAAATATGATCATAAGTTTGCTACTTCACCTATCTTTGTTACTGATAAGGATTTTGAATTCTCTATCAATCATGTGTTAATTACTTTGGTTGAATCTGATCCTTTCCATGGCTATGAATCTGAAACTGTTGTGGCACATCTCACTAAATTGAATGATATTGCCACCCTATTTATTCATGAGGAAAAAAATTCTTTATTACTATATCCTTAAGTTGTATCCTTTCTCGTTAAAGGGTGATGCTAAGATATGGTTCAACTCTCTTGCTCCTGGTTGTGTGTGTAGCCCCCAGGATATGATATATCACTTCTCTGAAAAATATTTTCCGGCCCATAAGAAACAAGCTGCCTTGCAGGAAATATTTAACTTTGTGCAGATTGAAGAAGAGAGTCTCCCACAAGCTTGGGGAGGCTTCTCCAATTACTCAATGATTTGCCTGATCATCCTCTCAAGAAAAATGAAATACTTGATATCTTTTATAATGGACTAACCGATGCTTCTAGGGACCACCTAGATAGTTGTGCTGGTTGTGTTTTCAGGGAACGAACTATTGAACAAGCTAAAATACTATTGAATAGTATATTGAGCAATGATAATGATTGGGCTATTCCCGAACCACCTTCGAAGCCAACTCCAAAGAAAAGAGGTATTCTATTTCTCAGTCCCGAAGATATGCAAGAGGCAAAGAAATCTATGAAGGAAAAAAGGTATTAAAGCTGAAGATGTTAAGAATCTACCACCTATTGAATAAATACATGGTCTTGATAACCCAACACTAGTAGTAGAGGTAAATTCTCTTCTTAGATTTTATGAAATCAATATTCCTTATAATAAGTCTGCTAGCCAATGCTTGGATGAGTTTGATAATTTTTTTGTTAAGCAAGAAAATTTGAATGCTTTTGTTAGTAGACAATTGAAACATAATGCTTTCATGCTTGATCGCTTAGGTGATTATATGAATAGAAATATCAATGATCTTAAACTGATTAGTAAACATGCTTCCATGGTAACTACTCAAGTAGAACAAGTGCTTAAGGCACAGAATGATTTGCTTAATGAGATGAATAGTAAGAACTATGATCATTCTGTTAAAGTTGTGACTGGAGGTGGAAGAATGACTCAGGAACCTTTGTATCCTGAGGGCCACCCTAAGATAATTGAGCAAGATTCTCAAAGGGGTAATATTGATGCACCTAGTCGCTCCAGTTATAAGAGGAATAAGGATGATGATAGAACTTTGCATGCTACTAGTGAACCTGTTACAGACACACTTGAAAACCCAAATGATATTTCTATTTCTGATGGTGAGAGACAATATGGTGATGAACATGAGCCTAGTGATATATTAATGATGATGTTCATGTCGATACTCAACCTAGTAATGATAATGATGTGGAGATTGAACCTCATGTTGATCTTGATAACCCACATCCTAAGAAAAAAAGATATGACAAAAGAGACTTTATTGCTAGGAAGCATGGTAAAGAAAGAGAACCATGGGTTCATAAACCCATGCAATTTCCTCCTAAACCATCCACGAAAAAGGATGATGAGGATTTTGAGCACTTTGTTGAAATGCTTAGACCTGTCTTTTGGTGTATGCGCTTGACAGATATTCTGAAAATGTCTCCTTATGCTAAGTATATGAAAGATATTGTGACTAATAAAAGGAAGATATCGGATGCTGAAATTTCCACCATCCTTGCTAATTATACTTTTAAGGGTGGAGTACCAAACAAATTAGGAGATCTAGGAATACCAACTATACCATGCTCTATTAAAGGGAATTGTGTTAAAACTACTTTATGTGATTTGGGAGCTGGTGTTAGTGTTATGCATTTCTCTTTATGTCATAGACTTGATTTGAATAAGTTGACACCTACTAAAATCTCTTTGCAAATGGCTGATAAATCAACTGCTCTACCTATCGGTATTTGTGAGGATGTACCTGTCGTAGTTGCAAATGCTACTATCTTAACGGACTTTGTTATTCTCGATATTCCCGAGGACGACAGTATGTCGATCATCCTTGGTAGACCCTGTTTGAATACTGCAAGGACTGTTATTGATTGCAACAAAGGCAATGCCACTTTTCATATTAATGGTAATGAGCATACGGTACACTTTCTGAAGAAACGTTCTCAAGTTCGTAGTATCAACTCCATTGAAAGTTTCCAACAATTATTATTGGAGACTTTGAATTCCCTCTTCCTAATGTCAAGAAGAAATATGATATACTTATTATTGGGGATATGCATATCCCCATTGAGGTGACTTAGTGTTATTCAAAAAAAAAATCGGTTTCATGTTATTCGAAAGAAATTTGTTAATAAGACTTGATCAACCTTATTGATGGATTCCTTTTGATGAGAATGAGATGGATGAATTTAGAAAGCACAACTTCCTGTACCCAACTTTTACTTTCCGTTAGTTAGATGAAATTAAGTAAAAATGCTATTATTTTTCTGTTTTTTGAGTTTCCCATGTAATAAAAAAGTGACCTAAAAATAAAAGTTCTTCAAATGTCGTGAAAATGGAGTATGATTTTTTTGGAATATTTTAAAATATCCAGCACTGAGCACACTATAGGGGGCTGCACCAGTGGGCCACAAGCCCACAAGGTCCGGCCACCCCCTAGCTGTGCCTAGCAAGGTTGTGGGTCCCATGTGGCCCCCCTTCACTTATTCCAACACCCATCCACTTCATCTTCCTCCAGAAAAAATCCCACCATTTCTCAAACCCGTGTTCTACCTCATTTTGCTGCCATTTTCAATCTCCTTGTGCAAAGCTTCATTAGCAAAACTGTTTTGGGAGATTTTTCTATGGTATGTGACTCCTCCAATGGTCCAATTAGCTTTTGTTCTAGTTCTTTATATATTGCAAATTTTTGCCGCTGAGGTGACCTTGTTCTTGAGCTTGCATGTCAAATTTGTATGGTCCCAAGTAGTTTTGATGCATGAGATAGCCTCTAGGCACCCTGAGGGAGTAGTTACTATGGGTTTTGTTGAGTTTTGTGCACCTATATTTTGAGTCACTAAATTTTTTAGAATTTTTTAGAAAAATAAAAAATGTTGAGGAATGTGTTTCAAGGGGGTTCATCGAGCAAGAAGGCCCCAAGACTAGCGATACGTGAGCCCCACCTTGAACCACTGAGGGAAGCACAAGTACGACCTTGTGAATGGCCATCGGATCAATTCATGAATGATGACGGTTTCAAGGAAGAATTCTACACATACACAAGAAATGCTGGCCTTGAGGAATTCTTGTCGGATAAATGCAAGCAATACTGTCAACTCACAGATTCTTTCGTGTGGAGGTTTGAATTTTCGCTCAATCGTCATAAACCTTCTGTCCTATTTGACCTTTATGACAAATCATATACTTTGGACATAGAGGAGTTTAATCATGCATGCAAAATTCCACAATGGGGCAGCTATAGTGATCCACGTAAAACTGAATATAATGATTTTTTGCTAGTATCGTCGTCGAAGAAACTAGATATATTACACAGGCTACCATGGGGAGCATTCACTTTCCTACCATACACTATTTTTCTCTATTCATAGGTAGATGTATTAACGGTAAAGCTGAGCGTAGCCACCTTTGTGCAACCGATCTTAGTATTCTTAAGAGTGCAGTAATGGGCGAAAGGCGATATAACTTAGGAGCCAGTATTGCTAGAAGGTTGCATAATAATACTAAGGATGGAAATTTCTTTGATGGGATTTGTGCCACTCGTTTAGCTAATTATCTTGGGGTACCCATACGCGGAAATGATATTGAGTTACCACCTGCTTTTCTTGATTATGAGGCTTTGGTACGTTTTCAGTTTCTTAAAAGGAACGAACAATCTCTCCATTACCAACTAATTTTTGACAGACAGCGTGCTGTCCATGTTACCCTTCCTGCTCCTGCCTTCTTTAACTTTCAGGAAAAACAGAGATAGTTTATAACCAGAGAGGAGGCAAACGAGTACGAGAGGAACACGAAATCAGCTCGCCTTCATACTACAGTCGTTCAGGCAGTAGCCGCCGCAACCTAGTACAACCTCAACTATGACTTCAGATATTATCAGGACTAGCCATGTCCCTAGACCAACTTAGGCCAAAAGCCTAAGCTTGGGGGAGTACGTATTTCTCACCGACTTTACATTCATGTTCACACATCCATCTTAAGTAGTCGGTGTTCATACTCTTTCATTGTACCATCCATGATAGTTTATTTCCTTGTTTTGCTTTCTTCTCGTGCATCTAATTAACTTTGCGAAAAATACAAAAAATTAGTTCCAGCTTTACCTTCTAGTTGCTTAGTTGTAGCATTAAAATAAGACCCCAAAAGTTTTTCGTTCTTCTTTTGCTTGTTGGGAGCTTTCCCGTGTAAATAGTTTTTCTCCTTCTTGTTTTGATTTTTCTTTCTTTGGGTCATAAGGAGAAGACCGCAACGAAAATGTCGAGTGGCTCTCATATGCATTACCGTCTACCTATTAGAGATCCCATGTTACCTTGTCTTCTCCTTTGAGTTTTTGTTTGCAGATTCCAGCTTAGTCCAATGCACGTGCACTCTTATTATTATCCACACCGTTTAGTCATGCATGTGAAAGGCAATAATGACGATATTTGATGAAAATATTGAGATGGAGAAAAGCTAGTATGAACTCAATCTATCTTTCTTTTGTAACTATGATTAGCTCATCGTTCCCAATTTATTTTATCATGGTGAAACATATTTGCAATGAAAATTAGAGATTATAGTTACTCAAGACATGCTTAATTATCTAAGAGTGGATAATGGTTTGTTTTGGGTGCCAACATACATATTAAAATGGTTGTTATGTAGTATGATAGGATGGTATCCTCCTCTGAATGATTCAAGTGGCTCGACTTGGCACATGTTCATGCATGTAGTTGAAACAAAATCAACATAGCCTCTACGATATTTATGTTCATAGTGATTTATATCCTACTCATGCTTGCATTCAATGTTGGTTAATCACAAAGCATGTTGATGACTATGTCGCTCTCTAGTTGGTCGCTCCCCGGTCTTTTGCTAACCTTCACTTGTACTAAGCAGGGATACTGCTTGTGCATCCAATCCCTCAAACCCAAAGTTGTTTCATATGAGTCCACTGTTGGGGATACACAAAATAGGTAGGCCCATGAAGGGTCGAAATATCATAATACCATGGGGTCCACACACCAGGCGGGTCTAGATTAATACTTACATACTAGTCACTCGACCGAGTATGTTCCATCCACTCGGCGACAGTCAACCACTCGGCAGTAGGAGTCACTCGGCAGTATGGCTCACTCGACAGTACGACTCACTCGGGTATGCTAGGACCAACAGTCGGCAAGCCAGTCAAAGCTTAGAGAAGGTTCTGCAGTGGGCCGACATTATGGCATCAATGCCCCATCTTGTAACATAGGAGGTGAGGGGGTGGTGCACTCTATATAAGCCACCCCCACCACATAGCTCACGTGAGCTTCTTCTCCCTTGGCTCTCTCACCATTAGTCTCAGGACTTAGCTCAGGCATGGAGATCCACTCTCCTTTCTTCCTCTCAAATACACTATGTAACTCATGTTCATGACGAATAAGCAAAGCCTCTTCGGAGCACGAGACGTAGGGTTGTTATCTCCACCGTGAGAGGCCCGGACTCGCTAAAACCACCGTGTCACCCATTTGCATTTTGATAGATCATGCTCCGTTATCCTACCCCTCTCTAATGTCAGAATTGCTACCACGACATTTGGCGCCCATGGTGGGGCATGGCGTCTATCGAGCCATGGTGCAAATGGTTTTTTGTTCAATCTTTCGCAGCAGGTCAATGATCATCGTGAGAGAGATCGGCTGCTGGAATTCTGGAAGCATATGTTGGATGGACGGCCGACTGCGCCTCGTCTGCGCCCTCGCCGTCGAGCCCTCGTGCATGGCCACCGGCGTCGTCCGCCTCAACGTCGTCTCCAACCACGTCGTTGAGCCCCCACAACTGTCAACGTCGTTCACCTCGTCATTGACTCCTGCCTCGTGCTCTCCGCTGCTCGGCGGCGACCTCCGCGGTGGAGGCACAGGCCCGACACGGCGCAGGCGTGTAGCGCTCCTTCCTCTGGCGCTGGTCGCCGGCGCCGGTCATCGTGGCCGAGGCACGTTGCGACAACGAACTATGAATCACCCTCGACCCGTAACTGGTGTCCGTTCAATGCCTCGTAAGTGCATGCATTTTGTGGGCCACTTCCTCGATCAATTGACTGCAGGAAGGAAACGGCAGGACGTAGTGGCCCTCGATCTATTAACGGCATGCAGGAACACCAAAGAAAACGCAAGGACGTGATGACCATCATCCATGTCGTATTAATTTGCTGCCTCTTTATTCATTATAATTAGTCATTTATTGAGGCCCTCATAATCCTTCATAAAGAATGCTGTCCGTTTCATCCATTTAACCACGTCATTAAGTGCCTCATCAGGTCAGCATTTTTCAAGTGAGTTAAGTGTGCGTGCATGCATGCATAACCAGGCCATCAGTGGTCTTTAATCCTTGCAGGCTGCATCAGTGTAAAGACTCTTTAGTTCATCAGAAAATATTGGTAGCTATGCTTGTTACTAACTTGCAGGGTCACTCATATGTCGTCGTCTCCGGATAGTAGTTTACTCAGATGGACATTTTGTTCAATCTACTAACACGATGACATGCAGATAAAATTAGCATTCAAACGATCAACATACAGATCACTCGGCAGCTCCGCGCGCCGTCACTCTACTGAACGCGTCGTCATCACTCGACAGCTCCACGCATCACCATTCAGCCAGACGCTCCATCATCACTCGGCAGCTCCGCGCGCCGTCACTCTACTAGACGCGTCGTCATCACTCGGCAGCTCCGCGCATCACCATTCAGCCAGACGCTCCATCGTCACTCGGCAGCTCCGCGCGCCATCACTCTACCAGATGCGTCGTCATCACTCGGCAGCTCCGCATGCCATCACTCTACTAGATGCGTCGTCATCACTCGGCTGCCTCGCGCGTCGCCACTCTGATGGATGCGTCTTCATCACTCGACAGCTCCGCGCATCGCCATTCAGTCGGACGCGCCATCGTTACTTGGCAGCTCTGTGTGCCGTCACTCTACTGGACGCGTCATCATCACTCGGCAACTTCGCGCATCGCCATTCAGCCAGACGCTCCATCATCACTCGGCAGCTCCACGTGTTGTCACTCTACTGGACGCGTCGTCATCACTCGGCAGCTCCGCGCATCGTCATTCAGCCAGACGCTCCATCGTCACTCGGCAGCTCCGCGCGCTGTCACTCTACTAGACGCGTCATCATCACTCGGCAGCTCTGCACATCGCCATTCAGTCGGACGCTCCATTGTCACTCGGCAGCAACATACATCGCCACTCGGCCGGACGTGTCTACTTCGCCCGACCGCTCCAGCACCATGAGACAGCTAAGTCATTCATCATACGCTGCATTTAATTAAATAGTTGTTTCCGCATCACCGAGTGTCGAGGAAGTCACACATGACGTTCACTCAGAGGCCACACCACCTAGTGTACCTCTGCGCTCGGTTGTTTATGTTTTATGTGGGAACACTTCACTTCTACTACTTTTGGGTCCCGTACTCAAACGAGTTCAGACGGATCTTGCACTCTGTTAGACCCTTGTTGGGCCCGAACCAACAAGACCCGACACACCCAGCGAGTGTCTATAGGTGTTATTTACACAAGTTATTTCAGCAAATATTAGGTTACTTCAAGAACTTTTTATGTTGGCTTGTGCTATTTTTCGTACACAGGTTACGCGTTCACTCGACGCATCTGTGCACCATCTTCGTCGCTACACAGGCTCAGTCGCCACGACGATCATTCGTATATTTCCACTTGTTCAAACGCCTCCTTGATGGCATGATGGATTTGGCTGCCCCGCGCGCCGCCTCTTGATCGACTATCTGTTCGATGACAAACTCGACTCGGTCGCCCCGCGCGCCGTCACTTGGTCGATTCCTCTTTAACGACAAGCTCGACTCGACCGCCCTACGCGTCGCCACTCCGATGGATGCGTCTTCATCACTTGGCCGCCTCGCGCGTCGCCACTCCAATGGATACGTCTTCATCATTAAGCCGCCTCACGCATCATCGCTCGGCTTAGCTGCAATTCCGTATCGCCTAAGTCAAAAACTACTCCGAATGCGGACATGCTCCACACTTGGGTTCTTAGCTGCGATTCCGTATCGCCTAACTCAAAAACTACTCCAAGTGCGGACATGCTCCACACTCGGGGCTCAGCCGCGATTCCGTATCGCCGAAGTCAAAAATTACTCCAAGTGCGGACGTGCTCCACACTCGGGTGCTTAGCTGCGATTTCGTATCGCCTAAGTCAAAAACTACTCCGAGTGTGGACATGCTCCACACTCAGGGGCTTAGTCGTGATTTCGTATCGCCTAAGTAAAAAACTACTCCGAGTGCGGACATGCTCCACACTCGGATGCTTAGCTGCGATTCCGTATCGCCTAAGTGAAAAAACTACTCCAAGTGCGGACATGCTCCACACTCGGGGGCTTAGCCGCGATTCCATACTGCCTAAGTCAAAAACTACTCCAAGTGCGAACATGCTCCACAGTCGGGGGCTTAGCCGCGATTCTGTATCGCCTAAGTCAAAAACTACTCCGAGTGCGGACATGCTTCACACTCGGAGGCTTAGCCGCGATTCCGTATCGCCTAAGTCAAAAACTACTCCGAGTGCGGACATGCTCCACACTCGGGTGCTTAGCTGCGATTCCGTATCGCCTAAGTCAAAAACTACTCTGAGCATGGACATGCTCCACACTCGGGGGCTTAGCCGCGATTCCGTATCGCCTAAAACTACTCCGAGTGCGGACATCCTCCACACTCGGGTGCTTAGGTGTGATTCCGTATCGCCTAAGTCAAAAACTACTCCGAGTGCGGACATGCTCCACACTCGGGGGCTTAGCCGCGATTCTGTATCGCCTAAGTCAAAAACTACTCCGAGTGCGGACATGCTCCACACTCGGATGCTTAGCTGTGATTCCGTATCGCCTAAGTAAAAAACTACTCCGAGCACGGACATGCTCCACACTTCGGGGCTTAGCCGCGATTTCGTATCGCCTAAGTCAAAAACTACTCCGAGTGTGGACATGCTCCACACCCGGGGGCTTAGCCGCGATTCCATATCGCCTAAGTCAAAAACTATTCCGAGTGCGGACATGCTCCACACTCGGATGCTTAGCTGCGATTCCATATCGCCTAAGTCAAAAAACTACTCCGAGTGCGGACATGCTCCACACTCGGGGGCTTAGCCACGATTCCATATCGCCTAAGTCAAAAAGTACTCCGAGTGCGGACATGCTTCACACTCGGGGGCTTAGCCGCGATTCCGTATCACCTAAGTCAAAAACTACTCCGAGTGCGGACATGCTCCACACTCGGGTGCTTAGCTGCGATTCCGTATCGCCTAAGTCAAAAACTACTCCGAGCACGGACATGCTCCACACTCGGGGGCTTAGCCGCGATTCCGTTTCGCCTAAGTCAGAAACTACTCCGAGTGCGGACATGCTCCACACTCGGGTGCTTAGCTGCGATTCCGTATCGCCTAAGTCAAAAACTACTCCGAGTGCGGACATGCTTCACACTCGGTGTAGCGACCCAACTCAAAACGAGTCAAGCCTCTGTGTGTTCTCTGCCATCCCTGGATCAGTATGCTGGCACACATAGTACATCAATGTATATATCAAAGTGCAATCACATGTAATTAACGTAAAACTGATATATACCTCAAAAATCTCAACGGAAACAGTCAACGGGAGTGGAGTCCCAATAACACCAACGGTTGGTTGAGTGTAGACCATAACCCTGAATCGTACTCTTACTCGTCGAAGAAGAGTATCTGCAACATGATACGTTACAGCCGTGTAGGTCAGTACATTGAATGTACCGGCAAGATCACCATAGTAGAACAGAAGATAAAAACTATTCTATATGAAGTAAGGCTTTGTGGCTCTGTGTCTGAGTTTTTGCATAAAAGCTGATTTTATTTCTTTTCCTACAACAAAGGAATATCAGGAATTTTCACCTACGGAGTTACCTAACATGACATGGTTCCGCCAACCGATGTCTTAATGCGCACAAGTATCATAAGTTGCCCACAATTAATTATCAGTCCAATGTTGAGAGTTCAGAGATAGATCCAAGTCTAGAAGCTCAAATTGTCTGTAACCGGGGACACGGCTAATCGATTAGGTTTAACTCTGCAGAGTGTTGTGTACTTTACCCACAAGATTCGTTCCCTCCTTGTAAGTCCTCGCACTGCATGGTGTTTGAGAACAGGACGAACAAAACATGGTCTTTCAGAGTGTTTCCCTGACTACTGTCAGTGCCCATCCATTCCTAACGTTGACTACATCTCGTAGCACTGCCCAGCCAAAGTCACAACAAAGATCAACCAAGCCAGAGCCCATAATGACTTGTGGCTACACAGTTAAGCTTCCGGGCATGAAGTATTCATTCGTCTCTTTGAGTCTGGGTGAAGCTTTCCGCAAGATGTCATGGCGCTTCTCCATGCATCCCGGCCATCCACTGGTTACTCCAGGGATGCCCAATCAACCATCCTTCACCCAGTAGTGTGTATTGAAAACTTGTTTCTCGAGTCTTGAAGTCTTGAGGTCTTGAAGATGCACGACTTGAAAATGCCTCCATGAAGTTGTCGTCTTGTCGTAGAGTCCTCCTTCTCACACCACTCACGAAACACTCATACCAAACCCCGTCTACTTTAGCATAGCATAAAAATTACTAACGTTCCCGGGGCTTTAGTAAAGAGTGGTGGGTTCCTACCTCATGCATTATATACTCCACTACAAGAATTTCAATAACACTACTGGAGGGATTTGTTGAAAGATATCACTACATGCAATAAAACATAGGTATGAACAAAATGGCCAAAGTGAACTTGCCTGTATTGCTGATGAAGAATAATATCGCTCTCAGAAATAACTTGATAGACTATTCGTCACTCTCCGATGAAAAATCTATATAATTCAAACATGGCATTCATATAAGCAATCATACTAGCAATCTATTCTAACAATCAAAAAGTAACACAAAACCAAAAGCAATAAGGTTGTGATGAAGGAAATACTTAAGA
This sequence comes from Hordeum marinum, assembly GCA_022496015.1. NCBI lineage: Eukaryota > Viridiplantae > Streptophyta > Magnoliopsida > Poales > Poaceae > Hordeum > Hordeum marinum. The sequence continues at coordinate 302,595,809 of CM039673.1, forward strand.
AAAAACTCAAAACAACAAAGTTTTAGCAACATAACTAAGGTTGGTTTTCTCTACAAGTAAATCCTATTTTCAAAAGTAAAACACAAAAACAAAGTAAGATATAACAAAATTATTTTAGTAAATATTTTACTAGCAAAATGAATTACTTTTGGAGAACAAGTAAAAATTATAAAAACAACATTCTAAACAACATAGTTTTTGCCTAATAAACTTAACAATAAGAAAACAAATGAAATATTAAAATAACAGAAAACAAAATATATAACACTAAGTTAACAGAAAGTGAAACTTTATAAAACAATTTATGAAAATACTTGCAAATAGGAAATCCAACTAGCAAGGAAATAAATTTGCAAGTTATTATGAAACTAGAATTGATTTCATGCTATAAAAATAATAAATGACATAAAAATAAACTTGGTTGAAATACTACTGCTAACTAACAGAAAACAAAGTAAAACCTCTGAACTTTTTGTGGCAAGACTTCTACTAAGACATAACAAGACAAAATTGTTTTCAGCAACTAATAAATACATAACATAAAATAAATACTAAAATTTTATTAGAAAACAGGAAGTATTTTATCATAAAACTTTTGTGCAAAAGAAATACTACAAAAACTTTTTACTAAACAATACTTATGGTGAAAACAATGTTTACCTATTCAAATAGAACACTAAACAAAACAAAACATTTTTTTAACAGAAATTAAATCTCCTAATGTTGAACAATAGAAAAATAAAAGAACTACAACAGAAAGTTAAACTAAAACAGAATCAAAATAAACTAAAATAAAAACAATTCAATTAAACCCTAAGAAGAACTAAACATAATATATTTTGTTAAAAATACTAATTTAAATTAATCTAAAAATTCTAAAACTTAACAGGGTGATAAATATAACCAATAAAAATCAGTAGCAGAAAGAATCATTCAAAAACAAGTTTTTAAACTGAAGTTATTTATAAAATAAAATTTATATCAAATCTGTTTGAATTCAATTTTAAATATTTCAAATATGGTGAAACTTTATATCTGCAGAAACTAGATAACATTTGTGACACAATGCAAAAAGAATCAAATTAAAATAATTAAAAACATAAAAGATATAAAGAAAACAAAAACTGAACTATTCTGTTTTAAAAACAGAAAACAGAAAAAATGAAAATTCTAACTAACGGACAGGGTGCTACGTGGCGGCTTCTGATTGGCTAAAGGGGGTGCGCGCTAGATGCACTGGAGCGAACGACCAGTACTTAAGGAAAACGATTCGGTCTAACTTAACTAAGCAGGAAAAACTGGTCGGTTTATTTATCTAGACCGAAGGGGTATCCTATTCTAATCGTGACCGTTGGGATGGGATCTAACGGAGGGAAGAACTCATCGGTGTGGAGGTCGACTCCGGCGAGGTCCGACGATGTCCGAGGTGGCAAGGTCGACGAGGACGTTGCTCCGGTGGTCCTCCGGCGACGGCGTCAGCACCAGGTGATGCGGACGAGCACGGCGACGAGGTAGGTGGCATCAGCGGGGCTCGGGGACGACGGTGTCTACGACGGCGAGCTCGTGAGCGGCGAGGATCTTCGGGTGGTCGTCGGGGAAGGGGCTCCGGTGGGTGCGGGGCTCGGGCGAGGGCACTGGGAGGTGCGCGCGAGCGAGGGGGAGTGGTTGGTGGTGAGTGCGGTGGCTCGGGAGGTCGGAGTGGAGCGGGAGGAGAGCAATGGCGCGGCAACAGCGCTCGGGCTCCGGTGAGAAATGGCAGCGAGGAGAGGCGTCGGGCAAAGGGGTAAAGGGGTGGAATGGGTGCGGGAGGGGTCGGGGTTTATATAGGGTCCTCGAGGTCGTCCGAAAGGAAAGGGAGGGAGATCCGGGATCTGGTGGTCACCGGCGTTGGAAAGGAAGGAGGGAGGGAGGAGATGACCGCGGCGATTGCGTGGGCGGTCGGTGGGGTCCACTGTCAGCGAGAGAGAGGGAGAGAGGGTGGCGTCGGTGGCCGGTTCGAAGGAGGTGGGACGCGGTGGGCTTTCCAAATATAAAAGATTTTCCTTTTATAGAATAACAGAGAATGGAAACTATCTTTATGGCAATAAATACATTTCCAAAAATGAAGATTTATACACTAAAATGACCGAGGGAATTAATGCAATTTAATGAACATTTTTCCACGGCCAAAATAAATATTGTTTAAAATATTTATTTTCAGAAAATGCCTAAATGGCTTTATTTCTTTTTGCAAATATTTTCCAAATAACCACCTGAGTTTTATGGTTCAAATATTTCATAAAAATAACCTTGGTGTGGAGTGTCAAGTTACTCCTCTCAAAAATCTTTTCAAGGGTATTTGAATTCTTTTAAACTTCAAATCAAAATATGAAAAGAACTCCATAACAGGAAATTTCAAATAGTTTTCAAATTCACTTTTCATTTTTTTATATTGAATAAGTCATGTCATCTTCTCTCACTGATTTTAAATGTAGAAATTTTGAATTCCAAAGGCATATGGGAAATTCATGTCATTCCCTCTCATTCAAAAGTTTTCAAAAAGTTTCAAATTCCACTCAAATTCAATCACTCAATCAAACAAACAAACATTCTAATATTTATTATAACATTCCAAAATTTGGGATGTTACACTCGGGGGCTTAGCCGTGATTCCGTATCGCCTAAGTCAAAAACTACTCCAAGTTCGGACATGCTCCACACTCGGATGCTTAGCTGCGATTCCGTATCGCCTAAGTCAAAAACTACTCTGAGCACGGACATGCTCCACACTCGGGGGCTTATCCGCGATTCTGTATTGCCTAAGTCAAAAACTACTCTGACTGCAGACATGCTCCACACTCAAGGGCTTAGCCGCGATTTCGTATCGCCTAAGTCAAAAACTACTCCGAGTGCGGACATGCTCCACACTCGGATGCTTAGCTGCGATTCCGTATCGCCTAAGTCAAAAAACTACTCCGAGTGCGCACATGCTCCACACTCGGGGGCTTAGCCGCGATTCCATATTGCCTAAGTCAAAAACTACTCCGAGTGCGGACATGCTCCACACTCGGGGGCTTAGCCGCGATTCCGTATCGCCTAAGTCAAAAACTACTCCGAGTGCGGACATGGTTCACACTCGGGGGCTTAGCCGCGGTTCCATGTCGCCTAAGTCAAAGACTACTCCGAGTGCGGACATGCTCCACACTCGGGTGCTTAGTTGCGATTCCGTATCGCCTAAGTCAAAAACTACTCCGAGCACGGACATGCTCCACACTCGGGGGCTTAGCCGCGATTCCGTATCGCCTAAGTCAAAAACTACTCCGAGTGCGTACATGCTCCACACTCGGGTGCTTAGCCATGATTCCGTATCGCCTAAGTCAAAAACTAATCAGAGTGAGGACAACATCCACACTCGGGGACTTAACAATGATCCAGAAATCATATAAGGCAGACTCAATAAACATTCAGCATGCCAACCACATGAAGATTTGCCCGACTGGCCCAGTTCCAGGTTACATCTATTTACCGCGCCCAATGCACAAGGATCAGTCCGACTGATTCAGCTCCAAATTGCAACAAAATACTATGCCAAGCGCATCGGAGTTCACCTATTTAGTTCAGTTCTGCACTGGAAGACATAAACCCTCTGCCCGAATCATCTAGTCCGACAAAGGCTTGGGGACTACACCCAGTGGGTGCACTTAGCATGCCCCCACTGGAAGAGAAATAAAAGAAACATTCTGCTTGGTCAGGTCCGACAACAACATTCAAGTTTAAATAAACTCTGTAGACTCCAACGGACCGCCAGCAATTAGTCAAAGTCTGAGGGGCTACTGTCGGGGATACACAAAATAGGTAGGCCCATGAAGGGTCGAAATATCATAATACCATGGGGTCCACACACCAGGTGGGTCCGGATTAATACTTACATACTAGTCACTCGGCCGAGTACGTTCCATCCACTCGGCGACAGTCAACCACTCGGTAGTATGGCTCACTTGGCAGTACGACTCACTCGACAATATGGCTCACTCGGAAGTACGACTCACTCGGGTATGCTAGGACCAACAGTCGGCAAGCCAGTCGAAGCTTAGAGAAGGTTCTGCAGTGGGCCGACATTATGGCATCAATGCCCCATCTTGTAACATAGGAGGTGAGGGGGTGGCGCACTCTATATAAGCCACACCCACCACATAGCTCAGGTGAGCTTCTTCTCCCTTGGCTCTCTCGCCATTAGTCTCAGGACTTAGCTCAGGCATGGAGATCCATTCTCCTTTCTCCCTCTCAAATACACTATGTAACTCATGTTCATGACGAATAAGCAAAGCCTCTCAGGAGCATGAGACGTAGGGTTGTTATCTCCACTGTGAGAGGCCCGAACTCACTAAAACCACGGTGTCACCCATTTGCATCTCGATATATCATGCTCCGTTATCCTACCCCTCTCTAATGTCAGAATTGCTACCACGACATCCACCATACCTACATATATGCAGTATTTACCTGCTGTTCCAAGTAAATTTGTATGTTCCCAACTCTAAACCTTCAAATAAACATTCTGTTTTGTATGTCCAAATCGCTCATGTGGCGACTGGGGGTTGTCAGTATATTCTATGCTAGGTGGGTTATTCTCGCGATATGTGTTGATTCACTATCATTCACGAGAAAGTGGCTGGTAATCGGGATGCCCATTTCCATGCTCGAAATAAAAGCATAATATAATAAACTAAAACTCCCCCAGGATTGTGTTTGTATGGACGGTACCCGTGGATTCGGCCCGCCATGGAGTGTGACTAATTGGTGGATGGGGAATAAAAACTTTATCATTCTGTTTGGGAACCGCCTATAATGTATCTAGCATGGAAGATATTGAAAACCTTTTGGTCGTTATGTGAGCAATGAAAGCGTACCGCTCAAAAATCATTACTTATCTCTGTTTTAAAAACTCGAGCTCTTGCATCTCTGCAAATCAATGCTTCCCTCTGCGAAGGGCCTTTCCATTTACTTTATTGTTGAGTCATCCTCTTATCATAAAAGGCACCAGTTAGAGAGCACCACCATCATTTGTATGCTTTGCTGTTAATTGATGTTGAGTATGAGCATGACTAGATCTCTTCCACCGTGAATTACAATGTCTAGTCAGTCCTTGTTCTTTAGAGGTGCTCTGCATTTATGTTTTGCGATCTCAGAAAGGGCTAGCGAGATATCATTTCATCATATTGTATCATGATTGTTTTGAAAAAGTGTTGTCATCCAAGAGTTATTATTATTGCTTTCTAGTTGATTATGTCATTGATATGAGTAAATGCGAGACCTAAATGTTATTGTGAATCTGGTTAATCCATGATCTTTGCTAGAAATCTGAACATCAGTTAGACGTATTTATAACAACAAGATCAAATAGAGTTTGTAAAAGTTTTTCTTTATCACTTTTAGTTTGTCCACTGAGTTGCTTGAGGACAAGCAATGGGTTAAGCTTGGGGGAGTTGATACGTCTCCATCGTATCCTCTTTTCCAGACTATTTGCCCTTGTTTTGGACTCTAATTTGCATGATTTGAATGGAACTAACCCAAACTAATGTTGTTTTCAGCAGAATTGGCTTGGTGTTATTTTTTGTGCAGAAATAAGAGTTCTCGGATTGACATGAAAATTTACGGAGAATATTTTTGGATTTAATAAAAAATACGGGCACAAGAATCAACTAGAGGGGGGCCACCCACAGGCCACAAGCTTACCAGGTGTGGCCACCCCCTGGTCGCGCCTAGCAGGCTTGTGGGCCCCCTGTGGCTCCTCTGACCTCAACTCCAACTCCATATAACCCTATTCACGGAGAACAAAAGCAGAGAGAAGAGTTCATCGCATTTCACGATACAGAGCCACCGCCACCTCCTGTTCTTCCTTTGGAGGCCAGATCTGGAGTCCGTTTTGGGCTCCGGAGAGGGGAAATCAACGCCATCGTCATCACCAACCATCCTTCATCACCAATCCCATGATGCTCTCCGCCGTTCATGAGCACATCGTAGGCTTGCCGGACGGTGATGGTTTGGATGAGATTTATCATGTAATCGAGTTAGTTTTGTTAGGGTTTGATCCCTAGTACCCAATATGTTCTGAGATTGACGTTGCTATGACTTTGCTATGCTTAATGCTTGTCACTAGGGCCCGAGTGCCATGATTTCAGATCTGAACCTATTATGTTTTCATGAATATATATATATATATATATGAGTGTGAGTGTGTGTTCTTGATCCTATCTTGCAAGTTGTAGACACCTATTATGAATTATGATCCGCATCCCACAAGGTGACAATAACTGGATTGTTTCCGGTGATTACCGTAGTTTGAGGAGTTCATGTATTCACTAAGTGCTAATGCTTTGGTCCGGTTCTCTATTAAAAGGAGGCCTTAATATCCCTTAGTTTCCATTAGGACCCTCCTGCCATGGGAGGGTAGGACAAAAGATGTCATGCAAGTTCTTTTCCATAAGCATGTATGACTATATATGGGATACATGCCTACACTACATTAATGAATTGGAGCTAGTTCTATGTCACCCTATGTTATAACTGTTGCATGATGAATGCCAGCCGACATAATTATCCATCACCGATCCATTGCCTACGAGCTTTCCACAAATGATCTCTGCTGAGTTACTTCTCCGTTGCAACTGTTATAATCACTATAAAACTGCTACTGCTACTTTTGCCATCATTACCGTTACTTCCATACTACTTTGCTACTAAATACTTTGCTGCAGATACTAAGTCTTTCAGGTGTGGTTGAATTGACAACTCATCTATGAATACTCAAGAATATTTTTTGGCTCCCCTTGTGTCGAATCAATAAATTTGGGTTGAATACTCTACCCTCGAAAATAGTTGTGATCCCCTATACTTGTGGATTATCAGGAGTCCAGTCGGACAACTCGAGCAAAGATCTCGTCGAAGTGGATCCCAGGCCGCTAGATACACCCCTTGGTGACCAACCACACCTTGTGCTTCATTATATTTTCATATGCATATCCTTTAAGCTTGTACACTCATGTGAGGCCAACAGGCTTGGGCCATGCAGGAGGATAAGTGAGTATCCAAGTCCCATTCTGCTCGATAAACATGAGCAACGTCGCACATCGCCTGGCGCCACTCCTCATCATTCTATGCTTTAGCAAGCATCGCATGCTTACTTTGAGGGGTGAGGAGAAGTTCTTTCACCTGTCAGGGTTGTCAGCGTTAGGATCTAGAAGGCTAGTACATGATGATTAAGGTGGTTGGCATCGGGGTCATCTTTGGCGTCGAAGAGGTTGCCGCGGGCTGCTGGTGGCTGTACGAATTCCACTTGGTGGTCTTCGGCCAAATTCGTGGCTAGTGTTGAAGGCACTGCCATTGCAATGTTTTTTACAACCATTTCAGGGTTTTTTGCTACAGAAGTGGGAAAGGCTAGAGCATTCATTGCAATGGCAGAGGATTTCTCCACCTAGCAAAGGTTTTGAGCATGGGCAAATTCGCATGACAACATTTTTGCCACCATGTCAGCTCCCCATGACGAAGGTATTGTCGTTGTGTCGCCCCCTCCCTAGTTCCATCCCATGCCCTCATCAAAGACAACGTCACAAGACATATGCATACACGCTGGTTTACCGAATCATAAAGTCGGTAAGCCTTTATACTGGTGTCATAGCCTACCATCACTCATTTGCCAAATAAATAATTTGTGTACTTATTTTATGGTTAACTTTCCAACTCTTTGATTTGCATTTGAAAAACTAAATACTTTTGATAGATAGTATATGGAATTTTATAAATGAGTTACCCAGATTTATTTTTGTCTTGGACAATTTGCGAAAACTGGAAAACTCCTTCTTTCATGGCTGGCACCTCCACTCCATTACATTTGTTGCAAATCTTTCTCATGAAAGGAAAAAATATGTTGTAATCTCAGCACTTGATGGCACCGACATTACCAACGATACCAATGACCACTTGACCATTCATCATTGTTGCCACTGCTTTTTTGTTGTGAAGAGGGGTTTTGTATTAACTTATCAAGATCATGTGTTGCTTCATTAATCTTCCCACTAATGTTCACCATAAGCTCCCGACGATCCTTTGGTTTTATATGAAAAAACTCCATCATGTTTGATCCTAGTTCGAACCTACCTTCATCCCGCACTTCAAATAACTATAGTGGTGTTTGATTCAAGGGTAAGGGAAAGGCCATTACATTTTCAGGTGAGGTTCTTCCTTTAGCACCCTCCACGCAAGCCACATCTTAGTTGACATGCCAATAAATTCCCATAACGGTGTCCACTCTCTAACACCGGCTCCTTCTCCTTGTCGACCCACCCTTTAGCATCATATTGCTAGCCATCTTAAAGAAACTCTAGGAGATTCCCGGATGAGTGATATTTTACACCCATTTCACCTTTGTTTAAACCGAGATATTTCACTTAACGAGAGATATTCTCTCTGATATTGCCACTAATGAACAATTAATGCAAAGGGTTCCACGAATCCTCTCTTTGATGTTTTCCCATAGGAAAGGGGCTAAAAAGGGAAGAAATCACATGGAGGAATTGAAAGGAAGGAAAATATAGGAAGATTCAATCAACATGAGGCGTCTGTGAAGAAATAGAGCAAAAGACAATGATCCATATGATCTCACATGCTAGTATGAGCGGTCGTCCGGCGTGGAAACCGTGGAAGATCGTCTACTTGGACACCTTTTATAAAGGGGACCCCGTCGAAATGTCAACAGAACAATGTCGAGCACAACCAAAACCACTTCGTCATCTTCATCATCCACAAACCTAGCCACCGCCATTTCCATCTCCATAGACATGTCCACCACGATAGTGCTCTATCGTCTAGATCATACTTGTAATCGTGCATCGCACAAGGCATCCATTGTAAGACATATTGCAATCAATCAATCCCAAGATGTGTTCTTCAATGTTTTCCTCTTGCGGTCTGATCTCCATGTGTGAGTAGTTCGATAAGGTATGGGTTGAAGCATGCGCCTTGCAACCCCATGTATTTTCTGAGGGGATCACTGGAAGTCTTTGACATACGGTCCCGTATGTGTGAAATAAAATTGTTTCGTGAAGTGTCTCTTGTCTTGTCTATGATCTTCATTCGTGCAGGCATCCATGATCATGGAGATTGGGCATCGGTGAGGCTAGGAGCAAGGGGATCATGAAGTGTTATACCAAAAACAGGTGACATTAAGGTTTAGTAGGGTTATATGGATCATATCCTTGGGGATTGATGAGGTGTAGTCATAAAACACCCAATGCTTTTGTCTGATTTGATTATCTTAATTATCATGGGAACCCCGCGAGACAGATAGGGCCTTTGGTATTACAACTGATTCTTGATTCAAGACTCGTGCCGGTCAAGATGTTATTTGGAAAAATCCTCCACCACGATAGGAAACAAGCACATCTTGATGGGTGACTTACCAAGCACAAACTAATATTCTTGTTGATCCCAACGCTAATACATTGTTGTAAGCATTAAGAGCTCATTCCCTTAGCTATTCTTATACAAGAAGCTTGCAAGAAAAGTGACTAAGGAGTTAGTTATGGGATGATGTATTACAGAACGAGTAAAGAGACTTGCCGGTAATGAGATTGAACTAGGTATTGAGATACCTACAATCAAACCTCGGGCAAGTAACATACGGACACACAAAGGGAACTAGGTATGTTGTCATAAAGGTTCGACCGATAAAGATCTTCATAGAATATGTAGGAACCAATATGGACATCCAGGTCCAGCTATTGGTTATTGGCCGAAGATGCGTCTTGGTCATGTCTACATCATTCTCGAACCCATAGGGTCTGCATGCTTAACGTTCTTTGGCGATATAGTATTATATGAGTTATGTATGTTGGTGACCGAATGTTGTTCGGAGTCCCAGAGGAGATCATGGACATAAAGAGGAGCTCTACAATGGTTCTGAGGTAAAGATTGATATATTGGATGATGATATTTGGTCTCCAGAAGGGTTCTGGAGTTCACCGGAAAAGTGTCACATGTTTCCAGAAATGTTCTGGTGCGAGGACACTTATGATTGGGCCAAGGGATAAGGCCCACGGGGCTTTAGGTCGGTGCAAAAGGAAGTTTTGCGAAGGTTGGGGACCATACGCCCGGGACCCTAGCGTCTGGCCCTGGAATCTGGGAAGGACTCTTCCTTGCGTTCCAAACTTTGGGGAGGCCCTCTCCCCAAGTTAAGACCCCAGGGCTCAACATATAAATAGAGGAGCAGGGTTAGCCCCTAGAACACAAGTTTTAGAGCCTCCTCTAGTTGATCTAGTTCTAGTTCTAGTTGGTTCTAGTTGACTAATTAGAGCTAGCCCTAGCTACCTCTAAACCTCATAATTAGAATCCTAGTGTGGTTATAATATCCTTCCTATAGTTCATCCTCTGCTCGAAATCCGTTGTGCTTAGCAAAGCCCTGAGGAAATAGTTTCACCACCACCGACACCATGCCGTCGTGCTTCCGGAACACATCTACTTCTTCACCCGTCTTGCTGGATGGAGAAGGCAAGGACGTCATCGAGCTGAACGTGTGCTGAACATGGAGGTGTCGTGTGTTCGGTGCTTGATCGGAACGGATCGTGAAGGTGTACGACTACATCAACAACGCTGATAAACACTTCCACTTAGCGATCTACAATGGTACGTAGAAGTTCTCTCCCTCTCGTAGCTATGAATCTCAAGTGTACAAACCTCTATAGAGTGTCAGACTAATCGATTAGGCGTGTCCCCGCTGTACGAGCACATTTCTCCATGTGTGGTTTCGGGTAATTGATGACAATCCCTATGGACTAATGGTTGCCTTAAGTTATAATCGAAGGATTTGTCCATAGGCACTTCTCGAAGTCCATCTCTTGGTTTCAAGGAGCTTATATGGTGACCAAGGTGGTATTCAAGGTTTTATCCAGAGATTGGTCATAGAGAAGATAAGATACAAGGTTGATCAATACTAAGTCAAAGAGTGAATCAAGTTGATCAACACACAAAGCGTACAACATGTACCGAGAGGGATCAAGTGATCCCATGGTATGGTAAGCATTGTCCATTACGCTCTGTGTACTAACCCATGTGTCCCTGTGAGAGTTCTATGTGGGGTTAGGTATGTTTCCATGGACTTGCGTCAAGTGGAAGATCTCATACATCCCATGGAAGATGAAATCAAGTGGTGATTGTCATCAAGGTTGCGGTGTGCAAGCTCAAGTGAAGCATAACAGAGAGATCATGCTTTAAGCTTGTTGTTCATTCTGGTGACAATGGACATGTGAAGATGTGCCGAAGAGTGGCTCACCCATAGTGGAGTATGGGGGAACAATCTACTAATCTTCATCAAGCCGACACAATCAAGAAAGGTGGTCCATCTTGAGGAAGTCAAGATCGTCATCATCTATCTCAAGTGGACTATGCGCAAGGCAAAGGTTTGACCTTGATAGGGTTTTCTATTTTACAAGTCTCATAGTAGTAGTTGGGAGACTAGGTTATAGGATAGATAGTCATACTATCAAGGGGGGCTCTCAAGTGAGTAGCTTGATCGTATAGTTCGTTGAAAGCTCAAACCATTTGCATCCTTGCGTCATCATCTTTCTTGGTTCTTGTTTGGTGTTTCTCTTTATGAGTTCTTGAGCTTATGGTCAGCTTCATGACAAGCTCAAGTTCATAGAAAACAGAGTCCATATGCATCTTCTATGATGTATTCAATGTTGGATAGCTCTTGTCGTGCTGAATCCAACAAGCTTGAGTTTGCTCATTTTAGAGTTCATTTGCGAAAGTTTTGACAGTTTCAGTGCTAGAGTTGTTTCTCTGAACAATCGGTAGTACTACTCGGTAGCACGGTAGTACCGCTTGGGCGGTACTTCCGCTATGTGCTACCGCTGTCACTACCGCTTATATTTGCCTTCTGGTGCCTACATGGGTCTCTAGCCATTTTCAGCGGAAGTACCGCTCTCGCTAGAGTGGTAGTACCGCTCCTACGGTACTACCGCCCTGAAGAGCCGCTCGAACTACCGCTTATTTTTTAAGCGCAAGTTCCGGGTACTACTACCGCCCTTAAGTGTCGCTTATATTTTTTAGGCGGAAGTACCGGGCGGTACTACCGCCTCAAGTTTTCTGCCGTTTTGCATGCTTCTCTTGGAACTATCGTGCTAAGCGGTAGTACCGCTCAGCGAAGTGGTAGTACCGCTTGTGCACGACCTGTGCACATAATAGTTGGATTTGTGGGGCCCTATAAAAGGGGGTCTTCTTCCCTATTGCTCTCGAACACTTAAGCTCATGTTCTTCCCCCATTGTTTACCTTCTTAGAGCTTGCTAACTCTCAAGCCCTCCAATGATTCTTGCTAGTTCTTGAAAGAAAATAGAGAGGATATCTAGATCCACATTTCCACCGATCACTTTCTCCTCTTTTTGAGGGGAACCCCTTGGATCTTGATATTGGAGTTATTCATGTTCTTCTTCGTTCTTTCTCTCATTTCCTCCATAGCATTTATTGTTGTGGTGGTATTTGGGAGAGAAGGACTAGGACACTCTGTGTGCCCTTGACATTGCATTTGGTGCATAGGTTTTGAGTTCTCCACGGTGATACATGGAAGTGAGAAGTAGAGAAGCTTATTACTCTTGGGTGTTTGAGCACCCTAGAGCTTGTTCCTCTTGGGTGCTTTGGCGCCATAGACGGTTCGTGGTGCCTCAGAGATCAATCATTATGATGCAAAGCTCCGCGCAAGATTTGGGGTCTTGAATTAGGTTGTGGAGATTGCCCGAGCATTTGAGGTCACCTCAGAGCCATAATCCATTGTGGGTGAAGATTCATGGTGTCCTTGGGAGCCTCCAATTAAGTTGTGGAGATTGCCCCAACCTTGTTTGTATGGGTTCGGTGACTACCCTCAAGGGTCCCTTAGTGGAATCACGACATCTTTCATTTTGTGAGGGCGTGAGGAGATTACAGTGGCCCTAGTGGCTTCTTGGGGAGCATTGTGCCTCCACACCGCTCCGAACGGAGATTAGCATCTGCAAGGGTGTGAACTTCGGGATACATCATCGTCTCCTCGTGCCTCGGTTATCTCTTACCTGAGCCCTTTACTTATGCACTTTACTTTGTGATGCCATATTGTTTATTGTTATATATCTTGCTATCACTTAGTTGTCTATCTTGCTTAGCATAAGTTGTTGGTGCACATAGGTGAGCCTAGTTGTTTTAGGTTTTGTGCTTGACAAATTAAATGATAGTTTTATTCCGCTTTTGTTCAAGCCTAAACTGTAATAATTTTAAAAGCGCCTATTCACCCCCCTGTACGCGACATCCACGTCCTTTTACCCGATTATGGACAACATTAGCACCAGAGATGATACTATCAGACAGTCTCAACACAACTTTTGTAGGCGCTTAAATTAATAAATTATGATGAGATCATTGAAGTATGATGAGTGGGTCTATTAAACCGTAATAATTTTAAAAGCGCCTATTCACCCCCCCTCTAGGCGACATTCACGTCCTTTACCCAGGTTACACACAACATGAGCACCGGAGATGAGACTATCAGCCAGTCTCAACACAACTTTTGTAGGCGCTTAAATTAATAAATTATGATGAGATCGTTGAAGTAGATGAGTGGGTCTATTAATCATTTTGTGATATGAGATCGTTCAAGTATGATGAAATTTGTAGGCGCAAAAAGCAACATGAGCACCGTAATAATAAATAATTATGATGAGTGGGTCTATTAATCATTTTGGGACTTGAGAATTGGTTGGTGGAACCATATCACTAAAAAACAACTTTTGTAGTGATATTCCGTTTGACTCCTTTGTTGTAGGGAAAATAAAACTTACTTTTTTTGCAAAACTCGGACACAGACCCACAAAGCCTTATTGCATATAGAATAGTATTATCATTTGTTTTTTTCTCTTATTGTGATCTTGTCGGTACATTCAACGTACTGACCTACACGGCTGCAACGTATCACGTTGCAGGAATATTTCTACGATGAGTAAGTGTATGATTTAGGCTTCCGGTCTACACTCAACCCGGCGTTGGTGTTTATTTGGGACTCCACTCCCGTTGAGTCTCCGCTGAGATTTAAGAGGTATATAACAGTTTTATGTTATTTACATGTGATTGCACTTTGATATATACATTGTTGTACTGTGTGTGTGCCAGCATACTGATCCAGTGATGGCACACACACACACAGAGGCTTGACTCGTTTTGAGTCGGGGTGCTACATAATCCTTTGTGTATGCCTTCGTCTGAATGCTTTGTCATCTCTTCTTTTGTGCATTGGATTGTTGAGTGAGCTCATGAGGAAAGAAAGTCTCCTCCCCGATGTCCTCATCGTCCTCTTCCCCTTGGATGTAGTTATCTTTCCTTTGGACATGAGTGTCTTCTTGGACTTTCATGAAGGTGTCGTCCATGCCATCTTGGCCTTTTGTGAACTAGTCACGACCGTCTTTGCTTTGGGTCTCTAAGGCATCATACTCTTGCCCACCCTCGAAAATGATGTTCTCCATGATAATATCATTGGTTAGGTCATCAAGCGTCGTCTTCATGGCCGACATATTGTCGAACAAGTGGTTGGCATTGGGACAGTTGCCTGCAGGGATCTTCCCAGACTGCTTCTTTTGCGTCCTGGTGGATGATCCGCCAGCCACATGTGTGGAGTTCAGGTTGATGGTATTGTGCACGGGGGTGGTAGGTGCAATCACGCTCCCTTTCGGTGAGAAGTCCCCGGACGAAGTGGAGAATCATGTCAGAAGGGAAGCCATGCGTCTATGGCGTGGTGGAGGTGTGCGGTGACTCGCCTCGTGGTGGACTGGTAGCAGACGAGCCTGTTCTCGCTACTACCATGGTGGTGGCGACAAGAATGGCCAGCTCATTATGAGGAAACCTTGTCATCTGGAGGGTCTGCTGCATGGCCTTGCCGACAAGGTCCTCACTCTCCTTAATGGTGACCTCCTGTTGAGAGGCAGCAACCAGGGAGGTCGTGCCATCGGCTTCTCTTTTGTCGGCTTTGACTTTCCTTCAGCCAGCCCTCTTCGTCGACTGTATGGCCTGCTGCTTCAACACCTGCTCCTTCTTGGTCTGCCACTTGCGCATGGGGCGGGGCTTGACAACCACGTTGTCGACTGTGGCAGCGGGGACAACGACGACGACGACAGGGTTTGGCTCGGTGGCTATGGCGAGTGGGCAGGGGCGGGAGGGGTTTGAGAGAGAGAGAGGGAAATGTGATGGATGTGCCATCAATGGGCAGACCGGAGGAAGGACAAGGACATGCGTCGCCCGCGCATTATCCTTGGAGATGAAAATTTGACCCAAATTTAAACCTAAAATGGGCCGTGCACGAAAAAATGGACGTGTGTCTATTTACGTTGGCGCATTAAGCCCATATTTATATTCGTTTCAATCCAAACGGACGTACACCGACGAAACACTTAGGTGCCTTGGAGTTTCCCTTGGAGAATCTACATCCGGACCCCTCATACTCCCATCAAATGCCCATGGAGGCCGCCTGGTCACCGACCGTTCACGAAATTCCGACCCAATCGGGCCTCTCAAAACCGGCCTCAAATGCCCGGGCTGACTGACACCCCTCATATCCAGCCCAAATATGGGGCGGATATCGGGGAGCTTGGGCGCACCCTGGCACGGCCGCCATGTCAGACCCGACATCCTGACCCCACCGGAAATTGCACCAAATCCACCCCGCGGAACTGCCAGATCCATTTGCTGTTTTCCTCTTTTCTTCCTCCCTGTGTCATCCATCTCCCAGCTCAGCCACCGCGCGCGCACCGTCGCCTAGTAACCTTTGCCCTCTCGTCGCTTCGTCAGAGGAATCATCTCTTTCGACCTTGCCGCGAAGGACGTCGTCGTCGGCCCGGAAGACACCGCGGTACGTCCGGCAGCTCTCTGGCTCTGCCTTGCGCTAGATGTGTTCGACACAATGTCCGACCAGATTTTTTGGTCAAACTTTTAGGGGAAACGATGGATTCCGATGCTGCGTCCGACAAGGAGTATGGACCGACAGAGTTTGATCAACTAATTCAAGATGAGTTCTTCGATTCATCGGATTCAGACGAACAAGTGGACATGATCATGCTCATGAGCATGCAAGAGGAAATGGATTGAGTGGAGCATATTCTCAATTTGAAGGGCTCAATCAAAGGGAGAAGAGTCATCAATTGGGATAGGGTATCCGGAGCAAAGCTACTACACAAGGATTATTTTGGTCCGAACCATACTTTCCCGGATGATCAATGGTTTCGTCATCATTTTCGTATGCGAAAACCATTGTTTTTGCGCATTGTGGAGGGAGTGGAGGCACACGATGACTACTTCAAGCTCACAAGGGATTGTTGCGGTCAATTTTCTTTCTCTACCAAGGAGAAGTGCACGGCTGCTCTCAGGATGCTTGCACTTGGTACCACGGCGGATGCCGTTGGTGAGATTGTCAGGATGGGGAGATCACATGCGTGAAGACTATTGTCAAGTTTGCCCGTCCTGTGGTCGAGGTATTTGGAGCAGAGTATCTCACATAACCAAATGTGCAGGATACGGAGAAGTTGTTGGCTATTAGAGAGGCGAGGGGGTTTCCAGGAATGCTCGGATCAATCGATTGCATGCATTGGCAATGGAAGAACTGCCTCAAAGGCTTACCGATTGCATGCATTGGCAATGGAAGAACTGCCTCAAAGGCTTACGAGGAGTGTATCAAGGTCACACCAGAGAGGCCAGCATCATACTAGAAGCGGTGGCATCACATGACTTATGGATTTGACATGCTTTCTTTGGAATGACACATTCTCACAATGACATTAACGTGCTTCAATGATCTCCGGTGTTCAAGAGGCTTTCCAACGGGGGAATCACCTCTGTGCAACTACACCGTGAATGTCCAAGACTACAACATGGGATACTATCTTGCCGATGACATATATCCTCAGTGGGCTGCATTTGTGAAGACCATATCCGAACCACATGGCAGAAAGCAAAAGCACTTTGCGACAATGCAGGAAGCAGCTAGGAAGGATGTGGAGAGGACATTTGGAGTGTTGTAAGCACGTTGGGGAATTGTTCGTGCGGCTGGAATGATGTGGGAATCATAAACTTTATGGCAGCTGATGACATGGTATGTTATTTTGCACAATATGACCGTCGAGGATAAGGGTGATGGTGTAGCTCAAATGAGTGATTGTAAAGCACCTGGAGAACAAGTTAAAATCCCGAAAGATCAAGATGCAGTACAACTTATGAACTTTGTGCAGATGCATCCGAATCTTCGACATCATCACGTGCCCGCGCAACTACTCAATGATCTGATGGAGCATATATGAACCCACAATGGAATGAAAGAGCATATGATTTATTGTGCACTTTAAATAAATTTGATGTAACACTACTTATGTTTGATACCAGCAATTATTAATTACGTGTGACAATGGTATGTTTCCGTGATCGACGTGCATGGATTCGAGAGTCTAGATATGAGATATGTGGATGCGTAGAGCGATTTAGAAGGGGCTGTCCGGATGATCCACGGACGTGTCCGGACGTTTCTACGGACGTATCGGAGGGTGGATTTGTCCAATCTGACTGTGCACAGCAGGGTTTGCTACATCCCATCCTCAGTAGTAAATAATTTGAATAACCATTTATTCTCGGCAAGGATCTTGTGATGTTGGACCGGAGATCGGCATAACTAGGCTCACTTTGATCACCAAGCGGCTGGCCCAAGGTATTTTTACCGGCTGTGAAAAGGCGAGGGGTTAAAGTTTAATCGGGAAAAGAGGGCTTTCTGATTGGTCTCTTTCTGCGTGGGAGTTGTGGCTAACGCACGCGTTTAAATCGGACTGCGTAAAGAGAAAGGCGATGGGTCGAGCGGGTGTATGCTCTTTCCCGTGCTTAACAACGACCATCCATGGCGAGACCGATCTTCCTTAAAAGTGCCGTAAAAGGCTCAAAAGACGGCCAAAGCGACCGTCGTAGCCACGCTTCATTTGTAGCGGTGTGGTGATGGTAAATATTTGGAAAAAGTTGGGCACTATTCCTACACTAGACGTTTAAATTGCTGAGAGGAAAGGAACAGAAAGGAAGGAAACATCTGGGCGGCAGAGCGCAAATTTGTCATCAACCATCTAATCTAATCCAGAGAATGATTCGCGAGTGATGGGAATGGCGTGCCGTGCCGGGACAAGTCACTTTCTTACTTTGCAGTTTCCCATGGCATCCTCCCCTTTCCGCAAGAAAAGAAAAGAAAAGAGAAAAGAAGAAGAAAAGGTTTCCCATCCATTCCAAGGTCGACCGGGCGGCGGCTCGCCCAAGGCAAGGGAGGCAGGCGGTCTTTTCCAGCGTGCATGCGGCCAAAGCGGGCAGCAGAGGAGTGAGGGAAAGCCAACCAAAAGGCAGCGAGCGACGCTACGGGAGTGAATGAACCCAACCCGAACAAGGACCAAAGAAAGAAACAAGAAAGCGAAAGAGAAAGAAAGGGGTCTCGTCAGGGGCTACTCTTCGTTCTTTGCTTTCCTTTCCTTCCAGCATCGGAACCAGCGATATTCTTCCCGTCCCCATCAACCATTTAGCATTACACGCCCCCATCAACTCATCATGTCCAGAGGAACCACGTTCTTGTTTTTCTTTTTTGAGTTTTCTCTCTTTTGTTTACTGTATGCAGGTGCAGGTGCTCTCTCTCTTACTCTCGGTTCTTGCTGACAAAATCTTGCTATTGCTAATGACCAGTGGCGGAGGACGATTTTTTTTTAAGATCGGAGGGGCTGAGTCCATAGCTCATAAAAAATGACTACGTTGTATTTCATCAAGCTATTTTACAACATTTTCTAAACTCTGAAAATCACCATCTGAAATTCACAATGTATACAAATGTAGAATTTTAAAAGTCTGGAGTCCTTCTTTTAAGTGAAGCTTGGAGCTTTTTTAGTTGTAAGCCTGGAGTTTGCTTTTCTTTGTGAAGCCGGGAGTTTTTTATCCAGTTATAAGCCTGGAGTTCCCTACTGTCACCTTTCACAGTATCGCAACTATAGTTTTTTTTTTAGGCAATCACAGCTATAGCTTTTTTTAGGGGTAGTGGCAACTTTTTTTTTTTTGAGGCAAGTAATGGCAACTATAGTTGACTGTTAAGGCGAGCGCGGACTTCATGGGCCGAGGGCCCAAATCACGTGGCATATCCTCCCACGCAAGCAGCCTTTTTTTTTCCTTTTTCCCCTATGCAACCGGTTCACAAACGCAACATGCAGCCAACGAAGCATACCTGTACAATCCTTTGTTCGACAAAAATCAAGGTGGGGCGGGTGCCACCTCGCCCTACCCGGTCCCCGCCTGTGCTAATGACTACATATGATGGCAATCGTGGTTGATGTATGATGGTAATCGTGGTTGCTGTTTGGTGTTACCACGTGCAAATGCAAAACAGATCTAACCAACTCATGCTTGGAGGCATCCAAAATTGGGGATGAGGATTTGTGCCATCCACTTCTCAAGGCATGGAGTCCCGCGCATGCTTCTATATTTAGCTTTCGAACCAAGGTAATCGGACCAGTAAAAAAATCACAACAACTTCCATTAACAATATATGCACACATAAAACCAAACATTTTAGATTCAACGGAAGTTAGAGAGTTATCAAGCCTCTTGAAATGTAAGGATTGCTTCTAATAGTGATAGATAGATAAAAATAAAAATAAAACAAAAAGAAAGTACATAAATTGCAGCAAGGTTTTTAGGTTTTTGTAATATGATTTGAATAGACCAGGGGTATAGTTTTTACTAGAGGTTTTTCTTTTGATCGCATAACATACGGTGTGTAGACGGATTATTGTTGGACAATTAATAAAAAAAACACATAGTTATTATATTATTTATGACAATAATCATGTATATAGACATTACATCTGTGATAAATACTTCCTTCACGGTTTACACGACACGTTGCAGCAGTCACCGGGACCTAGGTTTTACCCTACTGAACTGGAAAACAGGATCACTAGTTATACCACAACACTTAATTGTCAGAGAAATTAATGCGCATGTAACCCCATGGCCACTAAACGAGGCCTCCATCCGGCGTACACACGTACATGCTACAGGTTTTCCACCCCACATACACACCGCATTCAGAGAAAAGTGTGGGCTTGATTGCCGTTAACACGCCTTAATTAATTGGGCATTAAACTAAACACGCCTAAAATTCCTCCGGTGATGGAAATACATGAGAATTTCAGCACGCCTCGTGGACTGTGACAGGGGAGCAGACCGAAACAATTATGCATCTACTAGTATTACTCTACCAATCGATCATTATTCATCATGCAACTATGATATTAAGTTCATGACAAACATAATAATGATTTAGGCAAGATAGACAAAGTAAGACCAAACAATATGTTCAAACCCCGTTATTTCATCCTTAGTAGAAACAATTCAATACGTGTATTGTTCCCTTCTGTCACTGGGACATAGAACATGGTATGATTGAACACACTACAACACGCTTCTCCCACCAAAGATAAATCAGTCTAGCTGGCTAAACCAAACGGATATATCAAAGAGAATTACAAAGCTATAACAATCATGCATAATATAATTTAGAGAAGACTCAATTATTTCTCATAAATAATCTGATCATAAACCCACAATTCATTGGATCCCAACAAACACACCGCAAAAGGAAATTACATTGGATAGATCATCACAAGAATCGCAAAGAACATTGTATTGAAGATGAAAGAGAGAGAATAAGATTTCTAGTTACTAGCTATGGACCCGTAGGTCTATAGTGAACTACTCACACATCATCATGGAGACAACAAGGTTGATGTAGACGGCATCCGTGATTGATTCCCCCTCTGGTAGAGGACCGGGAAAGGCACCCTGATGGGATCACGGAAGAACAAAGACTGGCGGCGGCAAAAAAAAGTGTTTCAGGTGGCTCATTGTTGGTTTTGGAATAATTGGGAATATATAAAAGTGGAATTAGGCTAGGAGGTGCCACAAGGGGCTCACGAGCTAGGGGCGCCCCCTACCCCCCACGACGGGACGTGGTTGCTCGTGGCCACTTCGTGGATCTTCTGGCATCCTCCGTAATCTTCCTTGGTCTCGTCTCATCCAAAATAACTTCTGTAAGTTTTTATTCAATTTGGACTCTGTTTGGTATTGATTTTCTAAAAATTCCAAAAACAAGCAAAAAACGGTAACTGGCATTGGGCACTAAGTTAATAGATTCATCCCAAAAATGATATCAATACCATATAATTTCATATAAAGTAGTCAAGCTTGATAATATTATATCATGAAACAATCATAAATTATAGACATGTCGAAGACGTAGCACATACTTCTCCTTATTTTATGCAAATATTCTTTATTACTAACGTGAGGAGGAAGCAACATTTTTTGCTAAGTTCTACAACACCAAGAGGCAAGAGGGGGTATGGTATGACCGCTCCAGTTGTACCAATGCTCGTACGAGATAGTGGTTGAAGAGACAGAAGAGTCCAGAAGAAAAGACGGTATGTGGTACGAGCGCACTCATACCACCTAGTGGCTAGACAGGTGCAACCCCCTACATTGATTGATGGTGTCTGGTATGAGCGCTCGCACTCATACCGACCCTCTTACCAGATAACAGACTAATTTTAAAAAATTCACTTTTCCAAATCGGCATAAGGTATGGGTGCATATGCTCATACCTTCTCTCATACCAAATGGTGTCTCTGTTGTTGGACATCCAAAGACGATGTTAATACGACCGCACCTGGTCCTAGCGCCGCTCATGCTAGGGCAGAAATAACCCCATTTGTTCAATTTTGATATGTGAGATCGATGAGGTACTTTCTAACCAATCATTTGCTATCTAACTTAATTAAGTTACTTTTGAAGATCCTTTGTCAATAAATCTCTTTGGCAACCTATGTTTTGTTTTATTATTTTCACGGTTGGGTATACTAACATCGTTCAATTACCAAAATGATGCCTTTTTATTTGGTTTGTTATTTCCACAGGAATTTGAACCTTATGTGTTGATGTGTATGGTATGGTGCCAAACGTATGAAGATACACATAAACTAGTTAGTTTCTTCGATTCAATATGTTTCAACCAGGAGGGCCTAGTAATGTTATCCAATTTGAACGTTACTCAAATAAGAGTCATTTAGTAATAAGTTTGTTCACCTTAAGTGAGAACCCTCTTTTAATCTATGCACCTAGGAGTTGCGTATGTGTTTTATATCTTGTTTCATGCACTTCATCCAAGCTAGGGGAGGCCACTGCTATACTTGTTTTATCGACTCGAGCGTGATGCTTAGGTAGACGGACCGATCTTTATGAGGCCATGTTTCTTATCACTCATGTTGTTAATCCTATGTGCTAAAACAATATTAAAAACTACAAAAAGCACAAAATATTTTATTTTATTTCTATCTTTTCCAGTAGGTCCAATCTGAGGCGGCCGCCGGGCCACAACAACAACATCGTTGAAGCAAGGTCCATTTCCATTAAAGGGGAGGTTATTTGAACCAAAACAGTAAGGATGTCTAAGCCTTGCTTAACTTAAGATTGGGGAGGTAACCACTTCTCTCATTCTACTTTAAAAGTTCATTTTCTCCTTCTTTCGTATTTTTTTCGAGTTTGGTTCTAAGCTTGGGAAGGTTATATTTGCATATGTAGTGTCACGCCCAAGTTGCGCGCCTATCCATATTAAGGCACGAGGGCCTCGACAGGGATAGAGGCGCATCTTGGGCGTGACAAGTTGGTATTGAGAGCCATACGACCATAGGAGCCCTTTTCTTGATCGAACTTGGCCGAGGCGAGTCTAGTAAAAACTATTTTGAGTCTAGTTATATCGGAGAGTAGGTTTCTTTTTACTCCTCTTCTATGCTCTAGTGAGGTATTCGACTTACGAATTTTGATTCTACTCCTCTTCTCCCTCAAATGTTTTTTTAGGATCATGCTGGTATTTTGGAAACTATATGATACCAATGTGACGGAGTTCTGTCTTGGTGCCTCCTGTCTGACTTGATTTCTTCTGGGGAATCGAGATCCAGAGAATTCTTGGCACATCGTTATCATTCAGCTTGCTTAGTATCTCAGGACGGAGGGTGTTCGGAATTACTTCAATACTGGTCATGGTGAGATAAGGTCGGAGTCACCCAGTACTAGGGAGGCATTCGGGGTACCACCATGGTTAGTATCGTTGTGCTTTCGAGGATTCGAGTTAGATGGATTTGCGAAAGCCTCTAGTTATGTGTTGAAGGATGGATACAGTTGGGGTATAGGTTTGCTAGTTGTGTGAGATATTTCCTCCTTGTATCCCCCACACCGGATTGCATAACAAGAAAGTTTTCGGAAGTTCTTAGGTGGGAACTCATGTAGTTATCTAGGATTATCTTCGTCAGATGTATGAGGGCATATACATTTGTTCCGAGCAGTTAGCTCAATACTTTTGTGTTATTGCAAGTGGCTTCTATTATCTGATGATGTTATCGCAGAACTGAAGAAGGCATTCTTACTAATTTTTCAGCAGGAAGGTTGTTTGTGTTATTCATTCAATTTATTTCAAGCATTTGATTCAGCTTTTGAATTCATCTTATCAATGAGGTGTTGATGTTCTTGTCCATCTCCAGGATGGCTCCACCAACTCGCGGGAATCTGGGTCGTGGTGAGGAGCAGGCTGATGTTCCAGCACCCCCGCCACCACCTCCTCCTCCAGAAGCTTGGCAAGCTGTGATGGCCGCAACCAATGCGAATACTTAGATGTTTCTTAGGCTGTTGCAAGAAAGAGATGAGGGTCAGCAAGGCTTTCAAAGGAATTTTCAGAATCAACCTCAGTTTGCGATGCTCAACCAGTTCCTTGCCAACCAACCCAAGTCTTTCACCTATTGTGAGCAGCCTTTTGATGTAGATGATTGGCTCCATGACATGAGTAAGCTTTTTGAATGCAACAACGTCAGACCAGAGGATTTTGTCACATTCGCGTCGTTCCAGCTCAATGGTCAGGAAACTGATTGGTGGCAGTAGTACAAGGATTCTAGGGGCGATCGTGTTGTTACTTGGGCCGATTTCTGTCGTGACTTCAGGGCCCATTACATCCCGACAAGCTTTTTCGAGGAGATGCGTGAGAAGTTCAGGCACGTGAAGCAGGGGAGCAAGTCTGTCTATCAGTACAACATCGAGTTCCAGAATCTGGCCCGCTATGCTAAGCAAGATGTTCTAGATGACAAGTACATGATCTATCAGTTCAGAGGTGGTCTCAAGGATGAGCTTCTGCCGGGTGTAGTCCTTCAAGAGCCTCATGATTTTGATTATTTCTACAATATGGCTTTGAAGGTCGAGGCAACTCAGCTCAAGTTGGAGAACTCAAGTAAGCGTTCAAGGGATTCATATTCTTCTTCTTCCAGCTCTAAGATGGTCCCTAAGCAGTAGAAATATTGGGTGCCTAATCCTCCTCCATTTCGTCCTCAGCAATAGAAGCAGTTCGGTGGCCGTGGTTCTTCCCACCCAACCAACCCAGGATATCACCAGAGACCCCAGGTGCCAAAGTCAGCTTTTATCCCCCCTCCAGGCAACTTTCGTCCGCTATCTGAGGTTACTCGTCACAAGTGTGGTCAGAAGGGTCACTACTCAAACAAGTGCAACCAGCGGCGTCTTTCGCCTCCTCCTCCAGTCAGGCCTCCATGCAATGCAATCGTGAAGTATAATCCCAAGACAGCAAGAGTGAATATGGTGAACGTGGCAGAGGCAGAGGATTCTTCTCAAGTGATCATGGGTAATCCCTCAGTTAATTCCCCCCTGCAAAAGTGTTGTTTGATACTGGTGCATCGCATTGTTTCATGTCAAAGCCATTTTTCATAAAGCATGATTTCCCTTCGGCATCATTGGATAGACCATTAGGTATTGTTTCTCCGGGTTCTTCGATGAGGACCAATTCTGTTGTTCCAGATGTTTCTATCAAGATGGGCATCTATTCTTTCTTGGATTCTCCTTATGTTCTCGGCAATTCCGACATTGATCTCATTTTGGGCATGGACTTCCTGGCTATGAACAAGGCATATGTTGATTGTCAAGCAAAAGAAGTCAAGCTGACTCATCCTTCAGAAGATGTGATTATTTTCGCGGCTCGCGATAACACAATCCGTCTCTTTGCTCTTAATGAGAAGGGTGATATCTCGGCTATTTCTCAAATTCCAGTGGTTACTGAGTGTGAAGATGTCTTTCCAGAAGAATTGCCAGGAAGGCCTCCGCACCGGCCAGTTGAGTTCGTGATTGACCTCGAGCCCAGAACTAAACCGGTTTGTAAGCGCCCTTATAAACTTGTCCCTGAAGAGCTGAAAGAGTTGAAGAAGCAGCTACATGAACAAGAACGTTTGGGTCTGATCAGACCAAGTTCTTCTCCGTGGGGTTGTGGTGTTTTATTTGTCAAGAGGAAGGATGGCACGGACCGACTTTGTGTCAATTACCGTCCATTGAACAAGAAGACAATCAGAAACAAGTACCCACTTCCCAACATCAATGAGTTGTTTGAACAACTGAAAGGTGCCAAGGTTTTCTCGAAGCTTGATCTTCGCATGGGCTATCATCAGATTCGCATTCGCGAAGAAGATATTCCAAAGACCGTTTTCAGGATGAGTTTTGGCTCTTATGAGTATACCGTCATGTCGCTTGGTCTCGCCAATGCTCCTCCAAACTTCTCAAGAATGATGAACTTCATATTCTCTCCTTTCAAGAATGAGTTTGTCTTGGTCTATTTGAATGATATCCTTGTGTTCTCGAAGACAGAACAAGAGCATGCAGAGCATCTTTGGCTTGTGCTTGACAAGCTAAGAGAACATCGATTCTATGCCAAGTTTTCCAAGTGTGAGTTTTGGCTCAATGAAGTGGTGTTCCTTGGGCATGTGATCTCTATCGTGGGCATTAAAGTGCACCATGAGAAAGTTGAGGCAATCTTGAAGTGGGAGCCTCCTCAGAATGTGAAGCAACTTCGTAGTTTCCCCAGGCTTGCTAGTTATTGCAGAAGATTCATGGATAACTTCTCTCAAATTGCTAAGCCTCTGTCTAATCTCCTCCAGAAGAATGTCAAGTATGTTTGGTCTCCTGAGTGTGATGTGGCGTTCAGTACGCTCAAGCAGAGACTGACTTCAGCTCCAGTTCTTGTCCCTCCCGAGAAATCAAAGCCTTTCCAAGTTTTTTGTGATGCTTCTCTCCAAGGTCTTGGTGGTGTTCTCATGCAAGATAAGAAGATAGTTGCTTATACCTCATATCATTTGAAGCCCGCCGAGAAGAACTACCCCACTCATGATCTCGAGTTGGCGGCAGTTGTGCATGCTCTAATGACTTGGAGGCATTTGTTGTTGGGTAGACCAGTTGAGGTGTGCACCGATCACAAGATCTTGAAGTACATTTTCACTCAACCCAATCTTAATCTTCGGCAGTCTCGTTGGGTGGAAATGCTTGAGGACTTCAATCCAAGCATTGAGTATACTCCTGGAAAAGCAAATGTCATTACAGATGCGCTTAGCCGAAAGGCGTACAATAATAGTCTCATCCTGAAGCCTCTTCAACCCGAGCTTTGTGAAGCCTTCTGCAAGCGCAACCTTCAAATGATTTCGCCAGGATTTCTTGCCAATCTTCAAGTCTCTCTGACTCTGGAAGATCAGGTTCACCAAGCTCAACTTCTTGATGCAATGGTGAAGAAAGTGAAGAAAGGTATGGACAAGGGCATTCCGAAGTATAAGTGCTTTCGCGTTGATGACAAAGATACCTTGTTCTTTGAGGACCGTCTGGTGGTTCCAATAGGTGATCTCAGGAAGGTTATCATGGACGAAGCACACAATTCTCTTCTATCCATTCATCCAGGTAGTTCCAAGATGTATCAGGATCTCAAGCAAACGTTCTGGTGGACTCGCATGAAACGTGAAATTGCTCAGTTCGTGAACGAGTGTGATGTTTGTCCCAGAGTGAAGGCGGAACATCAACATCCAGCAGGTCTCCTTCAGCCTTTGCCTATCCCAGAGTGGAAATTCGATCCTATGGAGATGGCTTTCATCACTGGGTTTCCCAAATCCAAGAGGGGCAACATTGCCATCTTTGTGGTTATCGACAAGCTGACCAAAGTTGCTCATTTCCTTCCGGTCAAAGAATCTATCTCGGCAGCTCAGCTAGCAGAGTTGTATATGTTAAGGATAGTTTCTTTGCATGGTATTCCTCAGGTCATCTCATCTGACCATGGAAGCCTCTTTACTTCCAAGTTTTGGGAGTCCTTCCAGACTGCTATGGGTACCAAGATCCATTTCAGCACTGCGTTCCATCCACAGACAAGTGGTCAAGTTGAGAGAGTTAATCGGATCCTTGAATACATGCTCAGAGCCTGTGTGATTTTGTTCGGCATGAAATGGGAAGACTACCTTCCATATGCTGAATTTTCATACAACAATAGCTTTCAGGCTAGCTCAGGCTATGCCCCTTTCGAGATTCTCTATGGTAGGAAGTGTCGTACCCTGCTTAACTGATCTGAAACCGGTGAGCATAAAATTTTGGGCAATGAGATGATCACCGAAGCAGAAGAGATGTGTCGTGTCATTCGTGAGAACCTCAAAGCAGCTCAATCCCGACAGAAGAGTTATTACGATAACAAACATCGAGATGTCTCCTTTCAAGTGGATGATCTAGTCTATCTCAGAGTCTCTCCCATGAAGGGCACTCAGTGGTTTGGAATTAAAGGGAAGCTAGCTCCTTGCTTTGTTGGTCCTTTCAGAGTTGTTGGCAAGAGAGGTGAACTTGCATATCAACTAGAGCTTCCTCCAAACTTTGCAAATGTGAATGATGTCTTCCATGTCTGTCAGCTCCGGAGGTGCTTCAAGACTTCCGAGCGTGCCATTGACCTCCAAGACATTGATCTCCAAGAAGACCTCTCTTATCGTGAGCATCCAGTGGCTATTCTCGAAGAAACTGAGCGTAAGACTCGGAACAAATCAATAAAGTTTCTCAAGGTGAAGTGGTCTCATCATTCTGACAAACAAGATACCTGGGAACGTGAGGTTCTTCTCCGTTCGGAATATCCAGAGTTCTTTCGTTCCTAGATCTCGGGTCAAGATCCTCTTGTAGTGTGGGAGAGTTGTGACAGCCCAAGTGCTATCCTTGCCATTTTAGTCATGTAACCTATGTGAACCTTGTGTCATGTGTTGAATGAATTGAGTTTGCTTCCTTGCCATTTGATCATTGTCTCATGCATCATGCATCATGTCATCTCATCATCATGTCATGCATAATATAATTGTGGTGTGCTTCCATGTGGCATTGTTGCGAGGTGTTAGTAGGACTTGGTGTTTGTGGATGTGTGCATGTGTGGGAATCAACTCCCTTCCTCTCCCTTATTTACAAAACTAAACCTAAGCCTTTTATTCCTTTTGATTTTCTTTAACAAAATTAACTTGCTAAATAAATTTGTTAAAAATGTTCATGGTGTAGGTAATATTGTTTTGAGATTATATGTGTTGCTATCTTTGGTGTTTGAGCTTTGGGCTCTTGGGGTTTGAAATAAAACATGGGCTGTTATTTTAAAAGTATTTAATTTAATTGCTCTAAAAATCAACTTGCTAATTTTATTAAATAGGACATATTTCGTTTTATGTAAAAGTAATTTTGTTTTGTCAAAATTCCTTTTCTTTTACTCTGGGGCTTTTGTTTTGTTTTCTTTTATTTATAAATAGAAATTATGTTTTTTTGAGAGAGAGTGGATCTAGGACTAGGACTTTTCCCTTCGCCCCGGCCTAGCCCACAGGGTAAGCGAAGACCTGCCCCGTCGTCTCCCCTTTTCCGTCAGTCTGTGCGATGCAGAGAGAGCGAGCAGCTCTGCCGTGATCTTTCGCCATCGAGCACCGTCTGCTCCGGGGCTTTTAAACCCCCTCGACATGCGTGCGCCTTGCCTAGGGTTCCAGGTTCCCCCTCCTGCCGCCGCTGCTCCCATCTCCCTCTCCTTCCTCCTCTA
This sequence comes from Hordeum marinum, assembly GCA_022496015.1. NCBI lineage: Eukaryota > Viridiplantae > Streptophyta > Magnoliopsida > Poales > Poaceae > Hordeum > Hordeum marinum. Next base: position 302,624,803 of record CM039673.1, read on the forward strand.
CCTTCTCCTTTTCTTCTCCGCCAGGTAAGAATTCAGAGAGGAGAGGTTTAGAGTAGCACAGCACCGGCGCATCGGTTAGTCATCGTCGCCTCCGGTGCCGCTCGTCCCCATCGAGGATGACGTGAAGCTCGCGATTGCCGTCCGCGTTCCGTTCCCAAGGCTAGGGGTGAGGAGCACCCCCGCAGCGCCACCCCGTCGCCGCCGCCGTCCACAAGCAGAGCCTGTCGCCGGCCATCTTCTTCTTCTTCTTCCTCGTCGTCGCCGCGTTCCCGCGTCTCCGAGCAGCCCCTAGGTGAGCCGCCCTTCGCCGCAGCCTCCCCCCTGCGCGTAGGCTTGCGTTCGTCGCTGTCGCGTCTATCTCCGTAGTGCGCCGAGCCGAGCAGAAGCTCGAGCTCGAGCGCCTCCTTGCCATCGCGTCTAGCCGTTGTTTGGTGCGGGGATGGGTTCCTTAGGACCTAGCTCTCCCCGCTAGTTGTCCGTGTTGCCAGAGAGGCCCCGTAGTCGCCGGAATCGTCTCCGTCGTGCCGCTGTCGCCGGTGGTCATTTAAATTCAGTTTCGTTAGTAGCCGCTCGGTCTGTTAGTACTAGTGGTGTTGTTGCCCCCTTATGTTAAGCATCGATGTCGTAGCACAGTGGTGTTGCGCTCGGGGAACGACCGAGAGGTCGTGGGATCAAATCCCGGCTCCCCCCTTTTGTTCTTTGTTTTTCTCATTGGCCAGAGTGGTGTGGCGTGTTCGGATCTGGTGCGACCATGCCCGGATCTGGTGAGAGTGTGTGTGTGTTTGTGTGTGGTTTGTGTGTGTGGGATCTGGTGTGCCTGGGCTGATCCAGAGTGTGTGTGAGTGTGTGTGGCATGTGTAGCATGTGTGTATGTGGGGTTGTGTGTGTGACAAGTGGGCCCTGGCCCCACTTGTCATCCACTAGGGGGCCTTGGTGTCTATGCCAGGTGGCCCCCCTGCTTATTGTTTGTTTTCTTTTATTATTTTAGTGTCTTATGTGTTATAAATATGATATTTCTATTTCTGGTAATTTTGCTAAATCTGGACATGAACATATATGACATGAGCATTTCTAGTAAGTTTTCACTTATAGGAATTGATGGCATTTTTCTATCTAGTGTTTTGCCATGATGCTCCATACAAACATATGAGTGTGATATGTGATTTTGGGGTAGAATCACCCAAGGAATTCAATGGTACAACTTGTTTGGTCATTTGAGCAAGTTTGACAAAATGTCATTTTGTCTGAAAGTGCCATTTTGTCATTTTAGTTGTAATTAGTCCATGCATGCTATGATAATTGTGTCAACATGAAAATGGTAGCCTTTGATGAGTAGAATGCCATGGTATTTTCTTTTGACATGTTTAACTTGCATATGGGTGGGAACCATGCTCCAAAGTGGCTATTTAATTGTTGCTGTTTTCAACATGCTAAATATTTCTAAGTCTGAGCATCTGTTAATATTTTCATGCCATGAAGAGTGGATGCTACCAAGTGATATGTTATTAATTAGCTCAAGCTCAGTGCTAGTGTTTTGAAGTAGATGTTGCCCTCTATCATCCTGTTAATTTTCATGCCATGAGGTGGTTTCTATCACCATTAGATTCTGCTGTCAACTTGCTATCAGCTTAACTCAGATTCCAGAAAACTGTTATTTTCTCTAAGTCCCTAAAATCTGTTTCATCATGCCAACTTGTGAGCTTCATGATTATTGATATTTGCTTCCTTTCAAGTTTGTGTAGTTGGATGATTTGATAAGCATGCTATGCAGTTTCTGTAAATGCCTTGTTTGTGGTTGGAGACTTCCTGTAGCTCGAGTTATTTGTTGTGAAAGTTGCTATGTTGCTATTTTGTGGCAGATTGTTTGTTTTAGTGTTTTGTGGCTTGTTGGAGCTATGTACCATGGAATTGTTTGATCTTTGACTCTATTCTGGTGGTTTTTCATTGCCTACCCACTGGCTACCTTGGAATGCCAAGGAATAGCCCATGGCCTTCATTGTCTTGTGTTTTGCCTTCGTAACTTGCCATGAGCGTAGCGTGAGAACCGTAACTCCGTTTCCTACGTTCCACATATGCATTTGCATTGATTTTGCATGAAGAATCCACATTTTCCATGAGCATGCATGTTTAAACAACTTAACCTGAGGTTCTGTCCAGAATTGTAAATAACTAAACTATTGCATGAGAAACATGACTAGTTTAGGATTGCCATGTTAAATACTTCAAATGAATCATGCATCATCTTGTTTGTGCATTGAAACTTGGTTGGTTTTTTATTGTTGCTTTTTCTCTTGGGTAGACGCGAGTTTTGAACCTGAGTACGAGGATCCAAGAGAGTACCACTACAAGGACCCCACTCTTTGTCCCTCTCAAGAACCAACAGGCAAGATGATCGTACCCGGATCCCAACACTATTTTTGCTTTGCTAGATGTCTCGCTCTTATCGATACTTATGCGTTACCTACCAGTTGAATGTCAAGCCTCCTACATTGCCATGCTAGCCCCTAACCCCTCCACATCCTAGCAAACCTTGTTTGGCTAAGTTACCGCTGCTCAGCACCTCTTATAGCGTTCTTAGTTACAGGTGGAGGTTGATTCCATGTGATAACATGGATTTCTGGCATATCACAATATTATATGCTATTTAATTTAATGCACATATATATCTTGGTTTGGTGGAAGGCTTGGCCTTTTGCTTGGTGTTTTGTTCCACTTTTACCGCCATAGTTTCTTGTTACCGGTGTTATGTTTCCATATTTTGCGCTCCAAATATGCTCGGGGTTGTTATGGGGACCCCCTTGATTATTCGGTTGAGATTAAAACTTGTCTAGCAAGACCCAACATTGGTACTATTTTCTTAAACAACTTAATAAAATTTGCATAGGGCTTTGCAACCCCGTGGATAATTAATCAACCCCCGGGACAGTGCTCCTCATGAGTGTTGGTCCAAACTAGAGCACCGTGTGGGGCCAAACCGAGGCAACTCGGGATATTTCTATCAGACCACCGTACGCTTCGCTTATCAGTCGTGTCCTGAGAATGAGATACGCGGCTCTTATCGGGTTCGTCGACACGTCGGGTGGTCTTGCTGGACTTGTTTTACCTTTCTCGAGTGGCTTGCGTGTGGAACTCTGGTTTTCTTTGGGCTATCTTGAGGTGTCGGAATTCCTTTGGAGTTGCCTAGGATGATCACAAGATCCATGGTCGAGGCTATTCCCGCGGAGTGTGGTTAATTTATGATGGACTAGTTGGAGCACCCCTGCAGGGTTAAAACTTGCGAAAAGCTGTGCCCCCGGTTATGTGATAACTTGGATATTTGTTTAACATACGGTTATAGTTAACTTGAAGTAAACTCTAATAAAATGCACCAACCGTGTGAGTAACCGTGATCGTCTCTTCTCGCGAATATGAACCGAGAGAGAACACGGTGGGGTTATGTTTGACGTAAGTAGGTGTTCAGGATCTCTTAGAGGTCATTCTAGTTCTCGATCGTTTACCGTAGACCACATATTTACTTTCATGTTTCGTAAGACTAGCCACCATAAATGCTTAGTGCTGCTGCAAACTAAACACATACCCGTTCCAACCTATAAGCTTGAATAGTCTCGGTACCCGGGCATGAGATTGCCGAGTCCCCGTGGCTCACAAATTACTACAACAATTCAGGTGCAGGTACAGATGAGATCGTGCCAGATGATGTGACGCATCTCTAGTGGGAGTATGATGAGGAGCGTGGTAGGATGTACATCACATATCCAGACGAGTAGAGTGGCCGTGGTCGTGATCTTTGGGGCTAGCAAGCCAGTGTCATTGCATCATTTTATCGTTTATTTTCGTCCATAGCCGAACCCTGCCTTTGGATTGATGTTTGAATAAATTGTGTGGAATTTTAATTTAGCATGTGGCGAGTGTAAGCCAAGTCATATAATCCTCTCTTCATAAATGTATGTAATGATGCTATACTTGCGAACGACAAGATGCGCCTCTATCCCTGTCGAGGCCCCCATGCCTAAATATGGATAGGCGCGCATCTTGGGTGTGACATGTAGGATCTTATGTAATTTTCTTTATAATAGGGTTTCCATGAAATCATGTGCCCCACTATTTTAATATGCTTTCTTTGCTTTAGTTTCACTAGCATGATATAATCTTGGTACCCTCTTAAAAACATTGCCATGACCCGTTGCCTTTCTTTCACCTAATAATCTAAGTTGGGGACTCAAGTGGTCGCTTGAATAGCACTAGAGTGTTGTAGAGGATTTTTTCTGATGAATGAAGAGTCCAATTTATATGCAAATTTTACCAAGTATTTCATGCCTACACTGCAGGCTTTGTAGAATTTTACCGTGTTCGCGCACCTCTTTTTGTTGATAATCCCTCAGGTGATGCTTATTCGACCAATTAGCATAGTATGGAGAAGATCCAAAGAAATAATAGTGAAATCACGTAATTAAGGGGATAATCACTTACCATAAAAGAATCAAGCAAGGAGGACAAAGCAGGAAACGTTGCAGAGGCAACAGAGTGAAAGACGTCATTCCATACGACCGCGCCCGCTCGTATGGGCGGTTGTATGGAGTGCTACCGCTACCGCCTGGTCGACTACTTCAGCCCCATGAAATTGGATCATGAATAAGGCGCCAAGAGAGACTAGATACTCGTCCAAATGGAAGAACCTTAGGATCCATAGTTCGTCCGGAGGAGGCATTCACAAGGACAAGAAGGCCATCTTCCTCACCGCATACACTTGAGTTTCAATGTCATCACCAGTGTCATCATCATCATCATCATAGCCACCACCATCATCATCGTCGTCATCCACATCCTTCTCATCGTAACATCAAGAACTCTGGTGCATCGTCCTTTTGTGTTACATGATTCATCCATCCATGTATTCCATCGCTTTGGTTATGATGTTGGTCTTCGCCACGTGTGAGTAGAAATCTAGTTCTTGGGGATATGGATGAACCTTGGTATGTGTAGGATCTGAAATGTTATTTTGGATATGAGATTCCCTGTTGAATGCTTAGTTTAATAACTTCTTGAAATTTTTGAAGGGCCCCACTCATCATTTGTGCCTTATTGCCACGAAGTATATCACTGTCATTATAAAAGGCTAGGGTGTGGGGGTAATTCACGGTGATGTAAAAGCCTGTTGCTCCTAACCTTTGCATATGATGGGAGAATTATGATGAACGACTAGAAGTTCGTTTCATTGGGGTAACTCTTAATTATCATGAGTTATAACCCTCTGGGGAGACTATCATGGTGGTGTGCATGGCATGAAGTCTACTTCGAGTAGAAACTGTTCTGTACCTAGCTCCTCCCAGCATAATCGTTAACAGTGGATCAAGTATCCATACCATGATATGCCTAAGTACAGGAGCGTTAGATACATACCAATGGGGATCCTGACTCTTGAGAACGCCTTACTCCCCTGCTTGTCACTAGTCATTCAATAGTTTCTCTCTCTTTACTTTCATGTTATTTATTTCCAGTTTGTCCTACTACCCAATTAACATTTATTGCCACCCTAACTTTGCTTTTAGTATACAATCATTTACACACACAAAAATACACAATTCACTACAAGACACAAAATTCTGATTCCTATGCTCCCTATGGGATCGATACTCTTACTTCGAAAAGGCTACAACTAAACCTTGTGCACTTGTATGCTATCAAGCTTTTTCTGGCGCAGTTACCGGGGATCTGACCACTTTTGGGATTAGTTTTGATGTTTGAATTATTTTGTGTCCTAATGATTTTTGTAGAGTGCAAGCATGTTGGGTTCTACCGTAGGTGCATCGCATGGAAATTAAAAATTTCCTACGCGCAGAGCATCCAAGAAGATGCTACGGAGATGGATCACAGATTGTTACCACTAGACGCGTAGTGCCGTGCAATGGAAGTAGACTTGGGGAAGCGCGTTTGTGTTGTCCGTCTCCTCCTCGTTCGATCTCCCTCGAACAGCCGTTGAGATCTCCCTCGAACAGCCGATCGCCGGATCCCACATACAGGTTCGCCGGAGCGGCGCAAGTGCATCGCCTCTAACGGTATCCGCGTGTGCAGGAGGAACACCCGTGCAACGGACTGCTAGGTCCGATCACACGGTCAGCGGCGGTGCGTGGAGGTGGCTAGTTGCAACTCATGCAAAGCCCTAATGACAGCACCGAAGTGATCAACCGGATGGGTGTGCCGCACCTCCACTATATATAGGCATCTGGCGCGGGCTCAACTCTTGGGCCTCGCATAGATCCTAAAGACCACATGTTCCTTCCCTTAAGCATGTAACCCTTTAGGTTCTCGTCCACTTGGTCGCGAGTCAGATGTCATTCGACTCGACGGTCGGTAGTGGACTCTAGCAAGACGTGCCGACTCCAAGTGTCCGATGAAGCTGGTTAGGCGAACCTGTACTTCACACTTCTGTTTCCTTTGCCACATGATATATGTTGTCATGCACAAGGCGACATGGTCATCCTTGTTGCAGCACGACCTCTTTCTCATTCCGGTGAATCCGACCTACATTCGGATTATCTCATAATCCTCATTGCATGGACATGCTTATCCAGGTCGGATCACCCGAGGGGCCGAGAGTATATCTCTCCTAGTAGGAGGGGCAAATCCCATCTTGCTCGACCATGTCTCGTAGCATGGGTCTGGACAAGCCCGAAACCTACCTTTATAACTACCCATTCATGAAGTAGCATTTGGTCAGCCCAAAGCAAGTCTGTCACCATCCCGAGTACATGCGCCAGCTTAGGTCTTAGGACATAGAACGTATGTTGTACTAGAGACTCACAGATGACCTATCGCTGCGTCTCATAGTTGGGTCTGTCCAACTCAGACCTTATCTCGACTCGGATCCGACTATGTCGAATCCGACTAGACCTTTCTGAGTCCATATTATATGGCTAGCATCCAATGCTACATGGTCACTGAGACCGGACCATCCACCGTGCCATATGCTAGTCTGATTAGTTGTGCATCCACACAACCCTTGGGACTAGGGACCATTTAGAAAAAATATTATACAATGCATTGTCTCACAAACAAGTCACGTACTTGTTAATACACATCAATAATAATGTCCAAGGACTATCTTTATTCATAAACACATAGGAAGTATCATCATACATGATTGCCTCTAGGGCACATCTCCAACAATTTTATCAACCATGGTCTTTTCGAAGAACAATTTTATTGGGTAGGGGGTGGAATTGGTTGCTGGATCAACTCGAGGAGAGAACTTTATATCTATTGGTCCCGACCTACCTGGTAAAGTATATGCGATTTACTCTCGGTTGATAGATATGGTAGAAGAGAATATTTTCCAAGGTGATGGAACTGAAAGTCCTTATAAACATATTAAAAAATTAATACTGCTTGTGGAACTTTTCATTTACATGACTTAACCAATGATGATATCAAAGCTAAAATATTTCTTTTCTCACTTGAGAAGGAGCTACAGATTAGTTATCACATCACCCCTTGAGTACCTTGAGTTATTGGAAAAAATATCAGCTTGATTCCACGCTTATTATTACCCTTGAGGAAAATTATTCAAGGTAAGGAGGAAGATTAGCAGGTTTGGGCACCGTCTAGGTGAAAAGTTAGTATATGCCTATATAAGGTATTGGGGTATACCCTTTGAATGCCTTGAACATCATTATCCTTATTGTATAATTGTGAACTTCTTTTATGGTGGGCTTGATTCACAGAGTAAGAAGACACTACATATTGCTTGTAAAGGATCTGTTATGGAGACTGAGATCTCACAAGCATGGAATATACTTGACAGAATCCTTCATAACTTTGAGAGCCGGTACTTGTGTTCAAAAGAAGAAACAAAGATTGATCCTATTTACGATATAATTACAAATTTGCTCAGAACTAAGAGCATGAAAAATCTACGTCGTCAGCTTAATATTGGAACTGACCCTACTTTGCATATTTTGGAAGAATTCTCTGACTTTGTTGTAGTTACTAGATAAAAGATTCGTAAAGCATACCAGGGAATCTAAGGCTATTCGCATGGCAGAGGAAATTAAGAAGAAAACTACTCTCCCACAAGAGCATGAAAACGATTATTTTGAGTAGAAGTACAAAGAGAAAGGGGAATCACTCCCAATCAAACATAAAAAGAGTATTGAGGTTGCACAATTTGGGACTCTTCAGTATGCCGACATCATGAAGGAACTTGCCACTCCCATATCAATGGTTAACAAAGAACTTTACCTAGCTCAAGATACCACATCCCACCTCAAGGGTTGTACGGAAGGATAGGACACTGATAAGAAAATTTTATCATTTTCCTTTGGCATTAAGTCTTATTTTGGACTATGTGATTGAGGACCCCCGGTTAATATTATTTGTTACACTCTATATGAAAAACAATTATGAAGAGATTTCTTTGCAAACTCTTGAGCCTACCGACGTTGTCATTCAACTTGCATATAATGTTGATCGAATACCTTGTGGCATTCTTAGAGATGTCAATATTATAATATGGTCACTCATTGATGCTACTAATATTTATGTAGTAATGATTTTAGAGGATAAGGATTGTCCTATTGTTTTTTGAACGTCTTTTCTGAATGTTGCAGGAGCATATATAAAAAAGGAAACTATGTCTATGGAATGGGGAAGATGGAGTAATCAAACTTCTGTTTCCTCCGTCCTAAGCAAGGCATATCAGGTGGAATCTCAAGATGAGGATGAGAAAAAAATTGAATCAATTACCTGATTCATCTCCAAACCCCTGAAGATGAGGTTAAGAGGATTCTGTTAAGATGTGAAGGGAATAAATTTTCCCTGACTTTGTAGAGAAAACCATTGTAGTATTCATGGACTGCTTTTCTGTCCAAGGCACATATTTTTATAACTGCCTATACAATCGTACTAAAGTTTTGCAGAGGTGTGAGAAATAAGTTTTTTACTTAATTGGGAGAACATCCACTTCATGGTAACTGTAGGAGTAGTGTTGGGGCATTAAGTTTCAGGTAAAAGCATCGAAATAGATCAAGAGCGAATAGAGGTAATAGAAAAATTAGCTTACCCTCAAGATGTAAAATAATGCAAATTTTCATGGGTCATGCTAGCTTCTATAGGAGTTTCATTAAAGTTTTTTGTAAATTAGGAAAACCTCCGACTCGCCTTCTGCAAAAAGATATGCCTTATTCTTTTGACAAGAATTGTGTGCCCACCTATGAGAAGCTCAAATATGCTCTAGTGACAATACCGATCATCCAACCTCAAAAGCGGGATGAACCCTTCGATATCATGTGTGATTCTAGCAATTATGCTATTGGAGTTGTCTTGGGACAATGATAATGAAAAAAGCCTAATGTTATCTTCTATGCTAGCAGGAGTGTGGATGAGGATAAAAAATCTAGCTACTACGAAAAATAATTACTTGTTTTCATTTTTTCTTGTGGTAAATTTAGGCATTGTATTATGAATTCAGATGGATCATTGTGCCTTACGTTATCTTCTCGGCAAGGAGGACACTAAACCTTGATTGATTTGATGAATATTACTACTTAGAGAGTTTGACCTGCAGATAGTTGACCACAAAGGCAAGGACAATCCAGTGGAAAGGATACCCTGCAATCAACTTCCAATAACTGAGTCATTTCCAGGTGAGATTTCGGTTATTGTTAAAAAGATAGAACCTTGGTTTGCAGATTTCGCTAACTTTCTTAAAGGGAAATACATGCCACCTGACATGAATTATTATCAAAGGAAAACGTTCTTTAGTGAGCTAAAGTATTATGTCCAGAATGATCCTTCTCTTTATCGATATAGATCGGATCACATGATTAGGCGTTGTGTACATGAACATGAAATGGATGCTATACTGGATAGTTTCCATAGAAACCCTTATGCGAGACACCACGCAGGTGATCGAACTGCTGCCAATGTACTTCAGTCAGGATTCTACTAGCCTACACTCTTCAAAGATGCACACAAGTTTGTTAAAAATTGTGACACTTGTCAACGCATAGTAAATATAGGCAGGACACAAGAAATTCCCATGAACTATAGCTTGGCTTGTGAACCTTTTTATGTATGGGAATTGGACTACTTCAGACCATTCCCTTCTTAAAATGGAGACACTCACATTCTTTTGTTTGTATATTATGTTACCAAGTGGGTTGAAGCCATGGCAACTCACCATGCAGATGCAGCGACCTTGTTAAAGACAATAAAGGATGTCATCTTATGCAGTTCGGAGTCCCTAAAACTCTTAGTACTAATGGTGGATCTCATTTTATACAGGGATTTTTGAGAAGGGTAATCCATAAGTATGGAGTTACTTGTCAAGTAGCTTCACCATATCACCCTCAACAAGTGGTGAAGTTGAACTGTCGAACCGACAGATAAAGACAATACTAACGTAGATGATGCAAACATCAAGAAAAGATTGGTCAGGAAAGCTAAATGAGATGTTATGGCTTACCGAACTACTTCTAAGAACCCCACGGGTATGTCACCATACACGATAGTGTACAGTAAGGCATGTCATTTACCCTTAGAGTTAGAACATAAAGCTTATTGCGCTATAAAAATATGAATTTGAATCTTAAGAAAGCAAGAGAGAAGAGGTTACCAGATATACATGCTTTAGGAGATCTTTGGAACAGTGCCTACGAGAGTGCCTGGTTGTTTAAAGAAAAGGTTAAGAAGTGGCACGACCGTAAGATACTGAAAAGAACATTTGCTGCAGGAAACAAAGTCCTCCTATTTAACTCCCCTCTCAAGTTGTTTCTAGGGAAACTCTGGTCTCTCTTGGACGGACCATATGAGATCGAGGAAATCTTAATTCTAGAGTTATTCAGTGAAAATGTGGAACACATACCTTGGATCATGAATGGGCAACGCTTGAAACTATACCTCATAGATGAAAAAAGGAAGAAAGAGAAGTGGAGGAGGTAAGTATTATCCCGATCGAGGAAGCTGAAAAACTCCAAAGTAAACGAAAGATATGAAAAATAGGTAATTGTAACATATATATAGGAATGTATATTTAGGAATGATTTCCGTCGAGTTAAGCCTGTTCCATCTAAGACCTGAGTCCTTTAAGTTTTCGTCCGTAGTTGGGAGTTTTCGCTACTAACCTTTCATGGATAAAAATATCTAAGGAAGGAATTAATGTAGAAACCGATAGATTCAACGACGACATTCCATATGACCACACCTAGCTATATGAGCGGTCGACGAAGGAAACTGAGAAAATGATGGTGTTCTATGTGATCACACATGCCCATTTTGGTGGTTGTATGGATCCCTCTCACCCACGGGTTCGAGAACAGATTCAATGGTGACACATCTCATGACCCCCACGCAATCATTTGATTGGTCTCATGAATACGACACCATCACATGTTTGTTTGTTAAAAAGGGAGAAGGATTCGGTAAAAGGTCAAATGACCGGATAAACGGGCACTGCCGCTCGTATGGAAGGTCGTCTTCTGGGTTGTTTCCGTGATTCTTTCACAATTTTGTTCTGATCTCTTTCTAACTAACTTTAGTATCTAATCTCATGATTACCTTCATACCTAACCTTCATAAAGGGTGAAAGGGCATGTCCTTGAGCCTAAATACCATTTGATATCATAGCTTCTTTGCTTGTCACCTCTCCCAAGAGCTCTTTGTTGCAGAAATATGCAAGTTTAGCCATGAGCAACAAGTTCTCATCCACATGCGCCCGCATCGTCCCCTTCCCCAACTTGGATTATGTGGTGCTCTTAGGATGGGAGGACGTGAGGAGGTTAAGCCTCAAGGAGAAATCGTGTCTAGAGGAGAAAGGCATCAATGATAAGGTCGAGGTGTTGGAGATCAAGGTGGAGAAACCAAAGAAAGAAGGGGATGATGACACAACTCTAGATGAGTATCCTCCTATCGCCTAACAATTAAATATTCGTTGATTAAGCACATCGTTATGGCCAGGAGGTGACTTTCACACCCATTCTTCTTTGAAGTAATATTCATAGGAGCATGGAATATTTGGATTCTTAGAAATGGAAGGACATTTAGAGGATAAAGGGCCACTTTTGGTGCCATGAGATGTAAATTTGCACACGAACTTTCCTTGGTAGCACGCACGATAAAGGCTTCTATTAGACCCAAGCTTTTGGTGTGGCTAGCTGACCTCCCTTGAGGTTTGTAATAGGTAGGTTGCTCTATTTTTCTTCTTCTCTTTTACTATTGTACAATTTGTACTTGGTTCCTTGAGTTTTAATAAGTGACCATGGTCCTTTGACCTATAGTAGTTAGTCAAAAATATGTTTGTGGTTCTATTCCATTATATCCTTGTGCCCCCCCTCAGAACGAATGGGGAAGGGAACCACCAACCTAGATGAGATAAAGGAAAGGACAATTACATTTACCCCCTAACTTGAACCCACACCTCACATTTGCCCCTAAATTTCAAGTATGATAAAAAATACCCCACTTCCATCAAAGCTCCTTATATAAATACCCTTCCGTACCATTTCCATATGGTCCGGTGTTTGACCGTCTACGCGACATTTTCTCGTCAATTTTACCCCTCTACGCATATGACAATTAAAGGTGGGACCTATGCTACAAAAAAGAAAAGAAAACTCTCTCTCTCTCACCCCTCTCTCAATTATACGTGGACCCACCAAAAAATAAAAAGAAACAAACTATAACTTTATTATCTCTTACCTCACTTTCTCTCTCTCTAGCTCACCTCTGGTGGCGGCCAACAGTAGCGGTGGTAGCGGATAACTACACGCGGTGTTGCCGTGTTCCCGCTGCGTTGGTCATCGATTCGCCATGGTTTGGAGGATGAAGCCACTTGAACTAGTTGCCCGATGGAACCGGTGGATGGTTTATGTTGTCGCCGGCATCGTCTTACGCAGTCTTGATGAGTTTACATGTCTACAACATATCTACCTGTCCAAACACATTTGCTCTAGTTTTGGCCTCTAATTTGCATGATTTGAATGGAACTAACCTGTACTAATTTTGTTTTCAGCAGAACTACCTTGGTGTTATATTTGTGCAAAAATAAAACTTCTCGGAATTGGACAAAACTTTCTGAGAATTATTTTTTCGAATATATAATGAATTATTGAGCGAAGAACCACCAAAGGGAGGATGCCTATGGGCCATAGGGCAACATGGAGCGACCACCCCCGTGTCCGCGCTTTGATGGCTTGTGGGGCCCACATGGCTCCCCCGTTCCTAATTCCACTCGTAGAAATTCACATCTTCGAAGAAAAAAATCAGAGAGAAGATTTCATTGCATTTCACGAGACAGAGCAGCCAACACGCCCCGTTCTTCCTTGGAGGGCTGATGCGGAGTCTGTTCTGGGCTCCGGAGAGGAGAAATCGTCGCCTCGTTATCACCAACCCTTCTTCATCAACACCGCCATGATGCTCACCACCGAGAGTGAGTAATTCCTTTGTAGGCTTGCTGGAAGATGGTGGTATTAGATGAGATTGATCATGTAATCTAGTTAAGTTTGATAGGGCTTGATCCCTAGTGTCCACTATTTCTCAAATTGATGTTGCTATGACTTTGCTATGCTTAATGTTTGGCACTAGGGCCCGAGTGACATGATTTCTGATGTGAACATATTAAGTTTTGACGAATATAAGGTTTATTTGGATCCTATCTTGCAAGCTGTATGCACCTATTATGTGTCTTGATCCGCATACCCCAAGGTGACAATAATTGGGATTCTTTCCGATGATTGCCGTAGTTAGAGGAGTTCATGTCTTCACCATGTGTTAATGATTTGTTCCAGTTCTCTATTAAAAGGAGGCCTTAATATCCCTTAGTTTCCAATAGGACCCTGCTGCCATGGGAGGGTAGGACTAAAGATGGCATGCAAGTTCTTATCGCAAGCACGTATGACTATATACGGAATACATGCCTACATTATATTGATGAACTGGAGCTAGTTCTGTGTCGCCCTAGTGTGTAACTGTTACATGATTGATGTCATCTAAATCATTATCCATCACTGATCCACGTGCCGACGCTTCATATATACTGAATGTTGCTAAGTTACTACCGCTACTATTACTGTCACACTTGCTACTCAATTGCTACTATTACCAAAATTGCTGCTATCAATTTTACCGCTACTACTTGAAAGGACGTGGATGTCGCCTAGAGGGGGGGGGGCTGAATAGGCGCTTTAAAATAATTACAGTTTAGGCTTGAACAAATGCGGAATAAAACTATCATTTAATTAGTCAAGCACAAAACCTAAAATAACTAGGCTCACCTATGTGCACCAACGACTTATGCTAAGCAAGATAAACAACTAATTGATATCAAGATATATAACATGAAACAATATGGCTATCACAAAGTAAAGTGCATAAGTAAAGGGCTCGGGTAAGAGATAACCGAGGCACGCAGAGACGACGATGTATCCCGAAGTTCACACCCTTGCAGATGCTAATATCCGTTCAGAGCAGTGTGGAGGCACAATGCTCCCCAAGAAGCCACTAGGGCCACCGTAATCTCCTCACGCCCTCGCACAATGCAAGATGCCATGATTCCACTAAGGGACCCTTGAGGGTGGTCACCAAACCGTACAAACAAGGTTGGGGCAACTCGACAACTTAATTAGAGGCTCCCAACAACACCATGAAGCTTCACCACAAAGGATTGTGGCTCCAAGGTGACCTCAAATGCTCGGGGCAATCTCCACAACCTAATTGGAGACCTCGAAGCTTGCCCAGAGCATTGCACCACAATGATTGAGTTCTGAGGCACCACCAACCGTCTAGGGCGCCAAAGCACCAAAAGGAACAAGATCTAGGGTCCTCAGACACCCAAGAGTAATAAGATTCTCAACTTCTCACTTCCACATATCACCATGGAGAACTCAAACCTATGCACCAAATGCAATGGCAAGGGCACACGGAGTGCCCAAGTCCTTCTCTCAAAAATCCCACCACAACAACTAATGCTATGGAGGAAAGTGAGAGGAAGAACTAAGAAGAACACGAACAACTCCAATATCTAGATCCAAGGGGTTCCCCTCACATAGAGGAGAAAGAGATTGGTGGAAACGTGGATCTAGATCTCCTCTCTCTTTTCCCTCAAAAAGGAGCAAGAATCATTGGAGGGATTGAGAGATAGCAAGCTCAAAGAGGGTCAACAATGGGGGGCAAACACGAGCTCAAAAGATGGCGACCAATTGGGAAGAAGACCCCCTTAAATAGGTCCCCATGAATCTGCCCGTTATGTGCAGAATCACATAGGAGCAGTACAACCTCTCTGCTCACCGGTATAACTGGTAGTACCAATTATACCGGGACAACCGGCCTACCACCGCCCAATAACCTCTCCAATACAGAACCGAGTCCAGTGGTAGTGTGGTACATGGCCGGTACAACCTACGGACCAATTCTGGAGCATTACAACAGCTCCAAACACCGGCTGTACCGGTCAACCGGTACAACCTCTCTATGGGGCGGTACAACCTGTGTATGTAAAATAGGTAATACTAAAACAGCCACAACTTTCGCATACGAGCTCCGATTTGAGCAAACTCAAGCGTATTTGATAAACAACAATGAAAGCTATCCAACAATGACTAGTTAAATTAAGAAAAGAAAGGATAATAAATTCCACTAGGATAATGAAGATGACCTTCCCAATAAATATCCGGCAAAATCTCCAACACCGAAAACACAATATGATACATACAAAATCTGTTTTCGATGAGCTTGAACTTATCACCATGAAGACCGTAAGCTCAAAAACTCACATAGAGAAAAACCAAATGAGGACCAAGAAAGATGCTGCTGCAAGGATGCAAATAGTTTGAGCTCTCAACGAACGATACAATCAAACTATTCACTTGAGAGCCCCCCTTGATACTACGACTATCGATCCTATAACCCAGTATCCCAACTACCACTATGAGACCAGTAAAATGGAAAACCTTATCAAGGTCAAACCTTTGCCTTGTGCATAGTCCACTTGATCTAGATGATGCCGATCTTGTCCTTCTTAAGATGGACCACCTTTCTTGATTGCGCCGGCTCGATGAAGACTAGTAGATTGCTCCCCCATACTCCACTATGGGTCAGCCACTCTTCGACACATCTTCACAAGTCCATTGTCACCACAATGGATGGAAATCTTCAAGCATGATCTCTCCGTGACGATTCACTTGAACATCCTGACTGCAACCTCGATGACGACCAGCACTTCATGGCATCTTCCATGGGTTGTATGGGATCTTCCTCTTGATGCAATCCCATGGAAATATATCTAACCCCACAAAGAACGCTCACAAGGAACATGGGTTAGTACACAAAGCGTAATGGACAATGCTTACCATACCATGGGATCACTTTATCCCTCTCGGTACATCTTGTACGCTTTGTGTGTTGATCAACTTGATTCATTCTTTGACTTAGTCTTGATCAGCCTTGTGTCTTATCTTCTGTCTTCATAAAGATGATGTCTTAAAGGTAATCATGAATTCTCACACAATCTTCTTCTTCAAGACATGCTTGCAATAAGCTCAACTCTCACATGACCAATCTTTGGATAAACCTTGAATACCACCTTGGTCATCATATAAACTCCTTGAAACCCAACATAAGGACTTCAATAAGTGTCTATTGATAAATTCTTCGAATATAACTCAAGGCAACCATTAGTCCATAGGGGTGTCATCAATTACCAAAACCACACAATGAGAAATGTGCTCTTATGCTACTATCATTTGCCTTGCTACTAAACCTTTGTTGCAAAGAGATATCCCAGGTGCGATTGAGTTGGCAACTCAAGTGTCAAGGCCAATAAATATTCTTTGGCTCCCCTTGTGCCGAATCAATAAATTAGGGTGAAATACTGCCCGTGAAGATTGTCACGAGACCCTATACTTGTGGGTTATAAAGACCTTTGTCCGTTACCTTTGCCGGGGAGCATAACTTTATTTATTGTGTTAACTTGAGGATACCCTATTGCCACCATGAAGAATCTGAAAGATAATCAAACTAAGATTGTCCCCTCTCGCACGAGAGGAGGTAAGGAACTGCCATCTAGCTTTGTGTGACAGCCCAAGTGCTGCCCCTACCTTGTATAGCATGTATCTTATGTGAACCCTGTTGTCCTTAGTTAATGAAATGAGTTTGCACCTTGTCATGCCTTGTCTCATGCATTCATGCATCATGCATCATATCATTCATCATCATGCCATGCACTTTTGTTTTGTGATGTGTTTCTTGTCCTTGTAGTAATGTGAGTGTTGTTGTGGATGTGTGGTTTGAGTGGGCTTCTTATCCTTTCCCCTCTCTTATTCTTTTCAAACAACCCAACCTAATAACCTTTTATTCCATTGGCATTTTATCAACATAATTACTTGCTAATAAAATTGTTTAAAAATGTTCAGGAGGTAGTCTGATATGTTTTAAAATTGTGTGTGTGTGGTTCTTTTGTTGTTTTGAGCTATATGGATTTGGGGCTTTAAATAACAAGGGGCTGATGTGTTTTAAAACTATTTAAATTACTTGCTCTAAAAATCCCCATCTCATAAGTGGAGGTTTTTCTTCTTATCACAAAAGTATTTTGTTTCTAAACTTTTCCCCTTCATTTTTCTCTGGGTATTTGTTTTGTGCTCTTTCTATTTTTTAGAAATAAAACCCTACTGCTTTGTTTCTAGTGAGAGAGAGGCAAAGAGAGTGGGCCGCCTTCCTTCCCGTGCGGCCCAGCCCAGGAGCTAGCGGCTACCTGCTCCCGTCGCCTGTCCGTTAGTTTCAGAGAGTACAGGGGCAGAGAGCGAGCGTCGCCGTGAGCTTCACCATCACCGCATCGTCAGCCCATGGCTATTTAGTTCCCCTCGGCATGCGTGCATCCCCCTCTAGGGTTCCGCGTTGTCCTCCTGCGCCGCTGCCATCTCCTCTCCCCTCCTTCCTCTCCCTTCTTCTCCTTCTTCTTCCGGTTCAGAGAGAGAGAGAGAGAGTAGAGTGAGTTCAAAGAATTGCGCCCGTCATCCTTGCTGTCGCCTTCGCGCCTCCCGTGGCCCTCATCGCCGGTGGAGATGGCGTGGAGCACGGGGACGTCGTCCACATTCCATTCCCGCCGCTAGGAGGTGAGGAGCACCTCCCCACGGTGTCGCTTTGCCATCGCCGTCGTCCGCAAGGGAGCAGGTCATTGGCGGCGTTCTTCTTCCCCTTCATCGCCGCTGTGTCTTCACGCTTCTTCCTCCCCTTCGTCGCGTCCAGGCCGACGTCGTCCTCCCCTCGGTGAGCGCCGCGTCCCCATTCTGTAGCATGCTCGTCGCCGTAGCCTGCTCGTCACCACCGTCATGCCAAGGTGGGGCCTTGAGCTTGCCTCCGCTCTCTTGGTCACAAGACGAACAGAGGGATGCCACCCCCGTAGGTCCCCGCTTAGATCCTGGCGTTAGCATCGCCGGAGAGGCCGTGGAGTCGCCGGATTTTGGCCGCCGTCGTGCCTTTGTCGCCGGGTGTGCGAGTTTCAGTTTCATCAGATAGCGCCATCGGACAGTACTAGCTGCGCTCATCCTCCTTGCTGTCAAGAGCCGATGCAGTAGCGCAGTGGTTGCGCTCGGGGGTGTTGACCCGTAGGTCTGGGGTTCGATCCCCAAACCCCCCTTTTTTATTTGTCTTTCCTTTTGTTTTTTATTTTCTTATTTTATGATGTGGTATATATGTATGTGTGTATGCGCATAAATACATGTATAGATGTTTTTTTACTTTCTTCCCTTTTCTGTTTAATAAATACATGCGTATGCGAGTGTATGTGTGTGAGTGTGGTGCTACATGCATGTGTATGTGCATATATGCACTTGTGCATATATGTGTGCATATGTGTATGTGTGATGAGCACCCACACACATAGGTGTGTGTGTTCATGAGTGTGGGTGTGTCCATATGCACTTGTGCATATGTAGCTATGTGTGTGTGCATGCTTGTGTAGTGTGTGTGTGTGTGTGTGTGACAAGTGGGTCCATGACCCACGTGTCATACCCTATCTAATTGTAATGTGTTTTTTGTTGATATATGGTGATAATTAGATCTTTTCCAATTATAGATACAATTCCAAATCTGGACACATTCATTTTTGCACATGAGCATTTATGGTATGTTTTCACATATAAGAGTGGATGATGATTTTGCTATGTAGTTGTTGTCATGATGCTCCATGGGACTATATGTGTATGATACATTAATTTGGGGTAGAAAAATCCCAGGAATTCATTGGTGCTATTGGTTTGGTCTTTTGAGCAAGTTTGACAAAATGTCATTTTATCTTATAATGCCATTTTGTCATTTTTGCTATATTTAATCCATGCATGCTATGATGTTTGTGCCAACATGAATATGGTAGTCTTTGATGTGTATAATACCATGGTATTTATCTCTAACATTATTAACTTGCAAATAAGTGGGAACCATGCTCTAAGAGCATCTCCAGCCGTTGGCCACCCTAGGGGCCGATTTTAGTGCCGCTTGGGGGGCAGCCGGCGCTAAAATCGGCCTGGGGCGGATCGGCTGCCCAGCCGCGCCCCCGGGGTCACCCCCCAACTGCCGCTTTCATCCCATTATGGGCATAGAATCGGCCCGAATGCTTAAAAGTTCAATTTTTCATTGAAAATATAATACAAAAGCTAAAATAAAAAAAGACTACGCCGTCCTGCCGCCGCCGTCCTGTCGCCACCGTCCCGTGGCCGTGTGCCGCATTCTACATGCCGAGGAGCTTGTAGAAGTTTTTGTATTGCCGCCGTCATCCCCATCCCCATCGCTGCCGTCGCCGTCCGGTGCGCCGCGGCCGCCGTCCCTGCTGTAGCCCTGTCCTGCGTCGCCGAGATGGTGCAGATCGGGGTTGGAGGGCCCGGGCGCCTCCCCATCACTGTCGTCGTCGAGGATGATGAGGCCGGCGATCTCCTCCTCACGGCGGGCGCGGTGGCGAGCCTCGATATCCTCGAGGGCCCGGCGCTGCCGCTCCACCTCCTCCCGGACATAGTCGTCCCGCGCCCACTTCAGGGCGGCCTCGTCGTCGTCGGTGGCCATGGCTAGGTGGTCCTGCTTGACCACCGCTGGCATGCCAGGCTCCGTCTTCGGCCTGACAAGGCAGAGGTGGCCGCAGGGAGGCGAGGGCTCACGGCGGCGGCCCTCGTTGATGGTGATGCCGCCGCTGCTGCGTTCGCTTCATCGGAGCGGCGACAGCAAGCCGGGCTCAGCCTTGATGGCGATGAGCGGCGTGCGCGTTGTGCCGGAGGAGTGGGAGGACTGGGAGCCGGAGGAGTACGAGGACAACGACGACGACGCCTCCATACGTCGGGGCTGCCATGACGAGCCCCTTCGGCATGAGACGGACGTCGCCTCCGGGTACCCGAGGCGCAGCTCGTTGCCGCCCTCGATGTGCTCGAGGACGGCCTCGAGAGTGCGTCCAGGGATGCCCCACCAAAGATGATGGCCCTCGCTGTTGTTGCGGCCATGCACGGGGCGGCCGTTGGTGGAGGCGAGCTGCTCCTCGTGGCGGCGCTCGAAGTAGACCGTCTAGAGGGAGGTGCTGTCCGGGGCGTACCTCGGCTGCCAGCGATGTTCCTCGGACAGGGTGGACCGGATCTGGGCGATCTCGGAGCGCCGCTCGGCTCCAGTGGGCACGGTGGCACATGGACGCCGCCCGTGTTGAGCCTCCAAGAGCCGGGTGCTCGCATGTCCGGCGGCGCCGGGTACTCTGCCTCGAACCACAGGCGGGCCTCGTCCTCGTGGAGGTGCCGGCAACCGAAGCCGTTGCGGGCTCCGCCTCGCCATGGTAGCTCTCAGCCATTGCAGGGAAGAGGGAGAGGGGAGATCACCGGAGGGAGAGGGGAGATCACCGAGAAGAGAGAGGGCAGGATTGGGGGCAGGCGAGGTGTGGCGAACACCGGCGAGATCGCCTTTTATAGCAGGTGAGGGGCGGCACCGTGCGGATGCGTGGGAGGCGAGGTGTGGACGCGCGTCGCCGTACTGGCTGCGCCGCCCGTGAACGCCGGCTCGTGAAGGCGTGACATCAATGGAAGGCTGACCAGCGGGCAGCCTTGCATTGATTCGATTCCCCGTAGGGAAACCGAGTCGATGAGGACGACGACGCGCGCTCGGGGTCGCTGACTCGGCGGACCCACCCCCGTTTTCATGACAAATAGTTTTGCCCGATGCCCCCAGGCGCCCCGAGCACGCCGGGTTCGGCCTGGGTGCGCCGACGGTAAATTAGGCCCTAACCGGCGAAAAATGGGCTCATGGGGACGCGACTGGGCCGATTTTTGACCGCCGGCGCAAAAAATGGCCTTCGGGGGACCTCTTGGGGGCGGCTGGAGATGCTCTAAAGTAGCCACTAAAATGTTGTTGTTTCAACCATGCTAAATATTTCTAAGTCTGAGAATCTGCTGTTATTTTTATGCCATGAAGAGTGGTTGCTATCTCTTGATATGTTATGAAGTAGCTCAAGCTCAGTGCTAGTGATTTGAAGTATATGTTGTCTTCTAGCATCCTGTTAATTTTCATGGCATGAGGTGGTCTCTAACACCATTAGTTTCTGCTGTCAACTTGCCATCAGGTTAACTCAGATTCCAGAAAACTGTTATTTTCACCAAGTCCCAGATTTCTGTTTCATCATGCCAACTTGTGAGCTTCATGCTTATTGATGTGTGCCTCCTTTCCAGATTGTGTAGTTGGATAAGTTCATAAGCATGTTATTTAGTTTCTGTCAATGCCTTGTTTGTGGTTGTAGGATTCCTGTAGCTCAAGTTGTTGGCTGTGTAAGTCGCTATGTTGCTGTTTTGTGGCAAATTGTTTGTTTTATTGTTTTGTGGCTTGTGGGAGCTATACTCCATGTAATTGCTTGATCATTAGATCTATTGTGGTTGGTCTTTCATTGCCTAACCAGTGGCTACCTTGGAATGCCAAGGAATAGCCCAGGTCCTTCCTGTCTTGTGCTTTGCCTTCGTATCTTGTCGTGAGCGTATCGTGAGAACCGTAACTCCGTTTCTTACGTTCTTCATATGCATTTGTATCTTTTTTGCATGATGCATCCGTATTTGCCATGTTCATGCATGTCTAAATAACATAACACAAGGTTCTATCCAGATTCATTAATAACCAATCCTTTGCATGTGAAACATGACTAGTTAGGATTGCCACGCTAGAACTCTTCAAATAAGCATGCATCATTCTTGCTTGTGCATTGCACCATGGTTGTTTGTTTATTCTTGCTGTTTATTTTGGGAATACGTGAATGTTGATCCTGAGTACAAAGAGCCAGGCAAGTACAACTACGAGGATCCCGCTACTTGCTCCACTGAAGAACCAACATGCAAGATTATCGTACCCGGATCCCGATACTATTTTCGCTTGCTAGTTGTCTCGCTCTTATCGCTAATTTCGCGCTACCTACCACTTGAATGTCAGCCTGATATTTGCCATGATAGCCTCTAACCCTCCACATCCTATCAAACCTTTGATTGGCTAAGTTACCGCTGCTCAGCCCCCCTTATAGCGTTCTAGTTGCAGGTACATGTTGTTCCATGTGATAACATGGGCTTGGCATATCACAATATTATCTGTTATTTAATTTAATGCACATATATATCTTGGTATTGGTGGAAGGCTTGGCCTTTTGCTAGGTGTTTTGTTCCGCTATTACCGCCATAGTTTCTTGCTACCGGTGTTATGTTTCCATACTTTGCGCTCCTAACATGCTCGGGGTTGTTATGGGGACCCCCTTGTTTATTCGGTTGAGATTAAAACTTATCTGCCAAGACTGAACTTTGGAACTACATTTTCTTAATAACTTAATTAAATTTGCGGAGGGCTTTGCAACCCTGTGGATAATTAATCAATAACCCAGGCCAGTTCTCCTCATGAGTGTTGGTCCAAACTAGAGTCGTGTGCGGGGCCAACCCGGGGCAACTCGGGAGATATCTATCAGGCCACTATATGCTCTGCTCATCCGGTCGTGTCTTGAGAACGAGATACACGGCTCTTATCGGGTTCGTCGACACGTCGGGCGGTCTTACTGGATTTGTTTTACCTTTATCGAGTGTCTTGCGTGTGGAACTCTGACTTTCTTCGGGTTATCTCGAGGTGTTGGAATTCCTTTGGAGTTGCCTAGGATGATCACGAGATCCGTGGTCGAGCCTATTCCCATGGAGTGTGGTTAATTTGTGATGGACTGGTTGGAGCACCCCTACAGGGTCAAATCTTTCGGAAAACCGTGCCGCGGTTATGTGGCAACTTGCATATTTGTTTAACACCTAGTTATAGTTAACTTGAAGTAAACTCTAATAAAATTTACCAACTGTGTGAGTAACCGTGGTCGTTTCTGCTCGTGAACCTGAACTGAGAGAGAACACGGTGGGGTTATGATTGACGTAAGTAAGTGTTCAGGATCTCATAGAGGGCATTCTAGATTCGATCGTTCATCATAGGCCACATATTTATCTTCATGTAACGTAAGTTTAGCCACCATAAATGCTTAGTGCTACTGCAAACTAAACACATACCCCATCCCAAACTTTAAGCTTGAATAGTCTTGGCACCCGGGCGCATGATTGCTGAGTCCTTCTGGCTCACGGATTACTACAACAATTCAGGTACAGGTACAGATGAGTTCGTGCAGGATGATCGGACGCAGCTCCAGTGGGAGTATGACGAGGAAAGAGGCAGGATGTACATGACTTATCCGGATGAGTAGAGGACCATGGTCGTGATCTTCGGGACTAGCAAGATAGTATCATTGCACCTGCTTTTATCATTTGTTTTCGTCCGTAGTCGGACACTGTCTTCATATTGATGTTTGAAATCTTGTGTCAAATTGTAATTTAGTATGTGGTTAGTGTAAGCCAACTCATATACTCATCTCTTCTTAAATGTATGATGTAATGATTCTATACTTGCGAATGACTAGATGTGCCTCTGAGGCCCTTGTTGAGGCCCCCGTGCCTTAATATGGATAGGCACACATTTTGGGCGTGACACTCTGCTTTTGATTCACCTACTGTTTTCAATCGGCTTATTACACCACCACCTCTTGATTTTCCTGATATGTCACATGAACGTGATGATGCTACTTCTAGAATTAATAATGATACTATTGTTACTCATTATGAAACTAAAATTGTCCCACTGAATGAAGTACTTGATGCTCATATTGCTAAAGCTAGAGAACTTGGAAATGCTTAAAGTGATGAAGATTTTGAATCACCTGTTACCCCTCGCTCTCCTAATAGATATGAATTGCCTTATGTACCTCAATGTTATACTATGGATGGTGAGGTATCTAGGGACTTTATTGCTTGTGAGAATAGAGTTGATTTGATGAAACTATTATGCAAACTAAAAGAAAAATCTATGATTGAGAAAATGAAACATGATCCTAAATTTGCTACTTCTCCTATATTTGTCATTGATAAGGATTATGAACTCTCTATAGAGCCTGAATTGATTCCTATAGTAGAGTCGGATCCTTTACATGGTTATGAAAATGAAACTGTTGTCGAGCTTCTTATGAAACTCAATGATATTCCTGCTTTGTTTACCAATGATGAAAATCTATGCTACTATTATATCCTTAAGCTTTTTTCCTTTCTCTCTCAAAGGCGAGGCCAAGGAATGGTTTCTGTCCCTTGCTCCTAGTTGTATGTGTAGTCCCCAGGATATGCTTTATTACTTTTCTGAAAAATATTTTCCTGCTCATATGAAACAAGTTGCCTTAGAGGAAATATTTAACTTTATGCAAATTGAAGAAGAGAATCTCCCTCAAGCTTTGGGGAGGCTTCTTTAGTTAGTTAGAGATTTGCCTGATCATCCTCTTAAGAAAAATGAAATACTTGATATATTTTATAATGGACTAACCAATGCTTCTAGGGACTTCCTAGATAGTTGTACTGGTTGTATTTTCTGGGAAAGAACTGTCAGACAAGCTGATGAACTATAGAATAACTTATTGGAAAATGCTGATGATCGGACGCTTCAAGAACCACCTTCGGAACCTATTCAAAATAAGAAATGCATTCTATTCATTAGTCCTGAAGATATGCAAGAAGCAAAAAGAACAATGAAAGAGAAAGGTGTTAAAAGTGAAGATGTCAAGAAATTACCACCTATTGAAGAAATACATGGACTTGACACCTCGACACAGGTAGTATACGTGAATTCTCTCCGTACCTTTAATGAAAGTGATATACCTTATACTAAGACCCCTACTGAAAGCATGGATGAATTTGATAATTACATTGTAAAACAAGGGCACTTCAATACCAATATTAAGGATCAATTAAGACGTAATGTTATGATGATATATTGCTTGGGGTGACTTGATGCTTAGGATTGCTAATGATGTGAAAGGTCTAGATCAACATGCTTCTATGGTTCACACCCAACTAGACCAAGTTGCCAAGTCACAAAATGATTTGCTTGCTAAAATAAATAATAATATGAATGATCATGTTGTTAAAGTAATGACTAGACAAGGTAGAATGACTCAAGAACCTCTTTATCCTGAAGGTCAACCTAAAAGAATTCAACAAGATTCGTAGGGAATTAATGATAATGCACCTAGTTCATCTAAGAAGAAATAGGAAAAGAAAGATGGTGGGAACTTGCATGCTTCTAGTGAACCTGTTATAGAAAAACTTGCTGAAAAACATAATAATATTTCTATTTCTCATGCGGAGACATAATCTGGTAGTGAACATAGACCTTGTGATGATGAAAATTATAATAATGATGATGTTCACATATATGTTCAACCAGATAATAATAAATAACCTGGTAATGATGTGGAAATAGAACCAACTGGAAATCTTGATAACACACATCCCAAAAATGAACTATATGATAAAGGAGACTTTGTTGCTAGAAAACATGGAAGGGAAAGATAGGCATGGGTTCAAAAACCCATGCGATTCCCTCGTAAACTTCTAAAAGTAAGGATGATGAAATTTTTGAACGCTTTGCTGAAATAATTAGACCTGTCCTTTTGCGCACTCGCTTGACTGATATATTGAAAATGCGTGTGTATACTAAGTTTATGAAGGATATTATTACCAACAAAAGAAAAATACCTGAAACTGAAATTGCTACCGTGCTTGCTAATTATTCCTTTGGTAGTGGAATACCTAAGAAGTTGGGAGATCCGGGTATTCCCACAATACCTTGCTCTATTAAAAGAAGTTATGTTAAAACTGCTTTATGTCATTTAGGAGTCGGTGTTTGTGTTAAGACTTTGTCTCTATGTAAAAGACTTCATTTGAATAAGCTTACACCTACTAAGATATCTTTGCAAATGGCTATTAAATCCACTTCTTTACCTATTGGAATATGGGAGGAGGTTCTTGTTGTGGTTGCAAATGTTACTATCTTAACAAACTTTATTTTTTATATTACCGAGGACGACCATATGTCGATCATCCTTGGTAGACCCTTTCTAAATACTGCAGGGGCTATTATTGATTGCAACAAAGCAATGTTACTTTTTATGTCAATGGCAAGCAACATACCGTGCACTTTCCGAAGTAGCAAACTTTGGTTAATAATATGATTAATGTCATTGAGCCAAATGCACTATTATCATTGGAGATTTTAAAATCCCTCTACCTACTGCCAAGAAGAACTATTATAATCTTATTGTTGGGGAGATGCAAATCCCCATTGAGGTAACCTAGTGATATATGAAAATTCTCCAGTTTCATGTTTATCGGAAACAATTGTTAATAAGACTTGATCAAACTTATTAATGGATCCTTTTTGAGAGATGTGTGATTGATGAATTCAGTATTCACAAGTCTCTGCATCACAAGTTTATTCTTTGTTATTTTTAGTCAAGAAAAATAAAATAGTTTGATTTCCCCGTTTTCTGTTTTTCCGTGCAATTAAAAAATGACCCAATAATAAAAAGTCACACATTTCCACAAAATTTTAACATTAATTTGTCTAGAATATATAAGGATTTTTGGTATACAAATTACAGCAGGGAGGTGCACCCTTGGTCCACGAGCTAACTAGGTGCGACCACCCCCTTGCCATGCCTAGATGGCTTGTGGGGCCCACATCCCCCTACCTTATCCCTTTGGCTCACTCCATCCCCTACCTCTAGAAAATTTCTCTCTCTCTCTCTCTCATGTTCTTCCCCTAGAAACTAAAATTTCCAATCGCTTTGCTCGGAACTCAATTTCCAAAACCATTTTGGTATGTAACTTGTCCATTCCTCCAATTAGTTTTTGCTTTAGTAGTTTATATTTTACATATTTTATTGCACTTGGTTCTATTGAAAATGAGCTTGCATGTTGAATTCTTTGAGTTCTAAGTAGTATGAATGCTTGATATGGCCTCTAGGTACATTATGAGTAGTTTTTATCAATCTTATAAAGTTTTATTGACGTAAATTTGTGGCTCAAAAACTTTCAGAAATTTGTGCTTAGGAAAATGAATTTCAGAAGGAAAAGTTCTTAAAGCCGGAGCCGCAAAGGAGTGGTTGGGAGAACTCAGGATCACAATATCAATATTTTTCATAATACAGAGGTTAGGCCCTATGAATGGCCACATACACCCTTCATGAACGAAGCGGATTTCTATGAATAATTCATGCAATTCATTGCAAATGTCCGGCTAACCAACTTCCTTGCAGATGAGTGACCAATACTATCTAATTACTAATTCATTCCTGCAAAACTTTTACTTCACGAATATGCTAGGTGCTCCCACATTACACTTTGATCTTTATGCCACGAACTATGAAATGCCTTTACATTAATTTTATGAAATATGTTTGCTTCCCTCTGACGAGGGAATGTGTCAGCCCAAACCCGAGGAGTTTGAGGGCTTTCTCCTCTCCTTAACTCTGGGAGAAACTAGGGGTGTATCAGACACCAGAGCCACTAGTTTGCAATTTCCGTCTATGCACTGTTTTTCTTTGTTTATAGAAAAATGCATAACTGCTATGGAGCAAGGTGGCGGCCTCAGTGCCCCCAGCCTTGCTATTTTGCGCCGCACACTTTATGGTGACAATACTTACAACTTAGGAGCTATTGTTGTGCGTCACTTGCATCTCAACAGAACTAGAGGCAAGGTCCATGGTGGTATTTATGCCATGCGTTTGGCAAAGCATTTTGATATTGCTATATGGCCCACTGATTACTTGTTGCCTAAGGTGTATCTTGATCACACGTATATGTTAGAGCACCAATTTATTGATGAACCCAAGGCCCTGTAGCACATTCATTATAACTTAGAATACAAAGAGGAAACTCACGAAGTTATTGTGTTTCTTGCACCTTCTTTGTTGGACTTTCATACCAGGCATGGGTACACCATCATGCACCAAGATATAATTGCATACCGGAACGAGTAGGCTACTATGGAGGCCGAGGTCCAGGAATGGATGCTCAAGTGCCTCATCAACAATACTTGCCCGGACCTGGCAGCTATTATTAGTGGTGATCACAAGGCTAGGAAAATGCCTAAGCTTGGGGGAGTACGTATTTCTCATCGACATTACACTCATGTTCACACACTTCATCTAAATTTTTGGTGTTCATCGTCTTTCATTATATATCCTTGTTAGCTTTAGTTTTCCCGCTTTCTTCTTGTGTGTTTGAAAAACTTTGAAAATCAAAAAATATTTCTCGCTTCTTTTCGGTTTTTATTTTCTCGTTTAGTTAGTTGTAGTTTAAAAAGAAATCCCAAAAGTATTTCCTTTACATGTTGAGAGCTTTCCCATGTATATAGTTTTGCTCATTCTTGTTTTTCCTTAGTTTATTTGCCTTCTTGAGAAAAAACAAAAACATTGAAAATATTTCATTGTGTTTGTCTGAATTTCTTTCCTTTTTGTTGAGTCGTTGAAAGGAGAAGACCACGATGAAAATGTTGAGTGGATCCTATATGCTTTATTGTTGATATAACAGAGAGCCAATATTACCTTGTCTTGTTCTTTGTCTAAAACCGCCCTGCAGATTCCAGCTTAGTCCACGACATTCTTGCATTATTATTATTATTATCATATCATTCGGTCATGCAAGTGAAATGAAATAATGATAATATTTTATGAAGTGATTGTGGCAAAGGAAGCTGGTATGAATTCTTCTTGTTTTCCATTTTTTAAAATATGCTTACCTCGTTCGATCTTGATTCGGTATATCATGAGTAAACATGTTTATGATGATAGTTAGAGATTACAGTTTCTCCTGTCATGCCTAAATAACTACGAGCGGATAATGATTTATCTTGTGTGTGAACATGCATTAAAATTGTTATGATATGGTATCATATTAGGGTATTTCCCTCTAAGTAATTCGAGCTTCTTGACTTGGCCCATGTGCAAACATGTAGTTAATTCAAAACCAATGCAACCTTCATGATGCTTAAATTCGGAGTATTCACATCCTACTCTTTCTATGTCTAATTTTAATTATTCATAATGCATATTATGACCGTTCTTGCTCTCTAGTTGGTCGTTTCCCAATCTATTGCTAACCTCCACCTGTACTAATTTGGAATGCTGCTTGTGCATCCAAAATCATTAAACCAAGTTATTCCACATGAGTCCACCGTACCTACCTATATACGGTTTACCATGCTGTTCCAAGTAAATTTGCATGTGCCACATCTAATCTTCAAATAAACATCTGTTTGTGCACTCATACCACTCAGGGAGCAATGTGGCGATCGGTATCTTCCATGCTAAGTGAGTTATTCTCAAGACAATCGTTTATTCGCCGCAATTGCATGAGAGAGGCTGGTAAAAAGGATGCCCAGTCCGAGAAAATAAAAATTAATTTAACAAAACTGCTTGGTACAGTTGATATTTTGGAAGGCACATGTGGATTCAATCAGCCATTGTTTGTGTATGGATGGTGGATAGGAGTAAACTTTACAATTCTGTTTGGGAACCACCAATAATGAGTTTAGCACAGAAGATATTGAAATCCTTTTTCGTAACATTGACAAGAAAAGTGCACCACCCAAAAACAATATTTTCAATCCTATTTTAAACTCTGAGCTCTGGCACCTCTACAAATCAACGCTTTCCTCTGCGAAGCGCCTATCTGTTAACTTTCATGTTGAGTCATCATCCTCTTACTAAAAGCACCAGACTGGAGAGCATAATTGTCATCCTTATGCATTGAGAATTATAATGTTGTATGTTAGCATGACTCGATCTTTTCTACCTCAAAGGTGTGCTGCATTTATGTTTTGCGGTCTCAGAAAGGGCTAGCGAGATACCATCTCACCGTATTATATCATGATTGTTTTGACGAATTGTTGGCATGCGAGATACTTTATTATTGCTTGCTTGTTGGTAATGTATTGCCATGAGTTAATGTGACATTTAATTGTTATCGTGGATATGGTTATTTATTAATTTTGCTGAAAAGTTGAACACTAGCTAAGCATGTGTATAATGACGAGAACGAAAGAGTTTGTAAAAGTTCTCTTTATCACTTTCAGTTTATCAACTGAATTGCTTGAGGACAAGCAATGAGTTAAGCTTGGGGGAGTTGATACGTCTCTGATAACCCACAAGTATAAGGGATTGCAACATTTTTCGAGGGTAGAGTAGTCAACAAAATTTGATAGATTCAACACAAGGGGAGCCAAAGAATATTTGAGAGTATTAGCAATTGAGTTGTCAATTCAACCACACCTGGGGATTAAATATCTATAGCAAAGTGATCAGTAGCACAACAATATGGTAGTTTGATAGCAGTGGTAACAACAGTAGTAAAAGTAACACTGATAGCAATAGTTTTGTAGCAAGTGCAATAGTGATGACAACAATAGTAACTTAGCAAGAACAATATGTGTAAAACTCGTAGGCACTGGATCGGTGTACTCGCTGGATGATATTCATCATATAACAGTCATAACCTAGGGCGACACAGAAGTAGCTCCAGTTCATCAATGTAATGTAGGCATGTATTCCGTAAATAGTCATACATGCTTATGGAAAAGAACTTGCATGACATCTTTTGTCCTACCCTCCTCTGGAAGTGGGGTCCATAAGGAAACTAAGGGATATTATGGCCTCCCCTTAATAGAGAACCAGAACAAAGCATTAACACATAGTGAATACATGAACTCCTCAAACTATGGTCATCACCGGAAAGTATCCCGATTACTGTCACCCCGGGGTTTATGGATCATAACATGTAATAGGTGCATATGACTAGGCAAGATCAGATCAAGAACATAGATATAATGATGATAACATAAATGGTTCATATCTGATATCATGGCCCTCGGGCCCTAGTGACAAGCATTAAGCATGGCAAAGTCATAACAACATCAATCTTAGAACATAGTGGATACTAGGGATAAATCCCTAACAAAACTAACTCAATTACATGATGAATCTCATCAAAGTCCTCACCAACCAGCAAGCCTACGAAGGAATTACTCATTCCCGGTGGGGAGCATCATGGAATTGGCGATGAAGGAGGGTTGATGATGATGAAGAACGAAGATTCCCCTCTCCGGAGCCCCAAACGGACTCCAGATCTGGCCTCCCGATGAATAACAAGAGGTGGCGGCGGCTCAATCTCGTCAAGTAGGATAAAACTTTCTCCTTGATTTTTTTCTTCGGAAATAGGAATTTATAGTGCCGGAATTAGGGCCAACGGGGCCACGAGATGGGCATAACCGACCAGGGCACGCCTGGGGGGCTTGCGCGCCCGGGTGTCTTGTGGCCAGCCAGACCCCCTCCTCCAGTGGTTTTTGGCTCCAGTATTTTGTATTTATTCTAAACTAAATATCCAAAAAATTTGTTTCGATTCTGGGAACTTTTATTTCTGCACGAAAGCAACACCATGGTAGTTCGATTGAAAACAGCGTCAGTCCGGGTAGTTTCCTTTAAATCATGCGAATTAGAGTCCAAAACATTAGCAAAGTGTTAGGAAAAGTAGATACGATGGATGTCGTGGTTTTGTCACGGTAGATTCCCTAGTGAATGGACTTAGGGGTGAGGCCATCGCTACGATGACTAGCTCGAAAGGGTTGGTCATGACGAAGGGCACGAGTTTACCCAGGTTTGGCCCCTCACGAAAGTGCTAAAAGCCTACGTCTTGCTTTGTGTTGTATTGATTGGGTATCGATTACAAGGGGCATATTCTCTTGACTTAGCTCTCTATCAATTGTTTCATACCCTAAGCCGCCCAATGACTCGCCTTTATATATATAGAGGTTGAGGCCCTCTGCTTACAAGAGTCCGGACCGGGTTGTACTTAGTAATCAATCTCGTCTCTAAGTTGCCTTGCATCCTCCGGCAAGCCACCTCTAGAGGGCTTATGCCTCCGGGTCACACACCGTCTTCTGGCTCTGGGCCTCCGTCTGGCCCACCTGGTAAGTCACCTCCAGGCTTGTCTTCATCTTTTGGCCTGTCTAAGGCTTTATTGGTAAGTCGCCAACAACCTAACATGTCCCCTCCTAGGTGAGTTATATCGCGGGGTTATATGTAACATTCAAAAATTCCATTTTTGGAATGTTATGAAATATAGCTATGCATCTATCATCATCATTGCTTGAATACATGTAATAGTTGAAATGCCTTTTCTGAAATTCTGAAAGCCCTTTCTACTTTCAATGTGTTGCTTTCACCTATTTGAAATCTTGGTAAAAAGTTCAAATAAGAGAGGAGGAACATGACACTCCACACCAGGACCTAATTGGTGATTTATTTGAACAATAAAAACCAGGGGTTGTTTTGAAAATATTTTCAAAAAGGATTTAAAAACAATTAGGCAATTTCTGAATTTTTTTTCATAATATTCAAATGATAGAATAAAAATGTTCAATAAATGTAATTTATTATTCTATTAATTTTGATATATAATACTCCTATATTTAGAAATATTTTGAATGTTTTAAAGACGTTTTACTGCTCTGGTTATTAAAAACAGTAACGGTTTTGTAATTAAACGGGCCGGCCCACGGGCAGTTATTCGCGAATTTATTACCAGCCGGCCGACCGACGCGCAGATGACGCCCCCTCTCTCTCTGACATCTGGACCCACCCGAACAACCGTTCGCACCGCGCGGTCGCCCTCTTCCTCCCGCACGCGCCACTCTCGCCGGTAGTTTCTTCTCCTCCCCGGATCTCCCTCCTCTCTCCTCCCCCTCACCCCCTGAGCACCCTATAAGTAGAGCTTTCCCCCCGCATCCGTTCCCCCCCGAGCCCCCTCTCCCGTCGCCAGAACACCGCTGCAAACCCTCGCCAGAGCCCCTGCCACCACCGGAGCTCCCATTGCTCGTGGCCATCGACTCCGACCTCCCCTCGCCTCTCCGACGCCACCGTTCGACGCCGGACGTCAAGCGCCGCCGTCCGGACCGCTCCGATGCCTCCCTCGACCACTGGAGCTCCTCCCCGTCGTCTTCGCCGCTTTCGGACTCACCGGAGATCCCCACGCTGGTGACGTTTACAGTGTGAGCCCTCCCAACCCTCGGATCTGTACTCAACGACCAAGATTAGATCGGGTTATTCCCGAACCGTTTTTCTCTTCCGATCGGTCGCCCGCCCGTATCACTCGCACGCACACGCTAGCTAGCCAATAGGGATCTGCCACGTCACCCCTGGTCGTCCAGTAGTTTTCTTTTCTTTTTTGTTTAGTTTAGTTAACAAAGTGTTTTAGTAATTTATTTTGCTTATAACTTTTAATCTGTTTAATGTTTTGAGTTGATTCTTTTTGCAATAGCTCACATTTTTCATGTAGTTTCACCCTGTACTTTTAAATTTTAAATTTGAACTATAAATTTGAATTGAATCAAATTTGCTCAAATCATTCAAATCGGAATAACTAGAGTTTGATAATAGATTTTGATATGAATCTTTTTGCTACTATTTGGTCTTAGTTAGGACTACCTCCATGTTTAGTTTGAGGATTTTAGGATGATTATTATTAGTGTTTTAGCGATAAACAGATTGTACCTATTAGTTAGTATAGTTTTATTTAACTTAGTTTTAGTTGGTTTAAATTAGATTTAGTTTTATTTGATTTAGTAGGTTCTGTTAGTTAAACTTTAGGTGGTCTACTTACTATTAATAAAAATATAAAATTGTTTAGTTTATTTCTTTGTTAATATAGGAATCACAACTTCTTTCCAAATAGGTTTAATTTGATTAAAACAACTAGTTTAGTAATAGATTCTTTTTAACAAAGTTTTATATAATTTAATTCTGTTTTCTAAGACAAGTTTATTTGTAAATTCTTTTCTGTTAAGAACATGTTTTGTTAATAAACAACTTGTGTAGTTTCATTCTTTTGTTAGTATAACTATAGTTGATTCATATAGTGTTTATCAAAACTTTTAAAAACTTTACTAAAGTTTTCCCAACAAACTTAAATTGATTTTATTCTGTTTATTAATAAAATATTTTATTGTTTCCTTGCTGTCAACAATTGTTTTGTTATTACAAAAGAGTTTTGTTATGATAGTAGTGTTTTAACAATCATCTTCCAGAAAACAAAACCTTGTGTGTTTTCTTGCTTGTGATTTTGTGCATTGTTTGCCTTGATTGTTTACTATTTCCTTGCTGAATGTTGTGAGCTATTATTTTGTTGTATGCTTATTGAGTGCTCTTGTTTGCTTCGTTAGATTATCCAGAGTGAGAGGCTTGTTACTTAGAGTCACTCACGTACGAAGATCATCAATCAGGCAAGTCACTTTGATCATGTTTACCCATGTTTTATATGCATTAGTTCTACCATCTTCCCCAATTGCATGCAAGATAGGTTAGTTGGAAACTTGGTTACATTGTTGTAGTATCATGTGGTAGGTACCCCCTCAACCCTTGACACATTGGCCCCGGGAAACGTTGTTTTACATTTTGCTATGCTACTAGTAGACGGGGTTGGTTGTGTGATTCATGAGAGTTGTGAGATTAATTACAAGACCTACATAATGATCAAGACTTCAAGATTTCGAGTTTTCAACTTACCTCTGGGTGGATGATGGTTGAACGGCACCCTGGAGAAACCAGTGGATTTGCCTAGGTGTTGCTGGAGATGGCCAGTATTCACGCGGAAAGGTCCACCCAGGCACAAAGAGATGGATGGATGCTTCAAGACCCAAGGCTTACCTGCACAACCATAAGTCATTATGGGCTCTTGATTGGTTGGATATCGTGGTGACCCTAGACAGGCGGTGCTACGAGATGTAGAAGAACGGTAGGAAAGGATGGGCACCGACAGAGTCGCAGGGAAACCCTTTGGAAGACCATGTTTTGGTCATCCGTTTCTCAAACACCCTGAAGTGCGAGAAATCAAACGGAGGCGACCAAATCTTGTGGGGAACGTGTGCAAAACTCTGCAGAGTACTCAAACCTAATCGATAGGCCGTGTCCACGGTCATGGACGACTTGAGCCAAAGGAACTGAAACTTCCGGAACCCTCAACACAATTAATTTGATGATGTGGGTATTAATAACTTGGGTATGAGAATTGGTTGGTGGAACCTTCTCATTAATTAACCAACTTAGTAATAATTTTGCTTAGCCCTTCTCTTGATGTAGGAAAAAATTGGCTTTACGCAAAAACTTACTACCCCACCTACCATATATGCATGTAGATTAGATGATTTTCTTTTCACCCCTCTCTTGTGACTTTGCCGGCATATTCCATATGCTGACCTACATGGCTGCAACGTATCATGTTGTAGAGTACTTTTCCGACCAGGAGTGAGGATACGCTCTACGCTCGGTGAGATGCCCTTGGAATCATATGGACTCATCTACCCTCGATGCTTCTGCAAGATTAGATATTCTCATGAATTGGCCTTCAACCACTTTATTGTAATGTTTATTGTAATAAAGGACTCGATATGAGATTTCGATTAATATAATGCTGTGTGATTTCCCATTGATATATACATTGATGTACCGTGTGTGTACCAGCATGATCTTGGGATGGTACGGAAACACCGGAGATCCGACCCTTCAGGTCGGGTCGCTACATTATATCCCCAACATTAGGCCATAGAATGACTTGAACCTGTTCATGTCAATCTTCAATTCTTTTGGTTGGCGACGTCGGAATTCGGGCTCCGCACAACCCAAGAGAGTTTGAACACAGGGGCGTGTGCGAAGATCCCCAATAGTTTCACCCCTCCTAGCTCACTACCCGGTAGCCTAGTTCGATGAACTCACATGATGGCAAGGAAGAAGATGGCACACGAGGATTTACCCAGGTTTTGGCCATTGCAAGCGTAAAACCCTACTCCTGCTTTGGTGGATTGCCTCACAAGAGGTTTGTGGATGAACTGGTACACCAATGAGTTACCTCGCGAGGGCGCTCTGGTGGTCTCTCTTCTCCTCTTGTCTCCCCTTTCTACGGGGCAGCCTAGCCTATATTTATACTGGACCGGGTCCTCTTCCCTTTTCTCTATGGAGGGAAGGGATCCCACAACGACCAAATTTGAAGGGGGCAAGGGGTACATCCTTATCCTGACGAAAGGTGGTCTTCGCCTGCAAAGTTGTTGTTTGCGATGCGATGGTGGGCCCGGCGATGACGTCCATCGTACGGGGCTCGTGGTATTGGTCTCATTGCACAGGAATGGAAACCTTTGGGGGGTGCTTTGGGAGCCTACGTACGTCCTTGCCCCCGTTGCACCAAAGAGGAAATTATCCCGTCTGGCGCGCTGGTGCCTGCATGGCCCGCCTTGCGTCATCCTTGACCTCCCAAGGCCAAGCGTTGCATAGGAATCTCCGTCGCTCAGGAGGGGGCCTGGAGAGGCCTAGTCCCCTGCGGGTCTTGACGCTGCTTCCCTCGTGAGGTTGGGGATTTCGCGAGGGCCTTGTCTTGAGCGGGGCCGTGCTGGGCCGTGCTTGGCTGTCGAAGTGGGCCGTACCCCGGGCCACAGGCAAGCAAGTTTGGATACCCCCGTTCCCAGAATGCCTACAGTAGCCCCCGGGCCCGAGGCGCACTTGGTTTGGCTTCGGAGCAAAGCCGAAGGAACTGACTAGGGCGACACAGGCCCAACTCGTCTGCGGGCCCGTACTGTGCATGGCGTTTGATGTGGTTGGGGCTTTTCCACTCCCCGAAGGACGCCAGGAACCGCCGGGTCAAACTGATGCGACGCATGTGCGCTACGCCAACCATCATTACCCTTCCTTGAATGTGGTTGTTCCCTTGGGCCTTCACTCCTCGGGCTACGCGGATGTGACCTGATGGGAGCAGCTGAAGTGACGTGGAGCAAGGCTGCACCCTGACCAAGCCTGCCCCATGATGCTCGAGGAGCGCACAACGCCTACACTCCACGCGACACCACGTGGGATGCAGTTGCGCCTATAAATGCGCCCACACCGGGGGGTCTTTCAATCCTGGCGTGCCTTCTCACTCCCCATTATCCCAAAGAAATCTCTCTCTTCTTCCTCTGTTCCTTTACCCCCATGGAATCTAGAGGGAGTGCTGTAGGAGGCGGGAAGCACGCGGGGCCTTCAGCTTCTTCGCATTCCTCTGGAGGTACTGGTGTGGGGCCCTCGGGGCCGGCCCAAGCTCGCTGGCACTGGGCCATCGGTCGGTGTCAGAATTGGTGGATCTCGGGTAGGGGGTCCCGAACTGTGAGACTAGGATCGACGATAATAGGAGACAAAAGGGACACAAGTTTACCTAGGTTCGGGCCCTCCTATGGAGGTACTACCCTACATCCTGTTTGATTGCATTGACGGTGTAAGGTGTTATAGAGTTGATCTACCTTGCGATTGTATAGCTAACCCTAGATGAGTCGTCCTCTATACCCTCTACACCCTCCGGCTTATATAGACGCCGAGGGTGTCCTAGGTTTACATATGGTCAGTTACATGCCGAAGAGATAAACATTGCCTTGGATATCTTCATAATTATTCGTTTTTCTATCAATTGCTCGACAATAATTTGTCCACCCACCATAATACTTGCCATCATTAGAGAAGCCTCTAGAGAACCTATCTCCCCCGGGTCTATTTTCCATCTTATACTTTTAGATCTAAAACCAAAAATACCAAAAATACCTTGCTGCATTATTTTTTCCTTTTGTTTTAATTTCTGTTCAAGCAATCTATTCTATCTATCGCTATCAGATCTCATCCTTGCAAGTAACCATGAAGGGATTGACAACCCCTTTATAGAATTGGGTGCAAGTGTTTGTTCTTTGTGTAGGTACATTTATTGGGGACTTGCTTGTATCTCCTACTGGATTGATACCTTGGTTCTCAACTACTGAGGGAAATACTTATCTACTTTGCTACATCACCCGTTCCTCTTCATGGAAACCAGCGCATGCTCGAGAAGTAGCACCTTCCCATTTGGCGTTGAGTTTGTGCTTCTGTTTATCTCGGAGCCGTAGGACGAGTTCTCCTACATTGTATGATTTTGCCCTGACCTCCCTCCTCTGGTACCCCCGAGCTTGCTGGTGATAAAGAGTGGATCGAGCCAGAGCTATGTCCCGCTCCCCCTCCAAAGCGTCTAAGTCATCATGCCGATCCAACTCGGCCTCCTTTTCCTCAGACATGTGCACTCTTGGTGCGTCGTGGATAATATCACAGGGGAGAACTGCCTCTGCCTGATAGACCATAAAACACGGTGTGTAACCCGTTGATCTGCTCAGGGTGGTGTGTAGGCCCCATAGAACGGAGTCGAGTTCCTCCACCCAATAACAGTCAGACTCGTGAAGATATCCAACGCAATGTTGAACAAGTGACTCGGCGTCCGTCTGAGCTATACGCAAAAAGACGCCGGCTCGGAAGGCTTTGCTAACAAGGGATCTTGTCGCGGCATGATGCAATTTGATGCCTGCATGGATTTCGGCGAGGATCTCCCGTCCTTCTTCCTTGGATATACACCTCTGTAATACTCCGATGGTGCTTTTCTTGTATAACTAACCCTCGTGTACTTTGTAGGCCTTGGATCGCCGAACTATGCGTCGTGTCTTAGTTTGATCGTCGGGGTGTTCCATGTGAAGAAGGTACGTGAGGAAGGGCTTCGTCCATGGCGCAATTACTACTATTACCTCATGAGCTGAGGGTGTCTCATTCATTGTGGAGCCACCGATAATGCCATCATCTGGCTCGTCTATAGGGGGAACAACATCGTCTGCCACATTCGGACCAGTGCCATTATCGTCGTCCTGCCACACTACGGAGGGCTTGAAGAGCTGCTCCAGGAAGGTGTTCCTCGGGACGGGATCGCGCTTGGCTCCGATATGGGCCAGTATATTGGCGGTTTGGTTGTTGTCTCGAGCAACGTGGTGGAATTCCATCCCCTCAAACCGAATAGATATCTTGAGGACGGCGTTTCTATGTGCCGCCATCTTCAGATTTTTGGCGTCGAACTCGCTATTAGTTTGGGATATGGCCAAGTCTGAGTCTCCCCGTACCACTAGCTGTCGTATGCCCATTGACACCGCGATCCGAAGACCATGAAGAAGAGCTTCATATTCGGCGACATTGTTGGAGTCGGCATACATGATTTGCAACATGTATCTCACGTTGTTGCCTATGGGGCATGTGAGAATAACTACAGCCCCCAGACCGACCAAGGTCTTGGATCCATCAAAGTACATTGTCCGATGGGAGTATGCACTATACTCCCTAGGTCGCTCGGCCTCTGTCCATTCAGCCAGGAAGTCTGCCAGTACCTGAGATTTAATGACGCGGCATGGCTTGTGGGTTATTTCCAAAGGAAGGAGATCAATGTCCCATTTGGTTATGGAGCCGATGGCATTCCTGTTGTTGATTATATCATTCAGGGGGACTTTCGATGCCTCTGTCACCGCACACTCCTGGAAGTAGTGTCTGAGTTTCCACGACGCCATGAATACAATATAAGCTATTTTTTGATAATGTGAGTATCTGGACTTGCACTGTGTTAGCAGCTTTGACACATAATATACCGGTTTCTGAGTCCGGAATTTATGTCCCTCCTCATCTCATTCAACGATGAGCACCACACTAACGACTTTTTTGGTGGTCGATATGTACAACAACATGGGCTCACCGGCGCCTGGTGCCGTGAGTATGGGGTTGGTTGCCATTAGTGTTTTGATTTCTTCTAGCGGAACCGCTGCCTCATTAGTCCATTTGAAACTGTTGGTCCGTTTCAAGAGCTTATAGAGTGGCATAGCCTTTCCTCCGAGGCGGAGATAAAGTGGCTTAATGCCGCTACGCACCTGGCTAGCCTATGGACATGCTTCAGCCCTGTGGGGATTGCAAGTTCTGATAGAGCATAGATTTTAGCTAGATTTACCTCTATTTCTCTACGGGAGACGATGAATCCAAGCAGCTTACCAGAGGGAACTCCGAATACACATTTTTCTAGATTGAGCCGTATATCATATTCACGTAGACTAGCAAAAGTTCGGTGTAAGTCATCGATCAACTGGCCGATGTGTTTGGTTTTGATTACCACATCATCCACGTATGCCCTGACAGTCTTACTCACTTGTGTCGTGAGGTAGGTTTGGATCATCCGTTGGTATGTGGCCCCGTTGTTTTTAGCCCGAAGGGCATCGTGTAGAAGTGAAATGGCCCGTAGGGGCTGATGAATGCAGTAGCCGCTTGATCGCATTCCTTCATTTTAATTTGATGGTATCTGGAGTATGCATTGAGGAAACACAACAAATTGTGTCTGGCTGTGGCATCAATGATTTGGTCTATGTGTGGTAAGGGGACAGGGTCCTTGGGGCATGATTTGTTCAGGTCTTTGAAATTGACACACAGCCGCCAGGACTTGTCTTTCTTAGGTACCATCACTAGGTTTGCTAGCCAATCGGGGTGTTTAATATCCCGAATAAATCCGGCCTCGAGCAGTTTGGCTAATTCCTCACCCATGGGTTGTCGTTTGGGCTCGGAGAAGCGGCACAAAGTCTGTTTCACGGGCTTAAAGCTTGGAATAATGTTTAAGCTATGTTTGGTGAGCCGACTAGGGATTCCAAGCATATCAGAAGGATGCCAAGCGAAAATGTCCCAATTCTCGTGAAGGAAATTTCGCAATGCTTCGTCCATGCGGGGATCAAGCTGGGCTCCGATGGACGCTGTCTTATTGGGGTCTGTTGGATG
The DNA here is from genome assembly GCA_022496015.1 of Hordeum marinum. Taxonomy (NCBI): domain Eukaryota; kingdom Viridiplantae; phylum Streptophyta; class Magnoliopsida; order Poales; family Poaceae; genus Hordeum; species Hordeum marinum. The sequence goes on from CM039673.1 coordinate 302,665,838, forward strand.
CACTTGAAATTTAACAATTTCCTTTGCGAGTTTAAAGGACGTGGACTTGGGCCTTTTCCTAAGCATCACATTGTCCCTATTAACTTTCGATCGTAGAGTGGTCAAATCTTCGGCGGTGAAAGTTTGTGCTAATGCCTCGAGGGCGAGCACTACCGTTTTGTTTTCGGATCGAAGGGCTATGTTCGGATCACTGGCGATCGTGATCACTCCATTTGGTCCTGGCATTTTGAGTTTCATGTACCCGTAATGGTGTATAGCCTAGAACTTTGTACAGGCATCGCGTCCCAATAGGGAGTGATACCACTTGGGAAGGGGACGATGTGGAAGAGAAGTTCTTCGGATCAGTAATTTTTGGGCGTGCCGAACACAACATCTAGGATGATACATTTAGAACAACATGCCTCTTTCCCTAGGATAATTCCCCGGAAGGTTCTGTTGCTATGTTCGATGTAGGAACGGTCGATCCGCATTTTTTCCAGAGTGGCCTCGTATACGAGGTTAAGACCACTGCCACTGTCCATTAGTAATTTATGTAGTCGGTATCCATCAATGATGGGATTCAAGACTAGGGCGGCCGGTGAATGACCGGGAAGAATGGGCGGTTGCTTAGCGTCCCTAAAAGTAATCGGTATGTCTGCCCATGGGCTAGTAGCTGCCACGTGGTAGACTTGCCCGTGCTCCATAAGAGCTCTTTTATGCTTGTTCCTCGAGGGGAAGTTCTCATAGACCGTCAACACAAAATGTATGGGGCAAGGTTTATCTAAGAGTCCGTCGAGGACAGTGCTGGTCCCTGAAAGGGGCTTGTTTCTTTTTTCAACGGGTTCATACCTAGCTGACCGATTTGAAGGTGTCCTCTTCTTCCGAGATCCTCTAGGGTTGTTGACGGTCGGTTACATGTCAAAGAGATAAACATGCCTAACTACAACTAATAACTTGGAGAATACGTCATGGCTCCTCAAAGCTTCCATCTGGCATAGGTGGTCTTCGATTATCCGATGTCGGCTTTGCGGCCCATGCAGTCTGGCCCACAGTGATAGGTCATCTATCTGAGGCCCCCTAATCTAGGACTCCCTCAGTAGACCTCGGACTAGCCTTCAATGCTGATTTATATCCGGTAGATCTCCTCCTGTCGTCATCTTCGGCTTTGTTCGACAACCGACCAGTCTTTAGTAAGATCCCAAGCATCACGGGAGCATGTTTATTATAATAACTATGAGTGTTCCTTGACTTTCGCGCGTCGTGAGTAGGCGAGTGGTCGGTGATTTTTACAATCTTGCCCTTCCACAACAGGAACACCAAGCCATTCAATCAAACAAAATCGTGGCGCGGCCCACACTCTCTCCCTCCTCACCGAAAGAAACTCCCAGCGGAAGCTCCACACAAACCATGGCCAACGGCCCCAGCTCCTCCGCCCGTCCCTAAAGCTCACACCCAGGGGATTGAAAAGTTGTTCTGTTACACTCCTACAGCTCCATAATCTAGAGACCCAGGGATACCTCCCGCCATCAGATCTAGCAAGGACCCATGCAAGTCCGCTCTCCTATGGCGACGAGGTTTTCGTCAAGGATTTTCTCCTAACAAGGGGGAGCGCGTGTGCTTAGTCCCCTTCCTCCTCCGGGGCCTTGGGTTTCCAATCCATCTGTTCCTGATAGGGTTACTAGAGTTCTACGGGATCCAACTCCATCATCTCACTCCAGGGTCAGTCTTACACATCTCGGGCTTTGTTGCCCTCTGCGAGATGTTCTTAGGTTGCGCGCACATTTCGATTTGTGGAGGAAATACTTCTGTATCCTCCGCCGAACTCGGGACAACATAATTTGAGAGGTCAGCGGGGCTGAAGTGTGCCGCATAGCGGGGATGGGGTATCCGGCAGGCACACCGAGGAAATCCGAAGAATGGACCGCGGAGTGGTTCTATATTGAAGATGTACCCCTGTTCGGGACAACTCGGATAGGCCTTCCCAAATACTTTTATATTCTCCCGAAGAAGAGGTGCAATTGGCAACCAAAGGGCTCATCCCAGGAGGAAAGCGTCGAAATGCGACGCGTAGCTACGAGGTGCGGATGCTCGTCCAGCACCGACTGACCATGATCGATGTCATGGCCGCTGCCATCTCCCGGTGTGCAGCCACTCCAACAGAGGGTACACCCCCTATGGAAATACAACGGGACAAGCGATGCCACGCTCTCCCAAAAGAAAGGCCCCGCCAATACATTGACATTGGCTGCCGTACTTGTCGACCTGTACAAAGGAGAGCAAGAAGACTTCATTTGGCGGTCACCCAAGGAAGGGCATTCGTCCCACAATCCCATCGAACGGGTTAGCCTTTCTCTTTTAATCATGATATAATTTGTGGTTTCCATTTCGTACTCTATTTTACCGAGGCTTGGTGTGACCAGGAATGGAGGTGTTTCATCGAGACATTCAACTGTCCGGCTCCTCAGCCCGAGAACCATTCACGTGACAACGATCCGGGTTTCAACGAGGACCCGGATCTTCTCCTTGACTTCGAAAATAGAGTCTATTTCCAGGACAGCATCGTCCAGACCCCGGTGGCTGTCATAATTGATTACCCCGGGTCATTCTCCATCCCTGCGGGGGGCTAGAATAAAAGCTCCTCCCGCAAGAGGTCAGCTACCAAGAGCGCCCCGGACGTGCCTGTCCTGACCCCCAAGCGCCTCTGATCCGTGCACCATACGCCGGCAGCCGAAGCTGCAGCCGAATCACAGGCCAACCGGGACCCTACGAAGGAGCTGGACATGGGGACGAATCCACCTACCCGCTCATCCTGAAGGTACAATGTTCGGTTATCCGCTTACCATTGTAGTCATTAGAGTCTCATAGTAGCTCGTTTCATTGAAATACCTAGGCAAAACACCCAATCCTCTCCTACGGAAGGGGCTACCCATGTGTTTGGAGATGCCCGAAGCTCCGAGGCCATGTCCCATGCGGCTTTTGCTATAGAAGCCCTCATGGCTAATCTGGCGCCCGCCGAATCTGGTGATGGAGTATTTGTCACCAAATCGGAGGTGGAGAGTGCCGTGCATCATTAGCACGGATGGGAAGCCATGCGGTACCCAGTTTTCTCTGAATAGGAGTTCGGTGCCCTGCGCTTGGTAGATGCACACCTTGGCACCGCCCGAGCTGGATTCGGCGAAGCTATGAAGTTGAGAACAACCAAGATACAGGTAAGTGATCGTTTTTTATAGAATCCGAATATTTGTGTAAGCCTATTAGCCCCCGAGCCTTAATTTGTTTTAGAACAAATGAATTAAGGATATCCACACTGTTTGAGTTCTAACGCGGGCCTCAAAGCAATAGTCTGAGCAATTGGCCAAGGAGCTCGAGGAGAGCCGTACGGGAGTACAATCCGTGAAGGCCGAACTAGCACAAGTAAAGAGCTTCATGCGAGAGGCCCATGGTGCATATGCATTTACTGCTAATCTGTTTTATGTCATCGTGCCTGACATAAGGATTCCATGTAGCAGCCGAATCAATAAGACATATGGAAAGGCAACTGGAAGAAGCCCGAGATTCTCAGAGGTATGCGGAGTCCCAGCATCAGGCTGACTGCCTTGTTATAGAAAAACAGGCCAAATAAATAAAGAGTTTAAAGATTCAATTGGCCCAAGCTCAAGAAGAGAATCGAAAGCTTCATAGGGGCGTATTCGGTAAGTAAGATTCCGCTATCAGCAAATATTTCTGATGTAGGATATGATAGTAACTGCGCTGTTATCTTATGTACAAGTCTCCTATCCGGCATCCTGAAGAGGAGATTGAATCATACCAAGGGGACCTGCTGAAGGAGCTGACCTCCCTCCATAAGGGCATGCAAAAAGCAATGAAAGGGATGGTGAAGGCACTATGGCCCACCGAACAGCCACCTGAAGGGCTCACCGCACTTGTGGATCAATGTAAGGGGGCTCGAAATAGGTTCGAGCTTTGGAAGACTTCGGCCTGCCGTGAGGGAGAACGGGAGGCGTGGGCAATGGTCAAGGCCCATTTCACCGGACTTAACCCCGAACATATGGCGCGGGTTGGTCCCATGGGATCGGATGGAAAAGAAGTGCCACTCCACTTGGTATATGACCAGGTGATGCCAGTTTCGCCCGTCTATCGCAAGCAGACTGCCCCCTTAACGCAATAATTGATAATCTCGATCAGCAGCCGCACATGTAATTTATATGTACACGTGTATAAACAATCCGTGTTGTAAACTTTGTCTTAACCGTCCATTGGCTTCTCCCTCCCATGCGAAGAGCTCGGGAGTGTTCCTCCTTATTATTCCCTTGTAAAAGAGCGAACTGTATTTGGGGAACCAAGCAATCCGGCCATGTGGTGCGAATAGACAGAAAGCACACAAAAAGATATGTTATATTACGACGTAGCATAAGAAACATCTTCTGATGAAAATAGTACCTCTATCGATACCTTTCGTCGGGGCTCTACGAAGAGCGTAGATAAAATTCAGCATACTTGCAGTATGCGACCGAGTGTCCTTTGGGAAGAAAAGACCCAAACAACGGTAATAGCGACCAAAGCTATATAAGGTGTTTCCATCATAGCTGACCAATTGTCTATGTAAGATAGCTAGCTTTCGGCTTCACCTGTCTGAGGTACGTGTCTGGATGACCTGGTCGTAACAATCGTAGAGGTGCTCCATTTACTCTCTAGCTGAACAATCGGGAACATAGAGAGTAATCACAGGAGTGAGGCAACCTAGCTTGACAAAGTCTTAGTTCGAATTGATGCATATGATTGCTAGAACATGATAAAAGAAACATGCATTCCCGGTAAGTATGAGAAAATAAAAGTTTGGCTATTAGAAGAAGCCCCCACGTGTTGTGTTTGGATTTAACACTTTATGGCGTATGCCGATTATCTGTAGTACAAGATCGGTTCAGCCGAACATAGGGTAAGAAAAGACATTGTCCCTATCAAACAACAAAGTGGGAAGGGAAAAGGAAAAAAGGCAAAAAATAACAAAAAGGAAATAACGTGGGGGAGTTTAGACAACACGGGTTTATCCGTAGAAGCGCTGAAGACAAGCTGCATTCCATGGGTTTGGTTCAAGGCGGTTATCGAATGGACTCCGAAAACGATAGGCCCCTCCTGCGAGCACTTCGTCGATCATGAAAGGACCCTTTGATACGTCTCCAACATATCTATAATTTATGATTGTTCCATGCTATTATATTATCTGTTTTGGATGTTTTATATGCATCAATATGCTATTTTATATTATTTTTGGGACTAACCTATTAATCTAGAGCCTAGTGCCAGTTTTTGTTTTTTCCTTGTTTTTGAGTATTGCAGATAAGGAATATTAAATGGAGTCCAAATGGAATAAAATCTTCGGAATAATTTTTCTTGGACCAGAAGCAACCCACAAGACTTGGAGATGAGGTCAGGAGAGTAGCCATGTGGCCACAAGCCATAGGGGCGCGCCCTAGGGGGCGCCCCCTGGCTTGTGGGCCCATGGAAGCTCCGCTAATCCTATTTCCTGGCCTATAAATTCACAAATATTCCCTGTATACAAGAGAGAGCCACGAAAACACTTTTCCGCCACCAGAAGCCTCAGTTCCTGTGAGATCCAATCTTGGAGCCTTTTTCGGTAATATGCCGGATGGGGAATCGATCACGGAGGGCATCTACATCAACTCCATTGCCCCTCCTATGATGCGTGAGTAGTTCACCACAGACCTTCGGCTCCATAGCTAGTAGCTAGATGGCTTCTTCTCTCTCTTTGCTCTTCAATACCATGTTCTTCATGATCGTCATGGAGATATATCCTATGTAATACTCTTTTGCGGTGTGTTGGTCGAGATCCAATGAATTGTGGGTTTATGTTCATATCTATGAATATTATTTGAGTCTTTTGTGAATTCTTATATGCATGATTTCATATCTTTGCAAGTCTCTTCGAGTTATTGGTTTGGTTTGGCCAACTAGATTGGTAATTCTTGCAATAGGAGAAGTGCTTAGATTTGGGTTAAATCTTGCGATGTCCTCACCCAGTGACAAAGTAGGGGTAGTGAGGCACGTATTGTATTGTTGCCATCGAGGATAAATAGATGGGGTTTCATCATATTGCTTGAGTTTATCCCTCTAAATCATGTCATCTTACCTAATGCGTTACTCTGTTCTTCATGATACTCTAGATGTAGGAAGGAGTCGGTCGATGTTTGGAGTCATAGTAGTAGATGCAGAATCGTTTCGGTCTACTTGACACGGAGGTGATGCCTATATGCATAATCATTGCCTTGGACATCTTCATAATTATTCTCTTTTCTGTCAATTGCTCGACAGTAATTTGTCCACCCATCATAATACTTGCCATCATGAGAGAAGCCTCTAGTGAAACCTATGGCCCCCGGGTCTATTTTCCATCTTATACTTTCATATCTAAAACCAAAAATACCTTGCTGCATTACTTTTTACCTTTTGTTTTACTTTCCGTTCAAGCAATCTATTCTATCTATCTCTATCAGATCTCATCCTTGCTAGTAACTATGAAGGGATTGACAACCCCTTTATAGCGTTGGGTGCAAGTGTTTGATTCTTTGTGTAGGTACATCTATTGGGGACTTGCTTGTATCTCCTACTGGATTGATACCTTGGTTCTCAACAACTGAGGGAAATACTTATCTACTTGGCTTCATCACCCGTTTCTCTTCATGGAAACCAACGCATGCTCGAGAAGAAGCATCCTACCATTTGGGGTTGAGTTTGTGGTTCTATTTCTCTGGGATCCATAGGACGAGTTATCCTACGTTGTATGATTTTGCCCTGACCTCCCTACTTTGGTACCACCGAGTTTGCTGTTAATAAAGACTAGATCGAGCCAAAGCTATGTCCCGCTCCCCCTCCAAGGCGTCTAAGTCATCCTGCTGATCCAAGTTGGCCTCCTTTTCCTCGTACATGCGCACTCTTGGGGTGGTGCGTAGGCCCCATAGAACAGAGTCAAGTTCCTCCACCCAATGACAGTCGGACTCATGAAGATATCAGACCAAACGTGGCTTGATGCTACTCATAATGAGACCATTTGCTCGCTCGACCTATCCATTGGTCTGTGGATTATAGAACGATGCATAATCGAGCTTTAAGGCCATTTTTGCGCACCAGTCCTTGACCTCTTGGGCTGTGAAGTTGGATCCATTATCAGTTATTATACTATGCAGGATACTGTAACGGTGTACTATGCTAGATATAAAGTAGATCACTGGTCCGGATTTAGCCGATTTAACAGGCTTTGCTTCTATCCATTTTGGTGACCTTGTCTACCATGACCAGTAGGTATTTAGTTTTGTTGGTTCTCCCTTTAAGGGGTCCGACCATGTCCAGCCCCGAGACCGCAAAAGCCCAGGTGATCGGAATAGTTTGAAGAGATGTTGGGGGCATGTGACTTTGATTTGCAAAGAGTTGACACCCAACGGAATGTTGAACAAGTGACTGGGCGTCCATTTGAGCTATAGGCCAAAAGAAGCCAGCTTGGAAGGCTTTGCTAACAAGGGATCTTGTCGCGGCGTGATGCCCACCCATGCCTGCATGGATTTTAGTGAGGAGCTCCCGTCCTTCTTCCTCGGATATACACCTCTGTAATACTCCGGTGGTGCTTTTCTTGTATAACTCACCCTTGTGTACTTTGTAGGCCTTGGATCGCCGAACTATGCGCCGTGCCTTAGTTTGATCGTTGGGGAGTTGCTTGTGAAGAAGGTACGCGAGGAAAGGCTCCGTCCGTGGCCCAATTACTGCTATTACCTCATGACCTGACGGCATCTCATTCATTGTGAAGCCACCGATAATGCCATCATCTGGCTCGTCTATAGGGGGAACAACTTCGTCCGCCGCATTCGGACTAGCGCCATTTTCTTCGTCCTACCACACTATAGAGGGCTTGAAGAGCTGCTCCAGGAAGGTGTTCCTCGAGACGGGATCGCGCTTGGATCCCATACGGTCCAGTATATCGGCGGCTTGGTTTTTGTCTCGACCAACGTGGTGGAATTCCAATGCCTCGAACCGAGCAGATATCTTGAGGATGACGTTTCTATATACTGCCATCTTCGGATTTTTGGTGTCGAACTCACCGTTAATTTGGGATATGGCCAAGTTTGATTCTCCCCATACCTCTAGCTGTCGTATGCCCATTGACACCGCCATCCGAAGACCATGAAGAAGAGCTTCATATTCGGCAGCATTGTTGGAGTCGACATACATGATTTGCAACATGTATCTGACATTGTCGCCTGTGGGGGATGTCAGAATAACTGCAGCCCCCAGACCGGCCAAGGTCTTGGATCCATCAAAGTACATTGTCCGATGGGAGTATGCACTATACTCCTTGGGGAGCTCGGCCTCTGTGCATTCAGACAGGAAGTCTTTCAGTACCTTAGATTTAATGATGTGGCGTGGCTTGTAGGTTATTTCAAAGGGAAGGAGCTCAATGTCCTATTTGGCTATGCGGCCGGTGGCGTCCCTATTGTTGATTATATCATTCAAGGGGACTTTCGATGCCGCTGTCATCGCACACTCCTGGAAGTTGTGTGTTACTTTCCTCGACACCATGAATACTGTATAATCTATTTTTTGATAATGTGTGTATCTGGACTTGCACTGTGTTAGCATCTCTGACACATAATATACCAGTTTCTGAGTTCGGAATTTATGTCCCTCCTCATCTTGTTCAACGACGAGCACCACACTGATGACTTTGTAGGTGGCCGATATATATAACAACATGGGCTCACCGGCGCCTGGTGCCGTGAGTATGGGGTTGGTTGACAATAGTGTTTTGATTTCTTCTAACGCAACCGCTGCCTCATCAGTCCATTCGAAATTGTTGGTTCATTTCAGCAACTTATAGAGCGGCAGAGCCTTTTCTCCGAGGCGAGAGATAAAGTGGCTTAATGCCGCTATGCACCTGGCTAGCCTTTGGACATGCTTTAACTCTGTGGGGATTGGAAGTTCTGATAGAGCACAAATTTTAGCTGGATTTGCCTCTATTCCTCTATGGGAGAAGATGAATCCAAGCAGCTTACCAGAGGGAACTCCGAATACACATTTTTTCGGATTGAGCCGTATATCATATTCGCATAGACTGGCGAAAGTTCGGTGTAAGTCAACGATCAACTGGCCGACGTGTTTGGTTGTGATTACCACATCGTCCACGTATGCCTCGATAGTCTTACCGACCCGTGTTGCGAGGCAAGTTCGGATCATGCGCTGGTATGTGGCCCCAACGTTTTTAGCCCGAAGGGCATCGTGTTGAAGCAAAATGGCCCGTAGGGGGTGATGAATGCAGTAGCCGCTTGATTGGATTCCTTCATTTTAATTTGATGGTATCCGGAGTAAGCACTGAGGAAACACAACAAATTTTGTTCGGCTATGGCATCGATGATCTGGTCTATGCGTGGTAAGGGGAAAGGGTCCTTGGGGCATGCTTTGTTCAGGTGTTTGAAATCGACACACGACCGCTAGGACTTTTCTTTCTTAGGTGTCATCACCAGGTTTGCTAGCCAATTGGGGTGTTTAATATCCCAAATAATTCGGACCTCGAGCAGTTTGGCTAATTCTTCACCCATGGCTTGTCGTTTGGGCTTGAAGAAGCGGCGCAGAGTCTGTTTCACGCGCTTAAAGCCTGGAATAATGTTTAAGCTGTGTTTGGCGAGCCGACGTGGGATTCCAGGCATACCGGAAGGATGCCAAGCGAGAATGTCCCAATTCTCGCGGAGGAAATTCCGCAATGCTTCGTCCATGAGGGGATCGAGCTGGGCTCCGATGATCGTTGTCTTATTGGGGTGCGTTGGATGCACCTGAAATTTAACGATTTCCTTTGCAGGTTTAAAGGACGTGGACTTGGGCCTTTTTCTAAGGATCACACTGTCCCTATTAAATATCGGTCGTAGAGCGGTCAAATCTTCGACGGCCAAAGTTTCCGCTAATGTCTCAAGGGCGAGCGCTCCCATTTTGTTTTCGGCCCGAAGGGCTATGTTCGGATCACTGGCGATCGTGATCACTCCATTTTGTCCTGACATTTTGAGTTTCCTGTACCCGTAATTGGGTATAGCCTAGAACTTTGTAAAGGCGTCGTGTCCCAATAGGGCGTGATAGCCACTTGGGAAGGGGACGATGTGGAAGAGAAGTTCTCCAGATTGGTAGTTTTCGTACGTGCCGAACACAAGGTCCAGGATGATACATCTGGAACAACGTGCCTCTTTCCCTGCATAATTCCCCGGAAGGTTGTGTTGCTATGTTCGATGCAGTATCGGTCGATCTGCATTTTTTCCAGAGTGGCCTCGTATATAAGGTTAAGACCACTGCCGCCGTCCATTAGTACTTTATGTATCCTGTATCCATCAATGATGGGATTCAAGACTAGGGAAGCCGGTCAATGACCGGGAAGAATGGGCGGCCGGTCAGTGTCCCTGAAAGTAATCGGTACGTCTGCCCATCGGCTAGTAGCTGCCACGTGGTAGGCTTGCTCGTGCTCCGTAAGAGCTCTTTTACGCCTGTTCCTCAAGGGGAAGATCTCATAGACCGTCAGCACTTCGGCATTAAATTTGGGCGGTGAAGTAGAGCGCCTACTCGACGAAGGTGCGTCGAGGATGGCCTCGCCACTTTTTGCAACTTGCCTAACGACCCATCAAGCTCGAAGGCAGTGCGTTGGGTTTGTGTTTAACAACACAAAATGTACGGGGCAAGGTTTATCCAAGAGTCTGTCGAGGACAATGTCGGTCCCTGAAAGGGGCTTGTTTCTTTTTTCAACGGGTTCGTACCTAGCTGGCTGATTTGGAGGTGTCCTCTTCTTTCGAGCTCCTCTAGGGTGTTTGGAGAAAATTGGTTCCGAGAACAACCGCTCGGATTGCCAGACACTGTCCATGGTACAATACTTCTGTTTCAATTCGGATAACTCTGAAGAGTCGTTTATGCGTCGGCGGGCCAGGGCATTAAGAATCCCTTCATCATGGCAATTGCAAATGAAAATTGTCGTTACATCTTGGTCATTAAGACCTTTTACTCTGCTCCTAGCGAGTAGGAGTCTTGCCCAAAAGTGGTGGACTGATTCTCCTTGTAGTTGCTTGATATCCCGAAGACATGGGCTTTGGTGCAGTACTTGGATCATCGTTTTGGGCGGTGGGTGGGAAATTTTTTAGTTCCCTGTCGCATCGAGTGTTCGGAACTGCGGTTTCCAAATCATGCGAAGAATTCCGAACCGGTGACAGTCCAGCTTTAGAGCGGTTCCCCACCTCTCCTTTACCGGCAGGGTCATGGAGATCGAGGACCGAAGTATAGATGGTTTTTAATTCCGACTGCCGGGTAGAATCCACAGCCGGGCAGTCGATGGTAGCGACAAGGTGAGTGACCGAGGGACATGAATCTCCCCGTCATAGGGTCTGATTCTGGGCCAATCATAGATCGGAACCTGGTCATCCAATATACTCATAACTTTGATCTATTCTAACAACTCGTTTAATAATGAGGCGATGGCAGGGTGCGTGTCGCTGATACAAGTGGATTCGTCAAGTGGTGTGATGGTTCCAGAGTTACGCCGAAGCGGATCTATGTTCCATTCCACCATGGGACATGATGTCTTGGACGTCAAACCATCTAGATTTACAGGTTTTTCTTCGAAGGTTGAGTGTTCCATTGGAACGAGTGTTCGCCACGAAGTCTAGGGTTCTGAATTTGATACTTTGGTTGGGGGGAAACCTTTCGATCTAGCCATGACCACTGATCGGGTTGGCCTACAATAAGACGTTGTTGTCGATGAAACTCTGATCGGAGGCAAGAGTCCCCTCGATGCAGATTTCACTATATGTGACAAGGTGAGCCATCGATTCCTTCTGCGCTCACAGACGAACTCTCAATGAAAGCACCAATGTCGGTGTCAAAACTGGCGGATCTCGGGTAGGGGGTCCCGACCTGTGAGACTAGGATCGACGGTAACAGGAGACAAAGGGGACATAAGTTTACTCAGGTTCGGGCCGTCCTACAGAGGTAATACCCTATGTCCTGCTTGATTGTATTGATGATGTAAGGGGTTACAGAGTCGATCTACCTTGAGATCGTATAGCTAACCCTAGATGAGTCGTCCTCTATAGCCCCGACACCCTCCGACTTATATAGACGCAGGGGTTTCCTAGGTTTACATATGGTCGGTTACATGTTGAAGAGATAAACATGCCTAACTATAGCTAATAACTTGGATAATATGTCATGGCTCCTCGAAGCTTCCATCTGACATAGGTGGTCTTCGATCATACGATGTCGTCTTTGTGGCCCATACAGTCTAGCCCATAATGATAGGTCGGCTATCCGAGGACCCCCTAATCCAGGATTCCGTCGCCATCATCGACGAGTGAGTGCTCCGCCACCCATCTCTTTCCTTGCAGACAAGACCGGCATGCAGGACCGGACTATCTCTTCTTCCCAAGGCGCTTGCGACCAAAAATCACAGGCTCGGCGAGCTCCAGGAGGAGGCGGACGTGCTGCGGGCCTAGCTGGTGAGTGTCGAGGCTGCCCTCCAGGACGCCCTCAGGGGCAAAGAGGAGGCTAGGGCGGAGCTGGCTTCTCTCCAGGCCCAGATCAAGGGGGCAGCTGATGCTGTGCAGGCCGGCCACGACAAGGAGGCGCACGGAAAGATGCTGGAGGTGCAGCACGCCAAGAAGTACTTGGGCATTGCCTGCCCTGTGGCTAGTGTGGTGGTCCGGTTCGTCGGGTAGGCCCTCGCGCTGCCGTGCACGGATGGCAATGGAGGCTACCTCGACTTCTTCGGTAGGGTGGTGGACGCGCTGGATACCAGCGTCTCTCGGGTGGACGAGGACAAGGAAGCCAACACATGTGTCCTCTTGGACCTTGCTCTGACGTGCTTCTTCTCCAACCTGCGCCGCGATGCCCCGGAGCTTGATCTTCTACGCATCGGGGAACGGGTGCCCGAGGAGCTCTAGAGGCCTCTCATGGATGAGGTGCTCCCGCATGTGGAATCGCTGATGCAACGGTTCGTCCAAGCGCCCTCCTTCGACGAGGATGACGTCTCCGATGCTAAGGACGGCGGTGGTTCGGACAGCGACAGTGTCTGCTCCGCCTAGGCATCCCGTGTTTTCTTTTTCTGGTTCCTGTCATGTCAAGAAAAAACCCGGCCCCTAAGGGAGTCAGTCTTTTGTGTATTACCTTCGTCCTCCTCCTTCTTTCCTTAAATCGCCGGTTGCTTGCTCAATGTGGCATAACTTCTTCTCTCGCGCGGGCTTGGTGTCATTGTTGATGTGGTCTGATGATGGCGGCCTGCTGGGACCTCGCGAGGCATACCCTCCCGAGGGGGAGCGCGCCGCCTCCAAGTCCGAGGTCCTTAGTGTCGTTGCTTGACGAGGCCAGACTCCTCACCTTACACCGTCCTTTCTAGAACCTGGACCATAGGAACCTTGGTGGTAGCGCATAGTGAATCGTAGCACCTGCATCCTCACGTTAGTGCTCACAGCTCATACACTGCACTCGGGATATCATTTGATCAGGAAGTTTATGCTATGTTTGGTGTTGTACTTAGCTTATCGGGTCGTGGTGATCCCATGCTTCGCAGGGTGTAGCTAAAAAGTTGAGGGAGATCGGGGATCCCATCTGGGGGCTTCTTCCTTGTTTGTGGAATGGTTTGGGGGCCCTTTCAGCACTCTGCGTGTGCGTGACCCAATCCCGAGCAGGCCTCGACCGCTGTTGGGGAGTCCGGATCACCAGGACAGGACCAATGGGGAGAAGCCTCAGCCACTGTTGGGGCGTCCAGATCACCAGGATGAGACCAAGGGGCACGAAGCCACGTGAACGGTGAGGTTCCCGAGGCGTGTTGCTGAGGAACCCCCCTTGACGCTCAAGCATCACTCTACGTCGGCAGGACCCAGTCCCGCGCATTCCTCAATCACCGTTGGGACATCCGGATCACCAAGATGAGACCAAGGGGTGGGTCCTCGACGATCGTTGGGGTGTCCGGATCACCAGGACGAGACCAAGGGGCTAGGGGCTATATGACTGGTAAGGCTTTGATGCACGTTGCTCAGGAGACCCCCTTGACGCTCGAGCGACAACCATATCGTTCCGATGGTCGCTGCCTCGGGAGGCGCCTGGGCCTCCTGAGGCTCCGTGCTGTCGTGTTGGGCCTCAGTCGGAGCCCCATAGTGGGAGTCGTCCGCCAAAATATGTAAGTTTCTGAGGCAATAGGTCCTTGCGGGCTTGCTTTGAGGCGCCTCAGGGGGGGGGCAAAGTGCATGGGCCTTTGTGACGTGCCAATTCAGAGAGAGAAACTCCAAGGCGAGAAAAAAGAAAGTGGGTTGAGAGAAAAGTCCCCGCCCCTTTTTCAAATAGAGTTCTGAAGTCTTAAACTTTCATTTCAAAGAGTGGCAATCCGAACACCAAAAAAGAAGCAAGCAACCGTCGCGTCCGCCACCTAGGATAGTCTTCGACTTCTTATTACCCCAACGCGGAGCGTAGGGAATCCATGTTGCATGGGCATAGTCATTGGAGGACAGTATTGTCCGCCAGCACGGAGCATGCGGCTTCCACTTGGGCGTGGGATGGAACCTGTCATGGTTTTATCACGGTAGATGCCCAGAGACTTGGGTTCGAGGCCATCACAAAGGTGATAGACTCAAAGGGGTTGGTCGAGACAAGGGACACGAGTTTACCCACGTTTTCGGCCCCTCAAGAAGAGGTAAAATCCTACGTCCTGCTTGTCTTGATTGGACTACCGATTACAAGGGAGCGGATTCACTTGACCTAGTTCTCGATTGATCGTTTTCTGTCTAAGCCGCCCCGGGGTCTCACCTTTTTATAGGAAGTCGAGGCCCTGGGTTACACGAGTCATACACCGACTCTTACAACGTAGAAAATCTTGTCTCTAAGTCACCTTGCCATCTTGGGCAAACTGTCTCTGTGCGACTTAACCGCCCCTGTCTTCATACCATCTTCTATCTGGGCCTTCGTCTCAGCACATCTTGGTAAGACATCATATAACTAGGCCTATGTCTTTCAGCCCGCTTCTCTGGTCTTGATTATGAGCCTCCAGGTATGACCCGGCCCCACCTGGGTGGGTCTTACCATGGGGTTATATCCCCAACATTAGGCCCCATTTTTATTTGAGCCTACTCAGGTCAATCTTCAAACTCACTTGGCGCTGAGTCTCCCACTCCATCACGTGAAAGAAAACATGTACGCCGCCGTGACGTCACATCGAATATGCCAAAAATATACCGTGACGTCCATAACGGATCTTTTCATTAAAACTGTCGGCCCGAAAATCGAGGCATCCGTCTTGGTCGGTCAGTTTCTGCCGCCTTCATTCCCGCGCCCGTTCAGCCTTCCAGCCTCTTAAATAGGACCGCAAAGGGTCCTTCTCATTTACTCCGCCGCCTGCACTTGTTCTTCGTCCTCTCGACACCACCGCCCCTGATCTCCGTCAAGCTGGTAAAGCTCCATCACCGTCGTCCACCCATGCCGCTGCATCAACCTGAACGGACCAGAATCTCGCCCGTGTCTGCCACGTCACTTCCTGTATGTCTTTCTTCCTCCCCTAGATCCGTAGCCTAGTGCTTCAAATCCATCGAGTTCATCGGCTCCATTAGAGCGCGAGTTTTTCCCGTAATGCCAAACAACAAGTAGCTCTATGGTTCTTGTAGTGTTCCTCTTCCCGTTGCGGTATGTCATGTAGAATCATCAACAACCTAGCATGGATCTATAGTTGTTTCCCCTTACTGCGCTTAAAAGTTGTTAGTTCTCCTTGGTTCGTCGCTAGGTTTAAAATAAACCTGATTTTCCTCTGCCCGTAGATCTTGCAGCTTAAGTTTACTACGTGAAACCTATTATAGGTCCTTAGTGGTTTTCGCATCATGATTTTGTCCACCTTAACCCGCCGCCAAACTTCCGGCTCTAGCATTAAACTGTACTGGTGGCTTAGCTTCGTAGTGCTTAAATTTGTCAGCTGCCCCTCGTTGTTTGTCACTTTCTAACTCGCCGCGTACTGCTACCTTTCACAGCCTTAAATCGACATCATGTCTCATGCGTCCTCTTCTTGCAATTAGGTTGGCTCTGCAGTCTCTGAGGTGTTCCTGCACGATTTTGTAGACGCAGGAACTTTGCCGGCTAAAGATGTTATTCATTGGCGGGTTCCGGGGAAAGAGAAGAAACCCATCCCTCAAGAGGGCGAGATAGTCATATTTGCTGACCACCTTGCGCGCGGTTTCAGCCCGCCCGGTTCTAAATTGTTCTGAGACGTCCTCCATTTCTTCAAGTTGCATCCTTAGGACATTACGCCCAACTCTGTCTCGAATATGTGCAACTTCCAAATCCTTTACGAAGCTTACTTACAAGAAGAGCCGTCTGTTGACCTCTTCTGCGAGTACTTCTACGTCAACCGCCAGACGGAAGTGGCGGCTGGCCCAAGCATAGAACTTAGCGGAGTCTCCATTCAAAGAAGACGGGATGTGTCTTTCCCAGCTGATCGAATGCCAGTCACCCCAAGGACCGGAATAATACTTGGTTTTACTACAAGGATACGTCTCCGGAGGGAGAACATCCACTGCCGGGTTATCATCCTACCCAACTTCGCACCACAACTGAACTCCCAGACCAGATGTCAGCCTCCGAACGAGCGAAGTATGCTCCGGCTTTCGCCAAGATTAGAGCCCTCATGGCAAACAGTCTAACAGGAATCGACCTGATCCGCTGTTGGATCTCCTGGAAGGTCATGCCTCTGAGCCGGCAGGACCGGCTTATGTATGAATACATGGGTGATGCCAATGACCCCCTCTGCTTCAACTGCACTACTATGATAGAAGAGAACATTGTTGCTGCTATCAAGGGACTTGTCCTTGAGTCCCAAGAAGCTTGCCGCTCCATTGGGTTACAACCTTTCTGTGCTCCTAACCAAGCCCCAGATGTAAGAATAACTTTCAAACCTCTTTACCTCCAGGTTAACTATATACATATGTAGCGACCTGTAACTTCTTTCGGCGGCTCTCGCTTTCAGGCCAACTCTAGATTCTGGAAGAAAAAATATAATCCTCCTGCGAAGAAGTCTAAGGAGAAGTCCGACGCCCGTAAGAAGAAGACTATTGTCCGAGAGCAGCATGAAGTTGATGATTCGGAGGTAGAACCTAACTCTCTTGGCTGCCTTTTTATGCGTTTTGCTGACAATACTTACTCACAGGAAGAATCGGAGACAAGCCATGCCAATGCCCCAGAGGTAATCTATATTTCATCTGACTCAGAACACCTTCCACCAAAGAAGATATGGCGGGCCATCCGAAAAGTCCCACTTTCTCATCCTCTTTCTCACTTAGATCCCAATTTTCTTTTGAAAAAGCAACAACACACTTCCCGACGCCAAACCCGGAGCACCGACTCTGAAGATCTTGTGGTTGGGTTATCCATTTCTCTGGCTGAGCAGAAACGGTCAGCTGAGGTAATCATTTAACTAAGTCCAGCTTTGTCAACTTTGTATTATAACCTTACTCTGCTTTATATTGCTTTAACTGTCTTCAAGAAACACCCCCATCATCAGGTGACTCTAGAGCAACTAAGCTGCCGCCTCTAAAGATCAACCCGGAGTATGTGCTTTCATGTCTGCATCATTTCCTTTGTCATCCTTGAACTTTATATAATAACCTTCTGTGCTTTCTAGGGATCAAGCAAAACAAAGGAAGACTGGCGGGTCTACTTCTGCCCCCACTGCCCAAGAGCCAGAGATTGCCAAGACGGACTCTCCTGCGGTGCATGCTGACTCCTTTGTAGCCACAAAGGATATGCCTGAAGATGCTCGTCGATCCTCCAAGCCGGCGACCCATGAGATGGAATTTTATACTCCTCTAAGGACGATTTCTAAGCCACCCAGCCATTGAACAGCCGTCGAAGATCCAATTCTTCCGGACGTCATTATTACTGGTACTGGCTTTTAGTTTCCCAAGCCCCATGTACTGACAAAGCACACCAAGAAGGCTGAAGCTTCTGACACCCTAGACTTTGAGTTCCCCGTGCTGGAGAAACTAACTGCCAATGAATTAGATGCTGGTTATCTGAACCACCTGTCCACAAGCCGTAACATGGAGCTGAAACTTGTCGGCTTAATGAAGAAAAAATATGAGGTACTCCTTCCTTTCCTTATACCCTTATGTAGCCCCCAAGAGCTGGTTTAATATTGCAAATGGTAAACCAGGTCTTCCAATCTGTGTCATAAGTAGAACAACCTAGCCTGTAGCCCCCAAGTATTGGTTTATCATGTATATGTTGAGCCGTTACTCAGTGTTGATTAGTTGATAAATGGTAGCCCCAAAGTCCGGGTCAATATAAAAATAATGGGCCAAAACTTCACTTGTTAGTAAGCGTCGATGTAGCCCCCATGTGCCGGCTTAACTTGATGAAGATGAGCCAGAACTTCATTATAGACTTGGAAAGCATCACTGTAGCCCCCAAGTGCCGGCTTAACTTGACGAAGATGAGCCGGAACTTCATTGTAGAGTTGGAAAGCATCGCTGTAGCCCCCAAGTGCCGGCTTATCTTCAAGAAGATGAGCCGGAACTTCATTGTAGACTTGGAGAACAAAGAGACATTAGGCCCCAAGTGTCGAGTATATTTCTTGCAATCTGCTTGAGACTTGCCTTATATTCCCTTAGCTGACCATCTGGTAATATTTTATCATGGCAACTTACCCCACCATTTCTTTGTATATCGCAAGAAGCTTTAAGCAATGCCGAGTCTGTTCTGACTGGCTTAAAGGGCAATCTTGCTTCCCAGCAAGCCGCCTCGGGTGAAGAAGAGGAGAAGTGCCGTCTTGTCGTCGAAGAGCTTGCAAAGGTTAAATCTGACTTTGCTACTTTCAAGAAGGCTACTAATGCGGAACATACTGCCCTGGACAAAGTGCAGATGATGCTGACTAGTGGCTCAAGCTCATATCAGATGAGTTGCAGAACTTCAAGCGCCATATTTCAAAGATGACTGCTGCTATTTTTGGTAAGTACTGAATACTCAACCAATTTTCTAACTTCAAAAACTGTGCATGTGGCTTATAACACGAAACCCGTCTTTGCGGGTCCAAGAAGCCGCCAGCTTGGTGCTCACAGCCTGTTGCAGCTGAAAGCCGTCTACACTTTATTAGAGCAGTTGTACTTCGGGACTCTTTGCACGATCAAAGCAATGCTGAATAAAGAGAGTATCCCAATTTCATGAAAGGAGTCATAGAGGTGTTATAAACCCTGCTGAAGCAAATCCAAGAACTCAAATGATCAGCTGTGCAGAAGGGCGCAATTGCTACAGTAAGTCGGGCGTTGGCCATTGCCCCAGAGCTGACTGCTGTGGAGATGATGGACGACTTTCCATTCAAGAAGGACGAAGGCTCAGAACTCATGGAAACTGATAACGCCCACTGTATGAAGGCCTCCAGGATACTTGCATTAGTGCTGGTGGGGGAGGTTGATGTATCAACGTACCAAGCGGCTTACAATGCTCACAACAAGCGAGTGCGCTGCCCAACCTTCGAGGCCAGGGACTTAACTCCAGCACACCGTAAGCACCTCTTTGCCCGTGACATTGACTCGTCTCCCTTCTTTGAAGAGGCCAAGTTTGAAGCTTTAACAAACTGCAAGTGGGACGTGGACAATCTTCAGATCGAGGAGGTCGAAGACCTGCCGCGGGATGACCCGCCGTCAAGTTGAACAAGTTGCTCCTGTAGTGGGATAACTCGGCTCCTTGACCCGCCGAAGTTTGAGCAGTGTAAAAAACTTTAAGTCTGGCATTTTGGGATCTATGGAGAGCTTTGTAATAGGCTTAGGAAAACCTTGATTGCCTGAACCGTGCCATCGTGCACGTGCACAACTTGATATATCTTTATCTGCTTTGTGCTTAATTCGTATATTGTCATCATCTTTCATGGAGGCTTATCTTAAGGGACAAAGCCTGTGAAAACAGACTGTAGAAATATATTGTACCATGCTGTGAGGGCGGCTTAAAAATAGCGCAACTCGGGAATGTCAAATCTTTCTTGAACTTGCTTTTTCAAAAACTTATCTGCCGGTTCTTCTGGGTGGACTCGCTACTAGAACTCTTTTACCAGTACAGGGTCTCTATCGAGATTGACCGTCAATTTCTTTGAATGGCTCAGGGTCTCCAGTTGAGATTAACTGTTTAAGAGCGCAACGAACCAGAAAGAGACACATCAGGGTATAAGCACCCTGAAGGCCCATAAGCTCCCTCTCACGTGACACAAATCTATCGTTTGAACTTTAAACAGTGCAGGGTGTTTAAAAGAGTAATTGTTTAAGAGTACGATCGGGCCACACAGAGGAGAGTCGGTAGCCGATGGGTGAGTTTGTCCTTGCTTTTCGTAAGCCGTCCCTCTTTTAACAAGAGCCACTGGTTTAACCTTAACCAGTATAGGGTCTCTAGCGACATTGGCTGCCAAATAGGTTTGAACAGCTCAGCGTCTCTAATCAAGATTAACCGATAAGAGTTTGGCGGGTCACATAGCGGAGCAGCATCAACATACATGCAGGTTTAACTCAAACTTGCGGTGGCTTAAGAGCCGATCAAGAGGGTGTGTAAGCTAAACCCGATGGGTTGGAAGCCCCAAATGACCTTGATGACGGATTCAACTTTTGGGTTTATAACCCGCCTGACTGTGGCTTAAGAGCCGATCAAAAGGGTGTGTAAGCTAAACCCGGTGGGTTGGAAGCCCCCAGATGACCTTGTTGATGGAGTCAACTTTTGGGTATATAACCCGCCTGACTATAGCTTAAGAGCCGATCAAGAGGGTGTGTAAGCTAAACCCGGTGGGATGAAAGCCCCCAGATGACCTTGTTGAAGAGTCAACTTTTGCACAAACTGAGATGCATGAAACGGCAGAGGCCCCGGCTTGCAGGGATGCCAACTTATTATATATATGTGTGATATGTACAATGATGGTGTACAATGTCGAGTTTTGATGACTCAAGTATAGTAAGGCTCCAGATGAGCTATATTCCACGGCCGGCGGGTCTCCTGCCTAGAAGTGATTGACTCGTCTCGTACATCAATGAGATAATACGACCCGTTGTTGAGATTTCTGCTGACCATGAAAGGTCCTTCCCATGGAGGAGATAACTTGTTCGCATCTGTCTGATCTTAAATCAAATGCAACACCAAGTCGCCTTCTTGAAACGTTCGGGTCTTAACTCTATGGCGTGGTAGCGACGTAGGTCTTGCTGATAAATCGCCGATCGAGCCGCCACCAGATCACGCTCTTCATGCAAAGAATCCAACGCGTGTTGACGCGCAGTCCCATTATCCGCCTCAACATAAGCCGCCACTCAAGGCGAGTCATGACGTATATCACTTGGTAACACGACTTCTGCGCCATAAACCATGATGAAAGGCGTATAGCCTGTTGATCTCTTGGGAGTAGTTCTGACGCTCCATAAGACTGATGGCAACTCCTCTACCCAACAACCCGGCATTCGCTACAAAGGAACCATAAGCCGGGGCTTGATGCCTCTCAAGATCTCCTGGTTAGCATGCTTTGCCTGACCATTGGATTGTGGATGAGCAACCGGAGAAACATCAAGTCGGATGAGCTCAATTTCACAGAATGTTTGCATAGCCGCCTTGGATAAGTTCGTACCATTGTCGGTGATGATACTATGAGGGTAACCAAAGCGGTATATCAATAATGTGACAAACTGAGCCGCCGTAGCCGCGTCACACTTGCTGACCGGCTCGGCCTCCACCCACTTGGTAAACTTTACCACCGCCACCAAGAGGTGGGTCTTCTTGTCCTTGGATCTCTTGGAAGGCCCGATCATATCAATCCCCCAGACCGCAAATGGCCAGGTAATTGGAATCATTCGTAATTCCTGAGCTGGCATGTGAGCACGCCATCCGAACTTCTGACAGCCATCATACTTGAGAACCAAGTCTTTTGCATCCTTGTGAGCTGTCAGCCAGAAGAAACCATGCAAAAAGGCCTTGGCCACCAGAGATTTTGAGCCGGCGTGATGACTACAATCGCCAGCGTGAATTTCATTCAAGATTTCTTTACCTTCTTCAGGTGAAACACAACATTGAAAAATGCTGGTAACACTACACTTATGTAACTCGCCGTTGATGATTGTCATAGACTTTGATCGCCGGACGATCTGTCTTGCCAAGGTCTCCTCGTCAGGTAACTTGCCGTGTGTCAAGTATGCTAAGTAAGGAAGCGTCTAGTCGGGGATAGCATGTAGAGCTGCCACCAGCTCCCCCTCCGGGTCAGGTATAGCCAAGTCTTCCTCGGAAGGTAGCTTGATCGACGGGTGATGTAACACGTCCAAGAACACATTAGGTGGCACCAGCTTTCGCTGGGAGCCCAGCCTTGACAATGCACTAGGCCCTTCGTTTCTGCGACGATCAATATGATCCACCTGATATCCCTTGAAGTGACCAGCGATTTCATCCACTGCCTAATGATAAGCGGTCATCCTGGGTCCTTAGAATCCCACATGCCTGAAACTTGCCTGGGCACAAGATCTGAGTCGCCAAGACATCGAACCCGGCTCAGGTTCATCTGTTTATCCACCCGGAGGACATGAAGTAAGGCTTCATACTCAGTTGCATTGTTAGTACAAGGAAACATTAACCTAAACACATAACAGAACTTGTCACCTTTAGGGGAGGTTAAGACAACCCCAGCCCCTGATCCTTCCAGTTGCCTGGATCCGTCAAAGTGAATCATCCAGTATGTGTTATTTGGCTTCTCCTCAGGCGCCTGATACTCTGTCCAGTCATTTATGAAATCTACCAATGTTTGAGACTTGATCGTCGTGCGAGGCACGTATTTCAAATTAAGAGGTCCAAGCTCCAATGCCCACTTAGCAATCCTGCCGGTGGCTTCTCTGTTTTGAATTATGTCCCCCAACGGGGCAGAGCTAACCACTGTGACCTGGTGCCCTAGGAAATAATGCTTCAGCTTACGGTTTGCCATGAATAGCCCATATACCAGCTTCTGCCAATGTGGGTACCTGTTCTTGGACTCTATCAGGACTTCACTAACGTAGTAAACCGGCCTCTAAACCGGATATTCTTTCCCTGCCTCCTTACGCTCAACAACCATCGCAGCGCTAACTGCCTTGTTATTAGCCGCCACGTATAGGAGAAAAGGTTCCTTCTGAGCAGGAGCAGCCAAGACCGGCGGCTCAGTGAGTTGCTTCTTGAGTGCTTCAAACGCTTCACCCACTGCCGTACTCCAGACAAAGTTGTCTGCCTTCTTCGTCATCTGGTATAAAGGAATGCCCTTTTCACCCAGGCAGCTTATGAACCGGCTTAATGTAGCAATTCAACCTGCTAGGCACTGAACATCATTGATGCATGTTGGCTCAGCCAGGTAGTTAATAACCTTTATCTTATCTGGATTAGCTCCAATGCCTCGATCGGAGACGAGAAAACCCAAAAGCTTGCCTGCAGGAACTCCAAAAACACACTTAGCCGGGTCAAGCATCATCTTGTAGGCCCGTAAGTTATCGAAAGTTTCCTTCAAGTCGTCAAGTAGAGCCTCCTTCTTCCTTGACTTGACCACAATATCATACACATATGCATGAACATTGCGTACAATTTGACTGTGAAGACAGTTCTGCACACAACGTTGGAAAGTCGCCTGGGCACTCTTGAGCCCGAAAGGCATGGACACATAGCAGAAAGCCCCAAAAGGCGTGATGAAAGCCATCTTCTCTTGGTCTTTGACTGCCATCTTGGTCTGGTGGTAAACGGAATAAGCGTATAGGAAGCATAAACTCACACAACCCACCGTTGCATCAATAATCTGGTCGATATGAGCGAGAGCAAACGGGTCAACCAGACAAGCCTTGTTAAGATCCGTGTAATCCACGCACATACGCCACGTGTAATTATTTTTAAGCACTAGCACCGGGTTAGCAAGCCACTCTAGGTGAAATACTTCCACGATGAACCCTGCTGCCAGAAGCCAAGCCACCTCGTCCCCAATAGCTTTATGCCATTCTTCATTGAACAAGTGGAGAAACTGCTTAACCATCTTAAACATAGGATCCACATTAAGGTGGTGCTCAGTGAACTCTCTCGATACACCCGGCATGTCAGAAGGTTTCCATGCGAAGATGTCCTGATTCTCACGGCTGAATTCGATGAGCGCGCTTTCCTATTTGGGATCCATATTGGCCCCAATACTAAACTGTTGTGATGAGTCGCCCGAAGTGAAATCCACCAACTTTTTATCATCCGCCGCAAACTTGAGGGGCAGCTTAGATTCCGTAGTAGGCTTTTTGAGCGGAGTCAGGTCCTCCGGGTCAACATTTTCCTTATAAAACTTGAGCCCTACTTCAGCACAACTTGTCTCTGCGTAAGCTGAATCTCCTTCCTCACACTCAATTTTCTTCTGGCGATCACCATGCACGGTAATCGTTCCATTTAATCCGGGCATCTTGAGCTGTAAGTAGACATAACAAGGCCTAGCCATGAACTTAGCGTAAGCCGGACGTCCAAACAAGGCATGATATGGACTTTTGAGCTTGACCACTTCAAACCACAAGGACTCCACCCTGTAGTTATATTCGTTGCCGAAAGCAACCTCCAAGGAGATTTTACCCACTGGTAAGCTGATTTTCTGGCTACCACGCCATGAAAGACTGTCGAAGAAGGCCTCAGGTCCTTGTCAAGAAACTTCATCTTGCGAAAAGTGTCGTAGTACAGGATATTAATGCTGTTGTCGCCATCCATAAGTACCTTAGTAAACACATAGCCTCCCACTTGGGGGGCAACAACCAAAGCTAGTTGCCTTGGGTTGTCAACACACGGCGAGTGATCATACCACTTCAAGTTATGTCGTACTCAGACCACTTCAAGTATTGCGGGAAAGCCGGCGTGACCGCTTTAACCGCCCGCTTGCGCACCTTCTGGTCTCGCTTGTCAAGGAAGGTTGTGAAAACATTGACCCGTGCTAAGCTGCTTTAGATTACTCTGATACCCAGATTGGTTATTCTGGTGTTGATTACCATCATCAGATTGCTAGTGATGACCTCCTTGATTTCCCTGACCCTGATAACCAGGTTCTGAGCCGCCAGTGCCAAGACTGGCTCCTGACCCGCCTGGACCTGAGCCGCCTGGCGGGTCACCACCATTGTTATGATGCTGCCGCAAGCTGTAATCCCGAAACTGCCGCATGATGTGGCAATTCCTTCATGTATGGCCCGCCGGCCTATCGGGTCGGCTGTGCTCCGGACAA
Source organism: Hordeum marinum (assembly GCA_022496015.1). NCBI lineage: Eukaryota > Viridiplantae > Streptophyta > Magnoliopsida > Poales > Poaceae > Hordeum > Hordeum marinum. The sequence goes on from CM039673.1 coordinate 302,691,072, forward strand.
GGTTTGTGAAGCATCTCCTATAGATTGAACGGAGTCTAACCCTTATTAAAGGGCTGCTTGAAGTTCCCATTGCCCTTCCCTTAGCACCGTTGTTCCCGGCGCTGGTGTTTGCTACCAATTCTGACCCGCCGTCCGGATTCTTCCTTTTGCTATGGCTGCTGCTGCCAGCCCCACCCTTGCCATTGTTAATCTTCTTACCCTGACCTGACTTCTCTTCATCAGAGTCTGGGTCTTTCGTATTGTTAGAGTCGACGTACTTGGTGAGAGCCGCCATGAGTTCCCCCATGTCTTGACACGAGCGCTTTAGTCGACCAAGCCTCTGCTTTAGAGGCGTAAAATGGCAATACTATGTCGTGATGAAATACTTGGCACATAGTGCATCACTGACGTCTAACATATCCATGGCCAGATCATAGCTTTCAATCCAAGCTTCCGGAGGTAGGTCAGCAGTATAATTTGGAACGTTGCATGGGCCCTAGAAATCCTTTGGCAGCCGCTCATTCCGCAAAGCCGACACTAAGCACGGCACCCCAATAGCCCGGGAGGTTACTCCCGCTCCTTTCGAGATGGAAGGTGTATCTGCGGGTTCTTGATGAGCCGCCACCGCTACCAGAGCCATCGCCCCACACTGTGCCCTCACCCAATCCACTAGTGCCTGAGCATCCAAAGCCGCCCGATCAACTCACGACGGGTTCCGGTGTTGATCACTACTAGATACCGCCGGTGATTCATAACGCCGGCTGTAGCTGTGGCTGGGGATGGGGGTTGAATGCACGCGACTCCGGCTATAAGTGCACTTCTCCTGCTGGGCCATCGCTGTCTGTAGGTATCCGATAGCGTTTCGCACCTCCTCTGCAAAAGGCGCCTCATCCGGGATAGGGATTGTACCAAGCTGGGTTGCTACCACAACCATGTTCTCCGTCGGTTTGGAATAATGACCCGCCGGCGTTGGAAAAGACATCGGTGAGGCCTAGTTCCATCGGGGTGTGTTAAGCTGCTGCACCACCGGCCGTCTTCTAGGTACTTCCGCTGTCCATCCTGTCCCTAGCGTGTTGAAAAGATTCTTGGCCTCATACTGATCCGGCAAGCGGGACTTATGCCTCATCTGTTGAACCGCCGCTACAGACTGCTGCTCCAGCTCCAGGCCGAAAACATCTGCCCTAAGGCGCTCCGCCTCTGCCTCCATTTGATCTTTTAGCACATTGATATCCTGTTGAACCTCGGTCATCTGGTCCTTTAGCCTCACGATCTCCGTGTTCCGGACCGCTTGATTTTCAGCTATGACCTCCGTGGCCATCAGGGTCATAAGCTCATTCATCAGATCCAGAAGAACCTGAGCCGGCGGCCTACCAGCCCCCGATCCTGCTGCGCCGGCGGTTGTGCTGCTCGGGGCTGGTGCTGAACCTGCCATGAAGATGGCAACACGGCTCAACGGCTCATAATCCTCCGGCTCGTGATATTCTGACTCGGGGCAAAGTTCGTCGTAACCCCTAAGCCTGCCATTGTGTAGCTGGTAAACTGATTCCGTCTCTCCGCTTGAAGATCCGTCCTCGGAGGAGACGAGAGTTCCGTGTGACTCAGAACCTTCAAGATCCATGCCCTTCATAAAGCCGACAAAAACATGCTTGTTGGTCGGGTCAGCACGGGCAGATTGCACATGTCGGGCGGTTGCGTGCACCAGGCCAGTTTGACGATGTCGATACAGATGTCCGGCCCGGGTTCCGATCCGTCGATCTTGCCGATGAAGGCGTGGATTTCACCGAAGGGGATCCGGAAACCGTACTCAATTGAGTCGGCCTCGGGGCCCCAGCTGGCATGGTCGATGTAGAGCCGGCCACGCCAACTCATGTTCATCCTACCAATAGCGTACCCCTCAAATCCCTGGGAGAGAGCCCTTTGAGAACTCAACACCACCGAGTGCAAGCCCCACGGTGGGCGCCAACTGTCATCATTTTATCATGGCTGATGTCCGAAGATTTGGGTTTGAGGCCATCGCTAAGGTGATGGACTCAAAGGGGTTGGTCGAGACGAGGGACAGGAGTTTACCTAGGTTCGTCCCCTCAAGAAGAGGTAAAAGCCTACATCCTACTTGTGTTTTATTGATTGGAGTATCGATTACAAGGGAGCGGATTCACTTGACCTAGTTCTCGATTGATTGGTTTCTGTCTAAGCTGGCCCGGGGTCTCACCTTTATATAGGAGGTCGAGGCCTTGGGTTACACGAGTCATACACCGACTCTTACAACGTAGACAATCATGTCTCTAAGTCACCTTGCCATCTTGGGCAAACTATCTTTGGGCGGCTTAACCGCCCGGGTCTTCATACCATCTTCTGTCTAGGCCTTCGTCTCAGCCCATCTTGGTAAGTCGTCATATAACCAGTCTTATGTCTTTCAGCCCGCTTCTCTGGTCTTGATTATGAGCCGCCAGGTATGACCCGGCCCCACCTAGGCGGGTCTTACCATGGGGTTATATCCCCAACAGAACCCCTCAGCGTCCTCGGGGGTCTCTGAGCGTATACATGCCACTCATTATTAAGTGAGAGTGTCACGTCCAAAGATAGCTAGGCAAGCCCCCAAGGGCATGGCACATGTGCTCCCAACTCCGTTAAGAGCCACCCTGCACATTTTTGCTTGTTTGCGTACCCCTACAACGCAAACCCGAGTGCATTATTCCACTCGTAGCCGCGGGATTGCGCTCCCGCAGCCCAAACATGAGCACAATGCACCCGACACAGCCATAGAGGTGTTCTGTCGATGAAGCCACCTCGTCAGGTGTCGAGGCGCCCACCAAACCGCGACTCGAGCGCCTCACGAGGCCCTGCCTCCCGAGGGCTGCGTCGGCGCTCTTGTTGCCACGGGTGGCCCACGCTACTTGTATCCTGTTGCTCCCCCTAGACTGTTTCTCCTATTGGCCTGGGGGCTTGGCTGCGTGTTACTTTCTCGCGAGGGTGGTGGCTACGCCACGCTCACGCGAATCCGGGGACTTCCACCCCTCTCTCGCTTGCATCAACCTGGCCTAGTACTCCATCGGTGGGAGCCCCAAGTCCCATCTTGGGAAGGACGTCTAGGACACCTCCCTACTCCGGGAGGGTGCTGGTGCTTCTGGGGGCGCCTGATCCATTGCACCATCCGTAGGTATGACATAGCTCGGTACATAGGCCTCTATATAAAGGCCTTACTCCCCTCCTGATCCGTACCCACGTGCACCAGGGATGGCCCCTCCGGGCGGCAATGTGGCTCCGCCCTAGGCGCGTGACCCGTAGAACCTCGTGCGGCGAGCTTGTGCCAGAAGTTGCCTACCTCTGCCGCCGCCGTGGATGAGGGAGTCCTGGATTAAGGTGTCCTCGGGGGCCCGACCTGTTCCTTATGGGCCGGAGTGTATGGGCCGCTAACCGGACGTTGGATCGATTGAAGGCTTTGTATCTAGGAAGGAAGCTTCGGGAATCGTGGCTTGAACTCCACGTTTAATGTAGTGAATAGGCATGTTTATCTCTTCGGCGTGTAACCGACCATGTGTAAACCCTAGATACCCTCGGCGAATATATAAGCTGGAGGTTTTTCGGTTGTAGATATAGAACAACGCATCTAGGGTTTAGCTATTCAATATCGAGGTCGATCAACTCTGTAACCCACATATCATCAATATAATCAAGTAGGACATCGGGTATTACCTCCATAGGAGGGCCCGATCCTGGGTAAACCTTTTCTTCCTTGTCCCCATTTACCATCGATCCCAGTCTCACAGTTCGGGACCCCCTACCCGAGATCCGCCGGTTTTGACACCGACATTGGTGATTTCATTGAGAGTTCCACTGTGCTCGCCCAAGGAATCGATGTCTCGCCTTGACATCAACAAGGTGGTCCACAACATGGACACCTTTGTCCCTAGATAGATCTTTGCCTTTGGTAGCGTTGTGCTGCATGCCAACCAGACCGGCCATATAGACCGTGTTGAAAGGTTTGCCCCTAGTCAAGAGGTTATATTCAGGAACCTAGAGTTCTCCATGGATCCTAGGGGTGACTTGTCACTAACCGGGCTCGCGGTCTCGCCTGCCATGCCCGAAAACTCTGAGGCTTTAACCTCAAGCTCCCTGTTCGGTCACGCCCACAAGGTTAACCCCGGCGATGGCCCGACACTTAGTCCAGATCCAGTCATAGTACTAGAGGACCGTAAACTTGTTATTGCCGAACACTCCACTCCTCTAGACATGTGGGAGATGAATTCCGACAGCTCCGTGCAGTTTGACCCGATCGGGCTCTCAACATTGAACGAGGACCTAGATCGGATCTCGTGATGAAAATTGCCGATGATCCAACCCCGATATGTGCTCAAATTGGCCACAAAGCGGGTCAAGACAATTTTTTCGACCCACCGACCACCCACTTCATAGCCATAGTCGAAGACTTAAACGACATGTTGGACTATGCCTCCAAGGAGGCAAAATACATGGATGAAGAGGATTGCGCTCCCACCCCCGTTAACATCGGGCGATGAGCGGCCACCTCCACATACGATGTCTACATGGTAGACACTCCTGCCGCTAATGGCGAAAACACGCCTGAAAACGATGGCGACAAATCGGGTGACGCGCCATCAAGGCGTCGAAAGCCGCATAAGCGGTCCAAAGGAAAAAGGAGAAGGAAAGCTATCATTAGCACCAGGGACGGAGATGCCCCAGAGTACCTAGGCGATCCCGATATCCCCAAACACCCGCTAGAGGGTCAAGAGAAGCCTGAAGACTAGCGCAACCCCGATGACTTCAACGATTTCAAGGACGATAACTACCTCCCTCCTCTAGAGGAGGAGGACATCTCAAAAGCCGATGACCTCGACATCCTTGACAATCTCAAGGATCAGGAACTGCTCAGGCAACAACTCATAGCCACAGCTTGCAGCCTAAAAACAAAAGAACGACAACTTAAAGCTGAACAAGATGAACTCAATGATCGATGGACGAGAGTCCTCTCAGCTGAGGAAGGGTACGATACCGGTCTGTCAGACCAACCCAAAAGCTATCCATGTAGAAGGTTGCTGCCAGAATTTGACGACGAGCTTAGTGATACTCCGTCTCCCAAACATACCACATACGACAAGCCGGACCGCCCTCCTCAAGGGCGTGCTGGATGGCTAACGACACCGGTTACAGACCGGCGATGCCCCGAAGACGGGGAAAGGAGCCAGTAGAGCCCAATGACAGGTTCGACCTGCGGGACGACCTTGACTATAGAGCAGGTCATACAAGATCCATCTACGGATCCACAAGTTACTCACCCGATAGACGGGAAGTGTACAGACCATGGCTTGACCACAATAACAGATGCCGGGAACGCAACCGGGCTAGAACAGACATCGAATACCGGAGCGACATAGCTCGGGTCGGAGGTGTCGCTCACCCATTGTGTTTTCACAGACGAAGTGATGTAGCATTACTTACCAGAGGGGTTTAAACCCGTGAACATATAGCAGTACGATGGGACAACTGACCCAACCGTATGGATTGAGGACTTCCTCCTCCACACCCACATGGCTCGAGGAGATGATCTCCACGCCATCAAATATCTCCCCCTAAAACTCAAGCGGCCAGCTCGGCACTGGTTAAACAGCCTCCTTGAAATCTCACTTGGATGTTGGGAATATCTAAAGGATGAATTCTGATCTAACTTCTAGGGCACCTATGTTCGGCTGCCGGATTCCTCCGACCTAAGTAACGTCATTCGGAAGCCCATAGAGTCTGGGCAGAAATTCTGGAATTGATTCTTGACCAAGAAGAACCAGATTGTCGATTGCCATACGCTAAGGCAATAGCCTCCTTCTGGCATAATATTCAAGATGAATGGCTGGCTCGGCAGCTCGGCCAGGATAAACCTCAGACTATGATCGCCCTTGCATATCTCATGACCCGCTTTTGCGTAGGCGAAGATAATTGGCTAGTGAGACGCAACCACAACTCTGAGGACCCCGGAACCTCTGAAGTTCGGGACGACAATGGGAATCCAAAGCACAAAAAAAAACGCCAACACAATACTAGTGATGCCGATGACATGACCATTGACGCTGGCTTCGACAACTCCCGACCTGGGCAGCGGAAGAAGCCCCCTAAAGGCAATTGAGACGGACCGACCCCGCTGGAGAAGATCATGGAAAGGCCTTACCAAATCCATGGGGCTCAACAAAATCCCACCAATCATACACACCGCAATTGCTGGGTGTTCAAATAGTCCGGCAAGCTCCCGCCCGAGGATCTAGGCAAGAGCCCTCACAGCGAGGACGAGGATGATCCTCGGGGTCCGATTGGTGGTGGACAAAAGAAATTCCCTCCAGAGGTCAAAACAGTAAACATGATATATGCCACACATATACCCAAGAAGGAGAGGAAGCGTGCCCTTCGAGAGGTCTACGCTGTAGAGCCTGTAGCCCTGAAGTATAACCCATGGTCGGCATATCCGATCACCTTTGATCGACACGATTACCCGACCAGTATCCGTCATGGGGGTTCGGTCACACTCGTTCTAGATCCCATCATAGATGGTATCACCTCATAGAAGTCCTAATGGACGGAGGAAGTAGCCTTAACTTGATTTACTCAGACACGGTGAAAAAGATGGGAATAGATCCATCAAGGATCAAACCCAGCAACACTACCTTTAAAAGAGTGATCAGGTGTCAAGGCCCGATGCATGAGCTCCGTCAGCCTGGAAGTAGTGTTCAGCTCGCTCGATAACTTTCGTAGCGAAAACTTGATCTTCGACATTGTACCCTTCCGCAGCGGCTATCATGCCCTGCTCGGCTGGACAGTGTTCGCTCACTTCCACACCGTTCCGCATTATGCATACCTCAAGCTCAAGATGCCCGGTCCCAAGGGGATCATCACTGTTAACGGCAACACAAAGCGCTCTCTCCGTACTGAGGATCTTGCGCTGGCCCTGGTGGGCGAATTTAATTACAACAACGATCGGCAAACTCCAACATCTACCGTAAAGGCCCGCAAGGTGGAGAAGCGAGCACGGTTTCAGTCTGAACTCTCATAACCTTCCCCTCCCCTTAAATAGGGATTCGCCCCCCATCGCACAACCCTAGGACTAGCAAAGTACGTGCCAAGGAGGCACAACTTTGCACTCAAAATTCCATGGGCGGCAGTGGGGAAAAAGTGTAAGTATTTGGCTGGACCGAACTATTACCATTACGATGTCTTCGGACATAATGCAGACACTATCAATGGGCCTGCATAAGGCATAAATATCATCCACACTTCAGCGACTTCTCAAGACCTTGTTTGCAAGATCCGTTCGCCGAACAGTGCGACCCATTGAGGTGCACCAAGGCACAGGATTTCACAAGCGGCGGGGCACATCGAGGAGTTAAGGTCACCAATCGAAGACCCTTGGTATAGCCACTCCTGTAGAATTTCTTCTTTTTTCACGAAACCGTAAGAAATTGCTTCAGCAATCCGAGCAATAAGAGTTGTTGAGAAAAATATAGCATCATTATATATGTTTGTCTTGTTGTCCTTTTTGGCACATATTTTCTTTCTCCCTCTTCTCATGAAACTATTCGGTATGTTGCGATGCAACCGGCTAATAGACCGGGGGCTGGAGTTCAAAAAAATCGCCTTATGTACAACTTATTATGCGTTCGGCGTCTTGGAATTCACTTTATATGCATTGGTTCCGAACTATGTCTTGGGTCAATAGTTGGGTTGCCCGGCTCACGTGCTTGCCCCTTTATGTTCCGCTCGTTCGGCTAAAAGGGCAAAGGAAGAACCCTTGCGATTGAGTTTTCGGGTAGTCTGGTCAAGCACCTTAGGGGAGAAAACCGAAAACTGACTATCATGGTATGCGGGAGCCGGTTTGTGAATCCGAGCTTCAAGTGGTATACTTAAATTCCCGTCAGAGGATATTCCGTGTTATACGAGGGGTTTGTTGTTCATGCAAACCATGTGATGCTGGCCTTAGCCGCGGTTCATCCGAACATCACAACACTCCGGGGGCTAGTCATCAGCCCCCTACAGTCCTTTTCATGCCCCTACGGCTAAGTGAAAGCAATAAAGCACTATGGTCTGATTGCCTGGTCCACCGCACCCTACCGCCTTTGGGTTCCGATAAATTGGCTAAGGGATATGGTGCATTGGCAGAGACACCCCATCTAGTGTCTACTCGGGGGCTGAAGCCGACGACTCATAGCTTTTAGTTTCAACAGCCACACAGGAGTTATAAAGGAACGCAAAACATTGAAAGCATGATGAAATTATAACATTAAAACATTACAATGTTTTCGGACATATTACAACCTAATCATACATGCTCTCTTTCGAGCATTATGACTCTATCGCCCGAGCCCCCTCCATTACTCCGGCAAAGTACAACTCTGGCGCCTATGTTCCTTCCTAGGAGGCGGCGGGGCGGTTGCTATCTTCATCGGATCCAGCCCCGACCAGTGCACCTTGGCCTTTGCGAAAGCCATCCCATCTCCCTCGATGCAGGAGGAGCGCTTCATAACATCGAGGCGGTGGGCACAACGTCGATCAGCTTCTTTACCAGGACAAAGTAGCTACCTGGCAATGGCTCGTTGGGCCATAACTAGGTGCAAGGGTCCTTCATGGCTGGCTCCGCCATCTGGTGCAGCTCCATCACTTGCTTCAGCTGCCCGACAAGAAGAGGAGAACGCTCGGGGGCTTCAAACTGCGCCCAGAATAGGTGAGCTTCATCTCCTTCTTCCCGCTAAGCATATAGCTGATTCGCGTCTGCTACGCTCATCTGGAGGTCGGAACAGGCTCCTAAGGAACGCCACACCTGGGTAAGCAACTCGAACTTGCTATCCCCGAAGACACACCACAATAACTATGGCTTACCATCCATTATAATCTTTGCTTGACGGACTTGCTCCTCAAAGTACCTCCTATCCACCCGCTATTTTTGGAGTTCGGTTTTGAGGGTGGATAGTTTGGCGACCTGCTCCTTGCATTTTTGCTCAAGGGCCTTACACTTGTGGCTAGCATCCTTAAGCTCCTGCTGGATCTCCTGCACACGAGCCCCATGTTTATCACTGGTGGCTCTCATGGCGGAAAGCACGGTGGCCGCTCGTTCGGACGCCGCCCTCTCCACCGCCGGCTCATCCTTCGCCTACCAAAACTCGTCCTTGAGCTTGTCTACCTCCTTCACCGAGGCTGAGTGTTCATTAACAATATCAAAAACTGCATTTACAGTATTGCGATTGAAGTTCAGGGTATCGACTTAAGATTACCTTGCGCCTCGTCGAACCTCTTGTTGAGAGCGTCAAGATCGTCCTCGGATCTCTTGAGCTTCCGATTCAGCTCGTCCAGCTCGGTGCCATTCACAGCTGCCGCCGATGATGAAGCCTGTAACACACAAATCCTTGTCGGGTTACATGGGCTCAATACTTCCGAACTATCTCCAATCCGATCATATGCCCGGACCTCTTAGGGTTTATTCAAACGTTCTGAACTTACGTTTTTGTATATAGTTCAGAAACGGATCCATGATTGACCCCTAGGTAAGTTTTTTCAAACTCATATAGGGCTCAGGGCTACCATCCATATAATCATAAAAATAAATAAACATTTTGCGAATAAGATTATGGCGTGGCATACCTGAAAGCCCGCCAGGAGACCCTTGAAGGCCTCCTTCAGTCCGTTGTCGACGAACTGGATGCTCTACAATACCTCACCCATAAGGGTGCGATGCTCCTCAGAGATAGAGGTGCTCGACAGAGCCTCCCCATGTCCGGCCACCCATTGGTTGGTGGCACCGGTGGTGATCGGACAACCCGATCACCAACCGGGGACTGAACCGGTACGTTCAGAGGCGTGGTGCGCTCCGGAGATGCCCTCGGAGGGGACTAAGAAGCCGCTCATCTAGCCTCTTCAGTGTCTAGGTGGGGTACCGCCCCCGGTATCGGTAACCGAGGTGTTAGCCTTGGCCATGATGTTGTCTCCCCGCCGCTGGTGCCCGGCTCCATAGGAGCATGATGGGACGACACCTCCGCGGTGTCCTTCTCGACGCTCAGAGGGGTGGGGTGTGACACATTCCTGCTCTCCGCTACCTCGGCGGGCGGGGTCTCCCCGTCCTAAACATGGTCGGTGGGGAGCACACGCGATGGGCTGCAAAGTCAATAAATGCTCGCATGTTATTAAACTATAAACTTATCAATGACAACTAAAGGAGTCTTCCGATCCTCACCTTCGAGCAGGGGGCTTGACCCTCAAGCTCCTTCATTGAACCTTCTCGTAGTCATTGGACATGGTATCCGTGTCCGAACTGTTGTTAAACAGGATAACCTGTGTTCGACGCGCTTTCTTTGGGGCGGGAGGGGGTACCTCCTCTACAGCGTCCGACGATGCTGCTCTCTTCCTTGAGAGGGGGGAATTGCCCTCCCTCTAGCCTTCATCCTCGTCCTCATGCTCCTTTTGATTCGAGGAGGCATGGGTTTCTTCAGACACAAACTCTGGCTAGTCCCTGATGCGCAAGCTTCTTGGCCTGGTTTCTTCTTCTTCTCTTTCTTCGCAGGCACCTCGTAAGGCGCCTCAACTAGCATCTCCGCTAATAGCCCGGACCTATTATCTTCAGGTTGAGGCGTCGTGAAGTCGATGCCCGTGGCTTTGCCTAGCATTTCTACAAAGAATGATCGGAAGGATGTTTTAGAAACTTCTTTACAAGATATAGAGCCGATCAAATAGAGCTATACTATACCTTCGAGGCAGGCTTGTCGGCGTGTAGACCCGATCCTCCTCTTCGGCTGGCCAATCCTTCTATGACTTGAAGAGCACCTTCCATAGCTTCTCTCGAGTAGTGCGGAAGAGGTGCCTAATCGTGGGCTCATTGTCGAGCTGACGAGCCCACATGGGAGTATCCCGGCGCTGACAGGGGAGGATGCGATGCCGGAGCATGACCTAGACCACGTTGGTCAACGCGATGCCATTCTCGATCATGGAGCCGATGTGCTTCTGCAGGTCACTCACCTCCTTGCTCGACCCCCAGTTGAGGCCCTTTTGGAGACACGATATTAGTCTGGTGTGGGGACCGGATCTGAATCCGGCTGGGGCAGCTTGAGCTTCCTTCCTCGACACGATGATGTAAAACCACTCCTTCCGCCATACTTTCATGGTGTCGATGAAGGTGCCTGAGGGCCAACGAAGCGGGTGAGCTTGCCGATGACAGCCCCGCTGCAGTCTACGTGTTCGCTCGCGACACACTTTGACCTAATGTTAAACACCTTGAGCCAAAGACTGAAGTGTAGCTCGACCCACAGAAAAGCCTCACAGACGAGGATGAAGGCTGATATGTGCATGAAGGAGTTTGTTGGGAGGTCGTGGAAGTTGTGGTCATAGAAGAACATGAGCCCCCTGATGAAGGGGTGGAGTGGGAAGCTAAATCCCCGGATAAAGTGGGGAATAAAGACAACCCTTTTGCCTGGCTTACGGGTGGGGATCACCTGGTCCTTCTCCGGCGCACGGTGGAAGGTGTTGGCGGGGAGGTAACCGGCGGCCTTAAAGTCCCGGATGTCTTGGTCGGTGACTGTGGAGGCCTCCCACTTGCCATTGGAGCTGGAGCTCGCCATGGATTAGCTTGGAGAAGTTGTGGTGGAAGACCTATATCTATGCTGTGGAAGATCAGAAGGATGGGGAAGCAAAGGGTGTGAATGGGGAGCGTGGTTAAGCCTCGTGGTTTTCTTTCCCTTTTATTAGGCTTATCGCTGTTTGTCCTCCCCTTGCTGCGCCATGAATTCCTTTGTTTCCTGAGACGTGCATGCCGTTTCATGCGCACGATCAAATGTATCCCTTATAAAACGGGACACGATCTGTCCATTGATAGACCGTGTTGATGAAAACGGCCTCAAACCACGAATCGAGTTTTTGCAATTGGCTTAGCGATCGTGGTGGGCCGTGACCTTTGGTGAGAAAGGTCATCAGGGGATGTTATTTTACCCCTTGACATTTGGCATTCAAGGCCAACCTATTCATGGAGTTCAGACCCTTGGCGTTGGAGGCATGTTCGGGGGCTACTAAAGGAGTCTTGGATTAAGGGTTCCTCGGGTGGCCGACCTGCTCCTTATGGGCCGGACTATATGGGTGGCTAACCGGACGTTGGATCGATCGAAGGCTCTGTATCTAGGAAGGAAGCTTCAGGAATCGTGGCTTGTCCTCCACGTTTAATGTAGTGAATAGGCATGTTTATCTCTTTGGAGTGTAACCGACCATGGATGGGCGTCTATATAAGCCGGAGGGTTTTAGGTTGTAGATATAGAACAACTCATCTATGGTTTAGCTATTCGATCTCGAGGTAGATCAACTTTGTAAACCACATATCATCAATACAATCAAGAAGGACGTAGGGTATTACCTCCATAGGAGGGCCTAAACCTCGGTAAACCTTGTCTCCCTTGTCTCCTGTTACCATCGATCCCAGTCTCACAGTTTGGGACCCCCTGCCCGAGATTCGCCGGATTTGACACTGACAGTGGGGTTGTCCGCGCATGTCTTGGTGTGGGTTCCCTCCTTAGTTATCTAATGCACCATCGTTACGGTTACCTGCCCGCCCGGACGTCTGAGCTGCTTGCTCCCTGTGCCGGTTAGTGCGCTCCTGCCAGGATGCCCCAGGCTGTCCATGAGCTATTGGGGTATGATAGTTTGCGTCGGGGCGCGTGCGGGGCATCCCATCATTTTCTTCAAAGGCTCCACTAACACGGCTGGGTGGCACCCCGAAACTGGTCACCGGGATCCAGAGAAGAAGGAGCAAGACGTGCGGTGGGCCTTGCCCGAGCTCACCCGGGGTCGAAAGGGGCACGTCATCCGCGAACGGGGCGATGGGCACGACGAACGATCACCCGACACCTAACATCGGTGGTCATGAAGAGGGTGGGGAACCGAGGCCCTCCACGTGACGGTGACTAACTCGGCGATGTGGTCGGCCCAGGCGTTGAAGTCCCCATGCGTTGGGCGTTGGCGAAGCATCTCGCTCGCCATCCGCAGTGCATCATGCACGTTGGGATCCCCCATGTGGGTAAAGTGCAACGTCGATCCCGTGGTTGCCGCCCGTCTGCCGTGCACTTGGCCGGCACGAGCAACAACGATGGTGGAAACGATGATGGTGGCATGGTACTGACCGCCCAACACCATGCTGCCGGGGCATGGGTCTTGGATGGCAGCTATGAGGTTGGTGAAGGCGGATCCGCCGGAGCCGAAGAGAGCTTGTTGGGCATCAGCCATCGACCTGGCGGGCTGAAGAGGAAGTGGAGCTTGCTGGTAACTCCGACATCCCCCCTACCTGGTGCGCCAAATGTCATATTTCGGGATCCGCAAAACCCAAGAGAGTTTGAATACATGGGCATGTGCGAAGATCCCCAATAGGTTCACCCCTCCTAGCTCACTACCCAGTAGCCTAGTTCGATGAAATCGCACAATGATGAGGAAGAAGATGGCACACAACGATTTACCTAGGTTCAGGCCACTACGAAGCGTAAGACCCTACTCCTGCTTTGGTGGGTTGCCTGATGAGGAGGTTTGTGGATGAACTGGTATAGTGGTGAGTTGTCTCGCTAGGGCGCTCTAGGGGTCTCTCTTCTCCTCCTGTCTCCCCTTTCTACGGGGCAGCCTAGCCTCTATTTATAGTGTCTCGGGTCCTCTTTCCTTATCGTTATGGAGGGAAGGGATCCCACAACGGCCAAATTTGAAGGGGGACAAGGGGTACATCCTTATCCTGACAAAAGGTGGTGTTCGCGTGCAAAGTAGCTATTGGTGATGCGGTGGTGGGCTCGGCGATGACATCCATCCTGTAGGGCTCGTGGTCTTGGTGTTGTTACACCGGAATGGAAACCTTTGGGAGTGCTTTGGGAACCTGCGTATGTCCTTGCCCCCTTTGCACCAAAGGGGAATCTGTCTCGTCTGGCACGCAGGTGCCAGCCTGGCCCGCCTTGCGTCATCCTTGACCTCCTGAGGCCAAGCGTTGCATAGGGATCTCTGCCGCTTAGGATGGGGCCTGGAGAGGCCTATTCCCCCATAGGTCTTGGCGCTGCTTCTCACGCCAGCTCAGGGCTCTCGCGAGGGTCTTGTCTTGAGCAGGGCTGCACTAGGCAGTGCTTGGCTGTCGAAGTGGGCCGTGCCCCGGGCTGCAAGTAGGCAAGTTTGGGTACCCCCATACCTAGAACGCTGACATGCGAGTCTGATGTGTTCATTTAAATAATTTAATCTATAATATATCTTCATGACCCGCCATATAAAATGGATTACACCATTTCTGATAAGTCCAGAAAATCTCCATGACATCACAATGTATCTTTGCATTAACTAATAACTCTGAAAATTGAGGCGCATCCTTGGCCAGTCATTATCACGTCTCCTCGATTCTCGCACTCGACGGTTGCTATTCTAGCTCATCTATTTTTTATAAATGGGAACGGGGGAAGGGGAATGGAATTTGTTTCACTTTCCCCCGTTGCCTTTCCCTCTTCTTCTTCCACTGGTAGAAAATAAGGCATCAGTCCCAGTTCAAGAGGGCCTTTAGTCCCGGTTCTGCAACTGGGACAAAATGATCGGGACTAGTGCCCATCACTTTTAGTCCCGGTTGGCTTACAAAACGGGACTAAAGGAGATCCACGTGGCTGCCGTGGGGCGCCAATGCAGGAGGACCTTTAGTCCTGGTTGGTAACGATAGGGACAAAAAGGTAGCCACGTGTCAACACCTCCTAGGTGTTGTTTTTTTTGTTTCGAAAGGAGGGGTTTTGGACGGTTTATAGGTTTTCCTATTCCCCCTTTTATTTTTCTGTTTACCATTTTTTTACGCTTTTCATTCAACTCGATGCAAGCTACTACATATAGCAATGAAGGAACCATTACACAACATCGTCGTGATCAATATATAGAGAGATGTGACCTATCTTTCTCCGTGCTTGTGTGGGATCACTAGAAGAGTATGCCTAGAGGGGGGTGAATAGACTACTTGCAGGAATTTAAAATACCTCAAGCATAAGTTTAATGTTGGCAGATATTAGCATATATAGCAAGTCTAGTACACCCTACACATGCAAGTCAACAAGTATAGCAGCGGAAAGTAAAGACATTGCACATGGAAGACAGGAGTACACATAGGGAGATCAAATGCATGAAGGACACGAATATTTTTCCCGTGGTTCCGATAGGTGGTGCTATTGTACGTCCACGTTTATGGAGTCTTCAACCCATGGAGGGTAATGGCTGCGAGAGCCCATAAAGGTCTCCACCCCTAAGGGTCCACAAAGTACCAACCTTGACTATTCTATAATGCCTTCCGTCCATGAAGGACTAGCCTCACTATGGGTAGATCTTCACGAAGTATGCGATCTCCTTGCCCTTACAAACTTCTTGGTTCACTCCACAACATGAAGTAGGAGGCTCCCAAGCGACACCTAACCAATCTAGAAGGCACCACCCTCCAAAAGATAATAGGCTCGATAATGTCGATGAACTCCTTGCTCTTGTGCTTCAAGATGATAGACTCCTCAACACAGAATCACTCTCTCACACATTTGGCTATGGTGGAAGAGGTTGATTGGATGGAAAGCAACTTGGGGAGGCTAGAGATCAAGGTTCATATGGTTGGAATGGAATGGCATGATCTCAACAGATGAGTAGGCGTCTCTCTCTCCAAAAATTAGTAGGTATGAGTGGGGAACTGTTTTGAGTGCTTCTATTGCGAGTGAGTGGTGGTGGAGGGGTATATATAGGAATATCCAAAAATCCAACCATTACACCTAATAAGCCAGACTCTGTGACACCGATGTTTCAATATTGGTGGTACCGAGTTGCCTCAAAGGTTGCAAATTTTGAATCTCCGTGAGACCGATACATACAACTCGGTTGCACCGATAAGGTGACCAACCGTCAGATTGCCAAACTCGATGACACCGATTCAACAAACTCAGTGGGACTGATTTTGTGAATTTGCGTAATAGGAAGTTGGCAACCCAAACTTGGTGGCACCGAAATGGAATCGGTTGCACGAAGGGCTAGGGTTTGGCTGAGTCTGTGTGAGGCTGAGAATTGGTGGCACTGAGTGGAAAGTGTTGGTTACACCAATTTTGGATATTTGGCTTTGGACAGACTTTTGTGGAAGAGCTTATGGGTGTATGTGGTGACTATCACTTGTGCACGTATGAGCATTTTGTTCACCAACAGTACCTTACCCCCTTTTAATAGTATTGGCTTTCCTATGGAATCAAAGTGATTTCTCAGAAAGTAAAATGTAGAGTCCTCTTTGCTTGAAGATTGGACAATCCTATTACTTCTCCTTCTTCTTCATGGGGATACTCTCCGCACTCCTTTTTTCCAACCCATCTCTCTATGGACTTTATCTAAAATGCACTAGATGAAAGTATTAGTCCAACAGACAATGTATGTTGTCATGAATTACCAAAACCACCAAGGGAGCACATTGTGCTTTCAATGTCCCCCTTTTTTGTAATTGATGACAACATACAATAAAAGTTTCAAATAAATATATGTATGAATATAATGAAGACTTTGAGAGACACATGACTTAGACTTGCTCCCCCTAAATGTGTGCAATCCCTCTAAAGGATAGTTGCTTTGCAATGCATGGACACACATATAGTATAAAGGACATGATAACTCATTTGTATCTTGGCAATATGCATGAAATGTATATGAATGAGGTGTATCCTTGATCAAGACTTCACTCTTGCAAACAATATGTGCAAGAAGCAATAGATCATCTTGATCAGATATGATGCATATACTTACCTTTAGTTCTTGAGAATTCTAGTAGCAGAGATACCCTTGAGAAAACAATGTTAGGAAACAGAAGGGTATTCTAACTATTGAAAGCAACAGAACTCAAAAGTACCAAGATATGGAGAACATATAGAAGATATTCTTCCTTGAGATTGATATGACTCCAAGATCATTTATAAATTTCTCCCCTAGAAATGAAATAGTAGAACGTCCTCTCCCCTTGAATCTTATCATGTAGACATTGGGATTGGATAGGCTAAGAATCTTCTAACATACGAAATCAAATGCAATAAACATTTGAGTTTTCATGGATAAACATGTTTTTATTTCAAGCAAATTTTCTCCCCCTACTTTGGTATTCTCCCCTTATTTATATAAGTATAACTTTTGGTATCCTCCTCCCCCCTAAATCATATCCCCCCATGCATAAGCATGTATCTCCCTCTTTAGCTTTGAAGCTTTGTATATTTCTCCCCCTTTGGCATTAATTGCCAAAAAGGTGAGACATCGGGTGAGATATAGGGATCATTGATTAAGAAGGGATCCTTGGGAACAAGGGTCATAGAATGTAGGATTCATAGAATATGAAAATCATGAGAAAGATGAAGGAATCATTGAAAATAATTACTCTCCCTTTGGCTAAACTAAGAATTTGTAGAACTTCTCCTTTGAGTTAGGGATCCTTTAATGTATTTCCCCCCTTTCCTTTTTTTTGAAATAAGACTGATCATCAAAGAAATGGAAATATCATAGAAAGATTATAAAGATTTACAAAAACAAACACATATTGAAATATGATAGAAAGTCGGTGGCTCCGTGAAAAATTTGTCGGTGGTACCGATATAATGTTATGCAACTCATCGGCTGAATCGGTAGAACCGAGTCCTTTGTATCGAAGGCTCCGAGGCATAAAATAGAAAATTGAAAAGTTTGAGAAAGTTGCAAATTGTAAAAGTTGATTGTACAAAAATATCAACTACAGAAGATTTGAATGGTTCCAAGAAAGCTTGCAATAGAGAATGAACCAAAGAAGATTCTTAACGAGATGATGGGCGGTGACTAGGTCACCTATATTAGAGTATATTGACTTAGGAGCCAAGCAAGAATACTTGATCATAGGTCATACTCATCGTTAAGCTCAAAATGGGGTTACCATTTTTCGATTAAGCATTTTAATGTCTTCATATCACTTGAGTTGCTTTATCTCATGACTTGGAGTAAAGCTATATCAAGGATATGAGTACATACCTTTGAGTGATGTTGTTGACGTAGCTTGTAGGTGAACTTGATGAGGATGCTCAAAGTTGATGAAGATCATCTTGAGTTAGGAGCTATCCTTGTTGATTTCGCTCATTTTTCACCTCCATGGGTTAGTCACACAAGGAAGAACATGATATATCCAAATTACTAGATTCCAGTTGACTTGATACCAATTGAGAAATATGTGTCAAGGATATGTTTTGTTGTCTTCTTCCTCTCATAATCAAAGCGAGGTTGTGGATACTTGGTCATGACAAGATTGCTTAAGATATGAGTTGTTGGCAATCTTTTGAATTGTTGTTCTTCCAAGTACCTACAAAAGGGTTAGATGCAAGACAAGGGTGTATAGAATTCCAAGATATATGATATTCAAGATAGTAGCATGGAATAAACAATAAAGCTCATCCCTTGCATGCATCTGAGTGAGCTTAGCTCAAGTTTGAAGCATAAATGATGTTCAACTCACTCCTCAAATGACAAAACACTTTTTCATCAAGTGGTTTAGTAAAGATATCGGCCAATTTCTTATTAGTATGAACATTCTTAAGATTAATATCTCCTTTAGCAACATGATCACGAATGAAACAATGTCGAACTTGAATAAGCTTGGTTCGAGAATGTTGCATAGGATTATGACCAATGTTAATATCACTTTCATTTTGCACAAAGTAATGGCACATTTTTAACATAGATTCCATAATCTTTAAGAGTTCGTGTCATCCATAATAATTGCGCACAACATGATCCAACGACAATGTATTCCGCTTCGGCAGTAGATAGAGATACCGAGTTTTGTTTCTTGGATGACCAAGACACAAGAGATCTACCAAGAAATTCAGATGTACCCGAGGTGGATTTTCTATCAGCCTTGTCACCGGCGTAGTCCGAGTCGGAGTAGACAACAAGATTAAAAGAAGATCCCTTGGGATATCGAATGCCAAAGTTTGGTGTATTTATCAAGTATCTCACAATGCGTTTCACGGCCTTAAGATGACATTATTTAGGTGCATCTTGATATCGGGCACACATCACACACTAAGCCTAATATTGGGACGGGAGGCACATAGATAAAGCAATGAACCAATCATTGATCGATAAACCTTTTGATCAACCTGTTCACCCTCCTTAGTAAGATCATCGTGTCTGCTACTGGGCATGGGAGTTTTCATACCTTTGCACTCCTAGATGGTGAAATTCTTGATCAAGTCCTTGGTGTACTTTTTTTGAGAGATGAAAGTACCTTCTCTCATTTGCTTTATTTGTATATCAAGAAAGAATTTCAGCTCACACATCATAGACATGTCATACTTCTGTGATATCAACCTTCCAAATTTCTCACTAAATTGTGGGTTAGTAAATCCACATAAATTTGGCACATAAATAATTCAAAATTATCTCTCTTTGTGAATAAGGTTGCATCAATTTTTACCAATTTCAAATCCGTTTTCAATAAGAAACTTCGTTAGGCATTTATACCAAGCACGAGGAGCTTGCTTAAGACCATATAAAGATTTGCAAAGTTTGTAAATGTGGTTAGGTTTCTTAGGATTTACAAAACCATTTGGTTGCTTAACACATACCTCCTCTTCAATCTAACAATTTAAAAATCCACTTTTAATATCCATTTGGTAAAGCATGATATCATGGTGATTAGCATAAGCAAGAAGAATTCGAATGGCTTCTAGTATAGCAAAAAGGGCATAGGTCTCACCGTACTCCATACCTTCGACTTGCATATATCCTTGGGCTACAAGGCGAGCCTTGTCACGAACAACTTGACCGTCTTCATCTTGCTTGTTCCGAAATACCCATTTCGTGCCGATAATGTTTTGCTAGTCCTTGGGCTTCTCCACGAGTGTCTATACTTCGTTCCTCCCAAAGTTGTGAAGCTCTTCATGCATAGCGTTCACCGAATCCGCGTCTTCAAGAGCTTGTTCAACCTACAAGGGTTCAATGCAAGAGGTTAAATAATAATGCTCACAAAAGTTAGCCAAGCAAGTTTTAGAGCGAGTGATCCTCCCTGTTTGTATGTCACCAAATATCTGGTTTAGGGGATGGTTCTTGGTCACTTGTGCTCGAACTCGAGGTAGTTTTGGCTTGCTAATTGGAGAAGCTTCTTATTCATCATCATTTCCTTTATCTCCGTTGTTTTCGAAGTGGTCATCTCCTTGAGGTGGTGGTGAAGGAGGTTGTGGTGGATCTTCTTGATGTACTTCCTCCTCCCCTTCATCTTGTCGTGTAACACTTGTGGATGCTTCCATGTCATTTTGTCGGTATCCTTGATCCCAAGTAGAAGCTTCCACTTGGGTTGATGAAGTACTTTCCTTCGCCTCCATGAGATGAATCTTGCCAATGGGCAAGCCTTGGATAGCTTCCGAAGGATGTTTATCACCTACATCATTTGGCAATTGTTTGGCTTGTGAACCATTAGACTCATCAAACTTCACATCTACCGTCTCTTCAACTTTTCGAGTGAAGCTATTGTAGACACGGTAGGTGTGAGAGTTCGATCCATAAACAAGTAGGAAACCTTCATGAAATTTGGGAGCAAATTTAGCATGGCCATGCTTATCCATAATTTAACACTTAGAGCCGAATACCCAAAAGTATCCAACTTGGGGTTTGTTATCGGTGAGAATCTCGTATGCCGTTTTACGGAGAAGCTTGTGCAAGTAGAGTCAGTTTGTGGCATGCCATGCTGTTTCCACGGGTTCTGCCCAAAAGTGTCTTGGCATCTTGTATTCGTCAAGCATCGTTCTTGCCATCTTAATGAGGGTTTGGTTCTTTGTCTCAACAACTCCATTTAGTTAAGGCTTGTACGTAGCTGACAACTCATGTGAAATACCATCGTTGTCAAGAAAGGTATCCACATGGGTGTTCTTGAACTCTGATCCATTATCACTTCGAACCTTCTTGATCTTCACTTCAAACTGATTTTGCGCTTTGCATGCAAAGTTCTTGAAGATCTTTTGCACCTGCGACTTATCATCAAGAAAGAATACCCACGTAAATCGGGAAAAATCATCAACTATAACTAGACCATAAGAGTTGCCATCGAGACACTAGTAAGCATTGGGACCAAAAAGATCCATATTATGTAACTCGAATGGTCTCCTAGTGGTCATGACGTTCTTGTCTGGATGACTTCCACCTACTTTCATTCCTGCTTGACAAGCACTACAAAGCCTATCTTTGTCATGGATAACATATTTAACACCAGTAATTTGATCGCCCTTGATAAGCATATCTAGATTGTGCATGGATACATGTCCAAGCCTTCTATGCCATAGCCAACCTTTAGATGATTTTGCAATGAGACAAGTATGAGGTTGGGCCTTTTTAGTGAAATCAACAATGTATATATCACCTCTACGAATACCGGTAAAGACAATTTTATGATTATCAAATCAAAACACTTGGCAATCTACTTTGGTAAATATCACATTGAAACCGAAGTCTGCTAGTCTAGATATGAAACAAGATTGTAGCCAAGGGATTCAACAAGCATCACATTTTTAATGGAGTTATCATGAGATATGGCCACCTTATCAAGGCCAAGTACCTTACCCTTAGAGTTGTCTCCAAAGGTCATGTGCCTCCGAGGATCTTGATTAGGTGTGATCTCTTGGAACATGTCTTTATCACCAGTCATGTGATCCGTTTATCCACTATCGAGAATACACTCTTTTCCACAAGACATGTAATCCTTGAAGTTTTCCATTAGACTTAGATTCCTCGTGATATTTTCATTCTCGATGTCAAACAACTCATCTTCATAATATAAGCCATGTTCTTCGTTGTCATCATTTAGTGGAATCCCCTCATCATAGAAACCAAGGGACTCGTTAGAATCATGACCATGACAATGTTCAAGTTTATGCATGCGAATGGCATCAATAACAATGTTGTTGACAGTAGTGACATCTTCTTTAGCACGCATGAGATCACGGAGCTCAAATGGGCATTTATCGTCCCTAGACTTCATTTTGTCAAAAGCGACAGTTTTATGAAGAATTTCAGCTAGATTACTTAGTGTAAGATTTGGATATCGTTTCTCCAAATCAGTCCACAAAGTATAAGCACATGCAAAGTTCTTCAATTGAGAAAGCACGAATCTTGGTAAACCTCTAACAATAAGATTGGCAGTTCTAAGGTTACCAAGCATGTTAATTTCCTCTTTGTATGTTGGATGCAATTTATCAATGAGGAGCACATAGGGATTTTCAATATGTTTTCTCAAAAGGAATTTGTCAAATAGTTCAATCATGGTATTCTTCCATCGACTATACTACTCTCCATCAAGAATGGGAACTCTACAATACAAACTCTCCACACTAGACACATCCATCTTACTCCATGGTGTTGAAACGGAAGCAATGGAGACCAAAGCTCTGATACCAATTGTGGGATCACTAGAAGAGTATGTCTAAAGGGGGGGGGGGTGAATAGACTACTTGCAAGAATTTAAAACTACCTTAAGCATAAGTATAATGTTGGCAGATTTTAGCATATATAGCAAGTCTATTACATCCTGCACATGCAAGTCATCAAGTATAGCAGCGGCAAGTAAAGACATTGTACATGGAAGAAAGGAGTAGAGGTAGGGAGATCAAACGCATGAAGGACACAAAGATTTTTCTCATGGTTTCAATGGGTGGTGCTATCGTACGTCCATGTTTATGGAGTCTTCAACCCACGGAGGGTAACGGTTGCGAGAGTCCACGAAGGGCTCTACCCATAAGGGTCCACGAAGTAGAAACCTTGACTATTCCATAACCGCTTCCGGCCACAATGGAATAGCCTCACTATGGGTAGATCTTCGCAAAGTAGGCGATCTCCTTGCCCTTACAAACTTCTTGGTTCACTCCACAACACGAAGTAGGAGGCCCCCAAGTGACACCTAACCAATCTAGGAGGCACCACCCTCCAAAAGGTAATAGGCTCAATAATGTCGATGAACTCCTTGCTCTTGTGCTTCAAGATGATAGACTCCTCAACACACAATCACTCTCTCACAGATTTGGCTATGGTGGAAGAGGTTGATTGGGTGGAAAGCAACTTGGGGAGGCAAGAGATGAAGATTCATATGGTTGGAATGGAATGACATGATCTCAACACATGAGTAGGTGGCTCTCGCTCAAAAAATCGGTAGGTATGAGTGGGGAACTGTTATAGGTGCTTCTGTTGTGAGTGAGTGGTGTTGGAGGGGTATATATAGGCATCTCCAAAAATCCAACTGTTACACCTAATAAGTCAGACTCGGTGACACCAATGTGTTAATCACGATAGTACTGAGTTGCCTCAAAGGTAGCAACTTTTGAATCTTGGTGAGGTCGTAACATACAACTCGGTTGCACCAATAAGGTGACCAATGGTGAGATTGCCAAACTTGGTGACGCCGATTCAACAAACTCGGTGGGACCGATTTTGTGAATTTATGTAATAGGAAGTTGGCAACCGAAACTCGGTGGCACCAAAGTGCTAGGGTTTGGCTGAGTCTTTCTGAGGCTGAGAATCGGTGGCACCAAGTAGAAAGTGTTGGTTGCACCGATTTTGGATATTTGTCTTTGGATAGACTTTTGTGGAAGAGCTTATGGGTGTATGTGGTGGCTATCACTTGTGCACGTATGAGCATTTTGTTCACCAACAGTACCTTACCCCCTTTTAATAGTATTGGCTTTCCTATGGAATCAAAGTGATTTCTCACAAAGTAAAATGTAGAGTCCTCTTTGCTTGAAGATTTGACAATCCTATTCGTTCTCCTTCTTCTTCATGGGGATACTCTCCACACTCCTTTTTGCCAACCCATCTCTCTATGGACTTTATCTGAAATGCACTAGATGAAAGTATTAGTCCAAGAGACATTGTATGTTATCATGAAATATCAAAACCACCAACGGATCACATTGTGCTTTCAGCTTGGTTAAACAATGCAAAAAGTTTTCGTAAATCAATTCGACACTATTACATATGGTACACATTCATGCATATATAGAATATAACATCTCTTATGATGCTAATGTCTATTACAAACATCGCATTTGAAATCCCAATGGCATTCTCCGTCTTTAGGTATGACATGCTCAATAAAGAATCCCGCCAATTCCTCCTGAATTACTCGTATGCGATCAGTTGGTAGGAGTATGTCCCGCTTCCGCTCGATCTAATTTAAATAAGGGGGTCAATAAAACTCAACACAATTGATGGCAATACAATTAAAATGTGCATATTGTTTACGTACTTCAAATTGTTCTGGAGATATGCCCCGCTCACAGGTCGAGTGGTGAATGAACTCGCAAATGTAGTATACACATAAATTAGTGACGGCTGCCTGCCACAAGCACTTTATGAGAATAGAGTTCAGTCAAAATGATAATCAAGCATGATAATGGTATTGAAACTAGAATCAATGAGAGATGTGGGATACTAGCTAGTATACTTATTTTGGGGTGTACAAATCGCAGCTCCTTTTTTGAGACACCCCTAACATACTTGGTGAACTTTTTCCAAACACTGCCCGGCAAAGAAAATGATTACTTGATATCATGGAATGAACGAAAGTTTCCGATATGGTGCAATAATGACTGAACTTACTTCTGAAGCATTTGACTAAAGTTCGTTCACTCCCTAGGGTCTTTACGTCTCGAGTCAAAGACAATTACTTGTCCCTCCTCAAGCCGAATGGATAGCAGAACGAAGTGGAAGTTGCGCATGCATAACTCATTAATTACACTTAACCTTGAGTAACCGAAATATAATGTGCACAAGATAGTAACACTCACTTGAAGTTGTAAGGAAATAGTATTTCCCTTTTGTTTTGTTATCCAAGTAACACCTTTTGCAAATTATCCTCTATTTGATCAGGGTCGGTTCGTACCGTATGTTCATGTATGATATTTGAGTTAATGAACCTAATGTCATAGATTTGTTGTTTTCTACATATAATATAGTGTGAGGATAATTATACATGCAATGAACAAGCTGAGCCAGAGACTTTACAGAAAAATAATTACAGACAATAGGAACTGATGATAGTTTTGTTGAGGTCCTTTTGTTTGTATAATTGAAAAATTCTTCAAATTCAACGAACAACTCCTGGACTGCATTGAAGAAGTGGTCATATTTAATTCCCACAAAGATATTGTCAGTCCCGTCCTTGCTGGCTTTCAAGTACCATTTATGCAATTGTCGCATCCTCACTGGCAAACCCTTGAGCTCCTCACATGTGACGTGAGGATTCTTGTGCTCGGATCTTAAGGATGGTACTACCTCGGTCTTTTCAAGTGTACCGAATCGGGTAAGTAATCACCAATAGTTATAGCAAGACCACGACCGCTTTCTCTGGATCATAAGCGATATCGGTAACCACCTTGAGCCGAGGGCATGATTGGAGTTCTTGTTCATCGACCTGGGGAATTGTTTTCCCACATCTTGCACTACTTCTACTTAAGCTTCCTGACCGTCTCACTTGATCATATGTCTTTTGAATACAATGGTCATTGTTTGATGGCGGCGGAGGTGGTGGTGGTCGCGTAAGGGCATCCAGAGTGTGCTTTGCTTTCACCGGATCTACTCTCTCCTCTGGAGGTGGGCGTTTTGGTGCAAGCTGACATTTCACTTTGGTATCCACGACCTTCTTGTTTTCCTCCTTAGTCAACTCACATGGTAACTTGGGAGGATCCTTAAGGCCTGGGCCTGCTCCAAAATCTCATCGTTTTCATACTGCTGCTAGTCACCAGAGTGGCGGCGGCTCTCTTCTGATGACATGGCGGAGGAGGTGGAGTCCGATGACACGGCAGAGATAGCTGATGCGGGGAGGATTATGCTAAGGGGCCTCCTCCGTCGGAGTCTGCTGAGGCGATGGAGACTGCTGACACGACGGGGATGACTCAGGCAGCGGAGACGACTGACGCACCATAAACGGTTGACACGCCGGAGACGGTTGATACACTGGAGACGATTGACGCACCGGAGACGACTCGAGCATCGGGCCTCCTCCGACTGAGTCTGCTGAGGCGGCGTCCAGTATGGAAGCATGATGTGTTCCTTTCTCCATAGACATGTAGTCCTTAAGGCATATCGAAGAAGAATCTCCCCTTTAACTATAGCGTACTCGAGCTCTAGCCCATCAAGTCCATCCATTATTTCATCGGCCCCGACAATAGAAATGCCAGCTGGAACCGGAGTGCAATGCAAAGTTTAATCAGGTCGAGGAGGTAAGACATAGCCGACCGCCACCTTCAATGTCAGGTTGAGGCATTTCTCCATTAGCACACAATGTTCATTATTCGTGATATCATCCACGGGGTAGCGAGGAGCCATGCTATCAGGATGAATGAGGTTCGTGGAAGCCATGTTGCTTCTCCGCTGAGATGGTGGGGTAGCATCGTGGGTAGTCTCCAATGAAGGATCTTCATGTCGCTGAGATGGTTGGCCGGTAACTTGCTGGCTCTCAAGTGCCTCTAGTTTCGCTAATCTTTCATTCATCTTATGCATTTCACTTGCTTCCTCTTTATTGTTTCTCTGTCGACTTCTGTAACCAGTGTTGTCGGGAAACTCAACCTTCCACGGAGTGGAACCTGATGTGACTCGTGTTCGTCCATGGTGTTTAGGATTTCCGTGGGCAAATGACAACTCGTCCTTCTCTCTGTCGGGAATGAACGTCCCTTCCTGTGATTTCTTGATTGCTTCCTCAAGCTTTTGGTGGGTATTTCAAGTTGAGATTTCGTCCAGACACACTTCCCTATTTGTGGGTCCAAAGTCCCCCCTACCCCGAAGAATCAAGTTCTTGCCCGATCTGGCCAGTTCTATGTCGCTGGTTGGACATCTTTAGCAAGCAGGTCTTGCTCAACTTTGTCCCATGCAGGACGGGCTTTACTGTAGCTACCTGACCCCGTAACATGGTGATACTCCTTCCTTGCGGCATTTTTCTTATTTGTAAGTGACATGTTCTTAGCCTTCTCCGATTTCTTGTAGTACACAAATGCGAGGCAGTGATCTTTCATCTTCAAGTATTGACCTTCGAATGCTGGAGTCTTGTGTTTCTTTACAAATTTTCTGTTCAATTCTTTCTTCCAGTTCTTGAATAGTTATGCTATCTTCTTAAGAGCAAATGCCTTGACCTTTTTCTGAATAACTGGGTTATTCAGATCCTCCCCTAGCGGTAGGCTAAAATTTCTCATAAGTGTGTTCCAAAGATCATCTTTGAGTCTATCATTGAAATAAGGAACTACAGGGTCCTTCTTCTTATTCCATTCGTGGAAGCTGATCGGGATGCTGTCCCTAACAATAACTCCGCACTTATGTATAAATTTGTTCTTTGTCCGCTTGGGAGCAATCGGTTGGCCTTTTGGAGAGACTTCTTTGATCGTGAATCTTTCTTCCGGGTCCAACCTTCTCATCAGGCCTCATCCTCTTACCGGAGTGGAGCTCGATACAAATGGCTAATTAAAAGAAGAAAGAAGCGTTAACATATGTACATACAAAACAATTAATGGATCTAGTCAACAGAGGATTAATATATATACCTCGCCGAACATTGAAGCAATTATGCTCCCTTCTCCATTCGATCACTAGAGCCGTCATGATCTCCTTCGTCCTCAAATTGATCACCATAGCTGTCATGATCTCCTTCCTCCTCACCGGAGCCGCCATCCTCTGTTTCCTCACCATCGGCCTCGTTAACAAACGACAAGGTGAGATCGATATCACCTCCGGCTAGGATTATATCCCCCAACAACTCTTATTTTTCTAAGTCTCTGTCCATAGTTTCTGCAAATTTACAACGTGGCAATATACAACGATGAGAGATCGATTAGTGGCAAACGTAGACTTAATCACAACAAGGAATCATATGCATATGAGCAATGGATTAGTGGGAAACATCATGCAAAGTTCACAAGTTTTACAAAAGTCAGTGTCAGATGATCGTCAAGGACTACTCCCCCCTCATGTCTGATGAGTCATCCTATCTTTCGAAAGAGGATACTTTGCGGACCGCCTATCTCATGTTCGTTTGTAGTGAAGGCTGGTTGGCCCAATATGCTTAGCGTAGTATTTTCACTGAGATGGCATGCTACTTCTTGAGCTTGCGTTGGTTTTCCCTTGAAGAGAAAAGGGTGATGCACAAAAGTAGACAAGTATTTCTCTCAGTTGTTTATAACCAAGGTATCAATCCAGTAGGAGGAACAAGCTACTCCCCAATTTATGCACCTACACAAACAATCAAACACTTGCACCCAATGCTATAAAGGGGTTGTCAATCCCTTCACGGTTACTTGCAAGGATTAGACCTGATAGAGATAGATATG
Source organism: Hordeum marinum (assembly GCA_022496015.1). Taxonomy (NCBI): domain Eukaryota; kingdom Viridiplantae; phylum Streptophyta; class Magnoliopsida; order Poales; family Poaceae; genus Hordeum; species Hordeum marinum. Next base: position 302,719,385 of record CM039673.1, read on the forward strand.
AAAGATCGCGAAAGTAAAAAAGTAAATAAAATTGCAGCAAGGTATTTTTAGTATTTATAGATCTAAAAGTTAATATGGAAAATAGACCCGGGGCCATAGGTTCACTAGAGGCTTCTCTCTCAAAGGAAAATAATACGGTGGGTGAACAAATTACTGTCAAGCAATTGATAGAAAAGCGCATAGCTATGACGATATCCAAGGCAATGATTATGCATATAGGGATCACGTCCGTGTCAAGTAGATTGAAACGATTCTTCATCTACTATTATTACTCCACACACCGACCGACTCCTGCCTACATCTAGAGTATTAAGTTCATGAAGAACAGAGTAATGCATTAAGTAAGATGTAGAGGGATAAACTCAAGCAATATGATGACAACCCCATCTTGTTATCCTTGATGGCAACAATAAAATACGTGCCTCACAGCCCCTACTATGTCATTGGGTGAGGACACCACAAGATTGAACCCAAAACTAAGCACTTCTCCCATTGCATGAATCATCAATCTAGTTGGCCAAACCAAACCAATAACTCAAAGAGACTTGCAAAGATATTAAATCATGCATATAAGAATTTAGAGAAGATTCAAATAATATTCGTAGATAATCTGATCAGAAACCCACAATTCATCGGATCCCGACAAACACACCACAAAAGAGTATTACATCAGATAAATCCCAATGAAGATCATGGAGAACATGGTATTGAAGAACAAAGAGAGATAATAAGCCATCTAGATACTAGCTATGGACCTATAGGTCTCTGGTGAACTAATCACTCATCGTCGGAGGGGTAATGGAGTTGATGTAGAGGCCCTCCGTGATCGAATCCCCCTCTGGCAGATTACTAGAAAAGGCTCCAAGATTGGATCACTCGAGAACGGAGGCTTCCGGCGGCGGAAAAGTATTATCGTGCCTATTTTTGGTGTTGGGGGATATTTTTGAATTTATAGGCCGAAGATTAGGGTTAGAGGATCTATGAGGGGCCGACAAGCTAGGGCCCCCCCTGGTCGCGCCAGGGTTGCTTGTGGCCCACCTGTGGCTCCTAGGGCCTCTTCTCCAAGTTTTTTTGGGTTTCTTCTAGTCCAAGAAAAATTATCGTCGAATTTTATTCCGTTTGGACTCCGTTTGATATTCCTTTTGTGCTATACTCAAAAACAAGGAAAAATAGAAAGTAGCACTAGGCACTAGCTTAATAGATTAGTCCCAAAAATAATATAAAATAGCATATTAATGCATATAAAACATCCAAAACAGATAATTTAATAGCATGGAACAATCAAAAATTATAGATACGTTGGAGACGTATCAGCATCCCCAAGCTTAATTCTTGCTCATCCTTTAGTAGGTAAATGATAAAAACAGTAATTTCAATGTGGAATGCTACCTAACATATTTATCCATGTAATCTTCTTTATTGCGGCATGCATGTTCAGATCTATAAGACTGAAAATGAAAGCTTACTATTGACAAAATATAGTAATACTTCAAGCATACTAACAAAGTAATCGTGTCTCTTCAAAATACCATGGAAAAAGAAAGTTATCCCTACAAAATCATATAGTCTAGCTATGCTCCATCTGCCCTACACAAAGTATTTATATCATGCACAACCCCCATGACAAGTCAAGCAATTGTTTCACACCTTTTATGTTCTCAAACCTTTTCAACTCTCACGTAATACATGAGCGTGAGCCATGGATATAGCACTATAGGAGGTTGTGAAGAAAAAGAGAACACAATCTCATATCAACTAGTCGTATCAACGGGCTATGGAGATTCCCATTAATAGATATCAATGTGAGTGAGTAGGGATTCACATGCAACGGTTGCACTAGAGCTATAAGTGTATGAAAGCTGAAAAAGAAACTAAGTCGGTGTGCATCCAACCTGCTTGATCATGAAGACCTAGGGCAATTTGGGGAAGCCCATCATTTGAATATACAAGCCAAGTTGTATAATGAAAAATTCCCACTAGTATATGAAAGTGACAAAATAGGAGAATCTCTATCATGAAGATCATGGTGGTACTTTGAAGCAAAAGTGTGGAAAAGAGATAGTAGCATTGTCCCTTCTCTCTTTTCTCTCATTTTTTATTTTGGTGGTCATCTTTGGCCTTTTTTTTATTTGGGCTTCAATTGTCTATTTTAGTTTTCATAAAGTCTAGAGTCTCATACCAACATGTGAGGGAATCATAGCTTCCATCATCCTTTCCTCACATGAGATAATGCTCTAATAATGATGATCACCACACTTTTATTTACTTAGAACTCAAGAATTATAACTCGATACCTAGAACAAGATATGACTCCATATGAATGCCTCTGGAGGTGTAACGGGATGAGCAATGATCTAGCATAGCAAATGACATCACAAAACAGACAAGCCATGAAAACATCATGCTAGCTATCTTACGATCATGCAAAGCAATATGAAAATGATGGTGTGTGTCATAATAAACGAAATGGTGGAAGTTTCATGGCAATATATCTTGTAATGGCTATGGAAATGCCATAATAGGTAGGTATGGTGGCTGTTTTGAGGAAGGGTATATGGTGGGTTTAATGCACTGGCGAAAGTTGCGCGGTACTAGAGAGGCTAGCAAAGGTGGAAGGGTGAGAGTGCGTATAATCCATGGAAACACATTAGTCATAAAGAACTCACGTAATTATTGTAAAAGTCTATTCGTTATCTAAGAAAGTATTAGGCGCATGCTCCTAAGGTAGATGTTAGTAGGAGTTAACCATCACGCTCTCCCGATCCTCACACAAAGGATGACAATAAATAAACAAATCATGCTCCAACTTTGTTACATAACGGTTCACCATACGTGCATGCTATGGTAATCAAAAACCCTTACACAAGTATTTTTATGAATTCACAATTACTCACTAGTATGACTCTAATATCACCATCTTTATATCTCAAAACTTTCTGCAAGGAATCAAACTTCTCATAATAATCAATGCACTTTGTATGAATGTTTTTTATTATATCCTTCTTGGATGCCCATTATATTAGGACTAAATTCATAACCTAAACCAATTACCATGCTGTTTAAAGAATCTCAAAATAATAAAAGTGAGGTACGGGAGTTCAATTAATTCTATAAAATAAAACACCACCGCGCTCTGAAAAGATATAAGTGAAGCACTGGAGCAAAATTGCCTATCTCAAAAGATATAAGTGAAGCACATAGAGTATTCTAATAAATTCACAGTTCATGCGTGTCTCTCTCAAAAGGTGTGTGCAGCAAGGATGATTGTGGCAAACTAAAAAGCAAAGACTCATATCATACAAGACGCTACAAGCAAAACACATATCATGTGGCGAATAAAAAGAGGGGATGCCTTCCGGGGCATCCCCAAGCTTAGGATCTTTCGCATCCTTGATTCCTTAGGGTGACTTTGGAATCCCCAAGTTTAGGGTCTTGCCACTCCTTATTCCATTGTCCATCAAATCTTTACCCAAAACTTGAAAACTTCACAAAACAAAACTCAACAGAAAACTCATGAGATCCGTTAGTATAAGAAAAATAAATCACCACTTTAGGTACTGTTGTAAACTCATTCTTTATTTATATTGGTGTAATATATACAGTATTCCAACTTCTCCATGGTTCATGCCCCCCGATACAACCCATAGGTACATCAAAAATAAGTAAACAACACAAAGAAAACAGAATCTTTCAAAAACAGAACATTTTGTAGCAATCTGTAAAGTTCGAATACTTCTGTAATTCCAAAAATTCTGTAAAATTTGGAAAGACTTGAAAATTTGTATATAAATCTTGTGTAAAACTTTCAGACTCATTTAGAGTTTTGGTAAATTTATAAAATTCCTGGACTGAGCGCAAAAGTTTCTGTTTTTCAGCAAGATCAAATCAACAATCACCATAGACCATCCCAAAGGTCTTACTTGGATCGAACACTAATTAGAACACCAAAACACCATTACTACATAGGTAATAATGCGTGAAACACTCAAAAACAGAAGCAAAAACAAAAGCATTAAAATAAAATTGGGTTTCCTCCCAACAAACGCTATTGGTTAACGCCCCTAGCTAGGCATAACACAATAGATCAAGGTATTGTCATCTTTGGTATGCAATCCATAAGTATCTATCATAATCGATTCATAAGGTAATATTATTTTATTTCTAGGAAAGTTTCCCATGCCTTTCCTTCATGGAAATTGGAATATAATGTTTCCTTCTTCCATATCAATAATTGCACCGATCATTCTAATGAACGGTGTACCAAGAATAATAGGACATGTAGGATTGCAATCTATATCAAGAACAATGAAATCTACGGGCACATAATTCCTATTTGCAAAAATAAGAACATCGTTAATCCTTGCCATTGGTTTCTTAATAGTGGAATCCTCTAGATGCAAATTCAAAGAACAATCATCAAGTTCACGAAAACCTAGCACATCACATAAAGTTTTCGGAATCATGGAAACGCTAGCACCCAAATCACACAAAGAATGGCACTCCTAATCTTTAATTTTAATATTAATAGTATGTTCCCACTCATCATAAATCTTTTTAGGTATAGAAACTTCGAATTCAAGTTTTTCTTCAAAATATTTCATCATAGCATCGATGATATGTTTAGTAAAAGCCTTATTTTGATTATAAGCGCGCGGAGAATTTAACATGGATTGCAACAAGGAAATACAATCATTCAAAGAGCAACTATCATAATCAATGTTGAGGATATCGCTTATCGTTATCATCTCGGTCAGGTGGGGATTAGAGATGAATCGCAAATTGACCGATTAATCTGTTTTATCGGTCGACTATTAATCGATTTTTTTTTGCAAATCCCAGGTTCCCAACACTAAAATATGCTATATTTAAAACCAAAACTATATTGGACAGAAGTGTTACCTTGATTCCTAGCCTCTGAATCCTCATATAATGACAAATAAAATAGCAAAATAGTACATATTGCATAACAAAGTCCATAGAAACACAAATAAACATAATGTTTGCAAACATAGTGCTAGGAATAGGCCTAATTTATCGGAAGATTCCCCATAAATCTGTTGTGAGAGTGATAAGTTGGCCCAAAAGATAAATGGTGAAGATAATGCATAATCTTATTGGTCATCCCAGGAGTAGCGATAAATCATTGAATCAGAAGATTTTTTGAACATTGATCATAATTAAAGTCCTTGAAATCCAAAAGAGTGCGTTCATTTCTATTTAAAGTTTTGACATCTTCAATCCCACTTTTTTCAAATTTATCATTAATATCTATAACCTCTGAATCATTGGGATGAATTTTAACAAAAGTTAACTTATCTCCAGTACCATCTTTATCAAGATTTAAAGTAGAAAACAAATATTCAATAGGAGTCACATCGATCACTTTAAGATCTTCATCATTATTATCACGAGAACACACCTTTTCAAGCCATTCATGCTTAGCACGCATTCTAGCAGTTTTTCCTTACACTCATCAATAGTAGTTCTCATAGCTTTTAAAGACTCATTAATATCATTCTTGCGTGGAGTAGATCTAATTTTCAAAGAATCAATCTCAAGCGAAATTCTATCAACATTCCTAGCCAAATCATCAATCTTGAGAAATTTTTATTCAATCAAAGCATTGTAAACCTTTTAACAACTAATAAATTCTTTAATATTATTCTCAAGATCATAGGGCATATTATTACAATTTCCGTAAGTATTGTTGTAGGAATTACCATAATTATTAGAGGAATTACTAGGAAACAACCTAGGGTTGAAATTACCTCTATACGCGTTATTACCAAAATTGTTCCTACAAACAAAATTCACATCCATAGATTCATTATTGTTCCCAATCAAAGAAGACAAAGGCATATCAATAGGATCAATAGGAGCACTCTTACTAGCAAACAATTTCATTAATCCATTCATCTTTTCACTCAAAGTATTTATTTCTTCAATAGCATGCACTTTTTTACTAGTAGGAGATGTATCTGTATGCCATTGAGAGTAATTTGCCATAATATTATCTTGGAGTTTAGTTTCTCCTAATGTGATTTCCATAAAAGTGCCACCCGCGGCTAAATCTAAAAGATTCCTAGATGCAAAATTCAACCCCGCATAAAAAATTGTATAATCATCCATAAATTGAAACCATGTGCGGGGCAATTTCTAATCATTAATTTCATCCTCTCCCAAGATTATGCAACATGCTCATGATCAAGTTGCTTTATATCAGTCCTAAGGGTAATGATCTTAAGGAGCGGAAAGTACTTGGAAATAAAAGCATGTTTACACTTATTCCGTAAATTAATACTATTTTTAGGCAAAGCTGAAAACCAAGTTTTTGCACGATCCCGTAGTGAGAACTGAAATAACTTCAATTTAACAATATCATTATCCACATCTGTCTTATTTTGCATGTCACACAACTCAATGAAAGGATTTAGATGGGATGCAGCATCTTCACTAGGAAGGCCGGGAAATTGTTCTTTCCTAACAAGATTAACAAAGCGGCATTCATTTCATAAGATTCCGCACTAGTGGCAGGAGCAATCGGTGTACTTAATAAAATCATTATTATTAGTATTGGAGAAGTCACACAATATGGTATTCTCAGACATCGTGACAAAGCAAGCAATCTAGCACACAAGCAAACAAAAAAGCAAACGAAAAGGCGGACAGAAGAAGGGCAAATAAAAAGGCAAATCTTTTAGGTTCTTTATGAAAATCGATTCAGAAGTGGGGGAGAGGAAAATGAAAGGAAAACGGAAAATAATGTAAATGCAAGAGATGAGTTAGCGATGGGTACTTGGTTGGCTTGATGTGTATCCTCACAGGCAACGTCACCAGAAATCCGTCTTGCTACTTCTTGAGCTTGCATTGGTTTTCCCTTGAAAAGGAAAGGGTGATGCAGCAAAGTAGATAAGCATTTCCCTTAGTTGTTGAGAACCAAGGTATCAATCCAGTACGAGGAACAAGCAAGTCACCAATTTATGCACCTGCACAAACAATCAAACACTTGCACCCAACGCTATAAAGGGGTTGTCAATCCCTTCACAGTTACTTGCAAGGATTAGATGTGACAGAGATATATATGAAAGATTCCGAGAAGTGAAGAAAGTAAATAAAGTTGCAGCAAGGTGTTTTTGGTATTTTTTTAGAGATCTGAAAGAATAATATGTAAAATAGACCCGGGGGACATAGGTTTCACTAGAGGCTTCTCACTTGAAGGAAAATAATAAGGTGGGTGAACAAATTACTGTCAGGCAATTTATAGAAAATCGCATAGGTATGAAGATATCCAAGGCAATGATTATGCATATAGGCATCACGTCCGTGTCAAGTAGACCAACACGATTCTGCAAATACTACTATTACTCCATGCATCGACAGACTCATGCCTGCATCTAGAGTATTAAGTTCATGAAGAATAGAGTAACACATTAAGTAAGATGACATGATGTAGAGGGATACACTCAAGCAATATGATGAAAACCCCATCTTGTTATTCTTGATGGCAACAATAAAATACGTGACTCGCTACCCGTACTATCTCATTGGGTGAGGACACTGCAAGATTGAACCCAAAACTAAGCACTTCTCCCATTGTAAGAATTACCAATCTAGTTGGCAAAACCAAACCAATAACTCGAAGAGACTTGCAAAGATATGAAATCATGCATATAAGAATTCAGAGAAGATTCAAATAAAATTCAAAGATAATCTGATCCTAAACCACAATTCATCGGATCTCAACAAACACACTGCAAAAGAGTATTACATCGGATAGATCCCCATGAAGATCATGGAGAACATGGTATTGAAGAACAAAGAGAGATAAGAAGCCATCTAGCTACTAGCTATGGACCTAAGGTCTATGGTGAACTACTCACGCATCATCGGAGGGGTAATGGAGTTGATGTAGAGGCCCTCCGTGATTGAATCCCCCTCCGACAGATTACCAAAAAAGGCTCCAAGATTGGATCTCTCGGGAACGAAGGCTTCCAGTGGTAGAAAAGTATTATCGTGGCTCTTTTTGGTATTCGGGGAATATTTCTGAATTTATAGGCCAAAGATTAGGGTTAGAGGAGCTATGAGGGGCCCACAAGCGAGGGGGCGCGCCCTCTTGGCGGGCTAGGGTGGCTTGTGGCCCACCCATGGCTCCTCTGGCCTCTTCTCCAAGTCTGCTGGGTTTCTTCTGGTCCAAGAAAAATCATTGTAGAATTTTATTCCGTTTGGACTCCGTTTGATATTCCTTTTCTGCAATACTCAAAAACAAGGAAAAATAGAAACTGACACTCGGCACTAGGTTAATAGACTAGTCCCAAAAATAATATAAAATAACATTTTGATGCATATAAAACATACAAAATAGATAATATAATAGCGTAGAACAATAAAAAATTATAGATACATTGGAGACGTATTATGGCATGTTTCAGGTTTGGGTATTACTGAAACATGTTTGAACTCGTGACCGCATCTCTCATGGTCGCCGAGGATACTTACTGACCCCCACCCCGTCATGCCGAAGTTATCGGGGATATTCGAAATTCCCGAGAGAATTAGGGGTGTTCTAATGAGACACTACATGATATAGGTGAACGGGGATAACATCCGGGAATATTTTCGGATGGATTTCTAAACTTTTACCAATATCCTGAACATTCTTGGAATTCTGCTAAGTTTGAGAATTCCTCAGCTTTAAGCATCACTCAGCTGTTTTCCAAAGGCTACAACTATTGTCTTGTACATCCTATGGGCTAGTGGCTTATATCAATATTGATCACATTGCAATGATCTACAAGATAGTATCAATTCATACATATCAACATTTCTATATACATCAATCCATCCATCTATACATACAGACATATCAACATTTTCTATATATATATACATCCATCCATCAACATATGAAAAGTCGGTGAACATAAAAACTTACAGGAACAAAAACAAATTATATGAACAAAATCATATGAACAAAAATCCTTCCATACAGCGACGAGGAGCGGGCTCGAGGACGGCTCGCAGGCAACGGCGACGGCGAAGGCGACGTAGGGGCTGGGTGTGACGACGACGACGATGACATAGGGGTAGGGGCGCGACAACGGCTGGGCAGGGCAAGGCGACAGCGACGGCAGGGCAGGGCGAGGCGACGGCGACGACGGGGCAGGGCGCGGCGACGACAACGGGGAGGAGGACGCGCGAGAAGGTTTGGCGCCGGCGATGGTTAGCGGGATCACGGACGGCAGGGCATTGGCAAGGGTGACCACAAAATTCGGAAGCCTGGCGGTGTCGAGGTCATCGTTGGCGCCGTCGAGGAGAGGAGAGAAGAAAATGCAATGGATTGGAAATTTCTAAGTGTCATTTATATATCCCCCATTTAGTCCGCGTTGGTGGCTCCAACGAGGACTAATGCTGCCCTTAGTCCCGGTTGGTGCCACCAACCGGGACTAAAGGTCAATTTCCACCAGCCCAAAGGGCAGGAAGCAGAGACATTTTGTCCCAGTTGGTGACTAAAGGGGGGCATTATTCCCAGATGGTACCACGAACCGGGACTAAAGGCTTATGCCTCCCACAGGCACAAGTTTACTCCCACCTTGCTTGTCGAGAGGGACTCGGAGTGGTTTATAAGCATTGCTGCCGCTGCCCTCTCGAGCTCCACTCTAATGCACACAGTACATGCCTATTTGAAGCCTTGTTGGGCCTGCTAGCACTACGAGCCTGCATCCAGGCCCATTTGTAGGGTTTCTCGGCATATGTAGGCCGCCGTGCCTAGTAGGCGGGCCTTTTTTGCATATATTTGGTTATTAATGTTATTTTTGCATATGTTATTTTTAGTTATATAATTTTAGTTGCATAAATTTTATATAATTTTAGTTGCATAAGTTTTATTTTTATTCATTCTGTTTAGTTGATTCCTTTTGCAATTAGAGTTTTATAAAATCTTTTTAGTTTCTATTAAAGCTTCTAAAAAATATACTTTATGAAAAATCATTTTACTATTAAATTTTGTAACAAATAAATACTTTGATAATTTTAGTTAATATTATTTAAATTCTTTTTGTCAATGAAGAATATTATATTTAGTCCGTTCTCTTTACTTCGTTCTTTGTGCTATTAAAGTTTTATAAAAGACTCTTTCTGCATATTTTGTAAACATATTTGAACTCAAGACTTTTTCTGAATTCAATAAGCACCATTCAAAGCCACATCATCACTTTTCAACCCTTTTCTGACTTCGTTTCCTATTTTTCATGCATTTCATGATTTATTTTGAGCTAAAATGACCATGAAATTGAAAAACACTGCAAATGAACTCTGAAATGGTTAAAAATTGGCATAGTCTCATAATTTCACCCACACAGCATGAGCTAAAAAGATGAGAGGGTTACCAAAAAAATGAGATGCACTTCGTGTACAAACTGGACAGTCTCCTTAGAAGTATCATGGTTTCAGACGAAAACTCGTCTATTACAAAGGGAATTCATTTTTTAACATATTTTAACTCAAAAAAATTTGTGCATTCAATATGCACCATTCAAAATCACATCATCACTTTTCAACCCTTTTCTTACTTAATTTTCTTTTTTTTATCCATTTCATGAATTATTTTGACCTAAAATGACCCTGGAATTAAAAAGCACTTCAAATGAACTCTGAAATGGTTGAAAATTGGCATAGTATCATAATTTTGCCAACATAGCATGTTCTAAAAAGTTGAGAGGGTTGCGGGGAAAACTGGATGCACTTCATGTAAAAACTGGACAATCTCCTTTGAAGTATCAGGGTTTCAGACGAAAACTCATTTATTACAAAGGGATTTCATTTTTAAAACATATTTTAACTCAATACTTTTTCTTTATTCGATATGCACCATTAAAATCCAGATCATCACTTTTCAACCCTTTTCTAACGTCATTTGCTATTTTTCATGCATTTCATGATTTATTTTTATCTAAGATGACCCTGAAATTGAAAAGCACTCCAAATAAACTCTGAAATGGTTGAAAGTTGGCATGGTACCATAATTTCACCCACATAGCATCTGCTAAAAAGTTGAGAGTGTTACGGGAAAAATTGGATGCACTTCGTGTATAAAGTGGACAATCTCCTTCGAATTATCACGGTTTCGAACGAAAACTCATCTATTACAAAGGGGTTTCATATTTTAAACATATTTCAACCCTTTTCTGACGTCATTTGCTATTTTTCATGCATTTCATGATTTATTTTTATCTAAGATGACCCTGAAATTGAAAAGCATTGCAAATGAACTCTGAAATGGTTGAAAATTGGCATGGTATCAAAATTTCACCCACATAGCATGAGCTAAAAAGTTTAGAGGGTTATGGCAAAAACTAGATGCACTTCGTGTACAAACTGGACAATCTCCTTCAAAGTATCACGGTTTCGGACGAAAACTCGTCTATTATAAAGAGATTCCATTTTTAAACATATTTTAATTCAAGACTTTTTCTGCATTCAATATTCAGCATTCAAAGCCACATCATCACTTTTCAACCCTTTTCTGACTTATTTGCTATTTTTCATGCATTACATGATTTATTTTGAGCAAACATGACCCTGAAATTGAAAAGCACTCCAAATGAACTCTAAAATGGTTGAAATTGGCATGGTATAATAATTTCACCCACATTGCATATGCGAAAAAGTTGACAGGGTTATAGGAAAAATGAATGCACTTCATGTACAAATTGGACAATCTCCTTCGAAGTATGAGGGTTTCGGACGAAAACTCGTATATTACAAAGGGGTTTCATTTTTTAAAACATATTTTAAATCAATACTTTTTTCTCATTCAATATGCACCATTCAATGCCATATAATCACTATTCAGCCCTTTTCTGACTTCCTTTGCTATTTTCATGCATTTCATGATTTATTTTTAGATAAGATGACCCTAAAATTGAAAACCACAGCAAATGAACTCTGAAATGTTTGGAAATTCGCATGGTATCATAATTTCAACCACATAACATGTGCTAAAAATTTGAGAGGGTTACGGGAAAAACTGGATGCACTTTGTGTACAAACTGGACAATCTTCTTAAAAGTATCAGGGTTTCGGACAAAAAACTTATCTATTACAAAGGGATTTCATTTTTTAGACATAGTTTAATTCAAGACTTTTTCTGAATTCAATATGCACCCTTCGAAGCCACATCATCACTTTTAAACCCTTTTCTCACTTCTTTTGCTATTTTTCATGCATTTCATGATTTATTTGACCTAACATGACCCTAAAATTGAAAAGGACTGCAAATGAATTCTAAAATGGTTGAAGATTGGCATGGTATCATAATTTCACCCACACAGCATGTGCTAAAAATATGAGAGGGTTATGAGAAAAACTAGATGCACTTCGTGTACAAATTTGACAATCTCCTTCGAAGTATCATGGTTTCGGACGAAAACTCGTCTATTACAAAGGGATTTCATTTTTTAAACATATTTTAACTCAAGACTTTTTGTGTATTCAATATGCACCATTCAAAGCCACATCATCACTTTTAAACCCTTTTCTTACTTCATTTGTTATTTTTTTACCATTTCATGATTTATTTTGAGCTAAAATGACCCTTAAATTGAAAAGAACTACAAATGAACTCTAAAATGGTTGAAAATTATCATGGTTTCATAATTTCACCGACATAGCATGTGTTAAAAAGTTGAGAGGGTTGCGGGGAAAACTGGATGCACTTCATGTACAAACAGGACAATCTCCTTCTAAGTATCAAGGTTTCGGACGAATACTCGTTTATTACAGAGGGATTTCATTTTTTGATACATATTTAACTCAACACTTTTTCTTCATTCAGTATGCACCATTCAAATCCACATCATCAGTTTTCAACCCTTTTCTGACTTCATTTGCTATTTTTATGCATTTCATGATTTATTTTCAGCTAAGATGACCTTTGAAATTGAAAGGCACAACAAAGGAACTCTGAAACGGTTGAAAATTGTCATGGTATCATAATTTCACCCACATAGCATGTGCTAAAAAGTTGAGAGGGTTATGGGAAAACTGGATGCACTTCGTGTATAAAGTGGACAATCTCCTTTGAATTATGAGGGTTCCAGACGAAAACTCATCTATTATAAAGGGATTTCATTTTTAAACAAATTTTAACTCAAGACTATTTCTGCATTTAATATGCATCATTCAAAGACACATCATCACTTTTCAACCCTTCTGTGACTTCATTTACTATTTTGCATGCATTTCATGATTTATTTTGAGCTAAAATGACCCTGAAATTGAAAATCACTTCAAATGAACTATAAAATGGTTGAAAATTGGCATGGTATCATAATTTCACCGACATTGCATGTGCTAAAATGCTAAGAGGGTTACGGGTAAAACTGGATGCACTTTGTGTACAAATTGGACAATATCCTTTGAAGTATGAAGGTTTTGGACGAAAAGTCGTATATTACAAAGGGATTTCATTTTTAAAACATATTTTAACTGAAGAATTTTTATTAATTCAATATGAAAAATTCAATGCCACATCATCACTATTCAACCCTTTTCTGACTTCATTTGCTATTTTCCTGCATTTCATGATTTATTTTTAGCTAGGATGACCCTGAAATTGAAAACCACAGCAAATGAACTCTGAAATGTTTGGCAATTGTCATGGTATCATAATTTCACCCAAAAAACATGTGCTAAAGAGTTGAGAGGGTTACGGGAAAAAATGGATGCACTTTGTGCACAAACTAGACAATCTCCTTTGAAGTATCAGGGTTTCGAACGAAAACTCATCTATTACTAAGGGATTTCATTTTTTAAAACGTATTTTAACTCAAGACTTTTTTGCATTCAATATGCACCCCCTCGAAGCCACATCATCACTTTTCAACCCTTTTCTCACTTCATTTGCTATTTTTCATGCATTTCATGATTTATTTTGAGTTAAGATGACACTGAAATTGAAAAGCACTGCAAATGAACTCTGAAATGGTTGAAAATTGGCATGGTATCATAATTTCACCCACGTAGCATGTGCTAAAAAGTTGAGAGGGTTACGGGAAAGCCTGGATGCACTTCGGGTACAAACTGGACAATCTCCTCCGAAGTATCAAGGTTTCGACGGAAACTCGTCTATTACAAAGGGATGTCATTTTTTAACATATTTTAACTCAAGACTTTTTCTGCACTCAATATGCACTATTCAAATCTACATCATCACTTTTCAACCCTTTTGTGACTTCATTTGCTAATTTCATGCATTTCATGATTTATTTTGAGCTAAGATGACCCTGAAATTGAAAAGCACTACAAATGAACTCTAAAATGGTTGAAAATTGGCATGGTACCATAATTTCACCCACATATCATGTGCTAAAAAGTTTAGAGGGTTACGGGAAAAACTGTATGCACTTCATGTACAAATTGGACAATCTCCTTCGAAGTATCAGGGTTTGAGACGAAAACTCGTCTATTACAAAGGGATTTCATTTTTTGAAACATATTTAAACTCAAGACTTTTTCTGAATTCAATATGCACCATTCAAAGCCACATCATCACTTTTGAACCCTTTTCTAACTTCATTTGCAATTTTTCATACATTTCATGATTTTTTGAGCTAAAATGACCCTGAAATTGAAAAGCACTGCAAATGAACTCTGAAATGGTTGAAAATTTGCATGGTATCATAATTTCACCCACATAGCGTGTGCTAATGTATCAAAAATCATTATAGAACATCATGAATAGAGAAGTGACCAAATTAATACAAGTTCATCATCACACTAAAACAATAATAAAATAATGATCAAAAGTTATAGAGGAAAAATAAATAAATACAGAAACTTTATACATAGTTCTCATAGAACAACATATATCTCTCTAGAGCATCTAGTTAAAACATAAATTGAAACTATCATACAACTATGTACAACATTTAAATACCACAACAAATGCTATCATAATCGCAACTAAGGTAACAATTGATCCAACAACTTAATGATACCAAGCCTCAGTATGAATGGCATATTTTCTTATCTTTCTAATCTTCATGCGCATTGCATCCATCTTGATCTTGTGTTCATCAACGACATCGGCAACATGAAACTCCAATTTCATATTCGCCTCTTCAATTCTTTTCAATTTTTCTTTCAAATCCTAGTTTTCTTTTTCAACTAAATTTAACCTCTGGTCAAGATGGTTGTTTGAAATTTCCGGTTCACATACCTCCTAGAATAAACACATCTATGTCACGTTGGTCAGGATAATTGTCATAAACAGAAAATGGAACAAATAGTTATAAAAGATAATATACCACATCCGAATCATAGACCGGATGAGGGCTGACATGGGCGGATACATTAACCATGGACCTATATAATAACAAACAATAATAAAAGTAAGAAATTTATACAAGTATCTATGTAAATCATATAGACAAGAACTTTTTTTTAAAATAATATAAGAACAAGAGGCTCACTACGGTGGTGTCGGCGACGAGATCAGAGTGGTCGATCGATGACGGTGAGGACGGGGATGGGACGTGACAGACTGCCAAACCTAGACAAATCTTGGGGAAATGGAGCTTGGAGGTCGAGCTTGGAGAGGAGAAAGCTTAAGCGTGGCTAAGGCATTGGATCAAACACCTCGTGTGCGTAGGAGGTGAGAGCAGAGCAGCACATACCTCCCACTCGCTGACTGGCCAGAAAGTAGAGGAGTGTGCGGGCAGGGGCAAGCATATATATTGCCATCTCTTTAGTCCTGGTTCAATCCACCATCCGGGACTAAAGGGGCTAGGCAAGGAGCGAGGCCCTTTAGTCCCGGTTAATGTCTGAAGTCGGGACTAAAGGGGTCAGACAAACCAAGACCGGTTCCTGTCGAGGCTCGGCCGGTGCCTTGGCCTCATGAACCGGGACTGATGCACCCATTAGTCTCGGTTCGTAACACGACCGGGACTAATGCAATATTCTGGCACATTTCAAAGCCCTATTTTCTACTAGTGTTTCTGACGACGCATCTTGTGACCGGAGCTCTAACACCCCCACCAGACATGTCGTCAGCCTGACCAGGGCCGTTGCATGAACCTTTGACGAATAGAGCTCGATGGCACGCATCGACGCTTCTTCATCTCATCAGGTTCCGTTTCTCAGCCCTTTTAGATCCGCATTACATCACCGGAGTTTGCGGAGTTCATCACCGTTCACCGGAGTTCATACCTTCTGTTTGAAAAGAAATCCCTCTTGATTTGGAAACACTAGCAAAATTTAATGGTACTTAGATTCACATCTGTCTTGTATCTCAAGTTGGTGCTTCTTCCTCAAAATCAATACACAACCCGCTAGTTCTTCCATGACTACTTTTAGGGTTAGTAAATATTTCAAATTTAATTTTCGCCGGTAGATCCAGAAATGTAACTGTAACTTGTGAAACTTGTTTTCCCACACCTTTTAGTATTTTCAATATTCACTATGCTCTTGACCAGCTACGATGCGTCCGGCTCAACCTGGAAAATATAGCCCGCCATTTTCATCACCTAGGGTGCCTTATTCCTTTCACCCAAAGCAGATTTATAATGCATTGATGGCCCGCCAAGTAATATTGTCGTCTTATAACCATGACTGACTTGTCATATAGCACTTATGCGGGTTATCATGGCACTTTAATCCGCCATGACCTTATTTTTAGTCCACATCCTTTTGACCTCCATCATGACTAAGGCTCCCTCTTCCTGCGATTGAGTAGCCTCTGGAGTCACCGAGCTCATGATTAACGACTATGTAACTATGGGGGTGTTACCGGATTGAGTAGTAGATGGACCATGTCTTGAACTCGGAGGTGTCTCCATCAAGAGACGGAGAGATGCAGTTTTTCCCTCAGCTGTTCTACCCAGCCATCCCAAAGATTGGAACCGCACTTGGTTCTACTGCACATACACCGATCTGGCTGAAGAGAATCCCTTGCCGGGTTATTGCCCTTAGCGGATCAGCACCACTACTGAACTTCCAAAACAGTTAACTGCCATAGAGCACGCTCAATATGCTTCCACATTTTCAAAGATCCGAGCCTTAATATCCAATGGGTTAACCGGAGTCGACTTGACCCACTATTGGGTTTCCTGGAGAATTTTGCTGCTGAGCCGATGTGATGGCTTATTGTGTCATTATACTGGCAATGTTAATGATCGTCAATTCTATAATCGGACACTATGTGTGACCATAGATCTTCTTTATTTCTTCCATGTGTTACCCTTATACAGCCACTTGCTTAACTTGTCTGACTTTAATTCCCAAGAAACATCTCCATCATCTGGCGACTCAACCGGCACTCAGCTACCCTCTTTCATTGTTAACCCTGGGTAAGAACTTTACCCTTGTGAGTGTCTAAAATTTGTTCTCATGCGCTCATAAACTTGTTTGTTCGTTTCACAGGGCTAAGGAAAAAACGAGCAAGAAACAGAAAGTGAGCATCTCTTCCAAGATCCCCTAAGTCTCTGCGCCGGAAAAAGAGGCGTTGAAGGCCCCTAAGGCCCCAATCCAAAGTTCGGAAGATCCTATTTCCCACCAGAACAACCCTCTTCCCAGCTGATGAAGTCTTTCCTGAATCCGTGGACACTGATGCTGACGCTACCAACATTGGCGACCATCCAAGTCCATTTCCTCTCCAACCAACTGAAGAGAAACCCTCAGAGAAATCTGATGCTGATGTTGTCATCACAGGGGCAGGTTATAAACCCCCAGGGGCTTCAACATACTGGCTAGGCATAAACAAGAGCCACCTTCACTGGAGAAAAACAAAGCCAAACTAGAGATGCCAAATTATGCATATTTTAGTGCCAGTGATCTGCATGCCGGTTACCTAAACCATCTTCACACAAGTCGTGATATGGAAGCCGGTTTAGTAAACATGATGAAGCAGAATTATGAGGTATGAAATTTAACCCATTTCCGTCTCATAGATATATACTCTTGAAGCCCCAAAGGGTCGGCTTATCTTGAAAAGGTGAGCCGGGTCTTCGAGTAATAACTTTGAAACAATCCGTATGTAGCCCCCAAGAGCTGGCTTATCTTGAAAAGGTGAGCCGGGTCTTCCAAAAATAACATTGAAAGAATCCGTATGTAGCCCCCAAGAGCCGGCTTATCCTGAAAGGATGAGCTGAGTCATGCTATACTTTGAATTGATCTACATTAGCCCCCAAGTGCCAAGTGTATTTCTTGCAATGTGCTTGGGACTTGAATAATTGAATCATAAGAAAAACCTGTTGAATAATGTTTTGCTAACATACTCTCAAATCCTTCATGTAGGAGGTGCTTAATTTGAAGGAGTGGCGTCGTGGCAACTTAAGGGAAAGCGTGGTGGCTCTGGAGGTAAGTGACAAGGCTGAAGAGAAGCTGAAATTTGCTTTACAAGATTTAGAAAAGATGAAAGAATACTTCTCTGCTGAACTGTCCATTCTTGAATCAGAAAAGATTGCATTGTTGAAGCGTGAAGAAGACACTTAAAAACAGCTAAAGACAGTTGCTTAAGAGCTTGCCAGCTTATAACAATAGATATCTCAGATGACAGCCGCCATCTTCGGTAAGTGTAAAAAGTTACTCTCCATTGAGATACCTTATCAATTAAGGTAGGCAAAAATGCTAAAGCTCATGCTCTTAATTATCTCTCATGTGCCAGGAGTGCCATCCTTGGCCAAAATATCTTGCTGAAACTGAAAGCCGTCTATGTGTTGACTGAGCAATTATACGTTGGGAGCCTGCGGATACTTGTAGCCGTATCTTCTGGAAGAAAATATCCACCACTCATCAAGATAGTTCTGGCTCATATATCGATCGTGCCATCTCAGATTCGAGAATTGAAACTATCAGCTGCCAGCTCCAGAGCTATTACTGCCAAGCTAGGCAAAGGCATGTCAATCAGATCTAGACCGGACTGAGATGGTTGGTGGGTATCCGTAGTATAACAATGATGGAACTGTCTTCAGCGAGAAAGAATTTTCAAGATGATTCAAAGACATGAGGCCACTAGCATGCAAACTTGCACAAGGGCTAGATTTGTTGAAGTATCAACCGACTTATGATAGCAACAATACTCATATCAAGGCGCCTTCTCATGCGGTTGTCGACTTAATTCCTCAGAGGTGTAAGCATATGTTTCCCCCTGACCTTGATCCTTCTATAATTCTTAATGATGAAGCCACTTTTGAGGCAATAACCAACAATGACTGGAATTCCGATAATCCCCAGATGATCGACGACGAAGAGCCGACACAGGTTGATCCGACACCTTCTACCTCACAGTGCAAGGGCGAGATTAATCCTGCTGATCATAATCCGGATGGCACTGAAGCTAGCTTAGAGTGATGTAACTCAAAAACGCCAGAGCCAGAAATTTGAAGAGCACAGCTGCGGCCTTGTAATAGCATAGTTTTAAAACAGTGTGATTTTGCCATGCCTTCGTGCATGCGTAACCAACTTTTATCCTGGCGGCTTAACCGCTGCAACCTTTATCAAACATGTGTATGCTTGATGTGAGTATGCCTCTTAATATTCGATGAAGGTTTAATCAGTAATAATTCATCAACTCCTTGGCTGGCGACTTACAGTTGTAAGCCTGAGCAATAAGTAATACTAAGCCGGATCGATTGTCATCCAAAAGCTTAGAACCTCCTCCTGAAAAATTCCTATATGGCAACAAACAAAAAAGATATACATGTATATTTGCAATTTTATAAGGCGGCTTTGAAAGCACAACCAGAATAAATCGACTCCGGTTTGTAAGTTTTTCTTTTGGTAAAACTCAAGGTTATTGCTTCAAATAATCTAGGCATGAACGGCTACAATCGCATGAGCCAGATCTCACGTGACATAAATCCATTGTTTTAACCTTAACTAGTTCACGGTCTAAAAAGGATTGATTGTTAAGAGTACGAATGGGCCACATAGTGGAGAAAACAACAACAGACATGTGAGTTTGTCCTAGCTCTCTATAAGCCGACTCTCTCGTGATATAAGTCGTTGTTTTAACTTTGACAAGTTCAGGGTCTTACTGAAAGATTGACTATCAGGCGTACGCCGGGTCACCTAGCGAAGTAGCAAGTTGCAAACAGGCAGGTTTAACTCAAATATGGCATGTAAGCCAGTAAAGAGGGTATGAAAGTTGAACTCATTGAGTTGGAAGCCCCCAAGTGACCTTAGGAAGAAAACAACTCTTTGTACCAAAATCGTTGGATGAAAACAATAGAGGCCCCGAATTATGTGGATGCCGAATTTATTATACTAATTATAAAAAAAGGTATATACAATGACAGAGGTACGTACATTGATGAGAGCCAATGACTCAAGTACAGTAAGGCTGAAGATGCGCAATGTTCCATGGCCTTCTTGACTGCACCTCGGAAGTACGCGATTTGTCACTCTCACGTACATACTTGAGATAATATGACCCATTATCGAGATTCTTGCTAACCACAAAAGGTTCTTCCCAAGGAGGTGACAACTTTTGCACATTAGTCTGATCTTGAATCAATCGGAGGACTAAGTCGCCCTCTTGAAACGTCCGTATTTTGAATCTGTGGCTATGATAGCGACACATATCTTGTTGGTAAATTGCCGAGCGGGCCGCTGCCAGATCACGCTCTTCATCCAAGGCATCAAGTGCATCCTGACGCCCCTTCTCATTATCAGTTTCGGCATAAGCCTCCACCCTGGGCGAGTCATGACGAATATCGCTGGGGAGAACTACTTCTGCACCATAAACCATGAAGAAAGGCGTGCAACCTATTGACATATTAGGGGTGTTTCTCATGCTCCAGAGAACTGAAGGAAGCTCCTCAACCCAACTTCCCGGTGTCCATTCCAAAGGAACCATAAGCCGGGGTTTGATTCCCCCACATAATGTCCTGGTTAGCACATTTTGCCTGACCATTAGACCATGGATGAGCCACTGAGGAAACATCAAGGCGGATGTGCTCGCTCAAACGGAATTCCTCCATAGAGCCTTCAAACAAATTAGTCCCATTATCAGTGATTATACTATGAGGATAGACGAAGCCAAAGATCAGTTTTTTGATGAACTGAACTGTAGTCACTGCGTCACATTTGCTAACTGGCTTTGCTTCAATCTAGTTAGTAAACTTATTAACCGCTACCAAAAAGTGGGTCTTCTTGTCTTTAGACCTCTTAAATGGTCCAACCATATCAAGCCCCCAGACCGCACATCTCACACCCTATGTTTATATCACTTTCCTATGCTTGGATTTACAAAATTTGGAGCCAATTAAAACTTTTTCAGTACATGAGCTTGTTTGAATTGTTGATTGTTTGATTGTTTGGTTGACTATGCTTGGCACTCTTAGGTTCTACTCCTCTCCATATTCATCTTCCTTGGCCCAAACATTTAGGCCAGTGAACATGCCATGTGAATAGTACCCAAAACTATTTTTATCAAAATTTATTTTGACCAAAAAGAATTTATTCAAATTAGGTTTTCAAAAAACCCCGAATTTGAGGTTTGCACTGCAAGTCCTCAAATTGGGTGGATCCTTTTTCTCCAAAGGCTTTATTTGAAACGTTATATATACAACGTCCCAAAACCACCAAATGTTAATTTTAAAGATTATTTTACTATTTAACTTAAAGGCTTTTTCTTAAGGCCAGAAATGGTTTTTCATAGGGAAGAATTATTTTAATGCTTTGAAAATATTTGAGAAAATTTAGGGAAACTCACTGGACATATATTTTCCATATATATGAGTTTCAACACGTGGTCATGTTCAAAATCATGCGCAAAACCCCTCAGATCCCTTTTTGTCCAAATCAAGCATTGGAAATATTTCTATAATAAATATTCTCAATAAATTCCATGAAAATTCCAGGAAGTCACAATTGACATATGTGACGAGCTTGCAAAGTTTCATCTCAATACCAATTGACTTGCTCCATCAAAATATTCCAAAACCCTCTCTATCCAGATTCAAATTTGAACAACTTTACATTGTGAAGTTTCTTCCCTTGATCCGAAACTTTGTGGACATGTTCTAGTCCCCAAATGATGATGCTACACTAAGTGGTGCATCAAGGAGATTAGCTTGGCATGACTAGATCTATAGGAATCTGATTCTGTTGATTTATAGGGTTTCACAAAGTAACTTTGTCAAGTTTCCTCAAATCCTCTCAAACTTGGTGATCCTCACTGTTTTTACCTTCTATTTAATCCTGTTAAATACCATGGCCAGTAAACCACATTTGCTTGCCACAAGCCCCATCAAACACCTTCTGCCAAAATGGTAAACCTCTATTTGACCCCCTTATACTGATGTCCTTGGTATCAAATTTTTACCATAGCATTCTAGTGTTGCATTTCACCTCCAGTAACTTTCCATGGCCAAGACTCAAAGGTTAAGTGGGGTAAAAACCCATTTAACTCCTCTCGACAACCTTTTTCTCTCTCTTCCTTGGCCTCTGTCCTTCTCCCTTTCCTCTCCAGTGCATCTAGTTCCTCAACCCTGATAGTTTTCTCCCCCTAGATCCCCTAGACACGGGAGGCCACGCAGAAGCTGCCAAGGGAATGCATTGGCACGCCAAAACGGTGCTCTGGAGCGTGCTACAGTGTGCATCCGTACTATTGGAGCCATCCAACCGAAGCCCCCGGCAGCCTTGGGACCTCAGGTCGTGTCCCCCGAGATGACCTCGGCGTCCGTGTCATGCCACCTTGTCGGGCCCCTCCTCCCTCTCTCTCGAGCTGCCTCCCTCATGCGCGCCACGACCTCCTAGTTCGGCCAACCGGTGGCGTCACAAGCGCATGCTCCTACGCTCTCTCTCTTCTCTCGCGCGGGCCTAGACCAACCCCAGGAACGCCTCTGAGAAGCCCCATGAGCTCTCTCTCCCTCTTGCCTCGGCCCCGACCTCGCCGACACATGGGTCCATGGTGCTCTCTCACCCCCTCTATTTAAGCCACTCCCAAACCTCTCTTTCCACACTGCTGGCTTGCCTCACCCTTCAATCAACCCCTTCTTCACCCACTCCTCGCAAGAGTCGCCCAAGCTCGAGATCAAGCTTGACCACCGCTGCATCGGGCCACCGGAGTTCACACAGTAGGAAGCCCCTCCGTTCCCGTTCTCTCTTGATCTAAAACCCTACTTCCTCCTGACCCTTTCCCCCTTCTCCTCATGTTGACTATAGCAGGAGACGTCGAGTTCATCCTCCTTCGAAGCTCCGCCGCCTTTTCACCTCGTTGCTGGCGAATCCTTTAGTTCCGGCGACCCCCTCGACCTCCTCCCAATGTGTGGCAACCTCCTGAAGCCATTCCGGCCTTCGCCTTCCCTCTCCATGGACGGAGCTGCCGCCGGTGAGCTCCTCCACCCTCAGTTCTGAGGTGGGAGACAGACCCGACAGGGGGCCCCACCTGTCAGCCTCTCACCTGTCTCTCCCGCGTGTCTCTCTGGCCACTGGGCCCCGCCCTTCACGTTCAAAACCTGACGCATGCGCGGGCACCAGCGCGCCTGGCCTGGATGGCCACTAGGCCGGCCCAGCTCCTCGCCGCTTCTGCCCTAGGATGCTCAGGCCTTTTCTTTTCTTTTTTTTTTCTATTTTTGTGGGATTTTCCAAAAATCCCACAGGGTTAAATAAAAATCATTTTCCTAATATTTTTCCACCGTGAATCTTGTAATATTTTGTAGAATTTTATAGTGCCATTTGTGAAACATTTCAAAATTATTTAATGTATTGTTTTATTTTAAAACCCCTTTTTGGCATTTTTAGCCATTGTTAAAAATAATTTTGAAAACCTTTTTTCACCCCAAAACCATAGACAAATATTCTTAGCATAGTTTTTAGTATTTATTAGGGTAGGGTAGCATTTTAGTGGTGGACTTTTGTGCTCTCTTTTTGTGTGATGCTTATTATTATCGCTTTTTATCGCAACGATAGATTGCATTGTTGACAAGGGAGTTGGACCCGAAGACTTTGAAGACCCCGAAGACTTTGTTGAGCCAGGCAAGGAGCCCTTTGACCATGTTAAGAAACAATTTTCATGCATGTCATATAGCACCTTATTACTTGTTGTTGACCATGTGATGAGGTGACCACTTTGGTGGGATGCCTCCGTTACTTTTACCGTTGATACTTGCATCGTGCATGACCCTACCATCCTTATGAGGGTTGTGCGGGTGGGAGTAGTTAGATCGCTAATAGTTGCTACGCAAGTGGGATGGGAATATGCATGGTGTTGGAAACAAAATGATTTCAAAGACTTTTCGAAAACCCCGTCAGGTGCCTCTAATGACCAAGGGAGATGATGATGAGTTGGGTAATCACTTGAGAAAGAAGTGGTGTACCGAAACAAGTTGAGGGTGTGTTTTCGAAAATGGAGAGCTTTAAGATTTGATGACAGACTCAATCTTACATGCACAACCACGATACCCCTTATGGGATGGGGCCTTGTTGATTACCTTGATGGGTACTAGCGTAGAGCCCACATTACTAGTGGCGGGTGTGACGTGGTAACTCTTTTGTACGTGTCGTGGGAACGAACACCTATGGGCTCATGGAGACCCCTTTCGGTTTGGCAGAGGGGAGGATCGCACAAAGAGTCGGTCTGATAAATAGCATGTAGGGTTCTTTACCTAGGTTCAGGCCGCACGGATGTGTAAAACCCTACTCCTGCTTTTTTGTATTGAGAGTGTTCTTAGGGTTCTAGCTAGAGGAGCGCTATAGGCGGCTGCCACGTATGTGAGCTAGAAGGTCCAAAGAGTTGAAGAGTCAAAAGTCCTCTAATGTATAGCCCTGGGCCTCCTTTTATACTCCGAAGGGGATCCCAACAGTGGCGTACAATGCGTACAACAGGTGTACCGAGCTACAGTGCTATCATGCCTAACACTGACGGAGTAGGACAGGCGCATTTAATGCACCGTCAGGCATCTTTGGCCATCAGTGGGACGGGACGGGAGCCTGTCCTATCGGCGCCGCTTAGCTCCCTCCAACGTTGACACCGCGACACGCGTCCAGGTGGATTGACACCTGCCTTGTGCGCTGGCGGGGTCTTGTCGGGGCTTCGCCTTGTCGGAGCCTTGCTTTGCTTGGGGGTTCAATAGCCCTCCCGACAAGACCTTGCCGGTGGTCTTGACTTTCCTGTGTTGGTATCTGGCAAGTCCCTGCTAGGTCTTGCTGCGAGGGTGGCTACTACTGCCCGTGCACGAGTAAGGGGCACTGGAGAGCCCAAAATTCTTGTGCACCGACAGGAGCCCCCAGGCCTGGGCCACACACATCGTGAGATGTTGTTGGGTTAGGCCCAATCTGTGTGCGGGCATGCATGGCTGGGGCTTTGCAGTTGTGATCATTGCGCTCACTACGCTTCCCCACGACGCCATTGAATGCGGGACATGGGATACGTGCGCGACGTAGCCATTACGGCAGCGCGCCCGCAAAACGTTTCTATGTGAGCTTACTTCAGTAAAGAGACCGCCCCGTGCCTTCCCCATAAAAGAGGAAATTATAGATGCGCTGATCATTTACGTCTCGCCTTTCCCAATCTGAGAACCACCATCGTCTTCTTCCTGGAGCCCGAAACAAAGCCCCTCCCTCCCATCCACGCCCCTGATCTCTCTTCGTCCTTAGTCCCCACGTTCGTCACCACCATGTCGCCTAAAGCTAGCAAGGGCAAGGAAGAGGAGGCCGCCTCGGAGAACAAGATGGTGAGGATGCGGAAGGAGCACGTCGGCTTTCTGCCGGGGCTTAGCTTGGACATCCTGAGGAAGCAATACCGGTGGATGTGGGCGACGAGGACGATGGTGCATCCCACCACCTGCGTGAGTCCAGGCCCCTTCGGGGACGGCCCAGGCAAATACCCTTTCTTTGTCGATTACTTGTACTCTGGGCTCTCTCCCCCCTTTTCGGACTTCTTTAACGACCTCATGTTCACCTATGGCTTCCATATCTTGGATTTCACACCGAATGCCATTATGTCCATGCCAGTTTTCCCCCACCTCTATGAAAACTTTGCCGGAGTAGTCCCCAGCACCACTCATTTCCGCCACTACTTTCCCCCTCGCATCCAACTAGGCGGTGCCTTTTCCGGTGCCGTCACTTGGATTCCAAGTCCAGGAACCGAGGAGATCTACCCCGATGGGGCCTACTGTGATAGGTGGAACGAGTTGCGAGGTAGGTGGTGCTGGATTCGGGAGGAGAATGTCCTGCCCTTCTGCTTGTCGCGGCAGGCCAAAATGGTGCATGACGAGTACTGGGGTGCCGTCGACCCTAATGAGGAGAAACTTACTATCGCGACCACCAGGATCCTTCGCGTCAGGGATGCCGGCCTTTTTGTAAAGATGATAGGCGCCAATTTCCTTCGCTGGTGCATCGATCCCTTGTAGAACAAGGGGAGGACGGCTTGGGACTTCCAGAACGTGGCATACATTACGAGATTGTGCCTCAGTCTGAACCACAACCTGACCGTTATGCAGCATGGGGCCCTCTGCCAGAAGTTGTTCAAGAGCGCCCCGGTACCTGATCTGCCGGCAGGCATAGTCCTCCTGTGCAACAATGTTGCCTTAGGGAGAATTATTGCCATGATTCCGGTGTTCTACGCCCATAGCCTCGACGCGTCTTGGATCGATCCGCCTGCCGAGCATGTGCAAGAATTTTTCGATAATCTGGTGGAAAGAACCATCCGCGGGGAAGAGGGCCTCATCCGCGACACCACCGAGGAGGAGTTGGCATACATCGCCAGCAGGGCGGAGGAAGCAGATCTTGACGAGGAGTTCGGCAACGCCGAATTTTTGTAAGACGAAGTCAGTGAAGGGGAAATCCTGCCAGACGAAGGCCTTTCCGAAAAGGGCAGGACTGCCGGGGAGCAAGGCAGCACGTTCGCCTGGGGTTGTTTTGGCGAAGACGTAGACGAGGAGGAGCAGTTCGAGGAAGCCCCGTTCCTCGTGCAAGAGAAAAGGCACATCATGCGAAGCGCTGCCATCGGGCTCCCCGTCCGCCAAGCTTCTTCGAGCATCACATCTTTCGGCAAGGGGGCGATCGGCAAGGCCGCACGAGGGTAAAAAACCCACCAGCCCCACGCCTGCCGCGGCCAATCGACCTAGGAGAACCCCTCCACCTCCTCCCACGGGCACCACGCCAAAGGTCGCCTTCGACCTTTCCGCCCTTAGCTCGGGAGAAGAAGATGAGGTGTAAGAGTCCTTCCGCCTTTTTTAACTTTTCTGATTTCTGGTTTATACTTTACTCATTTGGTTCACTTGGTGTGCCTCCATAGCAATGCGGAAACACTGACGTAGTGGGTGGCGAAGAGGGCAAGGACCTCAATGGACGAGGGGTCATCGGCGAGTGCCTCGGGCGTGCCAAGGACAACCGCCGTCAATCCGGAGGCTAGCCCACGGCGGAGCCCTTGACTCAGCCCCCGATAGAGCCCCTGGCGTGAGCCCATCACTCACTTCCCGCTAGAAAGTGTCGGGGTGTGCATCTTTACTGCTGACATCAACGAACGTGTGCACGAGGAGGACGGCGGCAGAGAGAGCCACCAGCAACCGTCTCGGACATGCCGCCCCCATCATCTATGCCACCTTCTCTGGCAAGGACCTCCTTTAGCACACTTTGCCACGACGAGGGGGAGCCAGCAAGCACAGGCACCGGCGGGTCTTTGCCGGCAACCGTCGTTGATGTAGGTATTCCTTGTTATTTTCGTCTCTCCATTGTTTTTTGTCTTCTTGAACTTCCACCTAAACTTTGTTTGGCTGGTTTCCTTGGCCTCCAAACGTTCCCTTGATGGAGGGCATGGATGTCGACACCGTCATCGAGGACACCACCAGGGACGCTGTTGCCGAGACTGACAGGATCGCTGCCGAGGAGGCCACCAAGGGTGCTACCACCGGAGCCGCCAAGAATGCTGCCACTGAGACTGCCAGCGCTGAAGCCGCCAAGGCTGCGCAGGAAGAGGAGGCCGGCAAGAAGTCTACCGAGAACGTTAGTGGGGACGCCAGTGGTCGTACTGATATCATCCCTGCCACAGGAGTGTGAGGCGCTACACCGACCACTGAGCCCCCATCCTCCAGGGAGGCGGCCATCGAGGATCAACCGCCTCCTTCCGAAGCTCCTTCATCGAGCAGATACTTCAAGGTTGGCGACAACCTGTTCGTCAGCATTCCCGACATGGGAAACATGGGGGTGCCACTTGAAGGGGGAGCTCTCGTTCAGTTAGCCGTCACTACTGCCGGGCTCGACATCGTTGAAGAGCCAAGCTCCAGTAGAAAATCTCAAGAGGAGAAGCTCCTCCAGACTATGGCTGATAGCTTCCAAAAGCTTCGAGCGCTCCACCGTGCCCGGAAGGAGAAGCTGGACTCCTGGCCGGCAATCATGGAGGCCAACTTCCAGGAGCGCGTCGAGGAATCCTAGGCCTGGTTCTCCCAAGCCTCCCACGACTTGAAGTCTAGACAGACACATCTGAGTCACGGATGGAGCTACTTCATGTAGTAGTCCGATGCCAATCAAGCACAGGAAGAGGCCAAACAACTGGCCGCCACAGAGGATGCTCGCTTGACGGAGCATCGTGTCCTACTTGATGCCCATGAGGAGGACCTCACCGCTCGCAAGAAGGTGCTTGCCGAGAAGCTCCACGATAAGGAAGTGAAGCTCGAGGATCTCATCGCGTGGAGGACCCAGGAGCTGGAGCAGAAGCATAAGGAGGCGCTCGAGGCCCTAACCGGGGACCACACCATCAAGATGAAATGGGTCGTCGACACAGCTGAAGCTGCCGAGGCCGACAAGACCTTACAGGAGAAGCGAGTGAAGAAACTGGAGGCCGTTCTTGATGATCTCGGCAAGGAAGTCCGGTTGCTTGAGGCTGAAAGGGACATGATCGTCGCGAGCTTGATGGAGATGTAGGTCGCCATTTCTGACAGGACCAAGTAGCTCTCTTTGGCCAAGCAGTGCATGAGTGACCTGAATCTGAAGCTGGTCATGCTGACCAGGACCCTCGAGACTACCAAGGCCTAGGAGAGGGGTCTGGTCAAGGATCTCAATGACGAGAAGGAGTGGGTCAAGAGCGGCACCATTACTCACAACGACTATGTGCACGGAGTGTAGATCTGGACCGAAAAGCTCGTCGATATCGCGGAAAGGCTTGCCCAGCAGCTGACCACCATGGGCTTAGAAGGACCCACATATTCTACCGACGCCGGGGTGTCCACGAGCGCCAAGGTGACCATGTTCTTTGACAGCTTGCTTGGAGCCTTGGAGCAGCTCAACTCCGACCGGGCGTCCCACTTGGCCAGCAAGTCGCGTAATCTCTGCTAGGCCATGTTCCGCAAGGTGCTCGTCAAGGTGGCATATAAGAACCCCAACCTTAACCTCACCAACGTCCTCGACCACTTTCTGGAGGACACAAACGTCAAGGTGCTCGAGGAACTTGTTGCGCCCATCGTCGAGAGGGTAAGCTAGGTCAAGCGGGTTGAAGGCGATTGCCGGGATTAGCTGCCTCACTCCTCGCTGTCGCATATGTCAAAAACAATTTATTTTATGTTAGAACCTCGGCAAGGCCGATGTAATATTGCTCGTTCTGTTTTGAACAACTGTTATGTTATATTCCTTGCTCGATTTCTCTCTGTATGTATTCACTCTATGGTTGGATGGAAACTTGCCAACGCGCATATCTCTGCTGCTGGCAAAATTACCGTCAGCAAGAGACCCTGGTGCTTGTAGTGCAGCCACCTAGGCTGTTGAGCGGACTTGAAACAGAATAGGGGCACGGCCAATCGCAACTAGGTTCCCCCGCGTGCAGGTTTTCCATATAGACGTCGAGATCGCCCAAGGAAAATAACCTTACGGCAAAAATTTACTTGGGTTTTCTGCAACTTATATTTTTGTTGCCGTGCTCCCTCCGATAAGTTTTTTCGGGACGTCGCTCATAGGTAGCTGTACCACCATCCCCCGCGGCAAAGCTGCACGCGAGGTGTCCTTCTGTCCTTTGAGAAAAAGAAAGAAGAGAAACTATGGGTATGGAACCTTGGTGGTCCGTTAGCCCTTGCCGGGATTAAGTGCAATGCAACACTTCAGATAAACATGCACATAAGTAAATATGAGAATCAATCAGGATTGCGAAACACTTATCTTTATTTAACTACGCACAGGGTCTTAGCCTGGCTTTGTACCAAGGATTACATGCTTCAGCGGCAAGACTTGTACAAAAGGTGGTTGCCGAGGGAGGGCCCGAAACCACACCTCATGGGTAGAACTTGCGAAGATGTTCGATATTCCAGGAGTTGCTCACTAGGATGCCATATTCGGTCTCCAGGCGAACTGCGCCAGGCCTGGTGACTCGTACTACCCGATAAGGGCCTTCCCACTTTGGCGTCAACTTATTGGAATTCCTAGCGGATAGAACTCGCCAAAGAACAAGGTCGCCTTGCTCAAAACTTCTTGCATTAACTTTACGTCTTTGGTAATGGCGCAAAGCTTGCTCGTAGCGTGTAGCTCTCACAGCAGCCTGAAGACGGTCTTCCTCCAGGAGCGTAGCGTCGTCTTGCTCGAGGTCATCATAAGCGAGCACTCGAGGTGATCTGTATATGTGTTCCGTGGGGAGAACTACCTCCGCCCCATGGACAAGGGAGAAGGGTGTTTGGCTGGTAGCTCAATTTGGTGTCGTTTTGATTGACCAAAGAACCACCGGCAACTCATCAATCTAGTTCCTTCCGCACTTGTGCAGCCTGTCAAAAGTTTTGTGTTGAGGCCTCACAGCACTTCAGCATTAGCCCTTTCCGCTTGGTCGTTGCTCCTCGGGTGGGCAACGGAAGCAAAACTGATTCTGCTACCAAGGTCTTGGGCATACTGCATGAAGGTGCGACTCGTGAACTACGTGCCATTGTGAGTGATGATCCTCTTGGGAACACCACAACAGCAAACTAGTCCCTTGAAGAACTTGACGATTGAATGTGTTGTCACCTTTCTCACTGCTTCCACTTCCGCCCACTTTGTGAACTTGTCGATCGCAACGTACAAGTACTCAAAGACCTCGGCAGCGGGGGAAAGGGGCCCAAGATGTCAATCCCTCAGACCGAAAATGGCCAGGAGAGAGGGATCGTTTGAAGTACTTGAGCCGGTTGATGTAATCTCTTTGAATGAAACTGGCATGCTTCACACTTGGTTACTAATGTTGTTGCAACCTGGAGGGCACCGGGCCAATAGAAGCCTTGGAGGAATGCCTTCCCGACAAGTATACCTCCATGTATACCTCCATATACCTCCATGATCCAATGTGGGAGCCACATATACCTCCATGTATGTCTACCAACAGCCCCAGTCCGTCTTCCTAGGGAATGCGCTTGAGTTTCACACCGTTTGGCCTTTTTCTGTATAGGTCGTTGTCCTTGAACTAGTACATACTAGACCGGCGGGCTACTTTCTTAGCTTCCTCTTGTTCCGTGGGGAGTTCCTTTGTCTGAAGGAAACGTACGATGTGTTGTGCCCATGCTGGAGCCTGGGGCTCGACAGCAAGGACTAAAGGCATATCCTCTGCCGGCATAGCATTCGTCTCAACAGCAAATGCCTGAGGGCCTGCCGGAGCCTGTTGCACCCTGACAAGCCTGGCGGGAGCGTGCACTTCCACGGTAGGAGCCGGGGGCCTTGCCAGAGCACAGTTCTCATCGACAAGCCTGCCATTCTCTCTGGCAACCCTCTCGCCGGCGGCTTCTAGCAGCTCTACCGGGAATACTTGCCGGAACAAAACTTCCTTCTCTTCTCTTGTGCAGTTGATGGTGTTATGGAGGGTTGATTTAGTTGGAGCACGAAAGTTCCCGGTTCCATAGGTAACTTAAGGGCAACACACTTTGACAGGCCATCGACAACGCTGTTCTCTACACATGGAACATGCTCCATTTGCAGGCCGTCAAAACGCTCTTCGAACTTCCTCACTTCATCTACATAGGCTTCCATCAATGGGCTCTGGTAATTTCTGTTCACTTGCCCGATGACAAGTTGAGAATCACCCCTGACAATAAGTTTCTTGATCCCAAGGTTCTACCGTGATCCTGAGACCGACAAGGAGCCCTTCATACTCAGCAGTGTTGTTCCTTGATCTCGCCCGGGGAAAGTGCATTTGGACCACATATCTAATGTGCTCTCCGGTGGTTGCAACAAGTAACACACCGGCACTGGTGCCTTGCAGCGAGTAGGCTCCATCAAAATACATGATCCATTCTCGATCAGTTTCCTTGCCGGGGAGAGTTGGCTCTGGAATCTCTTCATCGGGCGTTGGGGTCCATTTTGCAATGAACTCCGCCAAGGCCTTGCTCTGAATGGTTGAAGTGATTTCAAACTTAAGACCAAAGCTTGATAGTTCCAAACCCCACTCCACAATCCTGCCAGTAGCTTCTGGGTTCTGCAAGATCCGCTGTAGCGGGAAGCAAGTGACAATGGTGATCTCATGTGCTTGGAAGTAGTGGTGCAGCTTCCTCGAGGCCATAAGAAGGCAGAAGAGCAACTTTTGCATGCTAGAATACCTTGATGTAGGCCCCCTGCAACAAGGAGCTGAGAAAATAAACTGGTCGCTGCACCACCTTCTTCTTCTGAATTGCTTCATTCAACTGCGCGGACCCTCCTTTGTCGGCACCAGGCCCTGCTGGGGAATGTCCTGGCTCGTCACTTGGCGGTCCCACCATTGCCGCAACTTCTTCATCAACTTCTCTTTTGGCCACTAGTGCAGCACTCACCACCTGATTTGTTACCGCCAGATACAGCAACAAGGGCTCTTTTGGTCTTGGTGTGATTAGGATTGGCCGAGAGGAAAGGTACTTCTTAAAATCCTGCAGCACTGCCTTCGCTTTCGGAGTCCATTTCATTGGACCTTCCTTATTCAAGATTTTGAAAAAGGGTAGGGCACGCTCAGTAGATTTTGAGATGAACCTACTCAGAGCAGCAACACATCCAGTAAGATGTCGAACATCTTTGACTCGTCTTGGTGCTTCAATTTTCTCAATTGCTTTGATCTTGTCGGTATTTGCTTCCATTCCTCATTCAGATACAAAGAACCCGAGAAGCTTGCCAGATGGGATGCCGAACACACACTTCTCAGGATTGAGCTTCATGTTTATCTTGCGCAGGTTGGCAAATATCTCTTCTAGGTCTGATATAATCGTAGCCTTGTCCTTGGTTTTGACCACTATGTCATCCATATAAGCCTCCATATTTCTATGTAGATGGGGCTCAAAACCAATCTGGACCGCTCTCACAAAGGTTGAACCAGCACTTTTCAACCCAAAAGCCATACGCAAAAAGCAATACGTACCACATGGGGTGATAAATGCGGTCTTCTCTTCGTCTTCTTGGCCATAAAAATCTGATGGTAAACGGAATAGGCGTCAAGGAAAAACAACAGATTGCAACCGGCGGTGGGGTCCACAATTTGGTCGATGCGCAGCAAGGGAAAATGATCTTTGGGGTAGGCTTTGTCGATGTCTGTGAAATCAATGCACATCCTCCATTTTCCATTCGCCTTGCACACTACGACCGGGTTAGCCAACCATGTTGGATGGAGTACTCCTCTAATCAAGCCAGTTGCCTCTAGTTTCTTAATCTCTTCGGCAATAAACTGTTGCCGCTCCAAAGCTTGCTTCTGGGCCTACTGCTTGACGGGCCGCGCGTGTGGGAGGATGGCAACGTGGTGCTCAATCACCTCCCTAGGAACACCGGGGATATCAAATGGTTGCCATGCAAACACATCAACATTCGCCCGCAGGAAGGCGACAAGTGCGCTTTCCTATTTGTCATCCAGGATGGAACTTATGGTGAAAGTCCCCCAGTGCCATCCTCCTTGGTGGGTACCTTCTTGGTCTCTAGCGGAGCAGCCTTGGACTTTTTGCTCTTGCCGGTGGATCTCTCTGGAACATCGTCAACGGGAGCGCAACGCTCCGAGGAGGTGCGCTTGCCGGAATGTGCACCAAGACCTTGCCGGTCTTCTTCCCCCCGAGAGCTTCAGCGGCAGGAGCAAGTGCCTTGGCGGCAGGTGCTGCGACTGCACCCCGATAGAATTGGTCAGCACAGATAAGTGCACTTTCGTTGTCAGAGTTGATGGTGATGACGCTCATTGGCCCGGGCATCTTTAGCTCGTTGTGAGCGAATTGGGTGGCCGCCATGAACATGGCCAATGTTGGGCGACCAAGAATGCCGTTGTACGTCAACGAGATCTTGGCGATGTCAAAAACGATCTTCTTCGTTCTGAAATTGATATCGCTGCAAAACGTCACCGATAGTGTGTCGTTTCCCTTCGGTTGAGTTCTTCCTGAATTGACCCCTTGAAAAGTGCCTGTTGGCTTGAGATCTTCATCTGGAATTTGCAGCCTCCGGATGACATCTGGTGAGATCAGGTTCAGGCTGGCCCCATTGTCGACTAACATCTTCGTCACCTTGAGGTTGCGGATTATTGGCGAAACCAACAACGGCAGGCACCCAACCGCAGTTACGCGATCGGGGTGGTCCTCGGCGTCGAACATGATAGGAGTGTTGCACCATTTCAGAGGTCTCTGTGGACCGATAGAGGGCTCTGCCGCATTAACCTCGTGTGCCCATTTTTTGGCTTGGCGGTAAGAGGAATGCGATGAGGCACCTCCCTCAATGCACATCATCTTTGTAGCCTTATGAAACTCATGCTCACTGGAATCGTTGTCCTCTTCCACGTCATCATCATCTCCCTCTTGTTTGTTGCGCTCGCGGGCGGACCGGTCTTTTTGTTGCTTGGGCTTGCCGCGGTGACCTCCTCGGCCAACATGCTTCTTCGTGGACCCCTCAGCACCATCCTCGCCCTTCTCCTTGTCTCGCCTCTTGTACTCGGCCTTCTGCTTCTCGGCAAGCTCTTGAACTTGCTGGTAGTCTTGGAGATCGTGGCCCCTGGTGTGATGGATCTTGCAATACTACTTACCGAAGTCTTCCGGTTTGCCGACAGCCACTAGGGCGTGGCAGGAGGCGAACCCGGCAACATCATTGCTGGGGTCATGAACCTTGCCCTCCTTAGCGGCGCCGTGGTTGCCGCATCCCTACGCCAATGTGTACGGTCTTGCCCTTGCGCTTCTTGTTCCGCCGCTGGCCCATCCTTGTTAGGGCAGAGGTGTCTTCATCTTCGGAGTCGACCCGTGCGCCAATGTGTTCATCGGGGAGTCTCGTCCCTTCTTTAGCCCGAGCACATTTGTCTGCCAAAGCATAAAGCTCGGCGACGTCCTTGACTCTGTTCATCGCCAGCTCTTCTTGCATCCCGCGGTTGCGCACGTTCTGATGGAACACGCTGATAATAGCGACATGATGAACGTCTGGGATGTTGTGATGCATGCGGCTGAACCTTTGGATGTACTTGCATAAAGTTTCGCCCTCCTTCTGAGGGATGATGTGTGGATCACTTTCCTGACCAGGAGCTTGATGACCTCCCGTGAAGGTGCCAACAAACTCATGGCATAGGTCCGCCCAGGAGGTAATGGACCCCTCTGGCAAGTGCATCAACCACGACCTGACGTTGGGCTTAAGCACCAACGGGAAGTAGTTGGCGAGTATCTTGTCGTCGCGATCTCTGGTAAACGCTGGACAACCCACCTCATAAGGTAGGCTGGCAGGATACCCTAGCATAGACTTGTCCACAGTGGGCCCCGCGCATCTATCACACTAGAGGCGCACTTCTCGCCTCTGCTCGATCGTAGTTTGAGCGTCTTCCCTGAAACGTTCCCAAAGAACTTGACTCTGATCGCGACATGTCCATGGGTTGGACGACGCCATAGAGTAGCCGTCATAAGCGTCGGTCCATCAAGTCAACGACCAAAGATGTTGCTCTAGGGGAGAGTGCACCAAAGTCTCACCGCCTCTGGCCCTCTCTCCACTTGCGTGAGCCGACTCGGTGGTCCGGAACTTATCTATGAGGCTGAGGAGGCTCTCAATGGTGGCTCTCCATTCGCCAAGCTTCTCCGTGGCAGGACGGAAGTTTAGGAGTAGCTTTGCCCATGCCATTGCTTCCTCCGATGTGGTCGGCTGTGAACAGTGGGAGGAACGTGAGGTGCTTTGACTTCTAACCATGTTAGAAGGATCACCGCCGTGGTCCCTCGTCGGCATGCCACTTCCGCTTGCATGCTAGCGAGCATGCTGGTCCCGCGCATCTTGGGAATGACGCGCAGGAGCTTTTTCATGGAGGCATTGAGAATTGCGGGTGCCATGGTGCGGCTCTCCATGCGCGTCCTAAGAAGGTCGCGACATAGGCGTCGTTGTTGGTGACTTGGAGGATACTCTTTCGCCCCCGAAGTTCGTCGTACCACCAGTAGGCGGTATTGCTCCCTCCTGGGGCACAGGGGTGCGGGGGTTCGCACCGCCACCATGGGCATCACCGCAGCGAGTGTCGCCGCTTGCTTGGCCTTGGTCACCGGAATGTCATGGAAGTTCCGAACCTCCTCCTCCTCCTCTTCTTCCACCTGCGTCTATGGTGTCCCCTGTCTGCACAAATACATGGACAACAGACGCGGATGGGCCAAATGCCGTCAGGCCCTTCTTCTTGGGGGCCATGGCGATGGTGAGCATGAGAAAACTGGCGCGTTGATTACCAGAACGGGTCCTCATGACCTAAATCCCTCCAACCTGGCACGCCAAAGATGTCATGGGAACGAACACTCATGGGATCATGGAGACCCCTTTCGGTTCAGCAGGGGGGAAGGATCTCACAAAGAGCCGGTCTGATGAACAACACATGTGGATCTTTACCCAGGTTCGGGCCGCACGGATGCGTAAAACCCTACTCCTGCTTTGTTGTATCGAGAGTGTTCTTAGGGTTTTAGCTACAGGAGCGCTATGGGTGGCTTCCACATATGTGAGCTAGAAGGTCCCAAATGTCGAAGTGTCAAAAGTCCTCTACCGTATCGCCATGGGCTTCCTTTTATACTCCGAAGGGGATCCCAACAATGGCGTACAGTGCATACACGGGGTGTACAGAGCTACAGTGCTATCATACCTAACACTGATGGAGTAGGACAGACACATTTAATGCACCGTTAGGCATCTATGTTCGTCAGTGGTATGGGACGGGAGCCCGTCCCAGCGGCGTCGCTTAGGTCCCTCTAACATTGACGCCGCGACACACGTCCAGGTGGATTGACACCTGCCCTATGCGCTGGCGGGGTCTTGCCGGGGCTTCGGGTTGTCGGAGCCTTGATTCGCCTAGGGCTTCAATAGCCCTCCCGGCAAGACCTTGTCGGTGGTCTTGATTTTCCTGTGTTGGTATCTGGCAAGTCCCTGCTAGGCCTTGCTGTGAGGGTGGGTACTACTACCCATGCACGAATAAGGGGCACTGGAGAGCCCAATACTCTAGTGCACCGACAATATGGGGTCGTTCCGGTATGGACGATCATGCGTTGTCTTCACAAGCACCGGGCACACTGTTGGTCCCTTCATGGATGGTACAATCTGGAGCGAGGCTCATATGATGTACATCATGAGGGCTGGGTACCAATCCAGTGGACTCTTTGTTTAGTATCGTTAGGGGAAAGGCATTGTTCGGGTGCTTGCCTCGGGTATGATATACACCTCGAGTTGTGGATGACACAGAAGTTCCCCGAGTCTTGTGGGTAAAGTGTGCAACCTCTGCAGAGTGTAAAACTATTCGAATAGCCATGTGCATGGTCATGGATAGTTGGAGTTCCTGCTTAAACTACGTCCGATGTTTTCACAAACTTGGTGTGCGTGTGTGGATGATAGAGAGATGATACTTGAGATAAGTCAGATGACTTGGCTTGATGACTAAACATGAGATGTCCAACCCCCTGTTTATGATGATATATATAACATGTTCATATGGATATCGGCCAACTGTTGATGCATGCTTACATAGTTACTTGATCATGTCATTGCATTAAAAATTAGCTTTCTGCAAAATACCTACTTTGTGTTATGTCATGCATTGTTATTGCCTTGTTACAACATGGGTTGCTTGCGAGTACATTCAAAGTACTCATTGGCTTGCCACTGGTTATTTAATTGGCCAGGCATGGAAGAACAGGAGTATGGTGAAGAGTTTGTTAGTGACGAACATGCGAACTAGGACGCTTCCCAGTCAGTATGCCTGTAGGTTTAAGGCAGATGGCATGGGTTCACCCTTTCGTCCAAGATTTCCACTTCTTGTTATGTTTTAGTGTTTGGCCCTTGTGGGCCTACCTATGTAATACTTGACCTCCATGGTCTTTATTTGTGTAGGACTTTATGTAAGGATGTAAGACTCTTGTTATCCAGCTTCTGTGTGTTCACTGAGCATTGATCTCTAGGATCACTGTACACGTGCGTTCGGTGATCACGAGTTATGAGTCGGGGTCCCCACAGCAAACGTCCAAGTGATTGGAATCATCCGCAATTCTTGAGCCAGTACATGATCTCATCGTGCAAACTTCTAACACCCACCAAACTTACTAACGATATCTTGAGCGTCTGCATGAGCTTTTAACTAGTAAAACCCATGTCGGAAAGCCTTGGGTACTAGAGATTTAGACTCGACATGATCACCACAATCGCCCCCATGTATCTCGTGCAAGATTTCTCTACCTTCCGTAGTGAAACACAATGTTGAAAAATGCAACTGGCACTACATTTATGTAACTCGCCACGGAGAATAATCATAGACTTAGATCACCTCACAATTTGCCGTGCTAAAGTCTCATCCTCGGGTAACACACCACGAGTCATAGAAGCTAGATAAGGCATATTCTCGTTAGGAATAATATGAAGATCTTCCACCAACTGTCCCTCCGGGTCAGGTATAGCAATATGTTCCTCGGAAGGTAACTTGATCGACGGATTATGCAACACATCAAGGAATACATTAGGTAGCACCGACTTATGTTGAAACCCAATCCGGGATAATGCATCAGCCGCCTCATTCTTCCGTCTATCAATGCGATCCACTTGATAACCCTTAAAGTGACCAGCAATGTTGTCAACCACCTGGGGGTAACCATACGAGGGTCTTTAGAATCCCACGTACCTGAAACTTGCTGAGCCACAAGGTTTGAGTTGCCCAGACATTTGATCGTGCTCAAATTCATCTTCTTAGCCATACGTAGCCCATGGACCAAAGTTGCATACTCAGCGGCATTATTGGTGCAAGGGAACATTAACCGTAAGACATAGCAAAAATTTATCACCCCATGGTGAGGTTAAAACAATTCCAGCCCCTGAACCTTCCAATTGCCTGTATCCGACAAAATGGATTGTCCAGTATGTGTTATCAGGCTGCTCCTCGGGTCCTTGACACTCTGTCCAATCATTGATGAAATCCACTAGGTCTTGGGACTTGATAGCTGTCCGGGGTACATGCTTCAAATTATGAGGCCCAAGCTCAATTGCTCATTTAGCAACCCGGCCGGTGGCCTCCCTGTTTTAAATGATATCCCCCAATGGAGCAAAGCTGACCACCGTGATTGGATGCCCAAGAAAATAATGTTTTAGCTTGCGACTCACCATAAACACCCCAAAAACCATCTTCTGCCAATGCGGATATCTTTGCTTGGACTCAGCCAAAACGTTACTAACATAATAAGCCAACTGCTGGACTGGGTACTCCTTGCATGCCTCCTTGTGCTCCACGACAACTATTGCGCTGCCGGCTCTGTTATTAACCACCAGGTACAGGAGCAAAGCCTCTTTGTGTATGGGAGCAGCCAATATGGGCGGCTCAACTAACTTTTTTTAAGCACCTCAAACACATCACTCGTAGCACCACTCCAGACAAAGTGATCTATCTTCTTCATCATTTGATATAAAAGGGATGGCCTTCTCTCCCAGGCGACTTATGAACCAGCTTAAAGCAGTGATACGGCCCGCCAAGCATTGAACATCATTAATAGATGCTGGTTTAGAAAGCAAAGTAATACCCTTTATTTTCTCCGGGTTAGGCTTGGTGCCTTGCTCTGAGACCAGAAAACCTAAGAGTTTACCTGCAAGCACACCAAAAACACACTTGGCCGGGTTAAGCACCAACTTGTAGACCCGGAGGTTATCGAATGCCTCTTTCAAATCGGCAAGCAGTGTCTCTTTCTTCCTGGACTTGACCACAATGTCATCCACATAAACATGAACGTTGCGCCCAATGTGAACATGGAGACAAATCTGAACACAACGCTGGTAAGTCGCCTGAGCACTTTTGAGTCCATAAGGCATATACATGTAATAGAAATCCCCAAAGGGTGTTATGAATGATGTCTTCTCCTGGTCTTTAACCACCATCTTGATCTGATGATAACCCGAATAAGCATCCAGGAAACATAAACTCTCACAACCGATAGTCGCGTCAATGATCTGGTTGATACGGGGGAGAGCAAACGGATCAACCAGACAAGCCTTGTTAAGGTCTGTGTAGTCCACACACATACGCCACGTGTCGTTCTTCTTAAGGATGAGCATAGGGTTAGCCAACCACTACGTGTGAAAAACCTCCACGATAACCCAACTGCTAAGAGCTGTGCTATCTCTTCTCCTATAGCTTTCCATCGCTCCTCATTGAAACGATGGAGGAACTATTTAACCGGCTTAAACTTAGGATCCACATTAAGATGGTGCTCAACAAATTCTCTCGGTACACCTGGCATGTCAGAGGGTTTCCATGCGAAGATGTCCCTATTCTCACAGATGAATTCGATGAGCGCACTTTCCTATTTGGGGTCCATATTAGCCCCCACAGTGAACTGCTGCGATGAGTCGCTAGGGGCAAAGTCCACCAACTTGGTATCCTCGGCCATGAACTTCAGGGACGGGTCAGACTCTGTTCTTGGTTTCTTCAACGGGTCATATCCATCGTGTCAACATTATCTTCATAGAATTTGTGCTCCGTGTCAGCATAGCATGTCTCTACATATGCAGCATCACCTTCCTCACACTCCAGAGCAATTTGTTGATCATCGTGCACCATAATCTTCCCTTTTAGTGCTGACATCTTAAGCTATAGATAAACATAACATGGCCAAGCCATGAACTTAGCATAAGCCGGCCGTCCAAACAAAGCATGATAAGGGCTCTCGATCCTGACCACTTCAAACCACAAGGTCTCTACCTTGTAATTGTAATCATCACCAAAAGTCACCTCGAGAGAAATTTTGCCCAATGGGTATGCTGACTTTCCAGGCACTACTACGTGAAACACCGTGGATGACGGCTTAAGACTCTTGTTTGTTAGATTCATCTGGCAAAAAGTGTCATAGTATAGGATGTTGATGCTGCTACCACCGCCCATCAGCACCTTGGTGAATTTGTAACCTCCTACTTGAGGGGCAACCACAAGGGCTAAATGACCCGGATCATCGACCCGCGGCGTGTGATTAGCCCTGCTCCAATATATTGTGTGCTCTGACCATTTTAATAACAATGGGACCGCCTGCGTTGCTACATGAACCACCTTCCTGCGGATTTTCTGGTCACATTTGCAAAGGCACGTAGTAAAGACATGATATTGACCTCCATTAAGCTGCTATGGGTTACTCTGATACCCTGACTAACTGTTTTACTGTTGATTTCCATTACCGAACTTCTGGTTGTGGCCACCCTGATTGCCTTGACCCTAATAACCCGAGTTTGAGCCGCCTCCACCGAAGCCTGATCCGCGAGAGCCGAATCCTGACCCGCAAGGTGGTCCATTGCCATTACCATGATTCTAGTTAATGTTATAATTCCTGATTTCTCGCGTGATATAACAATCCTTCCAAGCATGAGTAGACTGCTTGTTGGGGAGGCTGTACTTTGGGCAGGGTCGTTAAGCATTGCCTCAATGTTGAAAGGCTTGGATTTTCCAAAAGGCGGTATTCCATTACCCTTGGCACGGTTATTTCCAGTGTTGGTATTGGCCACCAAATCTGACCCACCATCTGGGTGTTTCCGATTCTCACCATTGTGCGGGTTATTATTTCCTGCCACATGTTGTTGCTGATCCTTACCATTGCCATTCTTTTTACCCTTCGCATATTTCTCATCATCAAAACCAGGGTCCTTTGTGCTCTCAGAATCTTCATATTTAGTGAGATCCACCATGATCTCGCCCATGTCCTAGCAGGAGCGCTTGAGCCACCCGAGCTTCTGCTTAAGGGGCGTGAAATGACAGTTTTTCTCTAGAATCAAGGGAGCCCGAGCCGCTGTGATGTTATCAGATGGGTGGATAATGGTTGAGACCCGCCGTACCTAATTGTGGAATGACTCATCCTCGCGTTGTACACAATGATCTAAATCCATGAACATCACACGCTGCTTGCACGTCCCCTGAAAATTCACCTTAGCCGAGGAGTTGATAGTATTTGGAGGCAGGCTCTTTAACAAGGTACGAGCCGACCCTTCCAACAATATTATAAAATACTTTGCATAGACCGCGTCACTAACATCCAACATCTCCATGGCTATCTCATAACTTTCAATCCAGGCTTCCGGAGGAAGATCGGCTGTGTAATTAGGCACCTTGCGCAGACCCTTAAAATCCTTCGGCAGATGCTCGTTTCTCAGAGCCGCTACCCTATTCCTTGGCGCCCTACGACCCGGCTTACGGCTAATGGACCTGCTTCTGGAATGTGGAAAAGATTCCTAGGCTCATACAATATATGTAGGCGGGATTGATACCTCATCCCAAGAACTGCCTCGGAAGCGTTTTGATCTAAACTTAAGCGAAAAGTATGTGCCTTCAGATGTTCTGACTCGACATCCATCTGAACCTCCACTGCGTTGATATCCTCTCGGGCCTTGGACATCTGATCTTTTAGCCTTGCAATCCCTGCATTATGCTTTGCTTGATTTTTAGATGTGACCTCAGTTCCCATCAGAGTTGTCAACTCGTCCATCAAATCCAGCAGAACCTGAGTCGGCTGCCTGGCAGAGCTAGATCCCGACGGGTCAGTTGCCGTTGTTGTCACAGCCGCTGTGCTGTTAGGGGCTGGTGCGTGCCCGCCATGAATATGGCATCATGACTTGGTGTCTGATAGAGGTCCAGAATACGGTCACTGTCGGAATAGATCCTGAACCCGCCATCAAAATAACCCCCTAGACTGCCGTCGGGAAGCTGGTAAACTGATTTATTCTCTCCATATGAGGATTCGTATTTTGAGTAGATGACGGTTTCCCCTCTAGATGCAAAGTCCTCCGCAAGTTCCTCGCCTTGCATGAAGCCAACAAACACGTGCTTCTGGCCGACTTGAATCCGGGCGGGTTGCACGCACCGAGCCGGCTCGACGAGGTTGGTGCAGATGTCCATCTTGGGATTATATCCGCGATCTTTCCATTGAAGACATGAATTCCTCCGAAGGGGGCCTGGTACCCGTACTCGATTGAGTCAGCCACGGGGCCCCAGCCAGCGTCGTCGATGTAGAGCCTGCCGCAACGACTCTTAGTCATCCTGCCAACGATGTATCCCTTGATCCCTGGGAGAGAGCCCTTCGAGAACTCCAAACCATCGTGCCTCATCCCCACAGTGGGCGCCAACTGTCGTGGTTTTGTTATGGCAGATGCCCTAGTGAAAGGACTTAGAGGTGAGGCCATCCCTAGCATGACTAGCTCGAAGGCGTTGGTCGGGACGAAGGACACGAGTTTACCCTGGTTCGATCTCTCACAAAAGAGGTAGAAGCCTACGTCCTGCGTTGTGTTGTATTGATTGGGTATCGATTACAAGGGGTGGATTAGCTTGACCTAGCTCTCGATCAATTGTTTCCTACCCTAAGCCACCAAGGGACTCGCCTTTATATATAGGTCGAGGCCCCGTTATTACAAGAGTCCAGACCAGGTTGTACTTCGTAACCGATCTTGCCTCTAAGTCACCTTGCTTCCTCTCGCAAGCCACCTTCGGGTCACACACCGTTTTCTGGCTCTAGGCCTCCAGCCGGCCCACCTGGTAAGTCACCTCCAGGCTTGTCTTGAT
This sequence comes from Hordeum marinum, assembly GCA_022496015.1. Lineage (NCBI taxonomy): Eukaryota > Viridiplantae > Streptophyta > Magnoliopsida > Poales > Poaceae > Hordeum > Hordeum marinum. The sequence goes on from CM039673.1 coordinate 302,763,252, forward strand.
CTTTAGGCATGTTTAAGGCTTTATTGTTAAGTCGCTAACAACTTAACCTGGACCCTCCTGGGAGGGTTATATCGCGGGGTTATATCCCCAACAATGGAGATGTATCAACTCCCCAAGCTTAAACCCTTGCTTGTCCTCAAGCAATTCAGTTGACGAACTGAAAGCGATAAAGAAAACTTTTACTAACTCTTTTGTTCTTGTGTACATACATATGCTTAAGTAGCACCCAGGTTTTTAGAGAAGATTATGACTAACTATGTCAACAATAACTCTTAAAGATTATATTAACTCATATCAATGACATAAGAAACTAGCAAGCAATAATAAAATATCTCAAATGCAAACACTTTGTCGAAACAATCATGATATAATATGACAATAATGGTATCTCGCTAGCCCTTTCTGACACAAAAAACATAAATGCAGAGCACCTCCAAAGTTCAAGCAATGACTAGGAATTGTAATTCATGGTAGAAAAGATCCCGTCATGATGCATCCAACATTCACTATACGTAATGCACGAGGATGACAATAGTGCTCTCAGATCAGGCACTTATTTGAGAAGGTGATGACTCAACATAAAAGTAAATAGATAGTCCCTTCGTAGAGGGAAGAAGGGATTTGCAAAGGTGCCAGAGTTCAAAGCTTAAATAAGAGATAGTTATAATTTTTGGAGATACACCCTTCCTATCAACTTTACGACCAAGAGCTATCAATATCTTCCATGTTAAACAAATTAGCAGCGGTTCCCAAGCAGTAAAAGTAAAGGTTTACTCTCCCTCCACCAAAAAACACACTCCACACCTAGCCGAATCCATGCACTACTGCAGGATGCCGCTAACGTGACATTACAATCAGAGACCCTTTGACAATGCGATGCATGAATCACAAACAATATAGTTCAAGTTCTGTCGCCAATGACACGAACTGTGTGCGATGTAGGATCCATCAAATATGACTCAGAAAATATATGCATCTGCGATCTACGGCAGACATTTGACTTTTATAAATGTTTGTGATGAGGAGAAATGGCCCGAACGGCTAATCAAATATAGATGTGTGTGATGTATGATATATAGGTCGCTCATATGAACTGTTTGCAATGATATGTAGGAACACAAACGGTGCAGCATAACAAGGTGTATGTGATAGGCTTCAAACTATTTGATAATCAAAACTGTGTGCTATAATATTGGACAATGCATACGATTTGTTATTCTGAATTGTGTGCTCGACATGGCACATAATTCAAGAAACCAAATGTGTGCAATATTGGGAATGATCACTGACGAATCTGTATCCTTAACCGTTTGCGATGAGATCGAGAAGGTAGACAGAGTTAAGGAATAAATATGAGCAAATGACAACATGTTTAAGGATTACGATCTATTTTACTTCTTCTTGTTGTTTTTATATGGCCTCGCGCCATCATCTTGACATGGACGCTTCTTGCCGCTGACTGCTGAATTTTCATAGCCATCATCGTTGATGTCCTTGTCGTCGTCCTCATTGCTCAACCATTCCTCCTCATCATCATCATTGTCATCTTCTTCGTCTTTCAGAGGCTCCTTGTCATCCTCTTCCTTATCCAACCATTCCTCCTCATCCTCATCGTTGTTGTCTTCTTCGTCCTTCGGTGCCTCCTCGTCCGTCTGGTCATCATCTGATGTCTCTAGTGGCGGCGTCCGTTCTATGAGCCGGATAAACTGGAGGTCAGGGCTTGATGCTGGACTCATGGACGATGAGCGCGATGATTCTATGGTTGACCCCAGATTGGTGGAACTGTCGTCCTCACTATCGCTCGACACTGTTGCGCTACGTAATTAAACAACTGATGGGAAAGCGAGATTGCAGAGTGCTTGAAGTGTAGAGTGGCCAGTTGGGACGATGAAGATGGTGGCAACTGAACCATGGTGTGCAGACAAGAGGAATGGCTATTGAAGCGGGGGGTTTATGGATTGTATTGGCACCTTGGTAGGCGGTTAGATTTCTGATATAATCAACCACAATTTTGTGCACCCACTCTGTCGCTCTAAATTCCCGCTATTGTGCAGTTCTCAATATGCCAAATGTTTCATATGTGTACAGTTTAGGAGTTCACATGGTTCGCTAGATGCATTGTTTAACTACACACACACTTCTATGAAACACAACGGCTATGAAATAGTAAGCATTTAACATACGAAATTTGGTAAGCAATAGATGAGCTCGATGTATCGATTGACAATCAAACGAAACCCCTAATGGTCATTACAAACAGCGCATAGAAGATGGCTAATGCTACAACTACAACTATAGATGCAAGTTCCTTCTTATCTCTTGCTTTCATCTGTTGCCTCTGATTGATTCTTTCTTGCTTCATCGTAGTGATTGTACACTCTAGATTAGTCAGTTTCTTCTTCAGCTTTACATTATCTTCTGCAAGCTTGGTGGTAACACTCTGATCCCTGCCATGTCATTCATCATCCAGCCAGTTAAGAAAGGAAAAAAACGACATATCCGTGTGAATGTTAAATAATCAGGATGACTGGGGGCATTAACTGAACTTAAGGGATGAACTTATCACTAACCTCTAAGGGGTAACCGAGAAACTGTCTGCCAGTGTCAGATCCCTCCGTGCATACACGTCGAGAGGGAGTGTGTCCATGCACATAACTCAGCTTTTGGTACTTCTCAATGGCACAAAAGTCGGAATCAAAGTCATGTTGCGGGAGTCTACTGGAGTCAAACTTTGATCCAGCATTTGATCGATTTCCTGTGTGTGTATCATGCTAAAAAGATGAGGAATGATTAGGACCTGACAAGATGATTCGGATACGTAGTACACCAGCCTCCTGGTGACCTTAGGAAAGTGCTCGGCGGTGACCACCGTTATGGTTGCGCTACCACTGGCGCTGCCAAGGGCGACTATACGAACCGGTGCAGCCGCACTGAAACCATCAGCACTACCCGTCCGCATTTCCCCAATGTCAGCACCACCCTAGGGAATTTGGGCACTAGGCATTTTGAAGATATTTAGAGATTCGGGGAAGACGACGAAACTATGGGGATCTGATGATAATGGTCAGGCGAACTATTTATTGCATTTTTTCGTATACCGCACACGTTTTCCCAAATCAAATCGTGTGAGATAGAACATGCGAGATACATGGTTTCCATAACACGTCTGTTTGTGATGTGCTTCCCAATACATATGGGTGTGGTAAACAACTACTCTCCAAACGCCCCTTTGGGGACCCCAACTCATAAGTCGTGATTACCGAATGTACATGCACAGTGATCCCAGAGATCAATGCTCACTGAACACACAAAAACTGAATAACAAGAGTCTTACATCCATTACATACCGTTTGTGCTCAAATTTGGCCTTTATGGCCAAGTCTTCAGAATCCCGCAACGGAAATCTTCAACGATAGCATGACCCATGCCATCTGCCTTAACCCTACATACATTTTGGCTGGGAAGTGTCCTAGCTTGCATGTTCGTCACCAGGGTAATCTTTATCATAACCTAATCTTTCATGCCCAGCCAATAAAATAACCAGTGGCAAGCCAATGAGTACTTTGAATGTACTCGCAAGCAACCCATGTTTGGAACAAAGGCAATAACAAAGCATGATATAGCACTAAGTAGGTAAGTTTTGCAGAAAGCTAGTTTTGAGTGCAATGACATGATCAAGTAACTTGCGTAAGCATTGCATCAACACTTGGTAGATATCCATATGAAAGATACAGATATCGACATAAGCAAAGGGTTGAACATCTCATGTTCAACTATTTCAATCAAGTTGTCCGACTTTGCTCAAGTACCACCTAAACACCTCATATTCAGTCATCAAGTCAAGTCACCCGACTCAACCCAAGTGTCATCTTTTTAACCAACTCACACCAGTTTGTGAAAACACTAGACGTAGCTTAAGCAGCACCACCCAACTGTCCTTAACTGTGGACATGGCTATTCGAATAGTTTTACACTCTGTAGAGGTTGCGCTCTTTACCCACAAGACTCGGGGAACTTCCGTGTCATCCACGACTCACAGTGTATTAAATACCCGAGGTAAGCACCCGAACAATGTCTTTCTCCTGTTGATACTAAACAAGGAGTCCACTCGATTGGTACACAACCCTCATGATGTACATCATATGAGCCTCGCTCCAGATCGTACCATCCATGAAGGGACCAATGGTGTGCCCGGTGCCTATGAAGACACCGGATGATTGTCCTACCAGGGACGACCCCATATCAAGAGTGACCACGTCAGTCCCGCCACTAGTAATGAGGGCTGTCAGTCAGCACCGACCAAAGTAATCAACAAAGCCCCTTCCCATATAGGGTTAGACTGGTCGCACATGTAAGGTTGGGACGGTCGACAAATCTTAAACCCTCCGTTTTCAAAACCACACACACACATCTTGTTTCGGTACACCACTTCTTTCCCATGTGGTTACCTAGTCCATCATCATCTCCCTCGGGCATTACTGGCACCCGATGGGGTTTTCGAGAAAGTCGTGAAAATATTTCCCTTTCCATCACCATGCATATACCCATCCCATTTGTGTAGCAACCACTAAGCAAACCTATCTACACCCACCCGCATAACCCTCATAACGTGTGGGCACCCCGACTCATAAGTCGTGATCACCGAATGCATGTGTACAGTGATCCCAGTGATCAATGCTCACTGAACACACAGAAACTGAATAACAAGAGTCTTACATCCACATTTAGCGTCTTACACAAATAAAGACCATGAAGGCCTAGTCTTACATAGATAGGTCCATGAGGGCCAAACACTTAAATATAACAAGCAACGGAAATCTTGATTGAAAGCATGAACCCATGCCATCTGCCCTAACCTACAGGCATTCTGACTGGGAAGCATCCTAGCTCACATGTTCATCACCAATGAACTCTTCAACATACTCCTGTTCTTCCATGCGTGGCTAATTAAATAACCAGTGGCAAGCCAATGAGTACTTTGAATGTACTCGCAAGTAACCCAAGTTGTGGAACAAGGTAATAATGATGCATGATATAACACTAAGTCGGTAATTTGTGGAAAGACAATTTTGAATGCAATGACATGATCAACTAACTACGTAAGCATGCGTCAAAAGTTGGCAAATACCCTTATGAACAAGTTGTAGATATCATCATAACCAGAGGTTGAACATCTCATGTTCAATCGTTATGCTAAGTCATTGGACTCAGTTCAACGTCATGCTAAGTCTTCGGACTTAGCCTAGGTACCATCTTTATCACCACCCAACTATCCTTGACCGTGGACACAGCTATTCGAATAGTTTTACACATAGAGGTTGTACACTTCAGGCACAAGACCCGGGGAACTTCTATGTCATCCACGACTCGCGGTATATAACATACCCAAGGTAAGCACCCGAACAATGCCTTTCCCATGGCGGTACTAAACAATCAGTCCACTCATTGGTGCCATCCCTCATGATATACATCACACGTATCATCCATGAGAGCACAGAACGATGTGCCCGGTGCCTGTAAAGACAGCACACGGCCTTCCACTTCTGGGATGACCCCATCTCAAGAGTGACCACTTCACTCTTGCCACTAGTAATGCGGGCTCCCTGCTAGTACTATCCATAGTAATCAACAAAGCCCCGTCACATAAGGGGTATTGTGGTCGTACATGTAAGGTTGGGATGGTCAACAAATCTTAAACCCTCCATTTTTTGAAAACACACCCTCATCTTGTTCCGGCACACCACTTCTTTCTTAAGTAGTTACCCAAATCATCATCATCTCCCTCGGGTATTAGTGGCACCCGACGGGGTTTTCAAAAAGTCTTTGAAATCATTCCCCCCTTCCATCACTATGCATAAATCCCATACCACTTGCACAGCATCTATCAACATCCTATCTACACCCACCCGCATAACCCTCATAAGGTGGTAGAGTCATGCACAATGCAAGTGTCAACGATAAAAGTACCGGAGGCACCCCACCGAAGGGGGAGCACCACATCATGATCAATCATTGAAACAACAATTGCTATATGTCATGTATGAAAAAGTTTCTTAACATGTCAAAGGGCTGCTTGCCTGGCTCAACAAAGTCTCCGGGGTCATCGAAGTCTTCGGATCCAACTTCTTTGTCAACAGTGCAATCTATCATCGCGAATAAAAGCATTAAAAATAAGCATCACACAAAAATAGAGCACACAAAGCTAGATTTAAAATGCTACCCTACTCTGATAAAGGCTAAAATCTATACTAAAAATATTTTTTTAGGGTTTTGAAGTTAAAAAGTTTTTCAAAAATATTGAAAACAGGGGCTGATAATGCCAAATAGGGTTTTGAAATTAAAACAGTTTAGAAAAGGTTTTTAATTTTTTTTACAAGTGGCACTAATAAATTCTATGGAATATTTCAAGATTTTAGGTGAAGGAATTTTGGGCTTTGGATAAATATTTTACCCTATGGAATTTTTGGAAGTTTGGAGAAAAAGAAAAAGAAAAGGGGTCCTCTGCCCTCTCGGTCCGAAAACACCCAGCCGAGCTGGCCCAAAGAGGGAACCGGCCTAGGGCTCGCAGGCCTTTCCTGGCAGCGAGAGAGGAGGGGGATGAGGGGATGACAGGTGGGCCCCACCTGTCATCCATCTCCTTGCGATAGGGAGCAAGGGAGGCTCACCGAAGGGGCTACGGTCGACGGAGAGGCTAGCCACGGGAACGGGCATGCTCGGGGGAGCGCCGCCTGTCGCGTGGGAATGGAGGGGGCCGCCGGGGCAGAGGGAATCGCCGGCAAGGGAGAAACCCTCACGACGGTGAGGGTTCGGCTCGGGCTCGAGCTCCCGAGCACGGGGGCAAGGGGGCTGGGCACCGGGGAGAGGCTGAGGGGAGGAGAGAGAGCAAGGGGAGAGGAGCGGGAGGCCTTTAAGTAGTTGGGCTTTGGTCCACCGTGGGCGTGGTGCGCCGGCGAGGACGGGGCTATCGCCACAGGCCACGGGGGGCTCATAGCCGTGTCCTGGGTGGTCATGGACTTAGTCCGCGCCCGCAAACATGGGAAGGGTGGCCAGGGGGACCAGAGGTGCGCGCGTGCGAGCGCGGCCATTGGCCGACTCGGGCGGTGTCGTGCGCGCATGAAGGAGGGCAGCAAAGGAGGAGGGAGGAGGGGGCCCGACCACCTGGCGCCTTGTGAACGTCGAGGGCGGCTAGGGGACATGCTGGGGTGGCCCAAGGCTGTCGGGGGCCACCGGGCAGGGGCGGCTACAGTGCGGGAGCACACTGTAGCGCGCTCCAGAGCGCCCATATGGCGTGCCTTGGCATAAAATATGCCCACCAGCGTGTCCTCTTGTGTCTTGGGGTTTCTGGAGATGCCCATGGGCTAGGAGAAGCTAGGGGATGCTAGGAAAGAAAAGAAATGGGGAGGGGAAGGTAGAAAAAGATGCTGCCAGAGTGAAAAATGGTAGTTTTACGCCACCTTCCAGTGGCTTATGGGCCTGAGGTTTTTACTAGGGGTGCTAGGGGACTGCCAGAGGGTGAGGTAAAAGTTTGGAGGCAAGGGTAAAAGAGGAAGGGGTGAAAATAGAGACTTTACTATTTCACCAGAAGGTGTTTGATGGGGTTTTGGGCAAGAACAATTTATCAACTTACTGAGATAATGAACAGGGTCAAATGTTAGGTAAAAATGGGCCTGATCACCAAGTTTGAGCTCAAGTGGGAAAGTTGACAATAGAAACTGTGTGAACCCTAGAAATTAACAGAATCAGGTTTCTATAGATCTAGTTATGCTAACCTATTACCCTTGATGCACCACTTAGTGTAGCATCCTTATTTGGTGATCAAAGCATGTCCGCAAAGTTTGGGGTCAAGGGGAGAAACTTCACAATGTAGAGTTGTTTAAATTTGAATCTGGATAGAAGCGGTTTAGGGATGGTTTGAAGAACCAAATCAACTTGGATTGAGCTGAAAAATTTTAAGATCATCACCCATGGTAGTGTTTACTTGCTGGAAATTTCCTGGAATTTATTGAGAATATTTCTTATAGAAATATTTCAAAAGCTTGATTTGAAAAGAATGGGTTTTGAGGGGTTTTGCCTATGATTTGAACATCCCCATGTGTTGGAACTCACATATATGGAAAATATATGTCCACTGAGTTTCCCTAAATTTTATAAAATATTTTGAAAGTATTTAAATAATTTTCCCCTATGAAAAAACATTTTTGGCCTTAAGAAAAAGTCTTTAAATAAAATATGAAAATAATCTTTAAAATTAGTTTTTGGTTAAGATAAAATTTGATAAAAGTAGTTTTGGGCTTCATTCACATGGCATGATCATTGGGCAAGAAGTTTGGGTCTAGGAAGATGAATATGAAGAGAGATAGAATCCAAGAGTGCCATACACAACAACTCAACAAGCAACCATGCAACAAATCAACCAAGCACAAACATTGCAGAAGTTTTAATTGGCTCCAAATTTTATAAATCCAAGGATAACAAGGTGATACAAACACAGGGTGTGACATAACAAGGTAGGGTCATGCACGATGGAAGTGTCAACGGGAAGGTATGAGAGGCATCCCACTGAAGTGGTCACCACATCAAGATGATCTACATCCCCGAAAATAAGTACAATATGCCATGAAAATAAAAGGTTTTTTAGTCATGGTCAAAGGGTTGCTTGCCTAGCTCAAAAAAGTCTTCAGGTCTTCACACGCTTTTCGTCCACTCCGAGCACTTCATCTACTTCGTCAACTACCACCGAAAACAACCACAATAAGCAACACAACAGGCAGAGAAATAAAAGTGCTCTATATATAGGAGTTTTATTTTTCTAGGACACCTCTGGTCATCAGACTAATAACCAATGAGGTTTTGATGGATATGGGCCAAGGGGGAGTTTTGAATGGTGGAAATGAAGGAAACGACGATCCTATAAAATGTACATGGAAAATATTTTTGTAAAAATGAGTGGATGGACCCAATAAACAGGTCCAGCAAGGTCGAAGCTATCTCTGATGCGCTCTGGTCCTTGTCTACTGTCTTTGTGAGCACGGTCCACGTCTAGGGAACGGATAGGGAGGAGGCAGGAGCCGACAGGGCTCGCGCGTGTGAGCTCTCTGGTTGGAGCTCCTGGGCGGCCATGGCGTGTGTGCGAGGGAACCAGCTTAGGGGGAGAGAGAAGGGGCACGACAGGGTGCCATGTCCCAGACGGTGACGCAGTCTCAGGAGACACGAGGTGGAGGCCCTAGGTGGTCGGGAGCAGGGATTGGTCGGCAGGTACAGTATGGGTGCCCACTGTAGCACGCTCCAGAGCACGCGTATTGCATGCCACGGCATGCCATGCGTTTTAGGCGCAACCAGGCCTGTCTAGTGGGTCCAGGGAGGTCTAAACAATGTGGGATAGGCATTGTATTCTCTGGTGATCCACCAGGGTGAGAGAGGAGTGGAGAGATAGAGGGAGATTCCTACTGTCCAAAAGGGTAAAATGCGGTATTACCCTACTTAACCGTTTAATTGAGTCCTGAAATTGTTGTTGGGGCTAGAGGGGTATCCTAGATACTATGGTAAAAGTTTCGGATCATGGAGAATAAGTTATAGGGGGGAAACAGTGACTTTTAGAAATGACCGGAAGGTGTTTGATGCTGATTTGTCCAAGTAAATGAATTCTACTTTCCTTGATATTTAACAGGATCAAATGGTGGTCAAAACTAGGGCTGATCACTAAGTTTGATACTAGCTGAGGAAAGTTGCCAACACTACTAGGAGAAAGCCTACTAGTAGCGCTGGTTTTCCGTCTACTAGTAGCGCTCGAGCCAGCGCTATTGCTAAGGTGCTTTAGCTAAGTGCTTAGCAGTGGTGCTAGAAAACCAGCGCTACTGGTAAGTGCTATTAGCTGTAGCGCTAGTTTACAACAAGCGCTGCTGCTAAACTAGCACTAGTGCTACAAATTACCAGCGCTACTGCTAAGCCTAGGTTTTACTTTGTTTTTTTATTTCCGTTCCTTTTCTGTTCACTTTATTGTGTATGCTCTACATGGTAGTTTCATCATATCATAATAAACATACATTGTTCTCATCATATCATACACATACAGGAGACTCGTCATATATACCACCACCATCATCATGTTGGGTTCTACCGTAGGTGCATCGCATGAAAATTAAAATTTTCCTACGCGCAGAAAATCCAAGAACATGCTACGGAGATGGATCACAAATGGTTACCACTAGATGTGCATTGACGTGCGGCGGAAGTAGAGTTGGGGCAGCGCGTTCGTGTGGTCCGTCTCCTCCCCGTCCGATCTCCCTCAAACAGCCGTTCCTATCTCCCTCGAACAGCCGGTCGCTGGATCCCATGTACACGTTCATCGGAGTGGCGCAAGTGCACCGCCTCTATCGGTATCCACGCGTGCAGGAGGAACACCCGTGCGACGGACTGCTCGGTCCTATCACACGGTCAGCGGCGATGAGTGGAGGTGGCTATTCGCAACACATGCAAACCCTAATGATGGCACCGAAGCGATCATTTGGATGGGTGTGTTGCACCTCCACTATATATAGGAATTCGGCATGGGCTCAACTCTTGGGCCTCCCACGAATCCTAAAGCCCACATGTTCCTTCCCTTAAGCATGCGACCCTTTAGGTTCTCGGCCAGTTGGTCAGTAGTCGGATGACAACTGACTCGATCGCTCGGTAGCGGCCTCTAGCAAGACGTGCCGACTCCAACTGTCTGATGAAGCTGGTTAGGCGAACGTGTACTTCACACTTCTGTTCCCTTTGCCACACGATATATGTTGTTGTGCACAAGGCGACATGGTCATCCATGTTGCAGCACGACCCGTTTCTCGTTCCGGTGAATCCGACCAACATTTGCGTTATCTCATAATCCTCATCGCATGGCCATGCTTATCCAGGTCAGATCACTCGAGGGGCCCAGAGTATATCTCTCCTGGTGGGATGGGCAAATCCCATCTTGCTTAACCATGTCTTGCGGCATGGGTCTGGACAAGCCCGAAACCTACCTTTGTAACTACCTAGTCATGGAGTAGCATTTGGTCGGCCCAAAGCAAGGCTGTCACCATCCCGAGTACATGCGCTCGCTCAGGTCTTAGGACATAGAACGTATGTTGTACTAGAGACTCACACGTGACCTATCGTTGTGTGTCATAGTTGGGTCTGTCCAACTCAGACCTTATCTCGACTCGGATCCGACTATGTCGAATCTGACCACACCTTTCTCAGTTCATATTATCCGGCTAGCATCCAATGCTACATGGTCAGTGAGACCGGACCATCCACCGTGTCATATGCCAGTCTAACACTACAGGAATCAGCAACTTTGCCATCCGCCATAGCGGACGGCAAAGGCTTTGCCATTTGCCAGCAGACGGCCAACCGTCTGGCCGAATAAGCTGCGGTAAAGGGCGCTTTGCCATCTGCTGGGAGACGGCAAATTTGCTTAGGTCTTTTCCATCTTCCAGCAGACGGCAAAGACCGTGGACGGCACACGTGGCAGCTTACATCGATTAAGGGGTTAACGGCTTGCTTTGCCGTCTGCTGGCAAACGACAAAGATGCAAAGTTCTTTGTCGTCTGCTAGCCGACGGCAAAGATGCAAAGTTCTTTGCCGTATGCTGGCCGACGGCAAAGATGCAGAGTTCTTAGTCATCTGCCAGCAGACGGCAAAGAAACCACATAGGCCAGCCCAGTGAAACTCCCGGTTGCATAGGTAGCTGCCATGTGGCAGCTTTGCCGTCTGCTGGCTGACCACAAAGCTATTTGTCATCTGCCAGCAGATGGCTAAGAACCTCTATATCCCCTGTTTTTTCTTAAATTCATTCAATTTCACAGAATTTCATATCTATGTATACACACATTTGAAAATACTTTCAACAAGCATACCAAGACATATCCAACAAGAAGTTACCAATACAAATCCAACAACAAGTTTCCAACAACATATATCCAACAAGTTTCCAACAAGATATCCAACAACAAAGTTCGTCGTACACGATCAGAACAAAAAGGAAGCACAAGGAGAAGAGTAGACTCCATCAACGCAAGCTTCCTCATCTAAAGCGAATCTACAAATTGGGAAACAAGAAAGTTAGAAGAAGAAGAAGAAGAAGAAGAAGAAGACTAGCTAGAAAACAAGAAGAAAAAGAAGAAGAATAAGAATAAGAAGAGGAAGAATTTTTTTCTCTTTCTTTTTCTCCGCTCCTCTTCTTTATCTTCTTGTTCTAACTAAGGTAGGTAAAAATGCCATTTTTTAGGTAAGCTTGGTAAAAATGCTAAGTGTTGGTCATTTTAGAGCTAAGCTAGGTAAATAGGCCAGAGCTTTGTAAGGTTATTATGTCATTTTCGAGGAAAATAAGCTAAGTCTATGTCATTTTGGAGGTAAACCAAGCTTATCATGCCATTTTTTATCTAAGTATGCTAAGTATGTCATAAATGAACTAAAGAAGCTAAGTATCGGTCATTTTTGAGCTAACCTAGGTAGTTATGCCATTTTGAGCTAACTAATCATATTTACTCATTTTGGAGGACAAAATGGCAGGTGTAGATCATTTTAGAACTATCCTAGTTATTATCGGTCATTTTGGAGGTAGTTAAGGTTATTTTGTCATTTTGGAGGAAAATAAGCTAAGTCTAGGTCATTTTGGAGCTAAACCAAGGTTATCATGCCATTTTTTACCTAAGTATGCTTAGTATGTCATAAATGAACTAAAAAAGAAGGGTATAGGTAATTTTGGAGCTAAATAGGTTATTTCATAAGATAAGTATGCATTTGTTAAGCAAAACACTTGGGAAAACTTACCATCATCACGGAGGTGAAGGACGGGTCGGGTTTGCGCTAGTGTGAGATGGAGAAGGACCGGTCGGGATTGCGGCAGACGCAGAAGGATCGGTCGATGCTTGTTGGGAGGCATGCTACACCAATTATCATTTGCAATCTCTCCTTAGTATGATGCAACTCAATTGTGAATACTAGTAACTAATGACCATTCAAATGAACTCACCATGGGTGCTATAGCAATATGGGGCATAGACAGAGGGGTCTGACCATTGTTCTGGCACACGGTCTGCACATTTTGTTTTCACGAGTCAGTCATATTAGTTTGTGGTGAAACAAACATTACGTGCATGATTTGGCTAATATGCAGGAGAAACTTATCACGAGGAGCTCATATATGGCCTAGTGAGACGCGTCGTTCTGGTTCCTCTGATCCAATAGCCTAGCCTTCCTCTCCTCCATGTCCCTCTCCCTTTGCGCCACCTGCCTGTTTGCCTCCGCCAAAAGCTCCTGGGCCCTAGCCTCGATGGCGAGCTCTATTGGCCGTGAACTAGGCCTTATCTCAGGATGGGAGCTCGTCTGGCGGTTCTTGATCTCCGGGAGAGTTCTAGGACAATGTATCAGTCCATCCCCAATGGCTATCGAGCCATGGGGCATCCCGCCACCAGATATCATCACGAGCTTTGGATCAAACGGACTCTGGCTCAGGTTGAAGTCCTCCCCTTTCCTCACCTTCCGCTCATCTTTGTACCTCACGAGCTTGTTATGGGAGTAGATGTTGCTGAAGCTCTCTAGATTATGGAGGTCATCCTCAGAGAATGCCTTGGCCTTCTTGTACGAGGCAGTATGGGCCATGGCATAGAGGTCGAACAACGGTGGCACCTCCTTCTTGTTTTCTCGCGCCCAAAAGAGAGGAACAAAATATTAGTTAAGGGCTCAAGCTAGCATGAAGTATGAAATAGCATGAATCATGAAGCAAACCACATACCGAGTGATCCCCGTACTCAAACAGGTTGGAGCTCCTTTGATGGTGTGGCACACCCTTCATTTGGGCACGCTTATCCTTGTCCTTGTTGTGGTCGGCTAGCCATTTGGGAGAGCACCACTCATCCACCAATGCCTCCCAACAGTCCATCCTATCCGCACACCATCTCGGGGGCACCTAAGTTAGATAAGAGAAATTTCAGCTCTACGCCTACGAATCAAATCAAGGAAACTAAGTACAAGTCCTTAAGAATAGATAATTACCTTCATGTACTTATGCTTACTCAGAATTTTTTTGTGGCACTTCTTCTTGGCCCTCATAATGTCAGTCGAGGCATAGTAGTCTCGAATAGCCTGCACTCGAGCATCGTGTCGTAAGTTCTGAAGTAGGCACTTGCACTCGGCTATGAGAACAATAGCCACGTCCGCCTTGTGTTCCTCAAGACACCTATAGAAGCTCTGCAATCAAACAAGACAACACTGATTAGTACAATCACTAGGTGCTGTTGATTGTTAATTCCATAAAGGAGAAATTACCCAAAACTGGCGGATCACAATGTCAGCCATGGTCTCGCACAAGACACTGTCAACCCTCTCCTCCGGCGGGGCCGGGGTAGCCACGTACAACTCCCAGGTCAATGCTACCTGTGGAACCTCAGCCTCACCGAGCAACTGGACCTTCCTCGGGAAGTGGTGCTTGAGAAGCACACCAAGGACCTAGTTGGGCCTGCGGACACCAGGGTCATGTTTCCAACCCCTACAGTATGACAAGGCCAACACATTAGATATTAATTTGAAGAAACATGAAAGCAAAAGGTTAAAAAAGAGTAAATGCACTTACTTCTCCGCATTAGGCACAATGAACCACCTCTGATCGCGGGTCATCGGCACGGGCGGGAGCTTTGCACAACCACGTTGGTAGACCTTCTTGCCCTCCTCAACCAGCTCGCCCTTGCTATAGGTATCCTTAGAAAAGTTGTCCTCGCCACCATTAGCATGGACACTAGCCTCGATAGTCACATGGGACGAAGACTCTGGGACCGAGGTCTCCTGGGACAAAGACTCTAGGACCGGAGTCTCCTGGGACGAAGGCTCGGTGACCCGAGGCTCGGCGTCCGGAGTCCGAGATGGGTCCAAGTCAGACGGGTCCACCTAAGATGGAACACTCTTGTGGTTGGGAAAATCAGCTGGGGCTGGCAGCGAGGAAGGCGCAGCAGCCTTCCTACCTCTAGCACCTCTCTTCGTCTCCCCCCGACCTCTCCCGGTCGAAGAAGAAACACCTGCCGGTGTCTGCATAGAGTGTACCAGTGCTCTCCGGAGTTGCTGGGGTGGAATAATAGCACCCCTCCTAGGACGCGCCGAGGAAGGAGGCTCAAAGTGCTCTCGACCCGTGCCCACCATCTCTCAACACCTACAATGACAGAGAGTGAATGAAATTAGTTCAACATTAAAAAATTGAATACCTAATAACATGAACTAATTAATAATATATATGTACATAATAATAATTGAATACCTGAAATGACGAATATTAATCGTCGTCATCTATATATGCTCCGGGATCAATAAATGCATAATCATCATCACTATTAGTAATGATGTGCTCCTCGGGATCATCAATAAATGCATCAACATGTGGAAGGCCTCCTTTATGTACTCGGTCATGCATTGACAGGTCACCGTAGCAGTAACCTCTTCTTCTTCCGTCTCTTCTTTTTCCGACTCAGGGGTGAAGTCGGATTCACTGTTGCTGTCTACTTCAATGTTCTGGGGTGAAGTAGAGCGATTCTTGAAGTATTTTTTGGAAACACGTGTTTCTTGGAAGAATTCTCCTTCATATGTGTCTGGGTTAATGTGAGGTTCATAATCATCTTCATTGAGGGGAGGTGGTCTAAAATGTGGCGGTACATCATAAATGACATCCCAACCATTCAGATTTGGATCTGTTTGGCAGGCCCATGGTAGATAGAAAACTTGGGCCTCTTGTTGAGCCGTAATATAGACATTAGGAACATCTAAATGGGTGCTTCGTTTGATTTCGACTAGCCCTATATGTTCATGAGTCCTTCTAGTCTCCTTTGGCTGGAACCAATAACATTTGAAGACTACGATATTTGGTGGGTTTTCACCAAATAATGTAAGTTCATAAATTGTTTCAACTCTTCCATAATACTCGACACCTACTTCGCCGAGAACGGAGACACAACAATTTTTAGACTTTCGGTCGGCCATAGATAGCTCTTTGCCAAAAGTACGAAAGCGATACCCATTGATGTCGTATTTGTAAAATGAACAGACCTTATAGTCAAAACCATTAGTGACTTGTCTCAATTCGGAGTCCATAGACACTGCATTAGCCTCCAAGTTTAATACGAAAGGATTGTTGCATTAGCCACAAACTAGGCGAAGAAATGAAATCATCTAATGGAAATTACCGTTTTCTTGAACCAAGAGATGAAACCGGCATAACCGCCTCCATGCTTTGCTAGAAGCTCA
This sequence comes from Hordeum marinum, assembly GCA_022496015.1. Taxonomy (NCBI): domain Eukaryota; kingdom Viridiplantae; phylum Streptophyta; class Magnoliopsida; order Poales; family Poaceae; genus Hordeum; species Hordeum marinum. The sequence goes on from CM039673.1 coordinate 302,779,503, forward strand.
TACTCTTCGATGGAATCCTTTTGGATCACCGCTCCATCCAAGAATTTGGCGATGTATCGACTGTATCACATATCCGGGAATAAGAGCATTTCAAAGGAATTAGAAGTTGCAAAACAATGTACCGAGAACATACTCGATGTACGGCCGCACTTCTGTTAGGTTGTTCAAGATATACAACAAAATGGTCCGCCATTCTTCGACATCCAACACTAATGCTTTCGAAGCACCGGCTGGTGTGAGATTCCCTTTGAATAGGCTGAGGTTGGATCGACCTTTTTCATGGTCTCCATCATTGTACCGAGGCTTCAGATTATGCAAATGACGATTCTTGGCCTTGTAGTCTGATGTCATGAAGTTTGCCGCCTCCTCAGTAGTGAATGCTTCGGCCATCAATGCTTCAACTCTACATTTATTTTAACATTTTCCTTGAAGCGTCTTCTGCATCCTCTCAGTTGCGAAGCCCCAACGATTTTGCATGCCCCCCAATCTTGCCTCGATCAGGAGATGCAAAATCAAATGCTGCATTGGATTAAAGAAGCCCTGTGGAAAGATCTTTTCTAACTTGCAGATCAACTTCGGTGCCAACTCTTCCAGTTTGTCTAGCACGTCAAGCAATAGATCTTTCGTGCAAAGAGCACACAAGAAATAGCTCAGCTCTGCCAGTACTAGCCATTCATCCTCAGGGATAAAGCCATGCAACATCACCGGCATTACCCGCTCAAGCCATATGTGCCAATCATGACTCTTGAGACCAAATATTTTCAATTTGTCAAGACTTGCTCCCCTCTTTAGATTCGCTGCATACCCATCGGGGAACATCAACTGCATTTTCACCCACAAGATCATTTCCCACATAACTGGCCTCCCAAGATTGAACCATGCCTTTGGCTTCCTCCAGTTCTTCTTTCCTTTCGGTTGTCATATGTTTTGTAACGGTCTATCACATAGAGCCTCCTGATCGACTCTAGCCTTAGGATTATCCTTCGACTCCCCCTCTATGCCGAACAATGTACCAAAAAGGTCCACTGCAATATTCTTTTCAGTGTGCATCACGTCGATGTTGTGTGGGCAAAGGAGGTTTTTAAAGTAAGGCAGATCCCACAAACATATCTTGTGAGTCCAGGCGTGTTCCGTATTATACCCTTTGAAATACCCTGGACAATTTGGATCCGGCTCGAGAGCATTTATCTGATCCAGGATCTATTGGCCTGTCAACATAGGTGGTGCAATGTTTTTGAAAACTCTACCTTTGATGAAATTCTTCTTGTCTTTTCTGAACGTATGGTCAGGATCCAGGAACTGTCTATGCATGTCAAAGCAAGAAAACTTGCAACCCACCTGCAGCCAACGGAACTCAATAGCTGCCTTGCATGTGGGGCATGAGAACCTTCCATGCACAGACCAGCCAACGAATAGCGCATATGTCAGCAAATCATGCGACGAGTACATGTACCACACATGCATTTTGCAGTTCTTTTTGGTAGCGGTGTCGTATGTCTTGATCCCATTATCCCATGCTTCTTGCAATTCATCCTTAAGTTACTGCATGTACACATTCATATTCTTCCCTAGATATTCGGGCCCTGAAATTATCAACATCAGGAAAATGTTCTTTCTTTTCATAATCTCGCCGGGGGATAGACTGAGTGGAATGACAAATACATGCCAACAACTGTATTGTGCTGCCATCATACCATACACATTGAACCCATCCATGCTGATCGCAACTCGAGGATGCCTTGGATCAGCCGCTTTATACTTATGTAATGCATCGAAGTGCTTCCACGCAATAGCGTCTGAAGTGTGTCCCAACATTGGATTCCCATCTGCATCTAGTTCTGTTCTTTTGCCCAATTATGCCACGTCATCTGTCTGGCCTTCTCTTTGACCCTGAAACGACGTTGAAGTCTTGGTATGATTGGAAGAAACCGAAGAACCTTGACCTGGATTTTGGTCTGACTCTTCTCACCCATACCGTTGTCTACCAGAACATACCTAGAAGCATTGCAAATGGGACAATAGTTGAAGCCCGCATACTCAAGCCTAAATAAGGTACATCCATTCTCATAGGCATCTATCTTCTCATAGGGCATCTTAAGCGCACGTAGGATTTTGTCCGACTAGTATTGGTTTGCTGGCAATACATGGCCTTTGGGTAGAAAGTGTCCAAATATCGTCATCATCGCATCGTACAATTCTCTGCCCAGGTTGAACTGAGCCTGTAGAGCCATTACTTGCACGATGGCATCCAGATGACAAAGCTCAGTGTGCTCGTGGGGAGGACGTTTTGAAGACTCCAACATTTCATAGAAGGGCTTTGTAGATTCCTCCATCTCATCGTCTGAATCCTGAGCATCATCAAAGTCTTGCACCATGTCTTCGATCCTGGTACCATGCTCGTCGGTGCAACGACGAACCACATCAGCTCTGGTACGTTGGGCAGACTCACCATGAAATGTCCAGACCATATAATTAGGCGTAAAATCCCACTTCTGCAAGTCTTTGATCATTTCAAACTCTGAATTCTTAAAGTTGTCGCTACCGACACAAGGGCACTAGGTTATTTTCTGTCCATTTGCAAATGCGACTCTCACAAACTCCTTGGCTTTTGTTATCCATTCATGGGTCATGTTTTTCTGACTAGTATGACCGGTGTACATCCGCCCACGATCACTCATCTTGCCTAGCTACTGGACACACAAAAAATATATACATAATTCAGCAAACCATATTCATGAGTTAATAGAGTTTGTCAGTTTTATTACATCGATGCAACCTAGACGCTAGTAGGTAAAGATAGGTCCTAATCCCACCCGAGTATGTGTAGATTGGGTTCGTTTTCCCATGCTCTGCTCCGGATCCGACGCACAATTTTGGCAACACCTCCCCGTTGTTCTCCTGATACACGTCTCGGCAATAAGTAGAGAGGATGTGTACCCAAAGAACAACAGGGAGGCACTAACGAATTTCTGCATCGGATCTGGAGCAAAGCATATATGAGAAAACGAACCCAATCTACACATACTCGGGTTGTCCATGGATAACATTGGACAATTCGAAAGAATCATGGTTATAAATATGCTAATGAATGCATATTTGTAGATGTAACCCTTTCGAACGGGAGAGGCATAATAGTCATGCATACTGATGATTGAAGACACCTATAGCTAGCAAGTTTCATTGGCACGAAGACCGGAACAGAGCAAAAAAATTTAAGGGTGTCGGGGGAGAAGATGTCATTTGTGCTCACCAACGAACGCAGTAGGGGAGCTCGTCAAATGCACGGGGAGGTCGTTGAACAACTTCACATTGAAATTCACCTGATCAACACAAAATATGATGTTTTTTATAACAAAATAGGAAAATATGTTACCTAGCTCATAATTTAAAAAACTATGACCTCCTCGGCCTCACGAAGGCCAAAGAGCACCTTTTTGGTCAACAGGAGGCAGAATAGGTGTCGGGGGTCAGGGGTAAGTGGCATCGGGAGACAGTGGCATTAGGGGTCAGTGGAGTCGGGGGTCGGTGGCGTTGGTGGTTGGGGGTCGATGGAGTTGGTGGTCGGGGGTCGGGGGTGTCGGTGGTCGGGGGTCGGGGGTCCAGGGCATGGTGGGTCGGTGGCGTCGAGGGTCGGTGGCATAGGAGGTTGGGGTTAGTGGCTTCAGGGATCGAGAGCTCTTCTCTTCTTCTTCTTCTTCTTCTTCTTCTTCTTCCTCCACCTGCTCCTCCTCTCCTTCTCCTCCTTCTTCTGCTTCTCCTTCTTCTTTTTCTTCTCCTCTTCTCCTCATCCTCTTCTTTGTCTTCTTCCTCTTCTTCCTTCTTTTCCTTTTTCCTCTTCTTCTTCTTCTTCTTCTTCTTCTCCTCCTCCTCCTTCTCCTCTTCTTCTTCTTCCTCTTCTTCTACTTATTCTTATTTTATTTTTTTCATCTTTCATCTTTCTTCTTCTAATTATGTAAATCTAATCTAAACTAAACCTAAACTAAACCTAAAACTAAATCTAAACTAAAACTAAACCTAAAAAAACCAAAAAAGAGAGGAGAAGATGATATCACCTGGAGGGGAGGAGGGGGCCGGTGGAGGAGGGGGCCTGTGGAGGAGGGCCGCCGTTGGGGAGGGGGCGGCGCCACTGCCTGCCTCATGGTAGGGGCGGCGGCGGCCGGTGGCAGGGACTCGGGCACGGGGGCGGTAGGGGTGGGGGCGGCGGCGGCCGGTGGCACGGGGGGACGATGGCGGCGGCCGGTGGAACGGGGGGGGGGCAACAACTCGGGCATGGGGGCGGCAGGGGTGAGGTGAGAGGGGAGAGAGTGATAGGGGTGGGGCGCGCTACATATAGGTTAAACTCTTTGCCGTATGCTAGCAGACAACAAAGAGCCTAGTTAGTGGGGTGGGGCCGGGGGAACGGACCTTAGTTGACCACTTTCTTTGTCGTCCGCTAGCAGACGGCAAAGAAAGTGGCCGTTAGCTGGTTCAGGTTAGTGGGTCACCCTTCCTCTTCGCTGTCCGCTAGCGGACGGCAAAGAGCTGGCTGATAGCAAACATGATCTTTGCCATCGGCTTGTTCTTTGCCGTCAGTTTTACTGAAGCTGATGGCAAAGAAGGTCTTTGTCGTCAGCTAGTAGACGACAATGAGCTGGATGACGACAAAGATCCTGACTCTAGCAGTGTAACTGGCTGCACGTCCACACAACCCTTTCAACTAGGGACCATTTAGGACAGTTATCATACAATGCATAGTCTCATAAACAAGTCACATACTTGTTAATACACATCAATGATATTGTCCAAGGACAATCTTTATTCATAAACACATAGGAAATATCATCATACATGATTGCCTCTAGGGCATATCTCCAACGGTCTCCCACTTGCACTAGAGTCAATCAAATAAACATCAAATTCCCATAGCTCTAACGTGCCCCTCATGCTTGGGTTGTGGAAGCGGCTTGATCAACGGATCCGCAACATTTGCATCTGTATGAATCTTGCACAAATTGGTATCACCTTTCTCTATGAGCTTTCATATCAAGAGATATTTTCGGTTTATCTGCCTGGTTTTGTGGTGTTGTCTCGGCTCCTTGGCCTGTGTGATGGCACCTGAATTATCACATTAACGGTCCAATGGTTTTGACTAGCCGGGAACACACCAACATCTTCTAGGAACTTCCGAATCCAGACACCTTCCTTTGCGGCTTCACAAGCGGCAATGTATTCGGCCTCTGTTGTGGAGTCGGCCACTGTATCTTGCTTGGAGCTCGTCCAGGTCACTGCTCCTCCATTCATGGCATACACGAATCCAGATTGCGATTGACAATCATCCCTATCAGTTTCAAAAGAAGCATCAACGTAACCCTTTACGCAGAGCTCCTCCTCACCTCCATAAACTAGGAACATCTCTTTAGTCCTTTTCAGGTACTTCAAGATAGTTTTCACCACTGCCCAATGACTTGTTGGGGAACATTGCATGGGAAACAAAAAATTACCTACGCACACGCAAGATCTATCCATGGTGATGAGCATCTACGAGAGGGAGAGTGGATCTACATACCCTTGTAGATCACTAAGCGGGAAGCGTTAAGAAACGCGGTTGGTTTAGTCGAACGTCTTCGCGATGCAAATCGCCGAGCGTCCCACGATCTCATCATTTTCCGTCCCGCGATCTGATCACTATTTGTCCCACGAACTCAGCATGATCCGTCCCGCGATCTCATCACGATCCGTCTCGCAATCTTCATCACGGTCCTTTCGATCTATCCCGAACGGATGGCACCTCCGTGTTCAGCACACGTATAGCTCGATGACAATCTCCGCCTTCTTGATCCAGCAAGAGGAGCGGAGAGGTAGACGAGTTCTCTGGCTGCATGATAGCACTGCGGCGATGGTGGTGGAGAAATTCTGGCAGGGCTTCGCCTAAGCACTGCAGAAAACCGATCTAGAGGAGAAACTCTGCACTAGAGGAGAGGGTAGCACGTGGCAGAAAATCTAGTGGAAAACCCCTAAAACCTCTAGTATATATCAGAGGAAGAGAGGAGGAGTCTTGGCCCTCAAGTGGCCAGCCCTAGGCTTCGGCCGAACCAAGGAGGAGAGGAGGAATCCTCCTCCAATCCTAGTAGGACTAGCACTACTAGGAAAAGGCCTGCTAGTGGCGCACCTGTTTTGGCCACTAATGGCGCACTATAGGTGCGCCACTAGCATCATGCCACTAGTAATTAATACTAATGACGCACCCCTGGTGCGCCATTAGTATGCCAGGTACTAATGGCGCACCAGGGAGTGTGCCATTAGTATATCACACGGTGCGCCATTAGTATGCCTCCCAGGGGGCCATATTTACCTTGTGCTCTGGCTTACTAATGGCTCACTTGTAGATGATGCGGCACTAGTGTGCTTACTGCAGTGCGCCACTAAAGTGTAGAGTGGTGGGCCACTAGTACGAATATTAGGGATTTTTTTTCTTTTCTGATATTTGCACAGGTTACAAAACATATTACTACACAGAATATAGACAGCACAACATATAAACAACAGATTTATCGAATACAATAGAAGATTAGTCTCCGAATACAATTCATCATATTAGTATCCGAATTTAAAATACTAAACAAAGTTAGAACATTACTAGTCTCGAGACCGCGACTAGCGAGTTTGTCTTCACATTACAAGTCGATATCGATCATCTAACTACCATCACATAGAAGAGAGCTACGGTCATCACGATGAGCATCATCGCGATGAAACTGGTCTTCATCCGGTACCTCCAATGCTCCCTCCTCTCTCCCGCTAGATAGCGCGCGTATCTAGCTTCCGCCACTGCCCTAGTGGTGTACCCTTTGTAACTGTTACCGCTGAAACGGTGGACCTGTCTCCAACACTCCTCCCAGTCGTCGTAGACTCCGGGAACCTTACCCTTGTATACGACATACGACGGCATCTCTATGCACTATCCAAAAAAACGTTAGTAGCAATTCATAGACAATACATAAGCAATATATAAGTATGCAACAAAAGGATAGGTAGAGAAAAGCAACACATTAATAGCACGATTCATGGTCCTACTAATAAATAGTATCGATTACATATAAGTTGAACGACTGTCCAAACCAAAGAGATATACAAGTTCATTAAAGTTTAATATTACAACATGAGCCAATTGACATTTCAGAACTACATAGCATCACTACTTTCGACTCGACTCACGGACCGGAGCGTGGATGAAGCCGCTGTCTTTCGTGATGGTCATGAAATCGCGGGCGTTGTCAGCCTGCATTTGTAGCGTTGTTTCTATCTCACTGTTGGACGGTTGATATCTGAGGTAGAATTGCCCCAAGGTACGAAGGACATCTTCATGGATGATTTCCGCAAACTCCGACTGGATGCGATAGAATTCTTGTCTCATGTCCGCGTCCTGGATTGCCGACAAGCGTGTGGCCAAATCTTTGAGATTATTTGGTAGCAGAAGGTGATGCTGGTCCCGTACGAATGCCCAGTGTGATGGAGGGCGTAGTAGGCATCCTTCTGACTGCCAGGCGGCTGCTTGACGCAGGGGAGCATCGTATTGTGGGTGAACACGTGCTTGCCGTACCTACGAATTGTCCTGCTAAAGGTGCCTCCAGATCTGGCGTAGCCGGGGAGAACATCATCAAGAACTTTCTTGATATTTGTGTAGTCTTTCTTCGACTGACGGTTCAAGTCGAAATACGTGGCCATGGAATATTTCGGGCTTAAGAGGATGAGTGTGCAATGTGTGCCACTGCACAAAACATGGAATGTTAGAAAAAAAAGAATGATCGACATCTAAGAAATCATATGTTACGGGGCGGTGAGGGGATGACTTACTCAGGAAAGTAAGGCACGAGGAAGTTATCCTTATCTAGGTTTGCCAGAATGACGCCTTCGAGGTGTGAACTCGCGACTTGCCGGTCTCCAGCATTGCCCAAGATCTTGGCACGCATGTAGAAGGGGTCGACTATCACGATGTCCGAGGTCTTGTCTCTAATGATCCGCATCTGCATACTCAGCGAAAATAGCCGAACGAAGGAGCAGTGCAGCAGATGAAGGTTAAACATAGCGAAGATGTTTCAAATCGCGGGACGATCGTACCCCCGATGGTGCTATCCACAAAGCCCTTGCCCTCTGGCACCTTGGCCACGAAAACCGGGTATGCCACATCATTCTTAGAGAGACGCCGCTTCTCCAAAGAAAGAACACTATCATGCAGACTCCGCATAGCACCGGTTGCAGCATTGAGAAGATTAGTCGGTAGCATCGGCCTACCCGCCACATGCACCCTCCTCGAGATATCCTTAGGTGAAGGTGGCCCGTCCTGAGCACGGATCGTACTCGGTGCCGGCTGGCTCGCACCGCCCTTGTTATTCTTTCTTTTCCGTCCCTTCTTCTTCTGCTGTAATGGGATCGAGTTCTGCTCACAGACCACCTTCTTGAGTGTGTTGGGGCTGATAATATTTCGCACCTCGGCTATCTGAGGCTCGGTGAAGGCGGTAGCTGGAGGCGTCTCCTGAGTACTGAACGCCAGACGATGCCTGTTGCAATTGGGTTTCTCCGTGGTACCAGCTAGATCGCGGTCGTCTTTTGCAGGGTTGGGTTCTTGAGAAGGAGGCCCAAAGAATTCGTCCCCGTACCCATGTTCAGCAAAATACTTATCGACGTTGGTAAACGTACCGTCATCGTCGTCGTCCTCGTCCGGATCCTATGCCATATGCATGTCCGGCATGTCCGGTAGCATTGCGGCTGTCTTGCCATGGCTTGGCGCCGGCACGACTGGCGGTGTTGTCTTTGGGGTGGTGTCCCCCGCCCCCAAACAAATCTGGCTCTTCGGCTAAAGCAGGGTCCAGCTTACGCAGGCGTTGAGGGTCATCACATCATCTTTGTCGTCCCTAGCGAGTCGAATCGGAGGTAACAAGTTGTCGCAGCCTGCCAACACCCGAACCAGTTCAACCCTATACACGGTGGGTGTCATCGGATTACCGTGGAACGTGGGGTTGCCCGGTTGAACGATTCTGCCCTTGGCGACATCGATCAACTCGCCACCCACGAAGTGCAAGAGAGTTCAAGGACCGTCGGCGGCGCCCTGCGAAAACATGTAGGGCGTCAGGGATGCCCAGTCAAAGGCAAGGATATGAAGTCATCGGCCGAGAGGCTGAGTTACCGTGATGGCATCGAGCTCGGCTAATGTCGAGGCACCGCCAACAGTGGGCGTGCAACTGACGGAGGGGCCGCTTGCTGCCGAGGTGCCGGCCGGCGTACACCCGGGTGCATTAAGCTCCAATGCCTGTGCCGGCACCAGAGACACCAATACCGCCTCCGCCGGAGACACTAATGGCGCCGCCTGCGCATTGTGCGAGTTGCTGGCTTTGAAGCTGGGAACCGGGGGCAGCCCCTGTTGGCCGCCCGCAATCCACGTCTGCAGCCCCTGAATCAAGGTAGGCACAATGGCGGTGAGCGTCATTCCCAGTTGTTGTTGCATTTGCTCTTGGACCATCTCCGGAATCTGCGCCACTTGTGCCTTGAGTTCTTGAACCTCGTGCGACTGGCTTTCCGAGCTGGTCTTTCTCTCCTTTCGCACACCAGCGTTATAGTATGACGACCATTTTGTGGACAAGCCTTTGCCGGCCACACGACCAGCTGACAACGAATTACTGAACTTATCCTTGTTTTTCATTACGTTCAACGCCCTATTTAAAGTGTTGTCCCAAGGGGAGCTCTGAGACGACCCCGCGCTACTGCTTTCAGTCTCCTGTGGAAGGAATGTGAACCATTTAAAAATTTGGCTTCATTAATTAGAATGCAACCATATGGAGCTGATTACGTGAGGGTGTATTCCTTACCGGAACATGCTCAAGCGCCTTGGTCTTCGCATCCGTGGTAAGCTCCTTTGTTACCGGTTCCACCTTGTACCGGGCCCTGACATAGTTCCTGGTCTGCTTGTCACGGTATTTCTTGAAGCGGGGCGGTAGGCCTTGCTCGGCACGCTCCGCGTCCTCCTTATCCCATATAGGGTCCGCCACTCTGTAACCACCGGGAAAGAGTTGGTGGACCCCTAAGTTCAAGTCCCGCATATCTTTCCCCCACTGACTTGATTCCACGGTTGCGTTGCTCTCGCACTTGATCTTGAACTCCTTGTAGTCATCTTCGCTGATCGATGGATTTTTCGCCTTGATCTTCTCATAACTATCACCTTTGTTAATCATTTTGTTCACCGCGCTTTTCCAAGTAGACAGGGCCGTGCTCATCTTCGTGAGGGCGGCACTGTTCACTTTATTCCCTGAGAGGCATGTGTTTGCGACGTCACCAGGGAACTTGTATCGTTCGTGCAGCTTCGTGAAGAGGAGGCTGCGCAAATTCCCTCGGTGAGGATGCCTTAGGTTCTCAGTGTTGACCGAGATGGTGCTCTGGTGAATGCACCCGAGCTGAACCGAGTACCCCTTGACTTATTCTTTGGGCGTTGTTGGATTCCCCTCTAAGGACACTTCAATAAATTCCTCCTTGACGGTGCCGAGCACGTTTGGGCGCCGCTCCTTTTGTTGCCTGTTCGGTTGGCTGCCATCTGTGTGTGCGCTGCCATCATCAGTGGTGGCATCCTCAGCGGCACCATCAGTGGTGTCAGCCCCGACACCACTAGGGGTTGTATAGTCGGGATCGGTGTCTTCCGCGGCATCCTCATAGCGGTGAGGTTCTTCCTCCATTTCCTAGGACAGCTCCCAGAATGCCTTGCCCGAACCGCCGGCCTCATCGTTGTGGGCCATGTTTCGCTCTAAATAGGAAAAAAGTTTGGTCCAAAAGTTAGTTATTGTCAAGGGCCTACAAAACTGAATTTTGGAAATCTATAGAATGAACAAGCTAAGGGCTGCAAATGCCCGCAAGGCTTCAAGGGTGACGACATAATGGCTCAATGTTATTTAAGGGTTGGTTTGTGAGGAATTATCATGGTCTCATCATTTAAGGTTTGTCGACACCAAGGCATCCTAAGATAATGCTGCTCAAGATTCAAGGCCGGAAGGAGGGCATGGTCCAGGTATATATGTATACAATATTTGTTGATAATAAGAAGCTATTCAGGTGACAATGTGTGTACTAATTTTGTGGTTGTTTTGCGGACGTAGGTCGTCAGAATGATCGAACCACAGAATCACCCATTGGAGCTAAGTGGCAAAGAAAATATTTTCAAAAAGTATGAGAATATGATTTGCATAACAAGTGACAAAAATGTGTGGTTCGTAGGGCGGAGTCGCATTACTTCAATTGCTGGTTTTGGAGGGCAAAGCATTGTTAAATGGTCTAAGAGCCGGAAGAGCAACAAGAGGGCAAAACGAGGAAGGAATAAGAAGAGGAGGAAGGTTTGGTTCTCAAACATTGTTGAGACAATCTGTCCAATCGAAAGCTCAGAAACTGATGACACAAGTAGTGACAACAGAAACATTGCTAGAGGTGAAACAATGGTGGTCCTGCACGCCCAAGTATGTAAATAACATTTGTCCAATTAATTACAGTGTTTTTATTTCATGGATGGAACTGTGTGACAATTCAAGGGTGTAGTATGACAGCCTTTACAAGTTTAGGTGCATGTGGGCAGAGCAGAGTAGGGAGAAAACGACTAGGGGAATTCAAACCTCGGCCCATGCATTAGTCGCAAGTACCCCATATGTCCTATTTTTAGCAAAGTCATGCTAAAATTCACGGAAAAAATTCAGCATGGCCTTTGTTGAAAATAGGACATATGGAGTACCCGAATTTGCCAGAACGGATGTTAATCGACATTCCAGCAAACTCAAGGGCCTCTCGGGTACCTTGATTTGGAATCTGCAATAGTCAATGTCACATACAGTGTTGGGGAAGTAGTGTACTTAAGGGAGCACTTCTCCTCAAATCCACATCAAGTAATTGCGACTAAAATCTCTGCAAACAAATCAGGAGCTGTCTCCTTTACAGTATCTTTAGATACACCACTAGATCACCGGATTCGTGTAACAGATGCAAATGAAATAGTCATGGAGGGTAGCTGCCCAGGAGAAAAGCCCGCAGGAGATGACAATGCATTTGATCATCCTCCAGGAATGAAATTTTGTGCTATTCTCTACCTGCTGACGAGTGGTGCCAATGGCCAGGTGCAAGTATTAAATGATAAGATGCTGAAACTTGATGGTGCCGACTCAGCAGTTTTGTTCCTTGCAGCTGCAACCTCATTTGAAGGGCCATTTGTCAAGCCTTCTGAATCGACACTTGATCCAGTGACATCAGCATTCACAACATTAAATATGTCTAGGAGCATGTCATATGCACAGGTAAAAGCTTATCACATGGATGATTACCAGAGTCTTTTCCAGCGTGTGTCCTTGCAACTTTCACGAGGCTCTAGTGACGTACTTCGAGGTAGCTCTTTGGCTCACTTACCTCAGAATATCTTGTCTTGTTTTATTTCTTATACCAGTTATATATCTTGGGGTATTGTTTTTTAGACTATTAAAGAAAAAACGTCTGCAACTGTTCATCTGGATCACACTTTTTAGAACTTGTGTATTGAGAGCATATTTCATTTAAATATCATCCTAACAGGGTCACAAATGACCAACTCTGTGAAATGGATTGTCCTTGCATGCAGTCTGGTGTTACATGACCATGTTTGCTATGGCAAGCAATAAAATTTAGAAGTTTGAAAAGTCTCATAACAATCTGTAGCTCTTCTGCATCAAAATGAGGAAAATATAAGTGGAAAACAAGAAAAGTGGCCCTTTCTCTTAATATGTATTAAAATTTAAAACTATCTAAGTTAATCTAATTTGCACATTTTACAAGTTAAGACTAGTATTTTCTTTTGAACTAAAGAGACTGGTCTTTGGCTTCAGTTTTTAGGTTTAAAACCGCATTCATTTTTCTGTAGATTAATTCGGGATTCTCAGTGCACACATTGCAATCCTATTACTTGCTAAAGTAACACACATTTATCCTTTTTTATGCGGGATATGTAGAGGGGGCGCCCCCGAAGTAATTGAGGCCAACATTTTGTGTATCCAGTTGGTGTTGACAAATACAGGCATGCTCATTCCCTTAAACACATTGGAAAATAAGTTACAAAATAACCATATTGGTTAACGCTCATATTACCATTATTTTTATGTTATATTAGGCACATGGATTGACACAGCATGGCAGAAGACCGAAAACACATGAACAAAGCCACACTTTGTTAATAATTTCCCGCATTAGTTTCCCAAATATAGGTTTTGGGATTCTTTATTTAGATATTGTAACTTGATTTTTTGGGAAGATGATAATAGTGTATTTTTCCTTAATTTCTGGTGCGTTCTGAACAATGATCTACTAAAGGGGTTATCCATATTTTATTCAAGTAAATTTTGTTGTGTGTAATACTGACTCTCTTGCTATTTGTAGCAAATTTATGCTGAATTTACTGCAGCAAATTCCTATTTACACTGTTTTCTCGCAGTCCAAGTTTGATAACAATATGTCATTCCTTTCACTTTCCAGTACAGCTCCCCATCCAAATATAAATCTACAAATGAATTACTGGCCAGCACTTCCTTGCAACCTTAACGAATGCCAAGACCCACTATTCGACTTCATTGGATTCCTTTCGGTCAATGGGGCTAAGATGGCAAAAGTAAGTCTACTTTCACAAGTGCGTATCTGGAAACTGTATTCTCTACCCTATATACTCGTGAGTATTCCAACATATCTTTTCACTTTCTAGTGAATTTAACTTTTATGAATACAATTTCTTGTGGCCATGGCCCATAACCTTGGAGCCTACTCATAGCAGCATCACTGAGGCCTGACAACGAAGGAGTAGCAGTGATGCTACTAGAAGCATGGGAGCAATAGTTAGCCGTGCAGTCCGAAAAGGGTTGGGGAAAGGAGCTCATGCACGCACCTACCTAGAATCAGAGGCGGTGGCGGAAGCTAGATTGCTGGGGAGGTAGCTGATCCCCTCGCCTCCTGCGCGGCCGCTGGGCTCTTGGATCGCCAGCGGTGCCCTCCTTGATCGGGACGGGTGGTGCCGAAGCCCGCTTCAATCCCACCAATCAAGAAAGCAAGCAGGTGCGGCGGGTAGCAGCTGCGGTGGGTGGGGAGGAGTGGCGCGGTGCGGCACGAGGTTGTGGCCGGCGCCCGGCGCACGGGCGCGCGTATATGTAGAGAGGGGGAGGTGGGTGGAGGGGGCGGAAGTCGTGGGGTGCGGCAACGGCATGCGACGGCGAGAGGGAAAGGGAAGACGTGCGAGGGAGGGCGTGCGACGGCGTGGCTACCCACACCAGGAAGAAAGCAGAGGAAGTTTCACTGTTGCGTCCCCTCCCCTACATGCAGATAGCAATGTCGCACCTCCCAGGGGTGCGCCATAAGTATATCCATAGCAATGGCGCACCACTGAGGGGTGCGCCATAAGTAACTTTTTTTTAGTTGCGTCTAATAATTTTTTATTTCTTATTTGAATATGAAAATATTTATGAATATGAAAAAATATCATCAAATTTTTTATTTGAAAATATCATCAAATTTGTTATTTGAAAATATTTGAAAAAAATTCATAAAAATTGGTATACCAATGGCCGGCGCACCTCCTAGGGGTGCACCTTCAATATTTTTTTTGGATTTTTAGTTGCATTCATTTGTGAATTGGTAAAACATTTATGAATATGAAAACATTTATGAATACAATTGAGAAATGAAGGCTACAATTTAAATACAATCGATCTTAGCTAGCTATCTGTTCACAACCTTCTTGCCCTTATTTTTCGCAAATGGAGTTCTTCTTTTGAATGGACGTCCTTTAGGTAGGGTGGTCCTACTTCTTCTTGTGATGTATGCTGGTACTTCATCGTCGTCATCATGTTCCATCTTCGGGTCGCCGTACTTGTTGAAGTCTTGCTCATTGGCGATTCCATCCATTCTGATGATCTTCCTTTTGCCTCTCCTCATGACAACACTATCGGGCTTTGACGGGTCGGTAATGAAGAAGCATTGGTCCACTTGGGAAGCCAATACCCATGGCTCATTTTTCGCGGTGGCGTTTGCGCCCGCGGTCTTGGATTTGGCTTCGGGTATAACCATGGTGGTGAAATACCGGTCTTCTTTTAGGACGCTCTTGGCCCATCTGACATGGAACATCGGGACCTTCTCTCTAGCGTAGCTCGGCTCCCAGATCTCCTAGATCCTTCCGTAGTATATGTCCTTGTCGTTACCGGTGTAGGATTCCATCGTTACCCCGGAGTTCTGATAACCATCGCTCTTCATGTCCTTTCCCTCGGTGTAGAATGTGTAGCCGTTGATATCGTACGCCTCATACGTCATCAGGTTGTGCTCGGCACCCTACGACAAGGCAAATATGAGTTGTTCTTCCGTGGAAGAATCCTCATGTAAAGGGTACGACAGAAGCTTCTTCTTGATCCAACGCGTGAAACATGAGTTGTGCTCTTTGATTATATCTCCGTCCGTCATTGTACATCTTCTCAATAAAGGTTTTGTGATCTACCACCCAAGGATCGACCACGTCTATGTGTTGTAGCGCGACTAGGTTTGCTCTTTCAAAGTCGGCGAGTCGACCCTCGAAGTCGACATGCATTTCGCGGCGACCCTCACGGTGACCCCATCCAGTGAGCCTGCTGAGGTGCCTGTTGATGGGCAGACCAACGGGGTTCTCGATGCCTAGATAATTCATGCAGTAGGAGATGCACTTTTCGGTCAGAAAGCCCCTGGCTATGCTTCCCTCTGGACGTGACATGTTCCGAACGTATCCTTTGATGACACCATTCATCCTTTTGAACAGCATCATGCTGTGTAGGAACGTCGGCCTGAGTTGGATGATATCCTCCACGATATGGACCAGCAGATGCACCATAACATCGAAGAATGTGGGCAGGAAGTACATCTCAAGCTCGCATAGTATCACCACGATCTCTTCCTGTAGCCTTCTGAGTTGCCTCACGCCAACTGACTTCCGAGAGATGATGTCGAAAAAGTTGCATAGGACAAATAGCGTTTCACAGACGTGCGCGTCCATGATCCCACGGATTGCAACTAGAAGTATCTGCGTCATCAGCACATGTCAGTCGTGAGACTTCATCCCGCTGAACTTCTACTTCGTTGAGTCTAGGTATCTGCTTATCTTCCCCGCGTAACCGTAAGGAAGTTTTAGTCCTACGAGGCAGGTGAAAAACTGATCGATCTCCTCCTGACTTAGAGTGAAGCACGCGGGAGGGAAGTCATTTCCAGTCTTCTTGGCCTTTTTGCCTTTGCGATGACTTTCCGTGTCCTGCTTCACCTCATCATCATCATCATCATCATCATCATCATCATCATCATCATCATCATCATCATCATCATCATTATTAGGGTGAAGCTCCTCCCTAATGCCCATTGATTTCAAGTCTGCCCTTGCTTTCGGCCCATCTTTGCTCCTCTCTAGCATGTTGAGCAGGGTACCAAGCAGACTCTCGCACACGTTTTTCGTGATATGCATGACATCAAGGCTGTGAGGCACACGGAGGATCTTCCAGTACGGCAAGTCCCAGAAAACAGACCTCGTTTTCCATACCTACTGCAACGGCTCTGGCGCCTTTCGCTTCTTTCCCGGCTCTGGCGCCTTTGCCAGCGGTGGGCACTCTTTCCAATTTTTCAACTGCTTGTCTATTTCCTTGCCGCTCCTCGTACGCGGGCGTCTTCAGGGTTCGGTTTCACCATCGAACAGATCCTTGCGTTTTCTCCATGAGTCATCGTCGCGAAGCCACCTTCGATGTCGCATGAACACGGTTTTCAAAGACCCGGGATCTCTATCTAGCTGGCGAGACGTTGTGTCATCCAAGCACCTGGCGCATCCAGAAAATCCATGGACCACCTGCCGCGCAACATATCCGTAACCGAGGTAGACGTGCACCGTCGTGAGCAGTGCGGCTCTCATAGGGAATTATTCTTTCTCTGCGGTGTCGCACGTATTGGCTGGCGTTTTCCACAGCGTGTCTAGCTCCTCTTTCAGCAGCCCCAGATACAGATTGATGTCGTTCCCTGGTTGTTTCGGCCCTTCAATTAGCATACTCATGTGAATGTACTTCCTCTTCATGCACAACCAGGGGGGAAGGTTGTACATCCACACAAACACAGGCCAGGTTCTCTGTGTGCTTCGCTGGCTGCCAAACGGATTGACTCCATCGGTGCTCGCGCCTAGCATGATGTTCCTTGGATCGTTCCCATATTTTGGGTGTTCGAAGTTCAACGCTTGCCACTGGCTCACATCCTTAGGGTGACTCAGCATCTTGTCTTTTTTATTTATCTTCGGATCATTTGCGTCATCTTCTCGCTTCTTCTACTCCCTATCTGCGTGCCAACGCAGGAGCTTTGCTACCTTAGGGTCCGCGAAATACCGCTGCAGACGAGGAGTGATCGGAAAGTACCACACCACTTTTTGAGGAGCTTTCTTCCTCTTCTTGTATCGAGTGACGCCACACACCGGACATATGGTAGACTCCGCGTGCTCGTCCCGATAAATGATGCAATTGTTCATGCACACATGGTATTTCATGTGCGGTAAATCCAGAGGACACACGATTTTCTTCGCCTCCTCGAAACTGGTCGGGCACTTGTTCCCCTTGGGAAGGCATTCGTGCCAGAATGACATGTTCTCGTCGAAGCATGCGTCGGTCATTTTGTGTTTTACCTTCATCTCCAGAGCCATGAGCATTACTTTCAGGCGGGTATCCTCGGGCCTGCATCCTTCATACAATGGAGTAACCGCGTCTATCTCCAGTTGATCCAGCTTGGCTTTCTCTCGGGCGGCAGCTCTTGCGTTATCCGTCTCCTTGAGAAGCAGCTCTTTAATATGAGGGTCCTGCAGCCAGCCCATCGATGGGCCATCGTCGTGTGCTCCGGCATCTTCATCTTCATGATCATGCCCTTCGTCTGCTTTGATGTCTTCCTCATCATCATGTCCGGCATCTTCTACATGATGACTGTGTATTGCATCTACTTCATGATCATGTCCTGGAGATTCTTCGTCTTCTCGCCCGCCCTCGCCACGGTTGTCTTGCTCAAGCCCTTCCTCATTTCTTGCCTGGCCCCCATGGATTACTTCATAATCATCTTCATCACCTTGCCACCGATAGCATCCATGAAACCACGCAAGAGCAGGTGGTCCCGCACCTGTACGGAATCCGGGTCCAGAAGGCTCCTCAGCTTGCATCTTCGACACGGACATCTTATCTCCGCCTCGTTCTTTTGAAGCATCTCGGCCTTCCCGGAGCTCAAAACCCTATTCACGATGCCTTCGGTCATCGTGCGGAACATGGTCGCCTGCGGGGTAGAGCAAAACGATATTTTAGTAACCAAGAAATTTTTTGGCATGACTTTGCGTAAAAATAGGGCCAAAAAGAATGCATAGTGCCAAATTCTCGCCGAAACGGAAATGAATGAACAGTCCGGCAAAATATTGGCAACTATCGCATTTCAAATACCGGTACCTGCAAACACAAACATATATGCAACACCACAAACATATGCAACACCACAAACATACATAGATCTAGCTAGGCCATAAAAAGTGCATGTGCACGTTGTTGGAGGGAGAAAAAAGTAGATCTACAACATAAAGAAAGCTTTCCCCTTACTTACCTATGAAAAAAGGTAATTTAACTACTTAATTTGGATGAATCTATGGTGCAAATGAGGTGAGGAGGAGGAGGCAGCCGAGACAAGCTTGGAGGAGGAGGTGGAGAGAATGAAGTGGGAAAAGTGAGTGTGGTAGGTGGCTGTCCAAAATATCTAGCTGGTCCCAGGTTACTAATGGCGCACCACCTACAAATGCGCCATTAGTAACCCTGGTTACTAATGGCATACAAGCTAGGTGGTGCGCCATTACTAGTTTTGCAAAAATAAAAATAAAAAATGTTAGTAGTGGCGCACCGTGTGTGTGGTGTGCCATTACTAGTTTGAACTAGTAATGGCGAACTATACACTGGTGCGCCATTACTAGTTATGAAAAAAAGTAAAAAAAATTCTTAGTAGTGGCGCACCGGGTGAGTGGTGCGCTATTACTAGTTATAACTAGTAATGGCGCACAGTGCCCTGGTGCACCATTACTAGTTTTGGAAAAAAAAGTTTGTTAGCAGTCGCGCACCGTGGGTGTGGTGTGCCATTAGTGTCCATCACACTAATGGCGCACCAACACATGGTGTGCCACTGCTATATAGTAGTGGCACACCACATGTGTGGTGCGCCATTAATGTCCATATTATCTATAGCCCTTTTCCTAGTAGTGTATGACTCCTTCCTTTTTTGTCTTTTTGCCGTTTTCCACCTTTTCTCTTTAGGCTTTTCTCTCCCAGACGCATGGGCCTTGTGTGGGACTTCCACCAGCCCACTAAGGGCTGGTATTCACTCTCCGACAGCCCATGTAGCCTCTTGGGTCGAAATACCCCTCCTGATGGTCTCCCAGTACACTACCGGCACTCCCGGTACACTACTGATGAGCCCGAAACTATTCCGGCGACAAAAATAGGACTTCCTATGTATCAATCTTTACATCAGGACCATTCTGGAGCTCCTCGTGACGTCCGGGATCTCATCCGAGACTTCGAACAACCTTCGGTAACCACCATACATAACTCTATACTACCGAAACGTCACCGAACCTTAAGTGTGGAGACCCTGCGGGTTCGAGAACTATGTAGACATGACCTGGATGCCCATATTGGTTCCTACATATTCTACGAAGATCTTTATCGGCCGAACCTCTATGTCAAGGATTCAGGTAATCCCGTATGATGTTCCTTTTGTTCTTCGGTATGTTACTTGCCCGAGATTTGATCATCGGTATCTCCATACCTAGTTCAACCACGTTACCGGCACGTCTCTTCACTCGTTCCATAATACAAGATCCCATTACTAACACTTAGTCACATTGCTTGCAAGGCTTGTTGTGATGTTGTATTAACGAGTGGGCCCTGAGATACCTCTCCGTCACACGGAGTAACAAATCCCAGTCTTGATCCATGCCAACCCAACAAACACCCTCGGAGATACCTGTAGAATAACTTTATATTCACCCAGTTACATTGCGACATTTCATACACACAAGGCATTCCTCCGGTGTCAGTGAGTTGCATGATCTCATGGTCATAGGAATAGATACTTGACATGTAGAAAACAATAGCAATAAACTGACACGATCATATGCTACGTTTGTAGTTTGGTTCTTGTCCATCCCATCATTCTCCTAATGATGTGATCCCGTTATCAATTGACATCTCATGTCCATGGCTAGGAAACCTTAACCATCTTTGATCAACGAGCTAGTCTATTAGAGGCATAGTAGGGACATGGTTTTGTCTATGTATCCACACATGCATCTAAGTCTCCGATCAATACAATTATAGCATGGATAATAAATGATTATCATGAACAAGGAAATATGATAATAACTAATTTATTATTGCCTCTAGGGCATATTTCCAACATGACTCTCACCTGGGTCGGCCTAGTATATGCTTGTTAAGCTTATTGCATAGGCACCATCAGGCCGTGTATAGAGCATGGCATACATGATGGATCCAATTGTCAAGGCATATGGAATCCTACTCATCCGGTTTCACTCATCAGAAGTTGTAGGACTTTGAGTCTTTCTTAGGCTTATACCATGTGAGATGGGAAAGAACCCTTTCTTGGCCTCACTCATGTTGAACATGTTCAACACTTTGTCTATGTGCGTGCTCTGGCTTAAGTCGAGCAGCCTCCTCGATCTACCTCTATAGATCTGGATGCATAAAATGTACACTGCCTCTCCAAGGTCTTTCATAGAAAACTTTCCATTCAATGATTCCTTGACTGGGTTCAGCATCGAAACATCATTTCCGATCAGCAGTATGTCATCCACATACAAGTTCAAAAATACTACCGAGCTCCCACTAGACTTCTTGTATAAACAGTAGTACTCTTCGTTCTTGATGAAACCAAGGTCAACGATGACTTCATCAAAACGAATGTTCCAACTCCGAGTTGCTTGCCTCAATCCATAAATGGATCTGTTGAGCTTGCATATTTTAGCAGCGTTAGTTGGATCAACAAAACCTTCGGGCCGTATCATGTATACATCCTCTTTTAAATTTCCATGAAGGAAAGCCGTTTTGACATCCATCTGCCATAGCTCATAATCGAAATATGCAGCTATAGATAGTATGATCATCACTGACGTTAGCATCGCTACCGGTGAGTAGGTCTCATCGTAGTCAATTCCTTGAACTTGTCCATAACCTTTAGCGACATGCCGAGCTTTGTGGATCTGAACATTTCCATCCACATCGGTTTTCTTCTTAATGACCCATTTGCAACCAATGGCAACTACGCCAGGTGGCGGATCAACCAATTCCTAGACTTGATTCTCATCCATGGACTTTAACTCGGATCTCATGGCCCATAGCCGTGCCTCGGAATCTGGGTTCTGGATCGCTTCTGCATGCGTTTCCGGCTCGTCGCTTTCTAGCAACAAAACATCGCACACTCTGGGAAATCTTTCTAGCCTCTGTGGTTCCGGTGCCGACTCCACTATGGGTTCCCTGATCAACTATGGTAAGATCTCATCACCAGCCGAGTCGTCCCCAAGTGGCTCTCGAATTTCATCGAGTCGCACCGTTCGCCCACTGGCCTCCAAACTGAGAAACTCTTTCTCTAGGAAAACCCCGTTCCGAGAAACAAACACTTTGTTCTCTTCTCGGTTTGTAGAAGTTATATCCCAAGGTTTTCCTCAGATATCCAACAAATATGCATTTATCCGACCTGGGTGTAAGCTTGTCCGACATGAGTCGCTTGAAAAATGCTTCACAACCCCAAATCTTTATAAAAGACAAACTAGTACTCTTCCTAGTCCACATCTCATGTGGTGTCTTGTCTACGAATTTTGATGGTACCCTATTAAGTGTGAAATCTACAGTTTCTAGAGTGTATCCCCAGAATGACGAGGGTAAATCCGATTTTCTCATCATCGATCGGACCATGTCCAACAAGGTTCGATTTCTCCATTCCGACACACTATTTCTCTGTGGCGTACCCGAAGGTGTGAGCTGAGGTACTATACCTCGGCTTTTCAGATCGGATCATAGAAGTTTTATTGTCTTGCCAAGCTGATTTTGAACCTCGTTCTGAAACTCTGTGAACTTTTCAAAATTTTCCGATTTGTGCCTCAGCAAATAGATATATCCTTATCTACTCGATTCGTCGGTAAAAGTCACGAAGTACTGATAGCCACCTCTGGCCATTGTGCTCATTGGACCACACACATCATTGTGCATAAGCTCCAACAGCTCGGACACCCTCTCGCAACTCTTTGCATAAGGAGACTTAGTCATCTAGCCTAGCAAGCATGATTCGCATGTCTTGAACGACCCAAAGTCGGACGAAGTTAGGAGTCCATCATCATGGAGCTTCTTCATGCGTTTCAGATTAATGTGTCCAAGTCGGCAATGCCAGAAGTATGTCGGATTTATCTCATTAGGCTTTTGCCTCTTGACATTCACGTTATAGAGTGGTTCCGTTTCTAGATTTAAAATAAATAACCCATCTACTATGGGTGCATAACCATGGAACATTCCATTCAAATAAAATGAACAACCATTGTCCTTTATATTGAATTCATAACCTTGACTCATCAAACATGAGGCTGAAATAATGTTCTGACTAAGTGCGGGAATGTAATAACAATTATTCAATTCCAAAATAAATCCAGAAGGAAGCTTGAGCTGCATCATGGCGACCTCCAATGCAGCAACTCTTGCTTTGTTGCCGACCCTCATGTCAATCTCCCCTTGTGCCACACGTCTAGTTCCTACCAGCCCCTGCATCGAGTTGCAAATATGAACAACTGAACCGGTATCAAATACCCAAGAGCTACTAGGTATGCTAGCAAGGTAAATGTCTATAACATATGTAACAAGTGTATCTTTACCTGAAGAAGCATCTCCGGCCTTCTTACCGTGCTCAGCAAGCCACTTGCTACAGTTCCTCTTCCAGTGACCAGCTTCCTTGCAGTGAAAGCAAATGGTCTTTGATTTTGGTCCGGACTTTGGATCAGTGACGGAGACAGCCTTCTCCGTGCCCTTTGCCTTACCATTTTTCTTGGACCAAGTCTTCTTGAACTTAGCCGAGTTCTGCACCATCAACACTTGATGTGTGTCTTTCTTAATATCTTGCCCTGCCACCTTGACCATCCCATGCAATTCAGTGAGCTTCTTATCCATGTCGTGCATATGATAGTTCGAGACGAACGTCCCATAGCTAGGTGGAAGAGAACCCAAAATTGCATCAGTGGACAGCTCCTCCCCAAATGGGAAGACTAACATATCCAATGCTTGCACGTACCCGATCATCTTGATCACATGCGGGCTCAATGGATCACCCTCCTTCAGCTTAGAATCCATCAAGGACTGCCATACGTTGATTCTTTCGGCCATAGCCTGCACCTGAAACATGCTCTTCAAACTCTTGATCATATCGAAAGCCTGAATGTTTTCGAAATGATGTTGCAAATCAGGCTCCATACAAGATAGCATGAGGCAGCTGATCTCATTTAATTCATCAATGAGTTTCTGGTGGGCATTCTTGGTTGTGGCATTAGCATTCTAAGTAGGTTCCTCTGGAAGTGGATCCTCTAGAACATGTTACTTTTTATCGTGCTCGAGAACAATTCTCAGATTTCTATACTAGGTGGTAAAGTTTGGTCCATTCAGTTTATCCTTTTCCATAATTGATTTCAATGCAAAGTTGGGTTGAGCAGGTGGTGCCATTGATCTACAACAGATGCAAGCACTAAGCAATGTGTTTATGTTGAGTAATTCAAGCCTTAAATAGAACTACTCCCACTGAAGTCAGCATCCCTCCGCAAACTCTTAGTGATTCAAGACCCGTCTAGCGTGAGCGACTAGTGAGCTTTAGCATCACTGCTAGCCAACTTGCCTATTCGGTAGGCAACTCCTTGCTAATCGTATCTCTATATGACTCCTATCGGTTGGGTAGGTATCTCATACCCCGGCTCCCAAGCTTCTCTGCCACCAGCCCCAAAACTGTTTTGATAGCCTTGTCAAGTTAACCTGATGTAGTGCATGTCCGTGTCCGACACGAACCCTCCAGTTCAAGGACACCTAGTAGCACCTCAATTTTGTGAACCCACCACTAGACATACTTGACGTGCGAACGTGCAACATTCGGAATGGCAATGTCCCTGATATTAATGAGGGATCTTTCTACCATTATAACGTGCATAGAAACAAGAAGCAATATCAATCACCTATAAACATAAATATGTGAAATAGTATGGATCCTTCATGGACATCCTTCCGGGTCGGCTCCAACTTCGATGACCAAGGCGGAACTCCATCTTGTCCTTCTTGCCAAGACGCCAAAGCCTCGAACTTGATCTCTATCCTCCAACTACTACAACTACTAATGAATTTAAAGAGAATCACTAGTCGACACGCAGGTCGTTATACAATATAATGACAACACTTTGGCTCCTATCGGCTGACAATCATGACACCCAGGTCATGTTAAATTACACACATGAATCACATACACATGAGCCATACTATTCACATCAAACCTGCAAAACAATCTTATGCATAGAATCGCATTCTACCAGTTTGTGTGATCGTGTACGAAATACAAGGCGCTACGCACACGGCGGTCCCATCGGAAATCACAGATCGCATCTACACTCTGATCATGCCGAATTTTCCGATCTGACCGATCTCATTGATCATCGCGAACCCAATTCGGATTTATGTTTCACGGTTAACCCCGATGGCGGATACCGACCGGTAGGGGTAGGTTGTGTCACGACCTCATCTATTCCGATTGACAGAAAACATAGCCTCAATGATCCCGATGTGTAGTTGATCTCATCAACCATGCACATAGCCGATCTCATGAACGACGCAAATCACATCCGCCGCCGCCACATATCACATATGCTACTGATCTGAATTCAAAACCTATAGCAGAGGCTTTGATGCTCCTATTGGGTCCTATCATAGGTGCATCGCATGTGAATTAAAATTTTCTTACGCGCAGAACATCCAAGAACATGCTACGGAAATGGATCACATATTGTTACCACTAGACGCACATTGTCGTGCAGCGCAAGTAGATTGGGGCAGTGCGTTCATGTGGTATGTCTCCTCCCGTCCGATCTCCCTCAAACAGCCATTTTGATCTCCCTCGAACAGTCGGTCGCCGGATCCCACAAGCAGGTTCGTCGGAGCGGCACAAGTGCACCGCTAACAGTATCTGCGCGTGCAGGAGGAACACCCGTGTGACGGACTGCTAGGTCCTAGCACACAGCCGGTGACGTCCAGTGGAGGTGGCTGTTCGCAACACATGCAAACCCTAATGACGGCACCTAAGCGATCAACCGGATGGGTGAGCCGCAGCTCCACTATATATAGGCATTCGATGCGGGCTTAACTCGTGGGCCTCGCACCCAAAACCTACCTTTGTAACTACCCAGTCACGGAGTAGCGTTTGTACGGCCCAAAGCAAGTCTGTCACCATCCCGAGTACATGCTCCAACTCAGGTCTTAGGACATAGAACGTATGTTGTACTAGAGACTCACAGATGACCTATTGCTGTGTCTCATAGTTGGGTCTGTCCAACTCAGACCTTATCTCGACTCGGATCCGACTATGTTGAATCCGACCAGACCTTTATGAGTCCATATTATCCGGCTAGCATCCAATGCTACATCGTCAGTGAGACCAGACCATTCACCTTGTCATATGCTAGTCTAACTGGCTACGCGTCCACACAACCCTTTCAACTAGGGACCATTTAGGACGGTTATCATACAATGCATAGTCTCACAAACATGTCACATACTTGTTAATACACATCAATGATAATGTCCAAGGACTATCTTTATTCATAAACACATAGGAAATATCATCATCCATGATTGCCTCTAGGGCATATCTCCAACACATCATCATATTATCCAACACAAATATCATCACGCATCTCAAAAATAGTTATACACAAGTCATGTCTCGAATATATGCAACTGCATGGTCGTGAGACACCCACAAGTTTCATCATCTCCACCTAAACCATGTAGAAGAGAAGAGCAATCAGTATGAGCACGAGCGTGACTATGTAGTACTTCTTGAGGCACCGGTCTTGCTCCCTCTCTCATGCCCTAGTATCGCTCAGCTGTCGGACCCATCCGTGGCTAGCTCCTGGGTACCTGTCCTTCGCCATCTTCCGGTTTATGAACGTGCACCATATGTTGATTTAATATGCAACATAATGTACTTAAGATACACAAATAGGCATATGTAGTTAGCAAAATACAAGCAACCTATATACAGTAAACATTAATAAGGAAGTTCCTCATACGTAACAAAACTAGTTAACTATCCCGATCTATGCTAGTTCATATAGGAAGACAGTAGTACTAATTAAACATACACATTGTCATCGGCATTCACTCCATCATGTCGGCTCTCCAACCTTCATAGTCAGGGATTAAGGATCCGAGCTTCGTGAAAGCCTTCATGTCCAGACGCTGAGCGTTGAGCAGTTCACAGACAGTCTCCCGCCTCATTGGCCCATGGTAGAACATCCATGTTTGTTCGAGTACCTCCTTCATGATCACTTGGCCAAGGTCACACTATACATGATAAAACTCAGCTCGGATTCGATGATCTGGTGTCTTTCCGATGCTATAGGCCCAGTTGATAATCTCGGTATCCTTGGAATTAGTTGACATGCAAAGGTGTTGATTATCCCTTCTGTACCCGATCATGTGATGCATGAGGTAGAATCGGCTAGCCTTACTATCGTTCGGTTGCTGGATGCAGCAGAAGTCAGTCTTATGACCGAAAGCCAGCCCTCCATTCTCGTACTTTTTCACCTTGATATCTCCACCAGTAAGGCCGAAGGTTAAAATGGCACTATCGAGAACACTCTTTATGTGCTTGTATTCCATTTTCTTGGTGTTCTTGAGAGAGTCCAAGTACGGAGCATGGGAGTACTGTGGGTACAGACAGACCAGGATGCCCCCCCCCCCCCCGCTGCGCAAAATAAGTACACCTCAAATTAGCCTCCATGCTTCTAAATGAATGATTAAAGATTACGAAAGGATATCCGTGGATGACTTACATGGGATGATAAGGCAAGGGAATCGTTTCCTTGTCCTTATTAGAGACCATGTACTCGGCTATGTACTAGCTCGCATAGCCACGGTGCTCTTTGCAGACTTCCAAGAAGCTCTCGTGCATATAGTACGGGTCCGCAACGCAGATATATTCTAATTTCTCACGCCTAATGATGTAGTTCATATAAAGCGCATACATGCGGATGAACTAAAAATCTAACTTGATCAGGTGGAACATGTCGTACATGTGGTAAAATCGCAGGATGAACTTATTGTTGGAAATATGCCCTAGAGGCAATAATAAATTAGTTATTATCATATTTCCTTGTTCATGATAATCGTTTATTATCCATGCTATAATTGTATTGATCGGAGACTTAAATGCATGTGTGGATACATAGACAAAACCATGTCCCTAGTATGCCTCTAATGGACTAGCTCGTTGATCAAAGGATGGTTAAGGTTTCCTAGCCATGGACATGAGATGTCATTTGATAACGGGATCACATCATTAGGAGAATGATGTGATGGATAAGACCCAAACTACAAACATAGCATATGATCGTGTCAGTTTATTGCTACTGTTTTCTGCATGTCAAGTATATGTTCCTATGACCATGAGATCATGCAACTCACGGATATCGGAGGAGTGCCTTGTGTGTATCAAACATCGCAACGTAACTGGGTGACTATAAAGGTGCTCTACAGGTATCTCCGATGGTGTTTGTTGAGTTGGCATGGATCGAGACTGGGATTTGTTACTCCGTGTGATGGAGAGGTATCTCAGGGCCCACTCGGTAATACAACATCACAACAAGCCTTGCAAGCAATTTGGCTAAGTGTTAGTCATGGGTTCTTGTATTATGGAACGAGTAAAGAGACTTGCTAGTAACAAGGTTGAATTAGGTATGGAGATACTGACGATCGAATCTCGGGCAAGTAACATACCGAAGAACAAAGGGAACGTTATACGGGATTAACTAAATCCTTGACATAAAGGTTCGACCGATAAAGATCTTCATAGAATATGTAGGAACCAATGTGGACGTCCAGGTCCCGCCATTGGTTATTGACTGTAGAGGTGTCTCGGTCATGTCTACATAGTTCTCGAACCCGCAGGGTCTGCACACTTAAGGTTCGGTGACGTTTCGGTAGTGTAGAGTTATGTATGGTGGTGACCGAAGGTTGTTCGGAGTCCCGGATGAGACCCCGGACATCACGAGGAGCTCCGGAATGGTCCGGAGGTAAAGATTCATATATAGGATGTCCCAGTTTGGTCGCTGGAAAAGTTTCGGGCTCATCGGTAGTGTACCGGGAGTATCGGTAGTGTACCGGGAGTGCCGGTAGTGTACCAGGAGACCTCCGGGAGGGGTACTTCGACCCCAAGAGGTCCATGGGCTGTGGGAGAGTATTAACCAGCCCTTAGTGGGCTGGTAAAACAGCCACAAAGGCCCATGGCGCAGGAGAGAAAGTCCTAAAGCAAAAAGTGGAAAATCAGCCAATAGGAGGCAATCCTACTCCAACTAGGATTGGAGGTGAAGTAGGATTGCTTCCCACCTCCTATTTCGGCCGACCCAAAGGCCTTGGCTGCCTCTCCTCTCCTCTCCTCCTATATATACTAGTGGATTGGGTTTCACCGGCCACGTGCTACCCATTTCACCGGTGCACAATTTCACCGGTGCAGAGTTTCTCCTCTAGAATTTCCGGCCACATGCTACCCGTTTCACCGGTGCACAGTTTCTCCTCTAGATCGGTTTTCCGCAGCGCTTAGGCGAAGCCCTGTCGGAATCACTCCACCACCATCACCGAAGCGCCGTCACGCTGCCGGTGAACTCTCTCTCCTCTCTACCTCCTCTTGCTGGATCAAGATGGTGGAGATCGTCATCAAGCTGCACGTGTGCTGAACGCGGAGGTGCCCTCCGTTCGGTGCTAGATCGGAAGGACCGTGATCGAGATCGCGAGACAGTTCGTGATGAGATCGCGGAACGGATCGTGATGATTTCGCGGGACAGATCGTGATCAAGATCATGATACGGAACGTGATGAGATCGCGGGACGGATCGTGATGAGTTCACGGGACGGATCGTGATTGGATTGCGGGACGGATCGTGATGAGATCGCGGGACGCTCGGTGATTTGGATCGCGAAGATGTTCGACTACACCAACCGCGTTTCTTAACGCTTCCCGCTTAGCGATCTACAAGGGTATGTAGATCCACTCTCCCTCTCATAGATGCTCATCACCATGGATAGGTTTGCGTGTGCGTAGGAAATTTTTTGTTTCCCATGCGACGTTCCCTAACAGTGGTATCAGAGCTAGGTTGATGGTTCGATGAGATCTCGAGTAGAACACAAAAGGTTTGTGTGCGTTGATGCTTAGATTGCTTCCACCCTTGGTCGTATTTTGGTTCAGCGGGATTGTGAGATGAAGCGGCCCGGACCAACATTACTCGCACGCTTACGAGAGACCGGTTCCCTCGACGCAACTTGTTGCCTAGATGGCTTGCGGGTGACAGTTTCTCTCACTTTAGTTGGTTCGGATCCGACAAAGGTGGTCCTTGAGAAGGTTGAAAAGCAATCTATGTATCACCGTTGTGGTTTATGCGTAGGTGAGAATCGTTCTTGCTAGATACCCGTAGCAGCCACGTAAAACATGCAACAACAATTAGAGGACGTCTAACTTGTTTTTGCAGGGTATGTTGTGATGTGACATGGCCAATTACATGATGAGATATATGTGATGTATGAGATGATCATGTGATGTATAGAATTTCACGACTTGCATGTCGTTGAGTACGGCAACCGGCAGGAGCCATAGGGTTGTCTTTAATTATTGTATGACCTGCGTGTCAATCACTAAGCGCTATGTAATGCTTTACTTTATCGCTAAGTGGTAGTAATAGAAGTACAAGCAGGGCTGGCGCCACAACACCAATGGCAACACATTGAAGGAGATCAAGATGATGGAGATCATGGTGTTGTGTCGGTGACGATGGAGATCATGCCGGTGTTTCGAAGATGGAGATCTTAAACACAAGTTCATGGCCATATCATGTCACTTATGAATTGCATGAGATGTTAATCCTTTTATGCACCTTGTTTTGCTTAGTACGGCGGTAGCATTATAAGGTGATCCCTCACTTGAATTTCAAGATGAACTATGTTCTCCCCGAGTGTGCACCGTTGCAAAAGTTCGTCGTGTTGAGACACCACGTGATGATCGGGTGTGATAGACTCTACGTTCACATACAACGGGTGCAAGCCAGATTTGCACGCGCAGAACACTCAGGTTAAACTTGATGAGCCTAGCATGTACAGACATGGCCTCGGAACACAAGAGACTGAAAGGTCGAACATGAGTCATATAGTAGATATGATCAACATAATGATGTTCACCATTGCAACCACCTCAACTCACGTGATGATCGGACTTGAGTTGGTGAATTTGGATCATGTATCACTCGAATGATCGGAGGGATGTCAATTTGAGTCGGAGTTCTTAGGTAATATGATTAATTGAACTCATTATCATGAACATAGTCAAAGTGTCTTTGCAAATTATGTTGTAGATTACTAGCTCACGCTGTAGCTCCCTTGTAGTTTTATATGTTCCTAGAGAAATAGTATTGAAAGATGATGGTAGCAATATTGTGTACTGGGTTTGTGATCTGAGGATTGTCCTCTTTGCTGCACAGAAGGCTTATGTCCTTAATGCACCACTCGGTGCGCCACCCCCTCTAGCATCGTCAGTAGATGTTGTGAACATCTGACAGGCACGTTTCGATGACTACTTGATAGTTTAGTGCATCATGCATTACAGCTTAGAATTGAGGCTCCGAAACGTTTTGAACGTCATGGAACATATGAGATGTTCTAGGAGCTGAGATTGTGATCTCAGGCTCGTGCCCGTGTTGCGAGATATGAGATCTCCAACAAGATTCTTTGCCTGTAAGATGAAGGAGAATAGCTCAATCGCTGAGCATGTATTCAGATTGTCTGGGTACTACAATCGCTTGAATCAAGTGGGAGTTGATCTTCCGGATAAGATAGTGATCGATATAGTTCTCCAAGTCACTATCACTAAGCTACTACAACTTGGTGATGAACTATAAGTTGCCAGGGATAGAAATAATGATTCCTGAGCTGTTCGCGATGTTTGACACCGCGGAGGTAGAAATCAAGAAGGAGCGTCAAGTGTTGATGGTTAATCAAACCACTAGTTTCGAGAAGGGCAAGAGCAAGGAGGGAAACTTCATGGATAGCAAGTCAGTTGCTGCTCTAGTGAAGCAACCCAAAGTTGAACTCAAACCCGAGACTAAGTGCTTCTGTTATGAGGTGAGCGGTCGCTGAAGCGGAACAACCCTAGATACTTGGTAGATAAGAAGGCTGGCAACATTGATAGAAGTATATTTGATATACGAGTTATTAATGTGTACCTTGCTAGTACTCTTAGTAGCACCTGGGTAATAGATACCGGTTCGGTTGCTAAATGTTAGTAACTCGAAATAAAAGCTACGGAATAAACGGAGAACTAGCTAAGGGTGAGGTGACGATATATGTTGGAAATGTTTCCAAGGTTGATGTGATCAACATCGCACGCTCTCTCTACCTTCAGGATTAGTGACGAACCTAAATGTTATTTGGTGTTTTGCGTTGAGCTTGAACATGATTAGATCATGTTTATTGCAATACGGTTATTCATTTAAGTTAGAGAATAATGGTTATTCTGTTTACATGAATAATACCTTCAATGGTCATGCACCCAGTGAGAATGGTTTGTTGAAATCTTGATCGTAGTGGTACACATGTTCATAACATTGATGTCAAAAGATACAAAGTTAATAATGATAGTACCACATACTTGTGGCACTGCCGCTAAATGTCATATTGGTATAAAGCGCATGTAGAAACTCCATGCTGACGGATATTTGGACTCATCCGATTTCGAATCGGTTGAGACATGCGAACCATGCCTCTTGGGCAAGATGACTAATAGACCCCGTTGGATGGAGCGGGCAAGTGATTCATTGGAAATGATACATGTTGATGTATGCAATCTAGTGAGT
Organism: Hordeum marinum; assembly: GCA_022496015.1. NCBI lineage: Eukaryota > Viridiplantae > Streptophyta > Magnoliopsida > Poales > Poaceae > Hordeum > Hordeum marinum. The sequence goes on from CM039673.1 coordinate 302,811,721, forward strand.
CTTGTAGCGTGCAGTGGATATCGTTATTTTCTTACCTTCACTGATGATTTGAGTAGATATAGTGTATATTTACTTAATGAAACACAAGTCTGAATCATTTGAAAGGTTCAAGCAAATTCAGAGTGAAGTTTAAAGATCATCGTGATAAGAAGATAAAAATGACCACGATATGATCGTGGAGGTGAATATCTGAGTTACGAGTTTGGCATACAACTTAAGACAATGTGAAATTTGTTTCACAACTAACGCTACCTGGAAAAACATGGTGTGATGGTGTGTCCGAACATCATCGTCATGCTCTATTGATATAGTGCATACTATGATGTCTCTTATCGTTTTACTACTATAATTTTTGGGGTTATGCATTAGAGACAACTACATTCACTTTAAATAGGGCATCATCTAAATCCGTTGAGATGACACCGTGTGAATTATGGTTTGATAGAAACCTAAGCTGTCATTTCTTAATATTTGGGGCTCTGACACTTGTGTGGAAAATGTTTTCACCTAATGAGGTCGAACCCAAGGCGGACAAATGCATCTTCATAGAATACCCTAAGATCAGTTGGGTGAACCTTCAATCTCAGATCCTAGTGCAAAGTGTTTGTTGCTTAGACGGATCCTTTCTCGAGGAAATGTTTCTCTCAAAAGAATTGAGTGGGAGGAAGATAGAACTTGATGAGGTTGTTAAACCTTTGTTCAACCAGAGAGTAGCGCAGCGCAGAAAGATGTTTCTGTGAAGCCTACGTTAGTTGAAGAGTAAGTTAATGATGATGATCATGAATCTTCAGGATCAAGTTACTATCGAACTTCGTGGGTCGACAAGGATGTGTACTGCTCCTAAGTGGTACGACAACTCTGTCTTGGAGATCATGTTGTTGGACAACGATGAACCTACGAGCTATGGAGAAGCGATGATGGGCCCGGATTCCGACGAATGGTTAGAGGCCATGAAATCCGAGATAGGATCCATGTATGAAAACCAAGTATAGACTTTGGTAGACTTGCTCGTTAGACGGCACGTCGTTAAGTACAAATGGACCTTTAGAATGAAGACAGACACTGATGGTGAATGTCACCATTTGTAAAGCTCGACTTGTTGCAAAGTTGTTTGTGACAAGTTCAAGGAGTTGACTGCGATGAGGCTTTCTCACTCGTAGCGATGCTAAAAGTCTATTGGAATTATGTTAGCAGTTGCTGCATTTTCAATTATGAAATCTGGCAGATGGATGTCAAAACATCGTTTCCTTAACGGTTTACTTAAGGAAAGGTTGTATGTGATACAACCAGAAGGTTTTGTCAGTCCTAAGGATGCTAAAAGATGAGCAAGCTTTAGTGATCCTTCTATGGACTGAAGCAAGCATCTCGGAGTTGGAATATACACTTTGATGAGGTGATCAAAGTTTCTGTAGTTTATACAAAGTTTACGAGAAACTTGTATTTGCAATAAAGTGAGTGGGAGCACTGTAGAGTTTCTGATAAGTATATGTGGTTGACATATTGGTGATCGGAAATAATGTAGAATTTTTGGAAGCAATAAAAGGTTGTTTGAAAAGTGTTTTTCAAAGGAAGACCTGGATAAAGCTACCTAATTGTTGAGCATCAAAATCTATAGAGATAGATCAAGATGCTTGATGAGACCTTCAATGAGTGCATACCTTGACAAGATTTTGAAAGAGTTCAAAATGGATCAGCCAGAGAAATAGTTCTCGTCTGATTTGTAAGGTCTGAAGTTGAGTGAGACTCAAAGCTCGACAACGACAGAAGAAAGAGAAAGGACGAATGTCGTCCCCTATGCCTTAGCCATAGGCTCTATATTATGCCATGCTGTGTACCGCACCTATGTGTGCCTTGCCATGAGTTTGTCAAGGGGTACAAGAGTGGTCCAGGAGTGGATCACTGGACAGCGGTCGGAATTATCCTTAGTAACTAGAGGACTGAGGAAATGTTTCTTGATTATGGAGGTGATAAAGAGTTCGTCGTAAAGAGTTACGTCGATGCAAGCTTTAACACCTATCCGGATGACTAGTAGTAGCAATCTGGATACGTATAGTGGAGCAGCCATTTGGAAAATAGTACCAAGTGGAGTATGGTAGCAGTGTTTACGGTTTGACATAGAGATTTGCAAAGTACACATGGATCTGAATATCGCAGACCCATTGACTATAAGACCACTCTCACATGCAAAGCATGATCGAGCCCCAAAACTCATTGGGTGTTAGATTCATAACAATGCGAATCACATGGTGATGTGAACTAGATTATTGACTCTAGTGCAAGTGGGAGACTGTTGGAAATATGCCCTAGAGGAAATAATAAATTAGTTATTATCATATTTCCTTGTTCATGATAATCGTTTATTATCCATGCTATAATTGTATTGATCGGAGACTTAAATGCATGTGTGGATACATAGACAAAACCATGTCCCTAGTATGCCTCTAATGGACTAGCTCGTTGATCAAAGGATGGTTAAGGTTTCCTAGCCATGGACATGAGATTTCATTTGATAACGGGATCACATCATTAGGAGAATGATGTGATGGATAAGACCCAAACTACAAACATAGCATATGATCGTGTTAGTTTATTGCTACTGTTTTCTGCATGTCAAGTATATGTTCCTATGACCATGAGATCATGCAACTCACGGATATCGGAGGAGTGCGTTGTGTGTATCAAATGTCGCAACGTAACTGGGTGACTATAAAGGTGCTCTACAGGTATCTCCGATGGTATTTGTTGAGTTGGCATGGATCGAGACTGGGATTTGTTACTCCGTGTGATGGAGAGGTATCTCAGGGCTCACTCGGTAATACAACATCACAACAAGCCTTGCAAGCAATGTGGCTAAGTGTTAGTCATCGGATCTTGTATTACGGAACGAGTAAAGAGACTTTCCAGTAACGAGGTTGAATTAGGTATGGAGATACTGACGATCGAATCTCGGGCAAGTAACATACCGAAGAACAAAGGGAACGTTATACGGGATTAACTGAATCCTTGACATAGAGGTTCGACCGATAAAGATCTTCGTAGAATATGTAGGAACCAATGTGGACGTCCAGGTCCCACCATTGGTTATTGACCGTAGAGGTGTCTCGGTCATGTCTACATAGTTCTCGAACCCGCAGGGTCTGCACACTTAAGGTTCGGTGACGTTTCGGTAGTGTAGAGTTATGTATGGTGGTGACCGAAGGTTGTTCGGAGTCCCGGATGAGATCCCGGACATCACGAGGAGCTCCGGAATGGTCCGGAGGTAAAGATTCATATATAGGATGTCCCAGTTTGGTCGCCGGAAAAGTTTCAGGCTCATCGGTAGTGTACCGAGAGTATCGGTAGTGTACCGGGAGTGCCGGTAGTGTACCGGGAGACCTCCGGGAGGGGTACTTCGACCCCAAGAGGTCCATGGGCTGTGGGAGAGTATTAACCAGCCCTTAGTGGGCTGGTAAAACAGCCACAAAGGCCCATGGCGCAGGAGAGAAAGTCCTAAAGCAAAAAGTGGAAAATCAGCCAATAGGAGGCAATCCTACTCCAACTAGGATTGGAGGTGAAGTAGGATTGCTTCCCACCTCCTATTTCGGCCGACCCAAAGGCCTTGGCTGCCTCTCCTCTCCTCTCCTCCTATATATACTAGTGGATTGGGTTTCACCGGCCACGTGCTACCCGTTTCACCGGTGCACAGTTTCACCGGTGCAGAGTTTCTCCTCTAGAATTTCCGGCCACATGCTACCCGTTTCACCGGTGCACAGTTTCTCCTCTAGATCGGTTTTCCGCAGCGCTTAGGCGAAGCCCTGTCGGAATCACTCCACCACCATCACCGGAGCGCCGTCACGATGCCGGTGAACTCTCTCTCCTCTCCACCTCCTCTTGCTGGATCAAGATGGTGGAGATCATCATCAAGCTGCACGTGTGCTGAACGCGGAGGTGCCGTCCGTTCGGCGCTAGATCGGAAGGACCGTGATCGAGATCGCGAGACAGTTCGTGATGAGATCGCGGAACGGATCGTGATGATTTCGCGGGACAGATCGTGATCAAGATCGTGATACGGAACGTGATGAGATCGCGGGACGGATCGTGATGAGTTCACGGGACGGATCGTGATTGGATCGCGGGACGGATCGTGATGAGATCACGGGACGCTCGGCGATTTCGATCGCGAAGATGTTCGACTACACCAACCGCGTTTCTTAACGCTTCCTGCTTAGCGATCTACAAGGGTATGTAGATCCACTCTCCCTCTCGTAGATGCTCATCACCATGGATAGGTTTGCGTGTGCGTAGGAAATTTTTTGTTTCTCATGCGACGTTCCCCAACACTTATCCGCGGGGCATTTATCGACGTATAACCTCCCACCCAGAACCTAAGCCGTGTAAAGCGGGTATGCTAGTTTTTCTGAGATGAGAAGGGTTTTCTCTCTGTCCATCACATCATCATGAAGTCTCCTAAGATCATTGTTTAGTATATCCTCTGGCACTTTCTGAGGTAGGATTGGGTGGCTGGCAACATGGAAACGCTCTGCACCTGCGACAGGTATTTTGTGTACCTCTCGGGGCTTTAGAGGTGGCTGACTGCTTGAAGCGCATTTAGAGCCTTTCCCCGGTCTCTTACCGGGCTTCTTGATGGGTGGAGCCGGTAGTGAGCCTTCCATAACTTCCCTAACCACTACCCAGTGTCATCGAGCTAAGCAGTGAATGGCCCTGGAGTTGTTCTTGATGAGCAGAGGCGGCATCTGGAGGCGTCGCCTGTGAGGATCGCATGAAGAGAGACTTTTTGCAATCAGCCTTAGGACATTCGGGCTCCAGCAAATCAGGCAACATCAAATCATCATCTCCACGCTCATAGCCTGAGTTAGAGTCTCGAGCATCGCCATAGGCGGTATTGATATACTGGTTAGGGTCATCATCCTCCTCCTCCATGATATCATCAACGTTCTCTTGTTCAACAGGGGCGACGTCATCTGGCACTACTCCCTCCCGTCGTCTGCTATCACCTACCACAACAGGTGCAAGTAATTCGGTAGGTGGGGTGGTGTTCATACCTTCTTCAGGAGTTGTCGTTTGTGTGCTACTGGGCGCCTCGACACGAAGAAGAGTCCTCGGCCAAGGCAAGAATCAGCTCTTGCATTCGCCAATCCGCTTAGGGGTCTTGTTGTCAGCGACTGGTACCGGAGGAGGCAAATCCTAGAAGCACGCTTTGACACTGGCCACACAAACTTTGAAGACGCTATGGGGCCTCTGTCGATTGTGTAAAATGTGTTCCTTCGGCTTCACGATTGTTGCCTTTCCGACGTCCACCTTCTGGCCATTGATGTCGTACAATAGGGTGCATGGGGTTTCGTCGGCATACAAATACATGTATGCGCCTTCAAACATCTGAAAGGAAACTGAAACGGAAGACTATATAGATCTGGTCAAGAGGGTATGATGCGTAATTACCATCAGGGCGTCAAGCTTAGGCAAAGACGAAGCCCCGTCGAGCATGCCTAACACGGAGGACGGGCTGCTATGAACAGGGGCGGGACAAGGTACGGGGGCATGTGCTGTGGCATGAGCAGGTGCTAGTGGTGCGATGTTCATCGAATTGATCCCGACGTAGCTGGGGAGGGGAAAGTCTGCTGCCCCTTTATTTGGATTTTGCTACGCCCAATCCATAAATGCCTGAGTAAATCCAACTACCGCTGCACTGACCTTTTCATTGACCCTTTCATTGACTATCTGTTGCAACTCTGCTTTGGTCTCAGCTTTAGCCTTACTGACCGCAAGAGCGACCTTCTCGTTGATCTGATGTTGATTAATCAACCATCTCTGCCTTGTTTCCTCCGGCTTCTCCTGGTAGCACATCTTCCATGAGGCACCATCTCCGATGATGTGCACACGTCCATACGATGGCGGTTTATCCACCGACACCTTCTTCAGTATGTTGAAAGTCCGGTTGAAAGGGGTGTCCCACTTGGGCCTCAACGACGACTGAGAAGACTCGTCGCTCTTGGCTGCCTTTTGGTGCCGCTCTTTCTGCAAAAGGAACATTATATTGATGGTTTAAAAATGTGACAAAACTTGTTGTCGAATTGATTGGAAGCTAATATAAGGTGGTAATATAACAATTACTAGTAGTCTCATGAACTTCCTTGTGTTCGGGTTCGTATAAAAGATTTTCTTGACGTGGTCCCACTTGTACCGGGCCCTGATCCAGTCATGCTTCTGTGGGTCGGTGTACTCCGCCAAGGGATTCTGGATTCCCTGACTTTCGTGTTCGGTGTCCTCCTTGGCCGATACCTGCCTCTTCCCCTCTTAACCACGGCTTCGGAGGCGGTGGGAAGGCGTGTTCCTGGCTTGGAGCGCCTTCATTTTCTCTGACTTTATCTTGACTTCTTCTTTAGCGCAAGTATCCTTGAATTTTTAGAAGTCCTCTTCCGTTATTGTCGGATTGTCAGCATGAATCTTGGAACACGGTTCATTCTTTGCACTCACTTTTTCATCCATACTTTCCAGGCGAACAAGTCATTGGTGAAAATCATCATCGCCTTGCTGTTTATCTTTGTCATGGCTTCGTCATTCCACGGAAGTTCTTTTTCAGTCCGCCTGGGGAACAAGAACATATTGTGCAACTTCGTTAGGAGCATGTGCTCCATATTTGGTATCTTATTCAACTTTTAGTCGTTGATGTTGGCGGTTTCCCTGAGGATGCATCCTAGCTGATTGCCATATCACGCGCGCGCTTCATCCGGCACCATTGGCTCTAATTTCCTTGGGTGCATCGCCGTGACCACAATTTTCCCCATGCCGAGCTCGTTAGATTTTCGTGCCCTCTTCCACTTCGGTCCTTCACCGGTCTCTGGGGCGGTCTTGGTGCCGTTGGTGCCAGGAGTGTTGGTGTCGGTGTTGGTGGGGTTGTTGTTGCCACTATCACCCTGCACCCCCAATAGTTGTTCATCCAGGTAGGTAAACTAATTGTTTGCTGCATCGACGGGGTGTTCTTCGATGCGACTATCAGAACCCCCGTCTTACGCGTGGTCAGACATGTTTCCTATGATTATTTAAGTATGCTCGTTCAATTATTTGGTCAGAATGAAATGAATAATGAAAAGAAAAAAGGGGCCTATAGTTTGTCAAAATGTTGATTCATTCCCCTTCCGGCAAATCCCGGGCACTCCATATGTCCTAGCTAGTTTCTATCACAAGTCATGCCGAAAATTTGGAAAATTTTTGGCATGACCTTTGCTAAAAAGTGGACAGATGGAGTGCCTGAAATTTGCTGGAACGGAAATGTGGGTGCACTAGGTTTTTGGGCCATAGTGCCCCTTTACTCGTGCGCGGGCAGTTTTAGCCGCCCCGGCAGGAGGACCTAGCGAATACTTACCAAACACCAGCACAGAAGACTCAAGACTAGCACAAGACCTTGCTGAGAGGGCCGTAGAGCCTCCGGGCCCCCGACAAGGCCAGTCCCTCAACAAGGCAAGGCCCCCGGCCAGGTGAGGTCCCGGCAGGACAAGGCCCCGGCAAGCATCACCAGCGCACATGACAGGTATCGATCCACCTCGACGTTTGTCGTGGCGTCGAAGTTGGAGGGAGATAAGCGGCACCGATGGGACGGCCCTCGTCCCGTCCCACAGACGGACCGAGGCCCCTGACTGTGCATTTGATGCTCTTATCCTACTCCATCAGGGTTAGGCATAATAGCACTATAGCAGGACTGTACATCCCGTGTGCGCACTATACGCTACTGTTGGGATTCCCTTAAGTATAAAAGGAGGCCTAGAGCGTTATAGAGGGGGACTTTTTTTGGACTCTTTAGCTTCTGGGCTTTCAGATAGTTAGGCAGTTAGACAACCAAACAGTCTAACAGTTGGAGAGGGAGAACCCACGTAGAAACCATTCATGGAGCTCCTGTAGCTCGAACCCTAGAAAACAATCAATACAACCAAGCAGGAGTAGGGTATTACGCATTCGTGCGGCCCGAACCTTGGTAAAAACACCCCATGCGAAGCTCCCTAGACCGTCTCTTTGTGCTAGCATGCCCCCTTGCCGAACCGAAAGGGTCCCCCACGGTCCCATAGGTGTTTGTTCCCATGACATCTTTGGCGCGCGAGGCACTGGGGCGTAAGAGGTTCTACGAACCCGTTCTGGTGATCTGCGCCCCAGCTTCATCATTGCCATGGCCCCCAAGAAGAAGGGTCTGACTGCAGTTCGTCCATCTGCGTCCGCCATTCTTGTATCTGCACAGACAGGAGACGGTGTGGACGCGGGTGGAGGAGGAGGAGGTGGAGGGTCGGAACTTGTGCGACGTTCTGGTGACCAAGGCCAAGCAAATAGTGATGCTCGCTGCAGAGACACCCATGGCGACAGTGGGAACCCCCGCGCACCTGGGTCTAAGGACAGAGCAGTACCACCTGTGGGTGGTACGGCAAACTCCGGGGGAGGAAGAGTATCTCCCAGGGCGCCCCCGCCGGCACCTACACCACGACGTCCTTAGGACGCGCGTGGAGAGCCACGCCACGGTGCCCGCAGTTCTCAGCATCCCCACGGAAAGGCTCCTGCGCATCATTCCCAAGATGCATGGGACCAGCAAATGAGTGGGAGTGGCATGCTGACGCGGGACCATGGAGGTGCTCCTTCTTACACGGTTAGGGGTCAGAGCACCTCGCGTTCCGCACGCCGCTCGATGCCGTCCACAACGGAGGAAGCGATGGCACGGGCGTAGCTGCTCCTGAACTTCCCTCATGCTGCGGAGAAGCTCGATGAATGGACAGCCACCATTCAGAGCCTCGTCAACCTCGCAGACAAGCTTCAGCCCACAAGGCAGCCTTAGGCTAGCGGTGAGGTGCCCGGGGTCGATGCGACCTCGACGCACTCTCCTCCGTGACAGCGTCGTCGGTCGCCGACCCGACGGACCGACACCCACAATGGTTACTCGACGGCGTCGTCCGACCCGCGAACACGCCGTGATCAGCGTCATGTTCTTCGGGAACGTGGCAAGGAGGACGCTCGAACCGCGATCGAGTGGCGACGGGAGGCACGCCTCTAGTCGGACAGGCGAGCGGAACCCACCACACACTAGTCTCCACCGGGGTACCCTGTCAGCCTACGTGATGAGGTGGGCTGTCCAGCGTTTACCCCCGAGCTGTGGCAAGTCTAGTGGCCCAATACCCACACATTCAAACTAGAAGTCTCTGAGAAGTATGACGGCAAGACCCATCCGTCAGAGTTCTTGAGCGTCTACACCATCGTGGTGCAGGCTGTCGGGGGTTGCGGTGACAAGATATTGGCTAACTACTTCTCGTTGGTGCTTAAGCCCAACGATAGGTCATGGCTGACACACTTGCTAGAGAGATCCGTCGCCTCCTAGGCGGACCTGTGCCACGAATTTGTTGGCACCTTCACCGGTGGTCATCAAGCTCCTGGCTAGGAGAGCGACCTGCACATCATCCCCCAGAAGGAAGGCGAAACTCTACGCAAGTACATACAGAGGTTCAGCCACATGCACCACAACATCCCAGACGTTCACCCTGCCGCTGTTATCATCGCGTTCCATGAGAACGTGCAAAACCGCAGGATGCGGGAAGAGCTGGTGATGAACAGAGTCAGGGACATCGCCGAGCTTTATGCTTTGGCAGACAAATGCGCTCGGGCTGAAGAAGGGAGAAGACTCCCCGATGAGGATGTTGGTGCGGAGGTCGACTCCATGGACGAGAACATCGCTTCCCCGACAAAGAAGGTCCGGCGGCAGAACACACAAGGGCAAGACCGTGCTAGTCGTGGAAGGATCCGACAACCCCGGCGCCGCCAATAAAGGTAAGGTCGACAACCCCGGCGACGATGTTGCCGGGTGCGCCTCCTGCCATGCTCTGGTGCCTACCGGCAAGCCAGGAGACTCTGACAAGCAGTATTGCGAGATCCATCGCACCAAAGGCCATGACCTCCAAGACTGCCGGCAAGTTGAGCAGCTTGCCGAGAAGCATTGAGCTAAATATGAAAGGAGCGACAAGGAGAAGGGTCAAGATGGTGCTGAGGGGTCCAGCAAGAAGCGTGTTGGCCGAGGAGGTCGCCGCAGCAAGCCCAAGCAACAAAAGGATCAGCCCGCTCACGGCCGCGACAAGCAAGAGGTAGATGATGATGACGCGAAGAGGACGATGAGTCCAGTGAGCATGAGTTTGAGAGAGCTATAGAGGTGATGTGCATAGAAGGAGGAGCCTCGCCGCATTCCTCTCACCACAAACTTAAATAGTGGGCACGTAAGGTTAATGCGGCAGAGCCCTCTATCGGCGCACAGAAACCTTTGAAATGGTCCAGCACTCCTATCATCTTTGACACCGAGGATCACCCTGATCCCGTAACCATGGTCGGGTGCCTCCTATTGTTGGTCTCGCCAACAATCCGCAACCTCAAGGTGAAAAAGATGTTAGTAGATAGCAAAGCCAGCCCAAACCTGAACTTGCCCGATGTCATTCGAAGGCTATAGATTCCCAACGAAGATCTCGAGCCGACAGGCGCTTTCCAAGGGGTCAATTTGGGAAGGAATCAGCTGAAAGGCAAGGTCATGCTACCAGTGACGTTCGGCAGCGATATCAATTTCAGAATGGAGAATATCGTCTTTGATGTTGCCAAGATCTCATTGCCGTACAATGGCATTCTCGGGCGTCCGGCACTAGAAAAGTTCATGGCAGTCACTCACTTCGCTCACAACGTGCTGAAGATGCTCGGACCGATGAGCGTTATTACCATCAACTCCAACAAGAAGAGCGCACTTATCTACGGTGACCAACTCTATCGGGGCGCAGCCACAGCACCTGCCGCCAAGGCATTTTCTCCTGCCACTGAAGCCCCTGGGCAGAAGAAGACCGGCCAAGCCTCTAGCGCACATTCCGACAAGCGCACCGCTCCGAAGTGTTGCGCTGCTGTTGACGATCTGCCGAAGAGCTCCACCGGCAAGGTCAAGAAGTCGAAAGCAGCTCCGCTAGAAACCAAGAAGGTGCTCGCCAATGAGGATGGCATGGGGGGAACTTTTACCATAAGTTCCACCCTTGACGACAATTAGGAAAGCGCGCTCATTGCCTTCCTGCGGGAGAATGTCGATGTGTTTGCATAGAAACCATCTAATATCCTCGGTGTTCCTAGGAAGGTAATTGAGCACCACCTTGTCATCTGTCCGCACGCAAGGCCCGTCAAGCAAAAGGTTCGGAAGCAAGCTTTGGAGAGGCAACAATTTATTTCCGAAGAGATCAAGAAGTTAGAGGTGGCTGGTCTCATTAGAGGAGTACTCCACCCTACATGGTTGGCCAATCCAGTCATAGTGAGCAAGGCGAATGGGAAGTGGAGGCTATGCATTGATTTCACAGACTTCAACAAGGCCTGCCCCAAAGATCCTTTTCCCTTGCCATGCATAGACCAGATTGTGGAATCCACCACCGGCTGCGATTGTTGTCTTTCCTTGATGCCTATTATTTTTATCATCAGATCTTTATGGCCAAGGAAGGCGAAGAGAAGACCGTGTTTATCACCCCATGTGGTACGTACTGCTTTTTGTGTATGCCTTTCGGGTTGAAAAGTGCTGGTTCTACCTTTGCGAGAGTGGTCCAGATACGTTTTGAACCCTAGATACATAGAAATATGGAGGCTTATATGGATGACATAGTGGTCAAAACCAAGGACAAAGCCACACTCATAGCGGACCTGGAAGAGACATTCGCCAATCTGCACAAGATCAACGTGAAGCTCAATCCTGAGAAATGTCTATTCGGCGTCCCATCCGGCAAGCTTCTTGGGTTATTTGTGTCTCAACGTGGAATAGAAGCGAATCTCGAAAAGATCAAAGCAATTGAGCAGATTGAGGCACCTAAACGAGTCAAGGACGTGCGACGCCTTGCCGGCTGTGTTGCTGCTCTGAGTAGGTTCATCTCAAAGTCTGCTGAGTCCGCCCTGCCCTTTATCAAAATCTTGAAGAAGGTAGGTCCAATGAAATGGACTCCGGAAGCGGAGGCAGCGCTGCAGTATTTGAAGAAGTACCTTTCCTCTCCGCCAGTCCTAGTCGCGCTAAAACCACAAGAGTTGTTGCTGCTGTACTTGGTGCCAACGAATCAAGTGGTGAGTGCTGCATTAGTGTCTGAAAGAGAGGTTGACGAGGAAGCAGCAGCAGCGGCAAAGGGGCCAAACAATGAGCTAGGACAGCCTTTGGCGGGGTCTGGTGCCAGCAAGGAAGGATCTGTGAAGTTGAAAGAGATAGTTCAGAAGAAGAAAGTGGTGCAGTGATCAGTCTATTTTGTTAGATCCTTTTTGCAGGGCTCTAGATCAAGGTATTCTGGCATGCAAAAGTTGCTCTTTGGCCTTATTATGCCCTCGAGGAAGCTGCGCCATTACTTCCAAGCACATGAGATCACCGTTGTCACCCGCTTCCCGCTACAGCGGATATTAAGGAACCCAGAAGCTACCGACAGGATTGTGGAGTGGGCTCTGGAACTATCAAGCTTCGTTCTTAAGTTTGAAAGCACTTCGACCATTCAGAGCAGGGCCTTGGCGGAGTTCATTGCGGAATGGACCTCGACGCCGGATGAAGAGGTGCCAGAGTCAACTCTCCCCGGCGGGGAGACTGATCAAGAGTGGATCATGTGTTTTGATGGAGCTTTCTCGCTACAAGGCGCAGGTGCCGGAGTGCTGCTTGTCGCACCCACCGGTGAGTACCAGAGATATGTGATCCAAATGCACTTTCGCTGGGAGAGATTGACGAACAACACTGGTGAGTACGAACGGCTGCTTGCCGGTCTCAGGATGATGGCGGCCCTTGGGATCAAGAAACTTATTGTCAGGGGTGATTCTCAACTTGTCGTCAGGCAAGTAAACAAAGACTACCAGAGTCCACTAATGGAAGCTTATGTAGATGAAGTGAGGAAGTTGGAAGAACGTTTTGACAACATGCAAATGGAGCACGTTCCATGTGCAGAGAACAACGTTGCCGATGGCCTGTCAAAATGTGCTGCGCTTAAGTTGCCTGTAGAACCAGGAGCTTTTGTGCTCCAACTAAGTCAGCCCTCCATGACACCATCAACTGGACAAAAGAAGAGAAGGAAGTTAAGTTTCGGCAAGTATTTCCTGACAGAGCTCCCTAAGGCCACCAACGAGAAAATTGCCAAAGAGAACGACGGGCTTGCCGGTGAGTACTATGCTCTGGCAGAGCCGCCAGCTCTTGGCGTAGAAGCGTGCGCTACCGCCAGGCTTGCCGGGGTGCAGCAGACTTCGGCAGGCCCTTAGGCCCTTGCCGTCGAGGCAAATGCTCCCCTGGCAGAGGATACGCCTTTAGTACTTGTTGTCGAGGCTCAGACTCTAGCGTGGGCACAACATCTTGTCCAATTCCTTCAGATAGGAGAGCTCCCCGAGGAACCAGAGGAAGCAGAGAAAGTAGCCTGCCGGTCTCATATGTACCAGTTTGTAGACAACGTCCTGTACAGAAAGAGACAGAATGGCATGAAACTCATGTGCATATCTCGAGAGGACGGACTAGAACTGTTGGCAGAGATACATGGAGGTATATGCGGCTCCCGCAAAGGATCTGGAGCACTTGCCGGAAAGGCATTCTGGTAAGGTTTCTTTTAGCCCATTGCCATCCGGGATGCAATTGCGTTAGTAACCAAGTGTGAAGCATGCTAGTTTCATTCGAAGAAACAACATCAACCATCTCAAGCCCTTCAAACAATCCCTCTCTCCTGGCCATTTTTGGTCTGGGGGCTCGACATCTTGGGTCCTTTTCCCCATGCAGCCGAGGGCTTTGAGTACTTGTACATGGCAATCGACAAGTTCACAAAGTGGCCCGAAGTGGAAGCAGTGAGGAATGTAACAACACAGTCAGTCGTCAAATTCTTTAAGGGACTAGTTTGCCGCTTTGGTGTTCCGAACAGGATCATCACCGACAATGGCACACAGTTCACGATCCGTACTTTCATGCAATATGTCCAAGACCTTGGTAGCAAAATCTGTTTTGCTTCCGTTGCCCACCCGAGGAGAAACGGCCATGCAGAGAGGGCTAATGCAGAAGTGCTGCGAGGTCTCAAGACAAGAACTTTTGATAGGTTGTACAAGTGCGGAAGAAACATCATTGATGAGTTTCCGGTGGTTCTTTGGTCAATCAAGACGAGACCAAATCGAGCTACCGGCCAGACACCCTTCTCCCTGGTCTATGGGGCGGAGGCAGTGCTCCCCATGGAACTCATATATGGGTCACCTCGAGTGCTCGCTTATGATGAGCTCAAGCAAGAGTAGTTGCGCCAAGACAACGCGATGCTCCTTGAGGAAGACCGTCTTCAGGCTGCTATGAGAGCTGCATGCTACCAGCAAGCCTGGCGCCGCTACCATCGCCGCAAGGTCAATGCGAGAAGTCTTCAGGAAGGCCACCTTGTTCTTCAGCGAGTTAAGTCCGACAAGATTCCAAACAAGTTGACGCCAAAGTGGGGCCCTTATCGGGTAGTACGAGTCACTAGGCCCGGCGCAGTCCGCCTGGAGACCAAGGATGGCGTTCTTGTCACCAACCCCTGGAATATCGAGCATCTTTGAAAGTTCTACCCATGAGGCGCGATTGCCGGGCCGGCCCCGGCAACCACCGTTTGTTCATGTCTTGTCGCTGAAGCATGTAATCCTTGGTACAAAGCCAGGCTCAGACCTTATGCATAGATAAATAAAGATAAGTGTTCTATAATCCTTCTCGGCTCTCATGTTTACTTATGTACATGTTTATCTGGAGAATTGCATTACGCTTAATTACGGCAAGGACTAACGAACCGCCAATGTTCCATATCCATATTTTCTCTTCTTATTTTGTCCAAAGGGCAGAAGGATCCCTCACATGCAGCTTTTCTAGGGGAGGGGATGATGGTACGGATACCTATGAGCGCGACGTTCCAAAAAAATTTGTTGAAAGGAGAAAGGCAACAAAAATATAAGTTGCGAAAACCCCATGTGAAACTCTGCCGTAAAGTTATTTTCCTTGAGTGGTGTCGACTTCTATATGGAAAACCTGCACGCATAGGAACCTCTCCACGATTGAACGTGCCCTCACTGCATTCGGGACCGCTCAATGGCTTAAGTGGCTTTGCTCGTGCTCCTTGCCTTGTTTCGAGTCCTCTCAACGATCCAAGTGACAACACTCGCGCCCTTATCCCTTTTGAGTAAGGCCGACGCCCTGAATGGTCGCGTCAAGGACGCCGAGGTGTCTTGGTGGCAGTGGCACCGCCAGCAGGCCGCTAAGGACCCATACCTCGAAGTGCTTGTGGTAGGACTACACACACCTGCAATTTTTTTTCCAGATAGGGCCTAGGGAAAAATTGGTTACATAGAATCAGCTTAACAAGCAAGATAATACACGTACATTCATTCAAAATGGGGTGAAATTTAAATAAGATACCGCTTTTTTCTAAGTACATCTTTATTTGACTTTCTCCCCTAGGGGAGATTACAAGAAGAAAAGGATGGAAAAGAGAGGCGGGATACAAGAAGAAAAATATGGCGAAAGTCCCCCAGCAGAAGCCCGGCCTTACCCCTCTGGACCAGCACTGCACGGACGAGCAGGGCTGCCAGATGGGCAAGCAAGAGCTAGTCCCTCCTGGACCAGCATTGCGCGGAGGAGAAGACCAGAGTAGGCGGAAAGGGGGATGGACCCCTGAAGCTGAAGTCTGTGGGCCTGCTGGAGGTGGAATATGAGGTAGCGCGTGGGACTGAAGCACCCGGCAAGGACATCTTGCCGGGTGGGGGAGAGGCATGAGGCTAGCGATGACGGTGCGGCCAGTAGTCAGTCCGAGCTCGAATATTCGGGCTCTGACTTGACCGCCCGAGGACTGGGCACATCGTCGTTGTCTTCGCCATTGTCCTCCCCATCACTCTCGCCGGAGGACAGGCTTTCAGCACTGCTCTCTCTCTCTTCGCAGCAGCTGAGGGGGATGCCAGAGCTCCCATAAATATTGATGGAGTGCGTATCGGCCTTCGTCATTTTAAAACGAAGAATGTGCCCTACCTGGATATTGTGGGCACGGGTGAAGGTCTTCCAACCGCTCCTGAGGAACATGATGTGGCACACTGGGTAATCAGCCTCCACCCGCGTCGCACCATTGCAGCACCCTGCCACCCGCAGCCACATGAAGGATGGCAGGTCGTTCTCCATCGCCCTGGCAAAGGGGCGTGGGAGACGTAGGTGGCTCCGAAGGGGACCACCAAGCTAGAGGACGAAGTCCAGCGCCGTCCCCTTGGCGTGGGCCTCCTCGTCGGAGATGCTTGGTGTCGGAGAAGGGTGAGCAGCAGCGCTCCGCCTCCCTCGATGCGAACTCGAGCCTCCCACCGCCTCCGCAACTGAAGCGGTTGTATGATTCTGACAAGAGCTCCTCCTCGCAGCCAAGGAAGGAGGTCACCCTCGCCCCCTGGTCATGGCGAAGGGCGAACACTGCCTGGAGATCGAGTGGACGAGGGAGGAGGCAGGCTGCAGAGTCTTGCACTCGAAGGGCGGAAGAGGGATGGATGAGCTCCGCCCCCGTCGTCCCCAATTTATAGGAAGAAGCGCGGGGGCTGGCTCTCCCCCACTCCAAAGGACGTCGCCCACCTTCTCCAATAGCGGCGCCCTCATTCACGGAGTGAACAGCAACCGCGCCGTCACCCAAATCCATGGCACCGTAGTTACTGCCTTCCTCAGGGACTTTAAGTCATGGGCGACCATTGATAGCCTCATTGCCATGCATGCGGCGCGCATGGAGGTAATTAAAAAAATGGGCATCATGGGGAAGCGCGGTGAGCTCATTGGTCACAACTGTAGGGTCCCAGCCACACGTTCCCACCCACTATTTGGGCCTAGACCAACAACGCCTCGCGACGTGTGTGGCCCAGGCCCAGAGCTCCTGTCGGTGCACTAGGGTTTTGGGGCCATCTAGTGCCCCTTTACTCGTGCGCGGGCAGTGGTAGCCGCCTCGGCGGCAGGACCTAGCGAAGACTTACCAAACACCAGCACAGAAGACTCAAGACTATCGGCAAGACCTTGTCGGTAGGGCCGTAGAGCCTCCAGGCCCGTGTCAAGGCCATGCCCCCAGCAAGGCCAGGCCCCCAGCAAGGTGAAGTCCCGGCAAGGCCAGGCCCTAGCAAGCACCGCCAGTGCACAGGACAGGTGTCGATCCACTTGGACGCGTGTCGCTGCATCGACGTTGGAGGGAGCTAAGCGGCGCCGATGAGACGGCCCCTGTCCCGTCCCACTGACGGACTGAGGCCCCTAACTATGCATTTAATGCTCTTGTCCTACTCCATCAGGGTTAGGTATGATAGCACTGTAGTAGCACTGTGCGTCCCATGTGCGCATTGTATGCCACTGTTGGGATTCCCTTAAGTATAAAAGGAGGCCCAGGGCGTTGCAGAGGGGGACTTTTTCGGACTCTTTGGCTTTTGACCTTTCAGACAGTTAGGCAGTTAGACAACTGGATAGTCCAACGATTAGAGATGGAGAACCCACATAGCAGCCATTTATGGCGCTCCTATAGCTCGAACTCTAGAATAGCATCAACAGAACCAAGCAGGAGTAGGGTTTTACACATCCGTGCGGCCCGAACCTGGGTAAAAACACCTCATGCGCAGCTCACCAGACCGGCTCTTTGTGCCAACACGCCCCCTCGCCGAACTGAAATGGGCCCTTGAGGTCCCATAGGTGTTCGTTCCCACGACAGGAAATGAATCAACATTCCGGCAAAATATTGGCCACTCGAAGCATATATGACATCAATGACATAGTGTTCATATTGAAAAATGACAAAATATAAAATGAGTAAACAAGTACAAAATAGAAACCCTAAATTTATTCTACTTCTTCTTGTTGTTGTTCTTTTCTTCTGCTCTTGTTCTCCTCTTCGTTTTCTTCTACCTTTTCTTCTTCTTTTTTTTCTTCCCATCTTCTACTTATTCTTCCTCTTCTTCTTATTTTCCTTCTTCGTTTCTTATTTTTTTCTTCTCCACTTTTTTCTTCTCCTCTTATTTTTTCTTCTCCTCTTCTTCTTCTACTTCTTCTACTTCTTCTTCCTCCTCTTCTTCTTATTCTTCTTCTTCTTTTCCTTCTTCTTTTCCTATTTTTCCTCCTTTTTTCTTTCTTCTTTTATTATTTTTTCTTATGCTTTTCTTCTTTGCCTTATAACCTAACTAACCTAACAGAAAAAACGAAACAAATGTGTGTGTGTGGTGGGGGTGGGGTGGGAGGGGCCGGCGACCGACGGGGCAGGAGGGGGGTGATCGCTACGGCGGGGGAGGCCGGGGGTGGCGGCACCTTGCGGCGGGGTGGCCGACGGCAGGGGGTAGGGGCGGCTGGGGGCGGGGGCATCTAGCGGCAGGGCAGCCGGCGGCAGGGCGGCCGACGGCGGGTTCCCAAGGGGCAGAGGGGCGGGGGCGGATGATGGCGAGGTGAGGGAGGGGGCGCAGCATGGGGGGAATGGAGGGAGTTGGGAAAATTTGGAGTGGGCGGGGGTTATTGCAAAATGTAATTTTAGTAGTAGCGCTGGATGGAAACCAGCGCTACTGCTAAAGTTAGCAGTAGCACTAGATGGAAATCAGCGCTACTGCTAAAGTTTTCTTTTCTTTTTATTATTTTACTTTCCTTTTCTATTTACTTTACTTTACTTTTCATTATTATTTTCCTTTTGTTCCTATTTTTTGTTTCTCGCCCGCAGTCGACGAGAACGTCGATCTCCCTCCCACACTACTACGCGAATATATCAACGGAACAATGTGGTGGTAATTGAAGGGGATACGATTTATATATCATTTGACCGATAATGGTTATTTAAGTGCGTACAAAAAATAGATACACACACACACACATATATATATATATGGTGGTTTCTTAGCCGTGTGGACTATGTTTCGCATTGAGCTTGTTCTTCCCTTTCTTGTTCGTTGTCATATAATTGAGCCCCTCTTTATGACTTTTCCGGCACCATGGAGTATGAATTTTCTTACGTAGTGTAGTCTTGATTCTTCTTTTCACGTACGCGTCATGGTCATCGTGTTGCCGTAATGGTCGTAGTCTTCCACGTTGGCGACTCATTCAATTCCGACGATGCTCCTTTTGCCTCTCCTCATGACAATTCAGACGGGATTGGTCGGGTCCGTTATGAAGAAGCATTGTGGCAAGTGCTTAGCGTGTACCCATGGCTCAGTTTTCGTGATGACGTTAACCTTCATAGTATTGCTATTCGCGTTTGGTATAGACATGGTAGTGAAATACTTGTTTTCTCTTCCGACGTCCTTAGCCCATCTAACACGAAACTTCGTCGCATCGTGCATTCTAGCGTAGTCAAGCTCCCAGTTCTCTTCGACCCTTCCATAGAATCTTTCAGTTGTGCCGTTGGCATCGATCACACATTCAATCGTCGCCCTGAGTTATGGTAAGCACTGTCCATGTCTTTGGACTCCATGTAGAACGTGTACCCGTTGATATCGTATGCTTTATAGGACGCCAATTTGGGCATGGGGCCATGTGCTAAGGCGTGTATGAGCAATTCGTCCAAACTGCCCTCTTCCGGGGGATTAGCAAGAATATGCTCTTTGAACGAATGAAAGAAAGTAGCATTGTTCTCTAAAGTAAATTCGTCATCCGTCTTGTGCATCCCCTGATCATGGTACTTCTTTGTGATGGTTTCTTTGTGCAGTGTCACCTAATCATCTAACTCATCTAGGTGTTGTAGCACTACTAACTTAGCCTTGTCAAAGTCGTCCCGTCGATTTGAGTAGTCCACGTGCAATTCCCTCCGGCCGTTGTTGTGACCTTATCCTCCAAGCCTACCATGGTGCTTCTTGATGGGAAAACCAACAACTGGGTCTCCACCACCTATATAATTCTCGCGAAAGGAGATGCACTCTTGGGTAAGATAACCCTGGACGATGCTCCCATCGGGACGAGACATTTTATGAACGAATCCTTTGATGACCCTATTCATCTTCTCGAATGGAATCATGTTGTGAAGGAATGCCGGTCCAAGGTCGATGATGTCATCCATGATGTGGACACACAGATGCACCATGACGTCAAAGAACATGGGCGGGAAGTACATCTCAAGATCACATAGTATGACAACGATCTCTTCTTGTAGCCTTCGAAGCTGCTTCACACTGATGGACTTTCGATAAATAACGTCGAAGAAGTTGCAGAGACCAGTAAGCATGTCACGGACGAGCTTCTCCATTATCCCTCTAATGGCAACAGGGAGTATCTGCGTCATAATCACGTGACAGTCATGAGACTTCATCGTGCTGAACCTTTTCTTCTTGGTGTCTAGAAATCTGCTTATCATCCCACAGTAACCTGAACTGACTTTGATTCTCGTAAGGCACTTGATGAATTGATCGATCTCCTTCACACTTAAGGTGAAGCAAAAAGGGGGGCAATTCTCCTCGTTCTTGTCGACTTTTCTGCCCCTTGGCGCTGCCTCCGCCTCCGTCTCCTTCTCCTCCGTCGACTTTTTACGGGGCATGTGGAAATCTGTCCTGATCTCCAAATCTTCCAAGGCTTTCCTTGCCTTCAGCCCATCCTTGGTCTTGTCCAGCATGTTCATAAGTGTGCCAACCAAGTTCTCGAGGACATTCTTCATGATCTGCCTTTGATCAAGGCAATGAGGCATGTCGTGATTGTGCCAGTACTCCAAGTCCAAGAAAACACACCTCGTTTTCCATACTTTCAGCAGCGGCTCTAGTGCCTTTTCCATCTTTCCTGGCACGGGGCACTATTCCCAGTTAGTCAACAACTCATTGATTTCGGTGCCGCTCCTCTTACATGAGGTCCTTGATGCTCAGCCAAACCATTGAATAGATCTCCACGTTTTCTGCACGGGTCATCCTTCTCGAGCCATCTACAATACCCCATGTACATAATTTTCCCAGAGCCGCCTTTTTTCATTGACATAAGCTTCTAAGATGTTGTATCATCCATGCACCTCGTGCATCCGTAGTATCCATGGCACAGCTGTCCTGAGGTGTACCTGTAACCGAGATAGTAGTGCATCGTCATCATCAGTGCGACTCTCATATAGAAATAATCTCCTTTGCTAGTGTCCCATGTCTTGACCGGTGATTTGCATAACATGTCTAGCTCCTCTTTCATAAGCCACATATGCAGGTTAATATTATTTCCAGGTTGTTTTGGCCCTTGAAACAGCATGCTCATGTGTATGTACTCTTTCTTCATGCACAACCATGGGGGGAGGTTGTACATCCATACAAAGACGGGCCATGTGTTATGGTTGGTGTTCTAGTTTACAAATGGATTCATGCCATCGCTACTCGCATCAAGCACAATGTTCCTTGCATCTTCTCCGAAAAATGGATATTCGGCGTTGAATGCTCTCCACTACCTACCATCTGCGAGGTGTCTCAGCTTCGGATCATCTCCATTGTCGAGCTTCTTCCTCTCCGCATGCCAGTGCATGAGCTTTGCTTCCTTAGTATCTACAAAATACCGCTGCAGACGGGGAGTGATCAGCAAGTCCCATACAACTTTATGAGGAGTTTTCTTTCATGCCTTCTTGTATCAAGAAGCATTGCACATTGGGTAGCTGGTTATTTTCGCGTGCTCCCCCAGATAACTGATGGAATCATTGATGCGTGTGTGGTATCTAATGTGTGGCAAATCAAGGGGGCAAACGATTTTTTTGTCCTCCTCGACACTAGTAGGACACAGGTTCCCGGCGGGAAGACCTTGACTATGTAGATACTTCAAATGCTCATCGGGGCTTTTGTCTGTCCATTTGTTTTTGGCCTTCATATTTAGAAGTTTGAATGTGAAACTCAAGCGGGTCACCTCGGGATCGTAACCGTCCTACGATGGAGTCTTCGAGTCTACTTCAAGTTGTGCCAGCTTGGCTTCCTCTCTAGAAGCAGCTTTGTCGGTAGTCGTACTCTTACGAAGGAGGTCTCAAACATGAGGGTCTAGCACGACTGAACTTAGTAGTGTCAAAGACTGTGGCGTGCCCGTCTGTTGTCCATCATGTCTGGACTCTCCTTCGCCGTGTCCGGAATCTTGTTCTTTGCCATTTCTAGACTCTTCCCGGCTGCCATGTCTGGTGCCATCCTCTTCGCGTTGATCGGTTATCTCTTTGTCTAGACCCATAATGTCATTATTCCCTACCATGTGGACGTCATCATCATCTTCTTCACTTATCCACCGAGTATAGCCATCCATGAAATCATACATCATTACGTGTGCCTTCAAACTGCCACGATCAAAAGGGTCAAAATGACTCCTTTGCATCTTGTACACGGACATCTAATCCCATTCTGGTTTTTTGCATACATGTCCATCACCGTGCATTGCAAGTACCGCTCCACCTTCCTTCCACTCACCATCATGAATACACGGTATAACAAGAAAAAGTCATATAAAAATTTGGCACGACCTTGCCTAAAAATAGGACATATCGAGTTTGCTCGAAATCCGCCAAAACGGAAATAAATTGACATTTCAGCAAAAACATAAGCAACTCATGGGGCATGCCACTCACACAATATCCCTTCATATCACAAACACACATATTCCCATTCTTGAAATGCATAAGTTTTTACTCACCTATACCTCGAGAGAGATTGTGCACGGTAATTAGATCATTAGGCGACAATATAGGGATCGAGAGTGGATGGCTAAATAGCTAGCTAGATATAGTTGTTGGGAGGAGAGATGACTCTATCTAACTAATGGAGAGGAGAGAGATATGGAGGAGAACTATGGTGGAGGGGTATAATGGGGAGTGAAGAGAGGTAGAAGGAAGATAGAAGAAGGGCAATAATGGTGGAGATGGGAGAGGGCAACGGGGGAGGAGGAAGGGGAAGAGAGGGGGCATTAATGGGGAGAGAAGAGAGGTATAAGGAAGAGAGAAGGAGGGCAATAATGGTGGAGAGGGGAGGGGGAAAAGCTGGAGGAAGAAGGGGGAGAGGGTGGGCATTAACGGGGAGAGAAGAGAAGTAGAAGGAAGAGAGAAGAAGGGCAGTAATGGTGGACAGGGGAGAGGGAAAAGGAGGGGAGAGGGAAAAGGGGGAGGAAGAAGTGAGAGTGAAGTGGTGGGTGAAAGAGGTGGCTACAACGCTTATTAGTAGCGCTGGATTACACAACGCACTACTGCAATGAGGCTTAGAAGTAGCGCTTTCTAGGAAAAGCGCTACTACTAAGTGGGGCCCCATAGCAGTAGCGCTTCCCTCACCGCATGCGCTACTGCTAGGAGGCTTAGGAGTAGCGCTTCTGGAGGACAACAGTGCTACTATAAAGACTATTGGTGGGATCGTTGGGGCCACCTTAGTAGCAATACTTTTCTAGTTTCCACAGCTATTGCTAAGTCCTTACATGTAGCGTTGCCCAAATACAGTGCTACTGGTACTTAGCAGCGGTGTTTGTATTTTTCCAGCGCTACTAGTAGGCTCTTGCCTATAAGGTTTCTCCTAGTAGTGCAATGTAAACTTGGTAAGCCCTAGAAATCCAAAAAAAAAGGTTTCCATAGATCTAGTCATGCTAAGCTATTCTCCTTAATGCACCACTTTGTGTGGTGGCATTATTTGGATATTAGAGCGTGCCCAAAAAGTTTGGGACCAATTGGGAAAACTTGACAATGCAAACATTCCCAATTTTTGAAATTGGAAGGAAGGTGTTTGGGGTGATTTCGACAAGTGAACCAATTCTCCTTTATGCACCACTTGGTGTGGATGCATGATTGGAGTATTAGAATATGTCCACAAATTTTAAGATCAATAGGAGACAGTTGGCAATGTAGAGTTGCTCAAATTTGGATCTGGAAAGAGCGGGTTTTGGAATATTTTAATGAACCAAATCAATTGGGATAGATATGAAACTTGGCAAGATGATCACATATGTCATACGTGACATGCTAGAATATTCTAGGATTTATTTGAGAATATTTCTTATAGAAATATTTCAAGTGCTTGAAATAGGCAGGAAGGGTTTTGGAGGGTTTTTCCAATATTTTGAACATGACCATGTGTTGAAACTCTTATATATGGAATATATATGTCCACTGAGTTTCGTTAAAGTTTCTCAATTATTTAGAAAGCATAAAATAGTTTTTCCTAATAAAAGACCATTTCTGGCCTTAAGAAAAAGCCTTTAAATAAAAGAAGAAAATAATCTTTAAAAATAATATTTTGTTATTTTGGGAAGTCATATATATAGTAGGTTCCAAATAAATCATTTTTTGCAAAACAATCCACCCAATTTTAGGACTTGTAGTACAAACCTCAATTCAGGGGTTTTTGAAAACTTAAATCGAATAAATCCACTTTGGCCAAAATAATATTTGAAAAAAATAGTTTTAGGTCCTATACACGTGGTATGATCATTGGACAAGAGTTTAGATCAAGGAAAAGAGTCTTGGGAGTAGGAGGGAGTTTTATGATTATAGAGCACCAAAAAGCAAACAAGCAATCATCAATCAAGTCAAGCATCACGAGCACAGAAAAATTTCAATTGGCCCAAAATTTTAAGTCGGGTTAACTTAGTCATGAGGCAAAACATAGGGTGTGACACCCCCCAAAAAACGTTACGCTGATAGAGATGTCGGCGGCGACCGAGGCAGTGGCTGACGAATAGGAGGTGAATTTGGTTTCGGCGTTATAGGGAGTCCATCCTCGGTTGGCGGTGGCGGCGTTACAGGAGGTTAAGCCTCGGTCGGCGGTGGCAGCATGACAGGAGGTTAATCCTCGGTCGGCGATGGGGGATATAGGAGGAGCTCAATCCTCGTGCTCGGTACCGACGTGACTGGAGCATGTCCCTCGTGGTCGTAGTTGGGATAGTGGAGCCTGGACTACATGCAGGTGCCCCGCTAAGCTCTCCTCCTCGACCCTGCTGTCTTGTCATGCTGTTGTTAATTAATTAAGGTATTATTTTCCTTGAGTGTCCTAATTAAGGTGTTAAATTCATATAATGGCAGTACTGACGATGCGTGTAAATTGACTGGTTGATTAGTGTCATTGCACGACTGGGTAACATTATGCATTGCCCTCCATAAATTTTGAAAATAAAATCTTGTGATTTATTCACCCATCTAATGGATGCAACATGTGCAGATGGAACGATATGAATGGATGGGGGATCAGACAAGCTCAAGGTATAGGGATGGCGTGAAGGAGTTCATGGCTTCGGCTGAACGGACAAAGAAGAGAATTTCCCAACAATATTATGTCCTCTATCCATGCAAGGATTGTAGCAATACAGTGTCAATTCCAATTGATGAGTTCGAGTTACACTTATACAAAAGGGATTCATGGGTGGATGCACAAGATGGACTAAACATGGTGAAGAGCCGGTTATGGAGAATGTAATAACCTGCCTGTCGGCCAGGTGTCAAACCCCGATTAGAGTCACATGGGTGATGAATTTAACCTCAAGGCTCAAACATCAAGCTACAGACAGAATACTAGCATGCCAAAAACACAAAGAAAAACCAAGAGTGTGAAGCAGACAACACCGACCTTGATGATATGCCGGATTTTGCTGTTATGATTGGAGATTTCTAGGGCCCAACTAAAGATTTACACGGGTACAAGGAGCTGCCAAGCATTGATGCGGCCTCCAAGAATGATTTGTATCGATGTTGAAAAAAGAAACATTCCAAGTTGAGTGTCACACTGATGCTTCTTACATTTAAAGCATAAAGTGGTCTATCAAACAAGGCCTTCACAAAGTTGTTGAGTCTTTTCAAAGACATTCTTCCAGAAGATATTGTGCTCCCCAAAAGTACGAACGAAGCGAAGAAAATTGTTTGTCAATTGGAACTTGAAGTCCAGAAGATACACGCTTGTGTGAATGATTGTATGTTGTACCTCGGTGATTACAAAGATTTGCGTTCATGCCGCATATGCAAGCACGCACGATACAAGCACATGTGAGCACATGAAAAGTACAAATTGGACGAAGAGAGGCAAAGAGGTTGCGGTGGCACCATGATGAGAAAACTATGGATAAGTATATGAGGCACCAAAAAGACGGGGATCAACGGGAACAAATCGCTGAAAGATTTGAAGATTTTGGAAAGGATCCTAGAAATACATGGCTAGGGGAGTGTACTGATGGATTTAATCTGTTTGGCGAAATGAACACCAAACACAACACTTGGTCGGTGCTTCTGTGCATATATAACCCTCCTTCATGATTGTGTATGAATAAAAAATACATCATGATGTCGATGATTATCCAAGGCCCGAAGAAACCTGAAAATGATATCGACATTTACTTTGAGCTACTGGTAGAAGAACTTAAGACATTATGGACGCCTCATGTGAACTGTTATGATGCCAACACAACGGAGTTTTTCCGGCTACATGCGTTGCTACTGCACACCATTCAAGATATGACGGCATTAGGCAACAGCTCGGGCAGAAAACAAAGGGACCAGCAGGTTGTGTCACATGCATGGATAGGACTAAGAGTAGATTTCTTTCCAACTCGTGAAAAACCGTGTATTTGCATCATTGTAGGTTCTTAAGGAGAAATCACCCTTACTGAAAAATGACTTCTGAATTTGATGGTATGGTAGAGAAAGGAACAGGCCCAAGACCCTATGATGGGAACGAAGTCCACAACATGGTTAAATTTTTTAATGTTGTTCTTGGCAAGGCATCCGGTTCGACATAAAAATAAGACCCAGTGACCAAGTGTTTAAGAAGAAATCAGTGTTCTGGGAATTAACTTATTGAGAGTTCCTAAGTGTATGTCATTGCATCCTTGGTACTTTGCTCAAGATTAAAGGCGAAAGAGAGGATGGTGATGGTGCATGAATCAATATGCTTGGTGATCAATCACGACACATGGATGAATCAGAAGATGATGACAAATTGCTCCACCAACACCAGAGTTACAATTTAACCGCAGCAGAAGTAAAAGAGTTCTTAGCATTTTTTGTCAGTTAAGACACCCTCCTCCTACTCTTCAAACATCAGAAGTCTCGTGGATAACAACTTGGGTAAAAAGAAGTTGTCTCACATGAAGTCACATGATTTCCATGTAATGTTGACATAGATCCTCCCGGTGTCCACAAGGAATGTGATGGACACAGACATTAGAAACACATTGATTGATCTCTGTGATTTCTTCAATAAACTATGGAAAAAGGTGGTAGATGTTGAAGAGATGGATAATATGCAAGCTGATATTGCAAGGAGATTCTCAAACTTAGAGATGTTCTTCCCACCGTCATTCTTTGATGTCATGGTCCATCTCACCGCGCACCTTGTGGACGAGATAAAGTATTGTGGTCATCTGTTTCTTTGCAACATGTATCCCCTCAAGCGGTACATGGGAATATTGAAGCACTATTGTTAGAACCGATGTCATCCAGAGGCAAGCATCCTACAAGGTTATACCCCGGAGGAGGTGGTTGAGTTTTGTACTGAATACATGAAACTTATACCTATAGGTTTGCCCTTCTCTCGCCAAGAGGGAAGGCTGGCTGGTAAGCCACTCCTTGCTGGCAATCAGATTCGTGCACCTCGAGATATGTACGATCAAGCCCATTTGACAGTACTCCTTAACAGCCCGATACTCGATGCTCATGATGCAGAACACATGGAGGAGATATGACAAAGCAACTTACCTAATGTGTTGTCACTAGCTGCCGAGAAAAATGCACACAATAGGGACTATATAAGATGGCTGAAGGATCGTTTGTCAAGCGGGCCCCAAGAAGACCTTGCAACGTGGTTGGCACAAAAGCCATCATCGCGGGTTATGAAGTACCAAGCATACGACATAGATGGCAACACATTCTATGTCCGATTTCGGGCTCCGCAAAACCCTTAATGTTCGAACACAGGGGCATGTGCGGAGATCTCCTGCAGCCTCACCCAACCTAGCTCGCTACTCGATGAATGCAACAACGAACTCACACGATGACGAGGAAGAAGATGAAACTGACAGTTTACCCACGTTCGGACCGCTGCGAAGCATAATACCCTACTCTTGCTTTGGTGGATTGCCTCTCATGGAGGTTTCGGATGGATGAACTAGTACAGTGATTTTGGGACCTCCTGAGGGCTCCCGATGGTGTTCGAGGCTCCTTGCGGTTTGGTGAGTGGTGGAGTTTGATGATAGGGTTCTCCCCGGATCTGATCCCCTTCTACGGTGCAACCTATGCTCTCTATATAGAAGCGGACCGGGTCCTCTTCCCTTATCACGATGGCGGGAAGGGATCCTACAATGGCCAATTTCGAAGGGGTACAAGGGTTGGTGCTCGCCCTGCCCAAAGGCGGTCTTCACCTGCAAAGTAGCTGTCGATAGCGCAGTGACGGGCTCAGTGATGACATCCACCCTATAGGAAGGGTGGTTGTGGTCTTATTGCACCGGAATGGAAACCTTTAGGGGGTGCTTGGGCAACCCGCATACGTCCTTACTCCCTTTGCACCAAAGGGGAAACTGTGCCACCTGATGCACTAGTGCTCGCCTGTCCTTCCTTGCGTCATTGTTGACTCCTGAGGCCGGGCCTTGCATAGAGAACTCTGCTGCTCCGGAGGGGTCCCGAGGAGGCCCATCCTTTGCGGTTCTTCTCATTGTTCTTCCTCGTGAGGCTAGGGCCCTCGCGAGGGCCTTGTCCTGAATGGGGCCACACCTTGCTGCGTTTGGTCGCTGATGTGGGCCATGCCCTGGGCCACAGGCAGGCAGGTCTGGGTACCCCCATTCCCAGATTTTCTTTTTGCCAGACCTTTTGCATACGCACTGCCATGTAGTGATGTATGGGGAGAGGAGGGTACTAGTTGTCGATAATGTTGGTGATGAGGAGGAGTACAATCAATATGATGAGTTGCCACCTGAGGGGCCACACAACATAAAAGAGGAGAAGCATAAAATCATCAGAAATCCTAAGCTCATTAGGGGTCAACCTAATGATCACGATCACAACATGTACATGGAATTGATTCAAAAATGGAACCATTATGTATACTGTACTGAATTGTTGCATGTACTGAATTGTGAGGGATGTGTACTCAGTTCATTCTGTTATAAGTTTCACATGTACTATATTGCGAGGTATGCACGGCCTTATGTTGATCTAGATTAATATGTTGTCACCTCTAGCAATGAATTGAAATATTCATGATAATTTACTCTATAGGTAGAACGCTCAGTTCATCTCACTCAGGTATGTACGAACTAAACATGCGCGGTTTAGTTTACGCATAGAACACGGTTCGTTAACTAGAATCCCGTGCTTTCTAAACCGTAGCCTATAAAACCTAGTGCACGCAACGTGAGTGCTCCTTTCTGATTGGTGTAGGATCGAAAGTAGGTCTAGAGGGGTGGGGGTGATTAGACTACTTGACTAAAATAAACTTCTACCTTTTCCCAATTGTAAGTGTTGGCAGATTTTAGCAATTGTAGCAACTCAAGCACACCCAAAACATGCAAGTCTACGAGTATAGCAGCGGAAAGTAAAGACATGCATGAGTAGTAAAGGAAGGTTAAGAAGATCAAACGCAATTTGGAGACACGAATATTTTTCCCGTGGTTCCGATAGGTGGCGCTATCGTACGTCCATGTTTATGGAGTCTTCAACCCACGGAGGGTAACGGTCGCGAGAGTCCATGGAGGGTTCTACCCATGGAACACTCCACGAAGAAGCAACCTTGACTATGCTATGATGGCATACGTCCATGGAGGACTAGCCTAACTCGGTTAGATCTTCACGAAGTAGGCGATCTCCTTTCCCTTACAAACTTCTTGGTTCACTCCACAACACGAAGTAGGAGGCTCCCAAGATACACCTAACCAATCTAGGAGGAACCACCCTCCAAAAGGTAATAGGCTTGATAATGTCGATGAACTCCTTGCTCTTGTGCTTCAAGTTGATAGACTCCTCAACACTAAATCACTGTCTCACAGATTTGGCGTAGGTGTAATAGATTGATTGGGTGGAAAGCAACTTGGGGAGGCTAGACATCAAGATTCATATGGTTGGAATGGAATGGCATTGTCGAGACCCCGATCCTAAGTCATATGAATCCAGACAGTAACATATCACATCACTTTGCGGCCTCACGCACGGTAAGCTCCATGGTTGCAGCCTTACCTTAGCCGGGACCGTTTGCGTCTTTTGGTTCACGTATGTGAACATGTCGCTGGTAATCAAACGGCAGAGAACCTTGGCTGACATGACTAGTCATAGAACCCAAGTGCCACATTCGTACGGAAATAGGCATACATAACCCAGCAATGCAGGTGTCGGACTCAAGCGTGTGTAGACGAGACATAGCAAGCTACAAGGACTCCATTACGCCATGAGACATAAATGCCATCACTGCACGTAGACAAGTCGTAGCAGGCTACAGGGACTCCATTACACTGCGAGACATTACCTCGAAGGGACAGACACAAGAACAAATAAGGATACATGCCGGTCAATCATTGTGTCCGGAGCAGTAGCAAGCTACCATGTCTCGGTGGAAGCACAAAGAGGCAGTTTCCCGTAAAGAGTACTACTAAAGGCACACGACTAGGTGTCGGATCCCATACATTCCGTTGCACGTCACACGTACGCACGACATGCCCGATAAGCATAGATACAACCATGGCATCACAACATAACCATACAACAACTTTTATTTAAGGGGCTCAGACGAGCCTTGCATAATATGTTCTTACAGATAGGGGTCACATGACCCGACACTCAAGTCATACAAATAAGTTTTTACAAACCAAGCGGAAGCATAAACTTTCTGAGTACAGACAGATGAAAGGGTAAAAAGGCACATGGCCTCACTATCTATAGCCTGCCACATGGCATAGGGTCGTAGCTGGGACACCAGCTATTCGGCATCATCCACATCTAGAAAGAACCCACCTCATGGGTCGTGGGTCTCATCTACAACATTTAGTAAGCAAACATGAGTACAAACTTACTCAGCAAGTCTTTCAAGAATAACTAGTCTATTCATGCTCATGTATCAACAAAGGGGGTGGTGGACTTTATGCAGCAATGCCAGCTTTGACTCATGGCTAACCTACACTACACAATTTTAATTCTTTGTTTAAATTTTAGATATCGCACATGAGTCCACTAACTCCATGATAATACAACACCATGGATTCACTTCCCTCTCTTGGAAGAGTGCCATCCACGGTACTCACACTTGTCTTGATATTTTTATGAGTATCCATTTGATTATCTATGAACAGCATAAGCTTTCCAAGTAGTCCATATCCGAGGACGCGACTATTCGAATAATTTCATACCCCGCAGGGGTGTACTTGTTCACACATGCCCTTGCCACTTATCATTGTGTGCTCATAAAACCATGCACCTCAGCAACCTTCAAGCGGAAGCCTAGCAA
The DNA here is from genome assembly GCA_022496015.1 of Hordeum marinum. NCBI lineage: Eukaryota > Viridiplantae > Streptophyta > Magnoliopsida > Poales > Poaceae > Hordeum > Hordeum marinum. Next base: position 302,843,035 of record CM039673.1, read on the forward strand.
GGGAGTCGGCCATGACCGTCAATCACATAAGACCTCTAGTCCAGGCTATCGCCTATTTGAGACTGAACCCGCACGGAAGTCCGGCCGAAGTTTCCGCTATGGCCCCAAATGATGTGCGCAGGGTTCCCATGCCCACCATTCGGGTGACCCTTGGTACACCGTGCCACTGCCTACCGCATCATAACCCACCCCTAGGGTTAGTGTTACGCATGGCCTCCAGCATGCTATAAACACGAGAAACTACTTGCGACTCCTGGACTAAGGACTAAGCGATTGATAAGTCGAGAGGGTCAATTAAGTATCCCAACGTGTGGTAGTATGTAGTCTTGGATCACAAACACGGAACTCAGTTCCTAAGAACGGTCCCAATGAGAGAACCTGCTATGTACTCCTACATAGCCTGTCATCGCTACCTTTGCCAAATCGAGTTCATCGTAAGCTTATCACATCGGAACAACATGGTTTCAGTCCAGTTCATCACCAAGATGAAACTCACCTGACACAACTCTAGGCATAGCAAGCATAGCAGGCAAAGTAAGCTAAGCACATCATGGCACAAGCATCTACCAGGTATGCTAGGTTGCAAGGTTTAGCTATTTACTAGGACAGTGACAGGTCATGCAAAAGAATAGGTTCATCTACCCTGTATGATAGACAAGTGAACGTTTGTCCTAATGCAATAAACAAGAGCAGGAGCAAGAGAGTGGGATATTATCGGAATGATCAAGGGGGTTTCTTGCCTTGCTGGGTAGCGGGAAGGTTCTCTCCTTCGTTGGAATACTCGGGGGTATCCTCAGAAGCAAGGCCTACCGTAATGTAGATAAATAGTAATCAATACACGCAAGTGCAACAATATGATGCATGATCATGACATGGCAGCATGCATGGATGATCTAATGTAGCTAATGTCCAAGTTAATCTGAAGCAAACCATGGTGAAACCTCATGATAGTCAGCATGGTGTAGGTGACCTCCCGAACCGCCATATCTATGGTGACACCTAGTCCATAAGTCTAGTGAAGTGGCTCTGCAACTCCAGGATATGAAGGATATATCTTAACAGTACACACATACTGGCTCTGGTTGAAATCTCGATACTATTCCTCCACTATGTACTTTGGGTACCAATGGTAACCAGCCGCCATCATAACACTAACCAACATGGCCGTGTGACCCGGTACATCGATGCACCTGGTCAGACGGACCACCTGACGGGAAGGATGAGGGGGCATCTAAAACAAAGAAAGATGCAAAGACATTAGAGACTCTAGCAGAAATTGGATAGCATAACGGCTGTAATTGGTCAAAAAGGATTTTGAGACAATTGCAAAAGATTGGAAAAGCATAACCACTCGACTTCCTAGACTCAAATCTCTTCTCCATTTGTTTGTCACACCAACAATACTTGAGTACCGACATTCTCTTGCAGACAAGCTAGCTAGTGGTCCATGGTTAGTAACTCGTCATCCTAAGAAATAGATGAGAAGCCTAGTGCTTATCCACGTAGAAAAGATGAGAATGACTCATAATAGAATAACTTGGGAAGAGGAGTAAAAAGAGCCTGACGTTCCCTTCCACAATCAATTCTGCTACTTTTCTATAGTGTTTCTAGACTCATCTTCGATCGGTTTGGCTTCGTAATCGTACAGTCAGTCAAGCTCTGATACCAACGCTGCTGGGACCCCGATCCTAAGTCATATGAATCCAGACTGTAACATATCACATCACTTTGCGGCCCCATGCACGGTAAGCTCCACGGCTGCAGCCTTACCTTAGCTGGGACCGTTTGCGACTTTTGGTGCACATATGTGAACATGTCGCTGGCAATCAAATGACAGAGAACCCGGGCAGACTTGACTAGTCATAGAACCCAAGTGGCACATCCATACGGAAATAGGCATACGTAACCCAGCAATGCAGATGTCGGCCTCAAGCGTGTGTAGACGAGTCATAGCAAGCTACAAGGATTCCATTACACCGTGAGACATAAATGCCATCACTGCACGTAGACGAGTCGTACCAGGCTACAGGGACTCCATTACACTACGAAACATTTCCCCGAAGGGACAGACACAACAGTAAAGCAGGATACATGCCGGTCAATCAATGTGTCCGGAGCAGCAGCAAGCTACCATGGCTCGGTGGAAGAACAAAGAGGCAGTTTCTCGTAAAGAGTACTACTAGAGGCAAATGAATAGGTGTCAGATCCCATACATACCATTACACGTCACACGTACGCACTGTTTGGGAATGTTGCATGGGAAACAAAAAAATTCCTATGCACACACAGATCTATCCATGATGATGAGCATCTACGAGAGGGAGATTGGATCTACGTACCCTTATAGATCGCTAAGCGGGAAGCGTTATGAAATGCGGTTGGTGTAGTCGAACGTCTTCGCGATCCAAATCGTCGAGCGTCCCGCGATCTCATCACGATCCGTCCCGCGATCCAATCATGATCCGTCCCGCAAACTCATCACGATCCGTCCCGCAATCTCATCATGACCCATCCCGCTAACTCATCATGATTCATCCCGTAATCTCCTCATGATCCGTCCCGCGATCTCATCACGATCCGTCTCGCAATCTTGATCACGGTCCTTCCGATCTAGCGCCGAACGGACGACACCTCCGCGTTCAGAACACGTACAGCTTGATGACGATCTCGGCATTCTTGATCCAGCAAGAGGGAGCGGAGAGGTAGAAGAGTTCTCTGGCAGCGTGATGGCGCTGCAGCGATGGTGGTGGAGCTATTCCGGCAAGGCTTCGCTGAAGCACTGCAGAAAACCGATCTAGAGGAGAAACTATGCACTAGAGGAACGGGTAGCATGTGGCTGAAAATTCTGTGCCAAAACCCTAAAATCCTCTAGTATATATAGGAGGAGAGGAGGAGGAGGCATGGCTGCCAAAAATCCAGCCGTTGGGTTGGCCAAACTGGGGAGGAGAGGAGGACTCCTCCTCCTATCCTAGTAGGAATAGGATTCCTCCTTTTTTGGCATTTTTCCAGCTTTTTCCCTTTGGGCTTTTTCTCCCAGCCGCATGGGCCTTGTGTGGTACTTCCACCAGCCCAAAAAAGGATGGTATTTACTCTCCCACAACCCATGAAACCTCTTGGGTCGAAATACCACTCCCGGTGGTCTCTCGGTACACTCCCGACACTCCCGGTACATTACCGATTAGCCCGAAAATTTTCTAGCGACCAAAATGGGACTTCCTATATATCAATCTTTACCTCCGGACCATTCCGGAGCTCCTTGGGATGTCCAGGATCTCATCTGGGACTCCGAACAACCTTCAGTCACCACCATGCATAAATCTATACTACCGAAACGTCACCAAACCTTAAGTGTGCAGACCTTGCGGGTTCGAGAACTATGTAGACATGATCGAGAAACCTCTACGGTCAATAACCAATAGCGGGACGTGGATGCCCATATTGGCTACTACATATTCTATGAAGATCTTTATTGGTCGAACCTCTATGTCAAGGATTCAGTTAATCCCGTATGATGTTCCCTTTGTTCTTCGGTATGTTATTTGCCTGAGATTCAATCGTCGGTATCTCCATACCTAGTTCAACCTCGTTACCGGCAATTCTCTTTACTCGTTATGTAATACAAGATCCATGACTAACACTTAGTCACAATGCTTGCAAGCCTTATTGTGATGTGGTATTACCGAGTGGGCCCTGAGAAACCTCTCCGTCACATGGAGTAACAAATCCCAGTCTTGATCGATGCTAACTCAACAGACACCCTGGAGATACCTATAGAGCACCTTTATAGTCACCCAGTTACGTTGCGACGTTTGATACACACAAGGTACTCCTCCGATGTCAGTGAGTTGCATGATCTCATGGTCATAGGAACACATACTTTGACATGTAGAAAACAGTAGCAATAAACTGACACGATCATATGCTACGTTTGTAGGTTGGGTCTTGTCTATCATATAATTCTCCTAATGATGTGATCCTGTTATCAAATGACATCACATGTCAATGGCTAGGAAACCTTGATCATCCTTGATCAACGAGCTAGTTCACTAGAGGCATACTAGGGACAGAGTGTTGTCTATTTACCCACACATGTAATGTGTTTCCATTTAATACAATTATAGCATGGATAATAAACGATTTATCATGAACAAGGAAATATGATAATAACTAATTTATTATTGCCTCTAGGGCATATTTCCTACACGCACGACATGCCCGATATGCATAGATACAATCATGGCATCACAACATAACCATACAACAACTTTTATTTAAGGGGCTTAGACGAGCCTTGCATAATATGTTCTTACACATAGGGGTCACATGACCTGACACTCAAGTCATACAAACAAGTTCTTACAAACCAAGCGGAAGCATAAACTGTCTGAGTACAGATAGATGAAAGGGTAAAAAGGCACATGGCCTGACTATCTACAGCCCGCCACAGGGCATAGGGTCGTAGCTGGGACATCAGCTATTCGGCATCGTCGACATCTAGAAAGAAACCACCTGATGGGTCCTGGGTCTCATTTGCAACATTTAGTAAGAAAACATGAGTACAAACATACTCAACAAGTCTTTCAAGCAGACCTAGTCTATTCATGCTCATGTATCAACAAAGGGGGTGGTGGAGTTTATGCAGCAATGTCGGCTTTGACTCATGGCTAACCTACACTACACAATTTTAACTCTTTGTTAAAATGTTAGATATCGCACACGAGTCCACTAACACCTTGATAATACACCACTATGGATTCACTTCCCTCTCCTGTAAGAGTGCCATCCATGGTACTCATACTTGTCTTGATATTTTATGAGTATCCATTTGATTATATATGAACACCATAAGCTTTCCAAGTAGTCCATAACCGAGGACGCGGCTATTCGAATAGTTTCATACCCTGCAGGGGTGTACTTCTTCACACATGCTCTCGCCACTTATCGATGTGTGCTCATAAAACCATGCACCTCGGCAACCTTCAAGCGGAAGCCCAGCGAGGTAGTCGGCCATGACCCTCAATCACATAAGACCTCTAGTCCAGGCTATCGCCTATTTGAGACTGAACCCGCACGGAAGTCCGGCCGAAGTTTCTGCTATGGCTAAAAACGATGTCCACAGGGTTCCCAAGACCACCATTCGGGTGACCCTTGGTACACCGTGCCACTGCCTACCGCATTGTAACCCACCCCTAGGGTCAGCGCTACACACGGCCTCCAGCATGCTATAAACACCAAAAACTACTTGCAACTCCTGCACTCAGGACTAAGCGACTAATAAGTCGAGAGGGTCAATTAAGTATCCCAACGTGTGGTAGTATCTAGTCTTCGATCACAAACACGGAACTCAGTTCCTAAGAACGGTCCCAATGAGACAACCCGCTATGTACTCCTATATAGCCTCTCATCGCCACCTTTACCAAATCGAGTTCATCGTAAGCTTATCACATCAGAACAACATGCTTTCACTCCAGTTCATCACCCAGATGAAACTGACCTGACACAACTCTAGGCATAGCAAGCATAGCAGGCAAAGTAAGCTAAGCACATCATGGCACAAGCATCTACCATGTATGCTAGGTTGCAAGGTTTAGCTATTTACTGTGACAATGACTGGTCATGCAAAAGAATAGGTTCATCTATTGTGTATGATAGACAAGTGAACGTTTGTCCTAATGCAATAAACAAGAGAAGGAGTGAGAGATTGGGATATTATCGGAATGATCAAGGGGGTTGCTTGCCTTGCTGGGTAGCGGGAAGGTTCTCTCCTTCATTGGAATACTCGGGGCTATCCTCAAAGGCAGGGCCTACCGTAATGAAGATAAATAGCAATCAATACACGCAAGTGCAACAATATGATGCATGATCATGACATGGCAGGATGTATGGATGATCTGATGCAACTTATGTCCAAGTTAATTTGAAGTGAGTTTGAATATAGGTTCAAAATCGTTCTTCATTTCAACTTCCATATATTAATATATTAGCAAATGTCAATGTTCTTCTACATAGGTTGCTCTAACATGCATGATAATAGCACCACTAGATTCATGGGATTTTTCTGCTAATTTTCATATATAAATTATTTTCATTTGAGTTACAGATTAATTTATATGAATTTTTGAAGTTTTAAAAATTTTCTGGAATTATTTTAAAACAAGAAATTCTTTTTATTTCATCAGCCTCACGTCATCATGGCGTCAGCAGGACAGCTTACCAGGTCAGGTCAAACCTGACAGGGTGGGCCCCTCATGTGAGTGACTCAATCACTTAATTAGAGGATTAAAACTAATCCTAATTAATTAATCAACACTGGGCCCGCTGGTCAGTGACTAATTAGGTTAATTATATTAATTAATTAAATTGCTAATCGGGATTTAACTAACAGGGCCCGGCCCCACTTGCCAGTGACCTAGGGGTCAAACCCCTGGTGGTTAAACTGGTTAACTCGCTTATGTTGAGCCGCCGGCGACGTCAGGAACGGAGTAGGGGGTCGGGATTCCTCCTCCGGCGACCAAACGAATGGCAAAGGGCACCGATCTAGTCTGCTCGCTCGCGGGCGTCGAGCCCGACACCTCACAGGGGATGGGATGGCCAGAATCGGCGTCGGCGATGAGCACGGCAGTTGCCGGAGCTCGGGCGAGCACGGGCTCATCGAGCCGGAGCTCGAACGAGCCACCTAAGGGTTCCTAGAGCTGCTTGGGATCATCCTAAGCATCACTACGTGCTTAGTTGCAAACTTGGGCCGCTGCAGCGATGGCCACGTCCTCGCCGGTGGCGAGGAGCTCTCGGACCTGAGAGGATCCAGCGCTAGAACGACCTATCGAAGGGGGAAAAGAGGGGAAAGGACCACGGGCTCACGGCGGTTGCAGCAGCGTTGTGAGCGGTCTCGGGGAAGGCCTGGAGCAACTCCGAGCTTCACTTCTTCGTCGGCGGCCGGAGGTTCAAGACGACGGCGATGCGGCGATGGGGAGCTCCCGGCGATGCGCGGCTTGGCCAGAAGGAATAGGGCGACGAGGTGGAGCTCTGGAGCTACCTAGCGAGGTAGGGAAGCGGCTGGAGCGACGGCGCTACGCGGCGGAGATTCGGCGGCCATGGCGACAGAGGTGGAGAGGAAGAGAGGCGAGCGAGAGTGAGAGGGAGAGGGCGATGGGGACGGCTCTCTGAGCTTATCCCCGTCGTGCTAGCGAGGGGGAGGCATGCAGGCAGCTGCCGGTGTGGAGGCACGCCCGCGCGCGTGCTCCGGCCACACGCCCGTCCTCCTTGCTTCCATTAGGATGACAACCTCCCTGGCCAGGTGGGCCGGCCTGGCCTGGGCCTAGGTAGGTTTCCTTTCCCCCTTTTTTCTTCTACTTTCTATTTTCTAATTCTGACATTTGTTTTATTTTCTTTTCAGGTACAAATACTTTTATAAAATATCCCAAATATATTGTAATATCAAGCTTGAATATTTCAAACTCCAATAAAAACTTTCAATGTATTTTGAAATATAAAATAATGATAATGCTTTACTTTGCGTTTTTAGAGGCTTTATCATTTATTTTTATATTGCTATTGTTGTTCAAATATTCAAAATGGCTCTTGTTATGGACATCAGACATAGGGAACATTTTGTAAGGGCATATTGAATTTGTTGAGTTTTCACAACTTTGAATTAATTTGATTCAAATATGAGCTTGGGGTTTCTTTTAGCCCCCATTTCACGTTGATGCAAAATTGAAACATGATGCACACACATGCTATCTTATGACATCTAGCTAGGGATGTGACATGCATGATCTCAACACATGAGTAGGTGGCTCTCTCTTAGATAATCTGATAGGATAGGTGGGGATCTGTGCTGAGTGCTTCTCTTGCGAGTGAGTGGTGTAGGGTATATATAGGCATATCCAAAAATCCAACTTTTGCACCTTAAGTGACCAACTCGGTGACATCGATGTGCGAATCTTGGTGGTACCAAGTTGCTCCAAAGGTAGCAACTTTTGAATCTCGGTTAGACTGATATAGAATTCTCGGTGGTACCGATCAGGTGTCCAACGGTCAGAAACTGCACCTCGGTGACACCGATCCAAAAACTCAGAAATTCCGATTTTATGAACCGAGGCAACCGAAAGTTGGCGGCCTGAACTCGATGGCACCGATGTGGTATTGGTTGCATCGATGTGCTAAATTTTGGCATGGGTCTGTTTGAGTTTGGGAATCGGTGGGACCGAGTGGAAGTTGTTGGTTTCACCGATTTTGGTATTTGGCTTTGGACAGACTATGTGGAGAGTTTGCGGGTATTTTTGGTGACTATCACTTGTGCACTTTTGAGCATCTTGTTTACCAGCAATATCTTACCCCCTTTTAATATTATTGGCTTTTCCTCTGGACTCAAAGTGATTTCTCACAAAGTAAAATGTAGAGTCCTCTTCCATGAAGCTTTGCCAATCCATTTCTTTGCATCTTGGGGTTTCTCCACAATCCTTTTGCCATCCCTATCATTGAACTTTTACTGAAATATACTTAGTGGAAATCAATGAATGTAATCATCGCTTTGAGAAGTATGTGATAAGCAAGAGATCACCCTAAATTTGTGCATTATTTTTAATTTGCGTTTGAATGCAAATGCATAATCGATTAGGTACATCGGGCACTTCTTCCATGTCACATGCATCTTGGTGGTGTGCGAGAGTAATGAGAATGAATATCATAGCACAACACAATCAAGCAAAGTGAATGATCATCTCATAAGCATCATAAGGATAGGAAATAGTAGCAACACACACTAAGTGTATGATCAAACACCAAAAAGTATAACACAATCAAACTATAAGATAGCAATTTTTTAAAAGCGATAAAAACCAACTCTCTCTCTCTCTCTCTCTCGAAGCCCTAATGATCTATAAATTCTCCCCCTTTGGCAACAAGTTACCAAAAAGTTCAAAGGTATAGAGCTAATCGTTCTTCTGGGGCTGATCTCCCAAGGTAGATGAAGTTGGAGTCGAGAGAACTACATCAGCGAAGACCTATGCTGATGTCATGGATGGAGTTGGTGAAGACACTAGAGAAATTGGTGGAGCTAATGGAGCTGAAGTGACTGTAGCTGGTGCTGATTAAGACGGTCCATCTCTGGAGCTGTCACTATGGGAGTCCTAGCCTGAGTCTTGAACTAAGCAGTCGTTAGGACAGGTGAACTATCCTCATTATCAGAAGAATCATCATCATTGGAGTGTGGGATTGGCACATCATCAACTTCCTTCTTGAGCTCTTTCACTATCACTGAAAGCTCATCCACCTTGTTGTTTAGAGTATGGAACTTGTCGTCAACAATCCTTGAGAGTCTCTCTTGGTTCTTCAGGATGTTGGTGATGTCCTTTTGCATGATGAGCATAGAACTAACAAGTAGATCCATCTACTCACTTGTGGTCATGGGCGGCTGAGCACTAGTGTCTCTTGCTACCTCAGCTGAAGTGGGATGATCTGGGTCCATCATCACAACGTTGTCTTCGAGATCCGGCAAGAGTGGCAAATGTGGTCTATGAAGCGCAAAGATATGCTTCTCCAAATTGGAGTTGATGAGCATCTTGATGTATGGTGTATAGCAGCACGAGCACTTCTAGTCAGCAGTGGCCTTCTTCACTGTCTCCACAATCACATCCATCACTCTAAATCTCGTATTATGATCTATAAGAAGCATCATATTGATGGAGTAGCCTCGAATCATCTTCTCATCTGCTGACTTAGGCATCAACATATGCCTGATAATGGTGTTGATAGTGCGAAGAACTCTCTAGAGGGAATAAATTGATCCTAGCTTATGAGACTTCATGTGTGTAGTAGGGATCTCATTGTACATGTTCTTCATCTAATTATGGCTTGCCTTGGGCTCAGAGTACACACAGATATCTCCATCGTCCACCTCTGGGACTCCTAAGATGGCAGCCCACTTCTTAACAATGAACTCATATCTGGCACCTTCAGTCATCCATACAATTCTACCATCTTCACAGAAATGTGCTATGGAGTTGAATTGCATGATCATCTCGTCATTCCAGGCTATGATCTCTTTGCCAAGAAACTCATCTAGGACAATGCAGTGAAAGTTGTCTTGCACATTCGAGAAGTAGTCTTTATTCTCCTAGATGTACTTCCAATCTACATATCTCATATCACTGATAGCTAGGCTCTTGTCAAGCAATATGGTCTCATAGAAATCTTGTTGTTCATTAGTATAGAACCTATAGTCAACATCAGTCTTCCTCCTCTGTGAATATGGATCAGCAGCTCTCCAATCTCTCATCCCTTGATCCTTCCTCTTCGTCACGTCCTCAGCCTGCAGATGGCTGGCATTGTTAACTGGAAGGTGTGGCATCGGCTTCATCAAAGCAGACATAGAATCCTCATTAAGATCTCTAGAGGTAGATCCCTTGTTCTTCTCAGAAGCTGCGATGTCTCTGGTAGTCCTATTGGGCTTGGGAGCAAGGTTGTCAGAATCGCGATTCTGTTATACGATTATACGACTTTACGATCCAAACTAACCCCTCTGATTCTACGATCTTAGTTCATAGAATCTACTTTTCTAAGATTCTAATAGTGAAGATTCTATGATTTGCGGTCCTACCACCGGAGTTCCGATCCGATTCAAAATCACGATTCTGACAACCTTGCTTGGGAGCATTGGGCTTCTTGGGTGCATCTGGCTTGCTCTTAGATGGAGCTTGCCTTGGCATAGCATCAGACAATAGTTTCTTTTGATTCTTCTTGGGAGGAGCCTTTGAAGCTGGCTCTTCCTCCTCCTCAGCAGCAGCAGCAGTCTCTTCTGGGTCCTCAGACATGGAGGTAGCCCTGCCAACAACATGGATAATACTCTTCCTGGATTTCTTGTCACTAGCCTTCTTGGGCATGACCTTCCTGGGACGTTCAATGGTCATGGTGCCTTTAGAGCTCTTAGATGCTCTTATAGTTTTTGAGGGGCATACTCTTTCTTGACGGTCTTCTTATTGGAACATGTAGCCTCAACAGTGGGCTTCCTGGTAGTCTTGTCCTGCTTGGACTTGGAAGGCACTTCATGAGGTATGAATTCCTCATCTTCCTCATCAGAATTGAGCTTCCTTCTTGCTCTACTTGCAGCTCTGGGCAGATGAGGTGAGCTTGCAACAACATAAAAAGAGGATGAGCTCTTGTCTAGACTAGTGCCAGAGCTCATGTCAACATTTTGCTCCTTCAAGTTCTGACTATCCTCTAAGGCAGACATCTCTAACCCTGTGAATAGAATATAGAAGAGTAGAAGGGTTGAGTCATCACAAAATGCACAAGTTTTCAAAGTTTGAACACAAAGTTTATCAAGGTTTGCATTCTTCTAGATGAATATCGCTACAACTGAGGCAAAATTCTCGGACCCACCGAGACAAACAACCTATATTCCAGGAACTTGGCACCACTTTCGGTCAGACCGAAAACTGCGACTTAGTTCCACCGAGGTGTTCTTAGTTGGCTAGAAAAAGTGAATCGGTGATACTGATTCGCATGCCTCGGTTCCATCGAGATTCAAGTCATGGACGGCAAACCCAAGAAATTGTTTCATTCGCTAACCTATGGGAATTTTGTTTGGATGGATCAATCTCAAAGAGTCGCTTATCGATGGAAAACTCCTAATGCGCAAGATTCGGAGATGGGAGAACATGAGGGGTTGGCAATCGTACCCTAGCTTGGCGGCGATCTCGCTACGGCGGCGACGGAGTGTGAAGATTCCGTCGATGGTGTGGAATTCCAATGGTGGAGGCGCTCAGGAAGACAATGGCAATGACCAAGGGTCATTGTTCGGCTACTTAGGGTTTGGAGGCGATGATGTTTGAGAGTGTAATTTCAAAAGTCGGGTCTACCTCTATATATACATGTGGCTGTCGATGACACCGATTCTAACTTTTCGGTGTCACCGAGTTCCTCAAATGTCTGCTGACAGGGAAACTCGGTGTAACAGAGAAGATGGAATCGTTGGTACCGAGGTGAAAAACAAGATCAACCCTAGGAATTCAGCGAGACCAAGATTTTGATATTGGTTCCACCAAGATGCACTTGGGAGGTTTTAATTGTCAGTCCTTTGTCGGTACGGAACTCCGAGTGCTCCTCACACACAGAGATCGAAAAGTACTTTTCCAAATTTTGTGATGCAGCATAAATAGAATTTGAGACGAGAAAGCATAGATATCTAGAGAAGGTTCCTAGGCATTCTTGTCCATCCAATTAGCAAAATAAAAATAAAAAACAAATAGCAACAATTGGATGTCCTCGAATGGATAAAGAAATGCAGACCAAAATGCTCACAGAACAAGATGTCCAAATGAAATCATGGCAAACATGCACATACATACTAGCATCTATCAAGCACTTTGGCGATGACGTAGTCATCTATATATGAGTATATTGACTTAGGATCCAGGTAAGAGTACTTGATCATAGGTCATACTCATTGTTTAAGCATGAGTGGGGTTACCACTTTTACATAAAGCATTTAATGTTGTCACATACTAATGTTATGACTCAAGTCTTAGTGTAAAGCTCCCCCTTGATGTGACATCCCCCATAGGAGAGATAAACTAACCTTGGGTTTTGTCGATGAAGACTTCATGTAGGTGAAGTCGTGGTGGATGCTCAAAGTTGATGCATATGACCACGAGTTGGGAGCACCTTGTTGTTTCTTACTGTTCTCACCTACATGGGTTAGTCCCAACACACAAGAGACGAATACAAGGATATCTATGGACATGGAGTGCAAAGAATACATGATGATGCCTGTGGATTTGTTGATTACCTTGTCCCTTGCTTACCTTTGAGGGAATGTGTGACTCCTTGAAGTATTGCATAATGTTGATGTTGATTGCAACTAGTTCTTTCCAATAATGAATGTGAGTGAATTTCATTGGCAGAGTCACCCCTCAAGAACTTCTCCAGCTTTACTTTTTGGGGACCAACATCAATTTGATGGGGATCCTTGGTGATGAGTTAGCACTTGTCGAAGTTGACCCTGAAGTAGCCTTGGGAATCCACTTCACAAAAGCTCAGGATTCATCTTCATATGAGTCAATGTCCTCTTTAAGCTTGTTCTTGCCCTTGAGCTTGGGGTCTTGTGGTGGAAGGTCATCTTGAGCTTTTGTTCCCTTAGGAAGAGTATTTTCATACTTCTCCTTTTGAGGAACAAACTTGGGATTGGGTTACTGACCTTCTTCCCATGCAACTCCATTAGCGTTGAAGTAGACAATGCCATGGTTCTTCCGGTATCCTCCGTGCTTGCGAACAATTTCCTCAAATTCCTTACACCCGACAAGACTCTTGTAGATACCTTTCTCTATAATCCTTTCAAAAGTTCATTTTCTTGCTCAAGTGTAACTTGGCTAAGAGAAATGTTAGTGCGATCAATATAATTACTAGAAGCAATATCATTGGATTTATCCTTTTTATTGCTACTAGTTGAGGAACCTTTCTTGCCTTTCTTACTAGTTTGCTTATCCTTAACTTGTGGAATGAATGTAGACAAGAGAAGTCATTTGGCTAGATAATAGGAAGTCTTCTTTCGAAGATCGTCATTGATAGCTTTAAGGAACTCATGATCTTGCTCTAAATTGAGCTTCTCGGAGCGGAGCTTCCCATGTGTCCTGTCAAGCTCCCTATGATCATGTAGAGTAGACTCATGAATTAACTTAAGAGTGTTTAGTTATTGAGTTAGTCATTCTATTTCTAACTTATCATCACACGACTTATCTTGACTAGAGTGATTACTAGCAAGTTCATCTTGACTAATATTACTAGATTTGTCAAATAGCAAGTCACCGTCTACTAACAAGTCATCCTCATCACTATTGAAATCAAGATATTCGGTGTGTGATACCTTGGGGCCTTTAGCCGTGAAGCAACATCCACTGCCTTCATTTGGTGAATCAAATATGTCGTAGGAGTCAGTTGTCACTAGTGCAAGTCCGGAAACACTTTAATCTTGACTATAGTCAGAGTTAGAGTGATAGCTTCTCTCGGAGTGGTTGTAGGATTCTGAGCCGAAAACCCATTCACCAACATGAGCTTGATATCTTCTTCTTGAGTAGATCTTGGTGTACTTCCCTTTCTTCTCCGAGTCCCTACTTCTCCTTGAGGGTCTTCGTTCATAACGATCATCTCTACTACTTCTCTCTCTTTGAGGTGACTCTTATCTTGAGCTTCGTCTTCTTGGTGACTCTTCTTTCCTTTTGTAAGGATTCATGCACAAACTGGAGTAGTGTCCGGGCTTCCCACAATTGTAGTAATTTCGGTCACGACTTGACAAATTCTTCTCTTCATATCTTTAGTTAAAGCTTCGATCTTTGCCTCTATTCTTGTAGAATTTGTTGAATTTCTTGACCATGAGGTTTATCTCTTCCTTTGTCACAAGGTTCTCGCTTGAAGTTGCGGGACCATCACTTGTGTCTTTGTAAGCGCTGCTAGACTTTTTGTGAAGCTCGTCCTTGTCCTTGAATGTCATCTCATGAGCAACAATCCTTCCAATCACTTCCGTAGGCTTTAGATCTTTGTAGTTGGACATCATTTGGATCAATGTGCATACGGTGTCATATCTATTATCCAAAGCTCAAAGTATCTTCTTGATGATGAATTTGTCAGTCATTTCTTTGCTTCCTAAGCCGGAAATCTCATTGGTGATGAGAGCTAGCCTAGAGTACATCACTGCCACTCCTTCACCATCCTTCATCTTGAACTTGTCAAGCTGACTTTCAAGAACATCAAAATTCGATTCTCTCACGGATTCGGTACCATCATGCATATCAACCAAAGTATTCCAAATCTCTTTTACATTCTGAAGACGGCTGATTTTGTTGAATTCTTCAAGGATGAGGAATTTGAAGAGAATGTCACATACTTGAGAATTGTATTGCAACATCTTCAATTCATCCGCGATCGCTTCACGATCCGATTCCCTTCGCCTCAAAGAATTCACCTTGCAATCCAACACGCACAACAACCCAAATGGCGGGGTTATGTCTAAGGATATGCATTTTCATTTTGTGCTTCCAACTAGCAAAATTAGTGCCATCAAACTACGGACCTCTACGGTGATAATTTCCCTCGCTAGACGCCATACTCTCCTGGGTTGTGAAACCAATGCAATGGATACCAAAGCTCTGACACCACTTGTAGGATCGAAAGTAGGTCTAGAGGGGGGTGATTAGACTACTTGACTAAATAAAAATTCTACCTTTTCCCAATTTTAAGTGTTGGCAGATTTTAGCAATTGTAGCAAGTCAAGCACACCCTACACATGCATGTCTACGAGTATAGACGCGGAAAGAAAAGACAATCATGAGTAGTAAATGAAGGGTAGGAAGATCAAACGCAATTTGGAGACACGAAGATTTTTCCCATGGTTCCGATGGGTGGTGCTATCGTACGTCAACATTTATGGAGTCTTCAACCCACGGAGGGTAACTGTCGGGGGGATTACCCCCGGGTAGGCTCAAGGAGACGACTCAACATTTTAAAACATCGGGGGTCCCACCCCTAGTATGCCAAGTCCAACAAGATAAACGAAGAAGTGAGCTGACGACACTGTAGCTGTCCGGCTCGGCAGCCTCCCGTCCGGCTCGGCAGCCTCCATCCATCCGGCTCGGCAGCCTCCACCCGTCCTGCTCGGCAGCCTCCCATAAGGCTAGGTAGCCTCCACCCATATGGCTCGGCAGCCTCCATCCATTCGGCTCGGCAGCCTCCCATCCAACTCGGCAGCCTCCCGTCCGACTCGACAGCCTCCACCCGTCCGGCTCGATAGCCTCCACCCGTCCGGCTCGGCAGCCTCTCGTCCGGTTCGGCAGCCTCCCGTCCGGCTCGGTAGCCTCCCGTCCGGCTCGGCAGCCTCCACCCATCCAGCTCCCCCTGTCCGGCTCCTCTAGTCCGGCTCCTCCTGTCCGGCTACGGCTTGAGGAAGTCAGCTCCCGACGTCCCATCGGACACATGCGGACCATACGGCCATATCTCATGGCGGCGCGCTATTGACGAATAGGAGCACACTCGCGTCATGTAGTACTCTCTACGGTGTAACCCGCCCCCTGGGAACTGATTTATAATGTACACCAGGGGATAGACATAGCTTAGTCCATCAGCTACATGTGGCTTGACTTGTAAGCTACCCAAGGTAGCTTACAACTAAAGCTGCTTGGGATGTAACCCATCCATGCCTATATAAAGGCCCCCCTCTCACTCTCTCAAGGGGGCTAGATTTTCTTCACATCCTCTCATCCCCACTCTCACACTCATGTATGAGGCAAGAAGCCTCATGGCTCTCCTCCCCAAAAAGCTCCAGGAGCACCCATGTACCAAGTGTACCACATATATACAGACATGCAGGAGTAGGGGTATTATCTCTCCGAAGAGCCCCGAACCTGGGTAAACCACTGCGTGCCATTCGCATACCCGTCCCGAATCATCCATGGCAGCCCTGGCCTCACCTAGATAAGCCACCCTGTGGCATCTTCCATCTCGCCTAACCCCCCGTGAGAAAATTACGACAGTTGGCGCCCACCGTGCGGCAGGCTGTTGTTGGTTCCGCGGTCCGGACGGGACCATCTTTGTCGCCTCCGCCGTGGCGTCGCCGTCACCTCTCCGGCCGCCCTGGGGCGGCCTTAGGAGGCGGCGCGACTTCGTCGTTGGCCTCGCCATCCTCGCCACCTCCGCCGTGCATCGCCATCGCCTCTCTGGCCACGCTCCAGGGCTCGACATCAACTCACCCCCGAGGCGGCCGCGTGAGGCGGCACGCCTTCATCGTTGGCCTCGTCATCTTCGCCAGCTCCGCCGTGCGTCGCCGTCGCCTCTCCGGTCGCGCTCGAGGGCTCGACATCAACTCTCCCCCGGGGCGGCCGCGTGAGGCGGCGCGCCTTCATCGTCGGCCTTGCCATCTTTGCCAGCTCCGCCATGGCGTCACCGTCGCCTCTCCGGCCGCGCTCGAGGGCTCGACATCAACTCGCCTTCGGGGCGGCCGCACGAGGCGGCGCGCCGTCGTCCCGGCCATGCCTCCGCGTGTAATTCCACCGGCCACCTCCGTCCCTGTGCGTGCACACACTCATGTCTAGCTAGCTAGCTAGCAGAGCCCACGGATCCAATCGATTCAGTGGTGCTGGCTAGCTGGCTAGCTTGTCTTGGGTCTGCGTAGATGGCCTGCCGCATTGGCATCCTCCTCCGCTCGCGCACGTCGCGTCGCCGCTTCGGCTATCCCGTCTGCAGACCCGCCCCACCATTCTCGCCCCCATCACTTCCCATCGTGCCAGCTCCCTCCCCCGGAGCGCGGTGTCGCCTCCTGCGCTGCCTATGCCCCGTTGCCGCTCCGCTCCGTTCGGGCCTCCCGCGACCACGTGCCCGGCCGTCTCCATCGCGACCACTAGCGCGGATGGCTCCTCCCACGCCCCGTCGCGGCCGTGGTCCCCAGCGCTACAGGTTTCGTCTCACCCTGCCGGCACGCGGCTGCCGGCTCCGCCTCAGCCAGCCGGCCACGGTAGCGCCCACGCCTCTCCCGGCCTGCCGTGGCCACTTCTAGCTCTGCCTCCCGCGGCCACATGCCCAGCCGCCTCCGCTGCGGCCAATGACGCGGCTGGCTCCTCCCGTGCCCAGCCGCCACCACGGCCCCCAGCTGCTGGCTCCGCCTCGTCCGGCCGACCACGGTCATGCGCACGCCTCGGGTGCGGCCCCTTTCGGCTCCTGCCACGGCCCCTGCCGGCCGCACTTCCCGCAGACACACGCCTGGCCGCCCCCAGCATAGCCACTGGCGCGGCTAGCTTCACCCGCGCCCAGCCGCCGCCGCGGCCCCCGGCGCTGTGGGCTTCGCCTCATGCGTCCGACACCTGGTGTTGTAGGCTCTGCCTCCCCCGGTTGGCCCCCTGCTGCCGGCTCCACCTCCTCTAGCCGGACGGAGTCATGCGCACGCCTTACCCGGCCGGCCACAACCCCTGCTGGCTCTGCCTCCCGCGGCCACCGCCTCTACGCGCTTCGCCTCGCGCGGCTGGCCCCTGCCGCTGTGGGCTCCGCCTCTTCCGGCCGGCCCCCGGCTGCCGGCTCCGCCTCTTCCGGCCGGACGGAGTCGCGCGCATGCCTCGCCCCGGCGGCCACAGCCCCTACCGGCTCCTCCTCCCGCGGCCCTCGGCGATGTTGGCCGCCCCTCGCTCGGCCGGCCATGGCCCCTACCAGCTCCGCCTCGTCCGACCGGCCGCGGTCGTTTCCCTGCAGCGCCTCGGCGGCTCCAAGCTGGTTGGCTGCCAGCGTGGGAGTAAAGAAAGAAAAAAAGGAGGACATACAACGCATGCATGTGTGCATGGCCAGGGGCCACACGTGTCTAGCCGGCTGTGCTCCCATCCAGTCGGCTACTCCCGGCCTCAACGACTGCCTCATCATTCCTCCCGGCATCATTTTGGACAGCCGACCTATGTTGTCGCCGGATAGGCTGGCTTGCCCATTTACTTCGACATCGGGCCGGCCTCAACTGCCCATCCACTTCGTCAACACTCGCACAGCCGTAGACCGCCACGGGTTCGTCGGCTACACTCAACGGGTGCGCCGGTACGCTACTTGAGCAAATAGTCGCGCCGGCTACCTCCCGCAACACCCACCTCGCCTCCTCGAAAGTCAATGCACCTCCTTGTTCGGAGGCTCGGAGGCTACTCCAGCAACGCCTCGCACACTCAAGCCGACGAACCCCGCGTCTGCCCTCGGCAATGCCTCGCGCAATGCCTCAGGGGGCATGTCCGCATTTATTCGGTTACCTTACTGTTCACCCCGGCGCCATCTAGTCTCGGCCCGGGGCTGGCCGCTTGGCCCGGTGCGATGGTTCCCATGAGATGGCTTAGTAGCATACACGGTACCGAAGGCCAACTCTTTGTCTCAGCTACAGATCGCACCGCGACTGTCCAGCTAGCGAGAGCACAAGCTAGAGGTCACCACATGCGAAGAGCGTCCAGGGAGAAAACGGCCTGGGCGCCCCGTCATTTCATTTATGACTACCTACTCAGTCGAGTATGCTCCCAGAGTCCGAGTACTGTACGCTCCATTTCATGGCCCACTCTTCGTCTCAGCTACAGACCAGCTCTCCGATGTCTGGCTAGCAACAACAAAAGCCAAAGAGCGGAGAGAACAAGAAAAAGACTTAAGGGGGCTCGGACGAAACTGAGTCGGCACCCTTTGCATAAAGCTCATGCACTGCCAAAATCAAATATTTGATATATATGTGCCGACCTAACCTTGTCTTCTGCACGATCGTCCATGAGGAACCTCCTCACCTAGAAACTGGGAGACTACCCTTTGACACGGCTCCGCGCCCATCAGCCGGCGGACTCTATGTCCGCGCCCGGTAGCGCCTCGTGCTTGACAGCCGGCGGACTCTCCGTCCGTGCCCGACAGTGACTCGCGCTCGACAGCCGGCGGACCCCGCGTCTGCCTTCGGCAGTGCTCCGTGCCCATCAGCCGGCGGACTCTCCCTCCACGCTCGGCAGCACCTTGCGCTCGATAGCCGGCGGACCCCACATCCGCCTTCGGCAAGGCTCCGCGCCCATCAGCCGGTGGATTCTACATTCTTGCCCAGCAGCGCCTCGCGCTTGACAGCTGGCAGACCCCGCGTTCGCCTTCGGCAGGGCCCCGCACCCATTAGCCAGCGGACTCTCCGCCCATGCCCGGCTGCACATCGCGCTCGACAGCCGACGTACCTCTCGTCCGCCTTCGACAGCACCTCGCGCCCTTCTGTCGGCGGATCCCGTGTTTGCGCCGGACATGCTTGACACCACCGCCTGCTTCAGCAACAGCAAAGAACCTCCACTCGACTCCACGAGTCGCCCGAAGGCTCGGAGCCTACACCTAGTAGGTGCGCTGGCATGCCCCTGCTGGGAACCACGAACCAATGAACTCCGTGCTCATCCCCGGCATCGCCTCGCGCCCTTTAACCGACGGACTCCGCATCCACGCTCGACATCCTCTACGACATCGTCTTCTTCAGCAATGGCAAGGACCCTCCGCCAGACTCGTCGAGTCGCCCGGAGGCTCGGAGGCTACACCCAATGGGTGCGCTGGCGCGCCCCCGCTGGAAACCGTTAGCCGGCGGACTCCGTGTCCACGCCCGGCATCCTCGACACCACCGTCCACTTCAGCAACGGCAAAGACCCTCCGCCCGACTCGTCGAGTCGCCCGGAGGCTCCGAGGCTACACCTGGTGGGTTACACCTTAAGTGACCAACTAGGTGTCACCGATGTGTGAATGTCGGTTACTAAGTTGCTCCAAAGGTAGAAACTTTTGAATCTCGGTGAGACCGATATAGAATTCTTGGTGGTACTAGTCAGGTGTCCAATGGTCAGAAACTACATCTCGATGACACCGATACAAAAACTCTGAAATTCCGATTTTATGAATCGAGGCAATCGAAAGTTGGCAGCCTGAACTTAGTGGCGCCGATGTTGTATTGGTTGCACCGATGTACTAGGGTTTGGCATGGGTCTGTCCGAGTTTGGGATTCGGTGGAAGTGAGTGGAAGTTGTTGGTTTCATCGATTTTGGATATTTGGCTTTGGACAGACTATGTGGAGAATTTGTGGGTGTTTTTGGTGACTATCACTTGTGCCCGTTTGAGCATCTTGTTCACCAGCAGTACCTTAACCCCTTTTAATTGTATTTGTTTTTCCTATGGACTCAAAGTGATTTCTCATAAAGTAAATGTAGAGTCCTCTTCCTTGAAGCTTTGCCAATCCATTTCTTTGCATCTTGGGGTTTCTTCACAATCCTTTTGCCATCCCTATCATTTAACTTTTCCTAAAATATACTTAGTGGAAATATTAGTTCAATCATATATATGTTGTTATTAATTATCGAACCTGCCAAGGGAGCAAATGTTCTTTCAATTGGACAAAACCCAAACCACACGAATCATGCGTCTGCACCATGGGATTCACCCAGATTGAATGACAGTCCTTATACCTCTCGTCAACAATCGGTGTTAATGTTGGGATTTGATTTATATGCAATAAATGTCCCATAAATGATAAAAAATGCTGAAAAATAACGAAAGAGCCCATAAATGCGCGAGAAAATAAAAGCTCATGTATAATTATGATTGACTACTATGGGATAAAATTTGGAGGAGAGGCAGTGAAGACACCATCGCTTGGAGTTCGATTTTCCACTTCTCCCCTTAGAAATATGATCCTTCTACTCATATGCTATGGTTTCCAATTAGCGATCATTGTAGCTTGTGCCAAATTTTACCCAATTATTTCCATGGTGTCTCGAGATCACACCATGATGACACGCCAATTTTCTGGATTTTCTGTGTCCGTCTGCATTTCCTGTAATTAACTTACTGACATTTATTTAGGTGGACACATCTGCCGTCCAAAATGCTTGACAATTCTTCTCATTTGTTGCACAACGACGAAAATCACTCAAAGTGACACACAAATGATTTGTAAGAGATTCTTTGCCACCATCCACACATAATTCATGTTGGGATTATTAATTTATAAGAACTAATTAACATGGTAACTGCAATAATATGACTTAGATATAGCAAATGAGACATGTAATCCACCGGAAGATCAATATTAGGAGTATAATGATGTTTGCAAAGCATGGAAAAAACCAAGGTGAAAAGATGAGGTTGACACCGATTGGAGTCCGAAATCCCAACTCTACTTTACATAAACCATGATCCTTTGTGCGAGATGCATTCGTTTTCGAAGGGAAGGCCATCACAACTTCCGCCAGATATTACCAATTTTTCACGCGGGGTCTTCACATCATGCAACGGTGACACATCGTTTTTGTACCATTCGTAATACATTTGTATTTCCTCAAATTAAATTATTAAGAAGCCTCATGTTGCTGGAAAAATATCTTAAATTAGCAAACAAGTCATGAAATGCGGCCGGAAATCAATACAGGGGCTAATAGTTGATTTTGTGCAGATGAAAATAATTCGAGGCGAAATGATGAAATGATGGTGTCCCAAATTTATTTGAAACGAAAATATGACTGTTCTGCATGGACAAATATCACACGGTTCATTAACTAGAAATGTGTGCTTTCTAAAAAGCGGCCTATGAAATATAATGCGTGCAATGTGAGTCCTGCTTTCTGATTGGACAAAACCCAAACCACACGCATCGTGCGTCTACACCGTAGGATTCACCCAGATTGAATGGCGGTCCTTATACCTCTCGTCAACAATCGAAGTTGAAGCTTGGATTTTATTTATATGCAATGAATTCCCCGTAAATGATAAAAAATGCTGAAAATATCAAACAATCCCATAGATGCGACAGAAAATCAAACTTGCCATATAATTTTGATTGACTATAATCGATTTGAGTTTGATTTGCCACTTATCCCCTTGGAACTATGATCCTTCTACTCAGATGCTATGGTTTCCAATTAGCGAATATTGTAGCTTGTGCCAAATTTTACCAAAATTTTTACACAATGTCTTGAGATCATGCCATGATGACACACCAATTTTCGTAATTTTTTCAGTCCATCTGCATTTCCTGTTATTAAATTACCGATATTTATTTAGGTGGACACATATCCCATCCAAAATGATTGACAATTCTTCTCATTTGTTTCACAATGATAAAAATCACGCAAAGAGACACAAAGATGATTTGTAAGAGATTCTTTGCCACCATCCACACGGAATTCATGTTTAGATATTTTTACTTATAAGAACTAATTAACATGGTTGCCCAGAAATGCACGAGAAAATCAATATTAGGGTATAAAAATAGCTATGTACCGTGGGAAAAATTCCGAGACAAAACGATGAGGTCATGTCTACTTTCAAAGTTTTCACGTTTTCATTTCGAACAGATTTGTGTTGCTTGTGCACACGGGTTACTATATGAAACCGTTTGCAAAGTTCTTTCCACAGGCACAGGGCGATCTTTTTTCACTCTTTTCTCCGAAGTCGCCAACATGCCCCCCTCCCCTCCCTGCAAACCCGCGCCCTCCCCTGTTTCGCTCATTTGCCCGTGTATTGTACCCAAACTTCATCGATAGCTAGCTCCCTCCCTCTTCTGTCCCCCAGATCCACACCAGAACCCTTTCCGGCACCGTCGTGCTCAACCTAGCTCTGTACTGACTTCCCGGTATCAACCCTACCCTTCACTGATGCTCCAAACAAGCGGCTGCCCACGCCTCGCTGTCTTCATTTCCACGTCAGCCGCCATCGAGCATATCGATCTTGTACCCTTGCCTCTCCTGCCAGATTTGCACAAAAAACACCGGTTAATTGCTTCCCTTCATCGCGGTGAGGTCTATTATCTTGCGATCGCTTTCCCTATTTGGTTCGGTTTGTCCCCAAAATGATGATAAAATAATGGAGAGCGTATTTCTGTTCATCATCTACCTTCTAACATATAAGCTATATTTGTTCCAATTAGTTATTGTCGAATTACATATCATGTGCGCACGAGTCACACTAAATGTACAGATTAGTCGTACATTTCCAAATGATCACATGCATGGTTTACACAGTGAGCTTCCAAGATGTTACATTTTTATGATTACCCCCTTCTCTAAATTTCGCATGTGTACTCTATAGATGTCTATTAGCATTGACGACAATCATACTTGTGGCAATGTATCTTCATCTGAGTTCGAAGCCGACATGTCTGCAACAGATTATCGTGTACCAAGAAATGATAAACGGGATAGAGATCCCACGGTCACCCATCCGATCAAGAGCCAAAAGAGCACTCCAAGAAAGCCCACACATTAGCCTAAAGGTGTATACGAAGTAACTGACATTGACTTGGAGTCTTGGGACCCAACTAAACCTAATAAAGCATGAACAAGGTTCAGGAGTGTGTGTGGATTTGTTGGCAGGGCAAGGCTCAACATTATTCTGTCATGGTTTTGAAAGGCTGGTACAAAAACACGAAAGCGGATAGTATTTGTGATCATGGCGCACTTCAACATTCCTGAGGACCGGAGAGCAGAGGTGGAACACTCTGCACTAAAGAAGGCTAGGGATGCTTGGAGAAAATGGAAGCATGTGTTGTATAAGAAGTTCTTAAGTCAAGGCAAGGACCCAATCCCCTCGTACCCCCAAATCACAAAGGAAGATTAGACATAATTCAAAAGGGTCAGGTCTAGTGAAGAGTTTATTAAGACTGCCATGCAATCAGAACTTTAGAAGAACAACACACACACCCACCGTATGGGTGTGGCAGGATTATGGCGTGAAACTGATATGGGAGGAGGAGGACAAAGAAGAAATAGTTGTTGGTGGCAAACGAGGCTTTACTAAAATTAGGGGCACTCGTTCTAGGGACTACTTGCGGGCACGTGCAAAGAGGCATGGAGATGGTTCTTATTACTTTGAAAACTCATCAGACCAAGAACTGTATGATGTGATGGCAAAGGCTTCCAAAAATACTGAAAGGGTGTAAAGGAACTAAGGGCCATGTGATATTGTGTCTAAGGATCTGACTACCAAAGAGCCCCATGGCCATGCTAGGGGTATTGGGGTTAACTCCCCACACAAGAGGGCTTTCTCACTAAACAAAGAAGAGTGGCTCAGCATAAAAAAAGCTAGGAGTGATTATAGGCAGAGAAACTTGCGCGAAAAGATTAAGAGGGACATGTATCATGTAGTTTGAAAGGAAGTTGAGGAGTCGTATATGCAGGAGAAGATGCTAATGATGAGAGATAGCCGGGAGACGCAAGGGGGTGTCGACATGGATGATGCCACTTATTGTATGGCAACAACGCACAAGAGTATCTATTCATCAGCTAACCCATTGACAAGTATGCTGCAGGTAGACATGATGGTGCTATATCTGATCTATATGGACAGGGGGAGAGAGTGAGGGCCGTGCTTAAACATTATGATGGTTCTTTAAGATGTGCAACAGCGTGGGTTTACAACCTAAATTTGACGGGTGTCACTTGTTGGACAATGTGCCATTGAAGGAGGGTTGTGTGAAGTGCCACGTGACTAAAATAAAGCCTGGATTTAGTGATTTTGCCCTAAAGAATGTCCTTCTGGACCCTGATGAGCAGAGAACCTTGGAAGAAATAAGGTTAAATCATATCCAGTGGCCATGGAAAGAAATATACTTTCTGGATGAGCCCCCTCCAGCCCCCCCCAAAAAAGCAACCAATGTTGCCCTCAAACCGATGAGTCTCATCTCGCCACAATAGATCTTGTGTGATTCCCCAGTTGAACATACTCTTGGGAATCACATGCCCGAGGCATCGACATGTGATCAGCCCGGCTGACTTCCTGCAATAGATGCCAGGTCATCGTCCCATCCTGAACAGCCTGTGCCAAGGCCTACAACTTCTGAACACATATCATCGGTTTAGATGTCGGCCACTCAAGTAGAGAGTGTAGACACATCGCACTGCATGCTCACCAGATAAACCCGACCGAACCACATGCTAAGGAGTCTGCATGTCTAGAACCGCCTCCTAAGAACACCAAAAGTCCGAGACCGCCTGCTAAGCACTCCGAAAGTTAGGAACCACCTGGTCATCAGTCCAGCGGTTCGCAACCGCCTAATAAGCATACACATGTGTCGGCACTGCCTGCTCAGCAAACCAACACGTTGTCATAGCCGCATCAATACACGGACACGTTGGCACCAGCAGCTTAGAATCCCAGAATAGCTTCAATGGCTTCTCATAATTCCATCGACTCTTGCACTACAGCTTACCAGTCCACCACAACAGCATCATGTGTTCAGTAGTCCATCATACCTTCAGACGCTTCTCCGCAACATGTCGTTGATGAAACCAAACGTGAAACAAGAAGTGCTTCAGCTAAGAAGACACAAGCAGGAAGGGTTGCACACAAGAAGTTGGGCCTCCAGAGAGCAAGGGGGGGGGGTAGGACCAAGAGCCTCCTTCTACAAGGAATAATCAGCCATACCCAAATTAACTATAAGGTTTTCGAAGGGCAGGATAATCCCGGTTCTGACCACATGTATGAAGCAGACCTTCAAAAGCTTCTTGCTAGTATGGAAGTAGACATATATGAGAAACGCGAGTACAAACATGGCTAGCCATTCCTTGTTGGTGATTTCTAGGAGGAGTGCAGTTCTTGTGCTCGCAAGTTACATAAATATTGCATCGATAGAATGTCGAAAGGAGAAGATACTAACATTGTGGAATTGCACTACGACCGTCATCATTTCTCTCACGTTCCAGGTACCATCAGTGTGGAATTAGAGGTCTTTCATCTCTTCTTCAACTTCGATGAGCTTGCTACCACTCTTGTCAAATGCTTGATGTTGTAAGTACTTCACAAAATCCGATCAACTTCTCCATACAAGGTTGTAAATGACAAAAAAGCTAACTGTACTGTATTCCTCTCAGGGGATTGACGACGCGGAGAAAATCAAGGGTGCATGCATATTTCATAGATCCTGAGTTAGCAAACAACATTTTGTTAAAATATAATGGCTCGCGCACGGCTTCAATTGATTATGTCGCCAAGATCTTGTTCGACTTATAGATAGGAGAATTCTTCATGTGGCCATATCATGAATAGTAATTATAAATATACAACCACGGATACATTGATCGTCTTTCAGTTTTAGACATAGTTCATACGTTCATGGTTTTCTTAAACTATAGAGGTCATTGAATCTTGGTGGTCATTGTTACAAAACACAACATAGTTTACTACATGGATTCTCTCAAAGAGTCAAATGCGCCTGAAGATCTGAGTGATATTTGGGATTTCGTGGATAGGTATTGGATTATTTGATGTGAATGTTGGGTTCTTATCTGGTTCTAGAATTGAGTGTGTGAAACTTCATCTTCATTTGTAGTGTGTTGTCAAAGAACATAACTTTAGGGGGGAATAGGTTCGACCGCCAACTACCTCTGAAGCACGTGATCATTTCTCTGGTAAGACAACTTAATCCGTTATTTTCAGAAAATGCTAGTCACATGTTCAAGTTTCTAAGTAAACCTCTTTCTAATTCTCGCCATAGAAAAAATATTACATCGGTTAGGTTGTTCCTAACAGGGAAAATACATGACTAATAATGTACAAAAAAATTCATTGTCCTCGGTGACAACAAGGTACTAGCCTATGTTCGTACTGAGTTTGTGCGCACATGATCAACCTATGCAGACATGCTAAATGTGGTTTTAATGCTGACAGCATAAAACCAGTAAGTCTGCTTCTTAATTACTATCTTCTACTCCACACATATGTCACATTCTAATCTAAAAGTCATGGAGCTGATCTTCGTACTGATGACTTCTGAACTTTTGCCGCCGATGAATTGTTGTTTGTTAGGAAATTTATCAAGCCCTCTAAAGAAGTCAAAGATGTCAGGATTCAAATCTTCTAAAAATAAGTATGCATTCATATAGTGTTATCAGCTAAACATATACACATGGATGCACCATTTTCCATGTGATCATGTCTTCGTATTTTGTACACTATGATCATGTAGTCGATATGTCGGTTTAATAGTTGTGGATTTAGCTAGAATTTTCTCAATTGCATAATGTTGTGAATTATGATGAATCCTCTGCTTGTGGACACTATTCGTTCAATTGCATATTATGGCGAATTATGATGAATGTTCTTCGTGTGGACGCTATTTCTCGATTGCATATTGTGGCGAATTTGCTATTGGCGGGGTGAATTAAATGCAAAATTTTACAATAACCCGACAATCTTAGTGCACACGATTCAAGCAACTAAGCGTGTGCGGTCCAGAACGGAAAGCACACGCAACTCATAGTGCAACCGCGTGTAGTCCACAGGAAATGCACACGAGATATAATCTAAAATGTTGGTGATACATAAGAAATCGAAAACGGTTTGCAACACTTTTACATGTGTGTAGGAGATACTCAATCATTTGCGATAGCACCATATCTCACACGTGAGCCTACAGGAAATCATGCCCGATGCAAAGACGATCCCACACGTACATTTTTCGGGAAACGTGTGTGATGATGTTATATATGGTACACGGTTCCTAGAGAAATCTCATGTCTGATGATGAAGATATCACACATAGTGTATATAATGACCGTGTGGATTAGTTAATGTTTCGGAAATGGTCAAAGGTCAAACTCCGTTTGCTTTCCATGAGCAATTAGACGTGTTTCCCTCATCTTCGATGTGTGTGATTGATCCCAAGTCCCACATGTATGCCCAAAAATTATGTGTGTGATATGTTCGTGCACCGCACACAATTATATTTGGAGATCATTTGCGTTTGTTGGCCACCATCGCCGACGGTATTTCGGTATCATGTGCGATGAACCCCCCTATCACCCAAACATGCAAGGTGACGGTTTCGAACTACATCGTGCAAAGGGGTTAAAACGGTTGCTGCACCAGTGAAGGGTGCCGTCCATACCAACAACATTGCTAGGGGAGTTTTGTTTAATAATTTTCATTTCTTTTGATTTTGGGACTAGGAATCCATATTACCGCCCCTCTTGTGCAAGGACGAGTAAATAATCACTCATCATTAGAATAACCCACTTAACATGGAAGATACTGACCACCCCTATCACTCCATGAGCGGTCCAGGCACACAAAATAGATGTTCATTGGAAATTTTATAGGTGCACATGCAAATTTACTTGGAATGGTAGGGTAATACCGTATATACATAGATATAGTGGACTCTTCTGGATTTACTTTGCTTTAAAGATTTTGATGCACAAGCATTATTCCCGCTTAGTACAGGTGAAGGCTAGAAAACAGGTTGAGAAGCGGCCAACTAGAGAGCGAAGACTGTCATAAACATGCATTATGAATAATAAACATTGAATGCTATCATGATTATGATATGGACACCATTAACATAAATATCATGAAGTCTATGTTGGTTTTGATTCAACTACATGTGTGAACATGTGCCAAGTCAAGCCACTTGAAACCTTCAGAGGAGGATACCATATCATCATACTACATCACAACCATTATAATGCATGTTGACATACAAGATAAATCAGTATCCACTCCTAGGTACATAAGCATGGCATGAGCAACTATAATCTCTAATTGTGATTGCAAACATGTTTAACCATAATATGCTGAATCATGGATACTAGGTTAAGCATATTTACAAAACAAGAACAAGTCGAGTTCACACCCGCTTCTCTCTGCCATACTCACTTCATCAAATATCATCATTTTTGCCTTTCACTTGAAAAATCGAATGATATGAGAAAAAATAGTGTAAGAGTGTCGTGTACTAAGCCGGAATCTGCAAACATTTTATTCGAGAGGAGAAGACAAAGTAACATGTGCTGTTTGTTAGATCAATAGTGGTGCATATGAGAGCCACTCAGCATTTCATCGTGGTCTTCTCCTTGGTATGGCTCAATAAAAGGAAAAAGAATTTCTGAGAAACACACTGAAATATTTTTGTAATTTTTAGTTTTTTTAAAGAAAGCAAATTAAAGAAGGGAAAACAAAAACGTGGA
This sequence comes from Hordeum marinum, assembly GCA_022496015.1. Classification (NCBI taxonomy): domain Eukaryota; kingdom Viridiplantae; phylum Streptophyta; class Magnoliopsida; order Poales; family Poaceae; genus Hordeum; species Hordeum marinum. The sequence continues at coordinate 302,872,482 of CM039673.1, forward strand.
AAACTATTTACACGGGAGAACTCCCAACAAGCAAATAACAAAAGAAATGAGAAATCCTTTTGGATTTTCTTTTAATACTAAACTAATCAAAATAAGAAGAAAAACCGAAAAGAAACAAGAAATATTTTTGGGTTTTTTCAAAGTTTTTCAAACACACAAAAAGAAAGCGAGGAAATAAATCTATCATGGATAATTCAATGAAAAAGTGTGAACACTGACAACTGGAATGAAATGAGTGAACATGAATATAATGTCGGTGGAAACACGTACTCCCCCAAGCTTAGGCTTTTAGCCTAGCTTGGTAATCACCATCTATTGTAGCCATGCGGTCCTAAGTTGAAGTGCGGTGGCGACGGCACCTGAGTGTCCCACTCCTGGGGATCCTCCTCTGCCGCAACTTGGTTGTTCCGATAGGCAAAATTTTCATCTCGCATGATCCTGTATATGTTCTTCACAATAGAATCAAACAAAGAAGGTGCAGTCAATTGAATAACATCACGGGTTTCGACGCTGAATACTAAGTTGTAGAGAATGTTATGAAAATAATCAGTTGCATCAAGAAATTGGTGATCCTACAATGCCTTGTGATCTATCATAAAGACCATCGTGTATCTTGCCCTTACTCCTATTATGGTGTAGGCGACGTACAATAATAGCCCCTAGGCTAAGGTATGACCATTGTGTAGTGCATGACGTAAAATAGTGAGGTCAGGTGCACTGAGTGCACCGACCTTCTCCCTAGCAGTTAAACACTTGCGATGAATAAAGCAAAGTAGTGCATGGAAGGAAACTGTAGACTGGTAGGAGTGGCATTTGACACGCCTCTTTCATAACCCACTGTCAAAGTGAGGAGAAAGTCCTCAAACTTTGCTGGTCTAGGATATCTTAATTCCCCATCAGAAGGAATCAAACATATTTCACAAAATTTAGAAAGCGACATATGATAAGTTTTAGCATATAGATTAAACTACACCTCAGGAGGATTATTCTTACACAGAAAATGAAAACTTTGCAGAAAGGAATTTGTAAGGATGTGGTGCTGGTCACACTTATCTGTGGGGAAGTTGGTCAACCCAGCATTTGCCACGAATTGGCAAACTCTTGATCAAACCCGGCCTCCTCCATAAAGGGTTTATGTGGCCATTCGCATGGCCGCACTTCTGCCACCCTCCGAGTGTTGAGGTCATTGTCTGATGATCTCCATTGAATCCTTTAGAATTCCTCTTGGACGAGTACTTCCTAAAGAAATTAATCTTATTTCTACAAATAAATTACTAAAAAATTTAGTCCACAATTTTTTTGTCAAATGAACTAAATAAGATTGATAGCAACTACTCGTAAGGATGTCGAGAGGCCATATCAATCATTCAAACTAGTTAGAACTCTAAGAATTCAACATGCGTGCTCATCCACAACAACACCAAGAGTAGTTAATTATTCTGAAAATAAACCACTAAATCAAAAACTAATTGGAGCAATTGGGGAGTCACATACCAATAAAAAATCCTCCAAAACAATTTTAGAAATGGAGCTTCGAGCAAAAAGATTGAAATCCACGGGTTTGTGAGCAAGAACACGAGAGAGAGAGAGAGAGCTATGGTTAAGTTTTTTGGAGGTAGGAGATGACATGGGTAAAGAAGTAAGTGAGGGGACCCACATGGGGACTACAACCCACTAGGGCGTGCTTGCGGTTGCTGGCGTGCCCTGGTGTCTTGTGGGCACCAGGTGCACACCCCTTGATGTTATTTGACCAGAAATTCAGAAATGTTCAGAAAAAATCGTGTTAAATTTTCAAGACATTCTGAGAACTTTTATTTTTGGGTCATTTTTTATTGCATGGAGAAATGAGAAAATAGGATAAAAATGGCACTTTATTTTATTTAACTAAGAAAAACAGAAAACAAAAAGTGGGTACCGAGAGTTGTTTCTACTAAATTCATCAACTTCATACCTCTCAAAAATGACTCATTAATAAGGTTGATCTAGTCTTATTAACAACCACTTTCAATTAGCATGATACTGAAGAACTTTCATAAAACACTAAGTTACCTCAATCGGGATACGCATATCCCCAACCATAATTATATCATATTTATTTTTTGGCAGTAGGTAGGGTTAATTGAAAGCTTCCAATTGTGAGCATCGGAGAATTTTCAATAATATTTACACCATTCACTTGGAATTTTTTCTTCATAAAGTGCACTGTATGCTCATTACCATTGATATGAAAAGTTACTTTGCTTTTATTGCAATCAATAACATCCCCTACAGTATTTACAAAACGTCTACCAAGGATAATCGACATGTTGTCGTCCTCGGGCATCTCAAGAATAAAAAAGTCTGTTAAGATAGTAATTTTGCAACAACAACGTGCACATCCTCACAAATAGCGATAGGTATGGCAGTTGATTTGTCAGCCATTTGCAACCATATTTCAGTAAGTGTGAGTTTGTTTAAATCAAGTCTTTTATATAAAGAGAAAGGCATAACACTAAGACTAGCTCCCAAATCACCCAAAGCAGTTTTGACATAACTTCTTTTAATGGAGCAAGGTATAGTTGGTATTCCAGGAGGCATGTTTCCTACACCTCTAACATCATTACTAATTCTAAATAACAAGTCACTCAAGTGAGCAATCACATCAGAATTATATTTCAAGTGTTTGAGAACATTTTATTGAAGTGCTCTTGTTTCATAATGTAGTTATCAAACTCATATAAGCATTGACTAGGATGTTTATTATAAGGGGTATCACCTTCATCAAATTTTAATAAATAATTTACCTATACCACTAGTGGAGCTAGTGGTGTGTTGAGCCCATTTATTTCCTCAATAGGTGGTACATTTTTAACATCCTCGATTTCTTTGCCTCTAGCATATCTTCACGACTGAGAAATAACATACCCCTCTTCTTCGGAGTGGGTTCAAGTGGTTGTTCAGGGAGAGTCCAATCATCGTAATTCTTCAATAGTTCCTCAGCTTGTTCAATAGTTCGTTCCCTTAAACACAACCAGCGCAACTATCTAGGAAGTCCCTAGCAGAATGAGCTAGTCCCTTATAGAAGATATCAAGTATTTCATTTTTCCTAAGAGGGTGATCAGGCAAAGCATTAGGAAATTGGAGAAGCCTCCCCCAAGCTTGTGGGAGACTCTCTTCTTCAATTTGACAAAGTTAAATATTTCCTGTAAGGCAACTTGTTTCTTATGAACAGGAAAATATTTTCCAGGTAAGTTGTAAATAATATCCCGGGGACTAGGCACACAACCAGGAGCAAGAGTATTGTACCATATCTTAGCATCACCCTTTAATGAGAACGGAAATAATTTGAGAATATAGTAATAGCAAATCTTATCATCATGAGCAAAAAGTGTGGCTATATCATTGAACTTAGTAAGATGTAACACTACAGTTTGAGTTTCATAGCCAAGGAAGGATCATATTCAACCAAAGTAATTAACTCAGGGTCGATAAAGAGTTACTAATCCTTATCACTAACAAACATAAGTGAAGTAGAAAACTTAGGATCAAATTTCATTCTAGCATTCAAAGTCTTTTCTTTATACTTGCATAGTAATTTCTTACGATCATTTCTATCCTTACAAGAAAAAATGTCTCTAGCTACCTCTCCATCTATAACATAACCCTCAGGTATCTTAGGCATTTGTTCATCAAGAAATTCACCTAGTGGCACAGTATTATAAAGCAAGGTACTAGCATCATCATAAGCATCATTCATAGCAGAAGTAGCATCATCAATAACTTGTGACATATCATGATTAAAAGCATGTGGTGGTGTTGCAAGTCTACTTACAATAGAAGGTGAATCAAGTGCAGAGTGTGATGGCAAATCCATACCTCCCTTCATCTTAGAGGGAACGATCTTGGTTCTTGTATCTTTGGATTCTTCATAGTGATAAATGGATATAAATCCCAATTGACTCGGCAAATATAGCTATGCTCCCCGGCAATGGCGCCAGAAAAAGGTCTTGATAACCCACAAGTATAGGGGATCGCAACAGTTTTTGAGGGTAGAGTATTCAACCCAAATTTATTGATTCGACGCAAGGGGATCCAAAGAATATTTGAGAGTATTAGCAGTTGAGTTGTCAATAAAACCACACCTGGAGAATAAATATCTGCAGCAAAGTGATCAGTAGCATAGTAGTATGATTATTTGATAGTAGTGGTAACAGCAGTAGCAATAGTAACAGTGATAGCAATAGTTTTGTAGCAAGTGCAATAGTGACAACAACAATAGTAACTTAGCAAGAATAATATGTGGAAAATTCGTAGGCACTAGATTGGTGTATTCCTTGGATGATATTCATCATATAACAGTTATAACCTCGGGTGACACAGAACTAGCTCCAATTCATCAATGTAATGTAGCCATGTATTTCGTAAATAGTCATATGTGCTTATGGAAAAGAACTTGCATGACATATTTTGTCCTACCCTCTTGTGGTAGCGGGGTCCATAAGGAAACTAAGGGATATTAAGGTCTCCTTTTAATAGAGAACCAGAATAAAGCATTAACACATAGTGAATACATGAACTCCTAAAACTACGATCATCACCGGAAAGTATCCCGATTACTGTCACCCCAGGGTTTACGGATCATAACACGTAATAGTTGCATATGATTAGGCAAGATCAGATCAAGATCACAGATCTAATTATGATAACATAAATGGTTCATATTTGAAATCATGGCACTTGGGCCCTAGTGACAAGCATTAAGCATGGCAAAGTCATAGCAACATCAATCTTAGAACATAGTGGATACTAGGGATCTAGCCCTAACAAAACTAACTCGATTACATGATGAATCTCATCCAACTCCTCATCGATCAGCAAGCCTATGAAGGAATTACTTACTCCCGGCGGGGAGCATCATGGAATTGGCGATGAAGGATGGTTGATGAAGACAAAGACAGAAGATTCCCCACTCCGGAGCCCCAAACGAACTCCAGATCTGGCCTCTCGATGAAGAATCGGAGGTGGCGGTGGCTCCATCTCGTGAAATGTGATAAAATTCTCTCCTTGATTTTTTCTCCTCAAATAGGAACTTATAGTGCGAGAATTAGGGTTAGCGGGGTCATGAGGTGGGCACAACCCACCAGTGCGCGCGAGCGCCCTGGTGTCTTGTGCCTATCTAGCCCCCCTCCTCCGTTGGTTTTTGCCTCGAATATTTTTTATTTATAGTAAAATAAATCTCCAAAAAGATTCGTTCTATTTCGAGTAATTTTTTTGCACAAAAACAACACCATGGTAGTTCTGCTGAAAATAGCGTCATTCCGAGTTAGTTCCATTCGAATCATGCAAATTAGAGGCCAAAACGAGAGAAAAAGTGTTTGGGAAATAGATATGTTGGAGACATCACTTTTGCTCTGGTTTTGGCCTCTAATTTGCATGATTCGAATGGAACAAACCCGGACTGACGCTGTTTTCAGCAGAACTACCTTTGTGTTACTTCTGTGTATAAATAAAAGTTCTCGGAATTGGACAAAACTTTTTTGAACTATTTTTGGAATATATAATGAATTATGGAGCCAAGAACCACCACGGGGGATGCCTGTGGGCCACAAGCCAACATGGCAAGACCACCCCCCTGGCCGCACCCTGATGGTTTGTGGGGCTCACGTGGCTCCCCGACCCTAGTTCCACGCCTATAAATTCACATCTTTGAAGAAAAAATTAGAGAGAGGATTTCATCGCATTTCACGAGACGGAGCCACTGCCACCTCCTGTTCTTCCTCGGGAGGGATGATCTAGAGTCCGTTTTGGGTTCCAGAGAGAGGAATTCGTTGCCGTCGTCATCAGAAACCCTTCTTCATAAACACTGCCATGATGCTCACCACCAGGAGTGACTAATTCCTTTGTAGGCTTGGTGGACGGTGGTGGGATTGTATGAGATTGATCATGTAATTGAGTTAAGTTTGATAGGGCTTGATTCCTAGTATCCACTATATTTTGAGATTGATGTTGCTATTACTTTGCTATGATTAATGCTTGTCGCTAGGGCCTGAGTGCAATGATTTCTGATCTGAACATATTATGTTTTCATTAATATAAGATTGATTCAAATCCTATCTTGCAAGTTGTATGCATCTATTACGTGTCTTGATACACATACCCCAAGGTGACAATAATTGAGATTCTTCCCGGTGATTATCATAGTTTGAGGAGTTCATGTATTCATCATGTGTTAATGCTTTGTTCCGGTTCTCTATTATAAGGATGCCTTAATATTCCTTAGTTTCTAACAGGACCCCGATGCCATGGGAGGGTATGACAAGATATGTCATGAAAGTTTTTATCGCAAGCACGTATGACTATATACATAATACATGCCTATATTATATTGATGAATTGGAGGTAGTTCTGTGTCGCCCTAGTGTGTAATTGTTACATGATTTATGTCATCTAAATCATTATCCATCATCGATCCACATGCCAACGGTTCACATGTATTGAATCTTGATAAGTTACTACTACTACTGTTACTATCACACTTGCTACTCAATTGATCCTGTTACTACTGTTACCAATATTGTTATAATCAATGTTGCTGCTACTACTATCATTTTCCTTGCTACTAAACCTTTGCGGCATAGAGATATCCCAGGTTGGTTGAATACACAACTAAACTATCAAGGCCAATAAATATTCTTTGGATCCCCTTGTGTCGAATCGATAAATTATGGTGAAATACTACCCGTGAAGACTGTCGCGACCCCCTATACTTGTGGGTTCTCACCAACATCAGTCTCAAGCCTCTATAGCATGCAAATTAAATCTAGCATTTTTCAATTCATTTTATAGAGGGATGAGTTAGACCGAGGCACCCAGAATAAATGGCTTACTTCTCATCTTCCCTAACTCCGATGGAGCGCAGCCGCTACCCGTTCTTATCTACGCGTGAATCTGGGTGGATTGCACCAAGTTACTTAACTCCAAGACAACCTCGCGAATGTCCTATTGTGCCCTCGATCTTCCTTGCATCCCCAAGAACCTCCCCCATGAGTGCCGCCAATTTCCGCCGCTCGAACTCACCGTGCCCATCCTCCCAGACACCCCACGATCTCTCTCCACCTTGGTCTAGTTCTTCTTCACCCACGCACACTCGCAAGACCGCTCTGAATCCCATAGACCTCTCTAGCATCCTCCCATATGTCGATGTTCTTCACACATGCACCGTCGTTTAGCCGATGTCATTAAAAATATACTATTTAGTAGTATAACCCCATGTTAAGTTTCCCACGGACCCGTGGGTCCTTTACTAACTATAAAGCAACAAGAAAAACCTAAAATAGACAATTACATGTGGGCCCATAAAATCCATTTAGACCAGCCCTTATTGATTGGTCGAACACATTTTTTTCTCTTTACCTGAATGTGGACATGTACCCGGGGGTATTTTGAGCTAACAGAAACGGTGCTCAGGGGTATTTCTATAACACCATGTAATGACACACGGGTATTTTTTAGCATACTCAAAATTTTGGGGTAGATGCTAGGTGTGGGTCCAAGTTAGGGGGAGAAATGTAATTGTACCTAAGGAAAAAAAAAGAATTGGATAAGGTTTCAAAGGCTTGTGTAAGCGTGATTGGAGAAGGGATTGACACTTATTGGTTGCTGAGAAAAAACCTTGAAGCAAGGGTTGATGTCTCTTCTATAAGATCAGACTAATGAGCGATACTCTTATAGAAAATACGACACAACTTGAATTTTCAACCCAGGTTGTGGAGGATCAATAGTTTGTGATTGAGGAGATGAATGGATGATTTGGGAACATATTCACTTCTTGCAAGCATACCCTGGAGTAAGCATGAAAAGCTAAGTTTCTGGATCTCTTTGGCCTGATTGCAAGCTTGGGGGTGATTCACATGCACTTTGTATCTTTACCTTTCTGCATTTCTTTCCTGAAAGTTAAGATTAAATTTTTATTGTTCATCGGGATTGAACTATCAATTTCTTCATCAAATAAGGGATGATCCTTTCCATTAATTTTATGGATGTCTATATTTGTGAAATGATTATTGCTTCCTTGAGAACATGCAAGATGATAGCAATGATCTAAATAGTAGCACATGGTTACTTGCATGATGATCATAAGTACTCCACCTTGCAGTTGTGAAGTTTTTGTAAGGATAAAAATAATATATATGCTAGTTCATTGAAAGTTCAATCTACAACAAGTTAAGGAGAAAATAAATGAATCCTCATAAAGTTTTAAAATATTTTTGAAAAATGAGTTCTTTTGGGAATCATGTTTAATAGGTGTATCACATAAAAAGTGATGTGATGCTTTTAAACTCGTCCCGAGGACAGCAGACTAATATTCTTAAAATAATTTCGGAAATAAAAGAGGACAAATACCAGCACCCACTTGCCCGGTTGAAACAACGAAGAACGAGGATATAAAGTTGTTACCTGTCCACAATATAAAAGAGTAACCAAGTGTGGGGGCCTACATGATTATTATCTTAGTGAAGATTATCTATTGTTTATCATTTCCTACCCATCCTTACTCATTCCTATTAAAAATAATGGACTCATACTTCTTTCATATCCATATATCATAAGTACCAAGTTGACCTTGTTATTTACATGCTACGGTGATTGCTCGGGGACGAGCAAGACTTAAGCTTGGGGAAGTTGATGGATCCAATTTATATGAAATTTTTACTAAGTATTCATGCCTAAACTGAAGGCTTTGTGTAATTTACTGGTCCGCACACCTCTTTTTGTTAATAATCCCTCGGGCAATGCTTTTTGGACCAAGTGACATAATATGAAGAAGATCCCTAGAAATAGTAGTAAAGTCATGTATTTAAGGTGCCAAATCAAGAAATGTCACTTACCATAAAAAATGAAACAAGGGTGCCAAATCAAGAAATGTCGCAGAGGCGCCAGAGTGAAAGAAGGTATTCCATACGAATGTGCTCACTTGTATGGGTGGTCGTATGGAGTGTTGTCGCCATCACCTGATCAACTTCTTCAACCCCGTGAAATATGATCGAGAATCAGACACCTAGAGACACCAGAAACTCATCTAGAAAGGCAGAACCCTAGCCTCCAAAGTTCATCCGAATGAGGTATTTGCAAGGAGAATAAGGCCATCTTCCTCACCATGTGCACTGGAGTTTCAACGCCATCACCACTCTCATCATCATCATCATCATCATCATCACCACCACCACCACCATCGCCATCATCATCGACATCCACATCCTTCTCATAGTGACATCAAGAATCCTAGTGGATCATCTTGTGTGTTATATGAATCATCCATCCATGTATTTCATTGCTATGTTTATGATGTTCCCATGTGTGAGTAGAACCCTTGTTTCAAGAATATGGATGAACCTTGGTCTGTGTAGGATCTGAAATGTTATTTTTGGATACGATATTCCCTGTTGAACGCTTAGTTTAATAAATTTATGAATGTTGTGAAAGGTCCCCACTCAACAATTGTGCCTTATGTCCACGACGTATATCATCGTCATTGTAAAGTGCTAGGATATGGGGGTAATTTGAGGTGGTAGTAAATGCCTCTTGCTCCTGATCATTACAATTGACACAGGAATTATGGATAACCCTTAGAGAGGCCTCTTCCATGGGGTAACTCTTAATTATCAAGAGTTGTAACCCTCTGGGGGATACTATGATGGTGGTGTGCATGGCACAAAGTCTACTTCGAGTAGAACGTGTTAGAGACCCTGCTCCGCCCAATATAATCGTCAACGGTGGGTCAAGTATCCATACCATAGCATGCCTAAGTATAGGAGTGTTAGAAACATACCAATGGGGATTGCAGACTCCCTAAGAATGCCTTACTCCCCTGCTTGTCACTAGTAATTCAATATTTTTCACTATTTACTATCATGTTATTTATTTCCAGTTTGTTTGACTAATCAATTAATATATATTACCAACCTAACTTTACTTTTAGTCTACAATCATTTGCAGCACAAAAATCCATAATTCACTAGTAGACACAAAAGTGTGATTCATGTGCTCCCTGTGGGATCGATACTCTTACTTCTAAAAGTATACAACTAAACCTTGTGCACTTGCAGGCTATCAATGAACCCAATGACTTTGGTTGATTCAAGATATGCAATAGGGAAACCCCGCCAAACTACCCACTCGGGGTACTTAGCTTATGAGTGTTATGCAATATGATGATGCAATACTCTTATGTAGAGTTTGAGTTCTTTATGCTTGATGCAATTTTAAAGACATTGCACTTCCGTTACATCTTTTATTTCATAGCCTATTTGGTTTTGTGCATTGCCCACTCTCACATTGCGACTTCTCGCATATTTTTCCGGTACATCCAAACACGTGGAACGACTTTGTCTTGTTCTCCTAACCATAAAACCCAACGTTTCCTTACACCATCCACCATACCTACATACCATGGAATTTCCATAACATTATGAGTATACCGCCTTGCACTACCATCATTATTAAATTACATGACTAGGGGCATGTTCTTTTTTTGTCATTTTCTCTTCATGCTCATAGTATGGCTAGCATGATATTTGTATGGGTTGTATCATTTTCATGTCTATGCTTCACCGGATCATTGCACATCCTGGTATACTGACAAAGGCATTCATGTAGAGGTTTTCTCATGTTTTGAGTTATGAGTCACGTTTAGATCTAGTTGAAGTGCCATTTGTATGTATATTGATCGTCGTTATAAGGTGTTGCTCCTACACAAAGATGAAAAATAAAGAGAGAGATAGAGATAGAGAGAGATCAAATTAAAGGTGCACCACGAGGATGCCACAAAAAATACAAAGATAGAAACTAGAAAACAAAATATGATTATGAGGGAAGCAGCAACACAGGTAACCTTTTACAGTATACACTTAGTGCTTCAAAGTAGCACCACTTCATGCACTGTGAAGTAGAAAGTTTTATGAGATCCATGTTTTATACTAGTGGGGAATTTACATTATAGAACTTGGCTTGTATATTCAAATGAAGAGCTTACTCAAATGTTTGAGCCCTTTATGAGCAAGCAAGTTGGATGCACTATCACTTAGTTTATCGGAGAGCTTTGACATATTTATAGCTATATGGGCATCAGTTGCATGGCGGTCCATACTCATTGCCTTCACATCGATTGTAAGGCATTCTATATTGTCTAGTGGCCAGCAACGTTGATGCAGGATTTCCTTTATTTTTAATTTTTCAAACCCCAATAATTATTATATTTCCCCTTAAGTGTGAGTCATAGGCTTGCACTCATCTCTTCATAGTAGTTGAGTGGTTGAATAACGCAAACAAACGATCTTGCTATTGTACCTGGTAAGTCTTGGGTTGGTGTTTTTGAAGCGATCACTATGCATAATTTCTTTTCTCTATGACCACATTGCTTTGTTCTCGACATAATATTGACATTCTCTCCAAATCTTGGCAATGCGTATTTGGACTTGAAATAAGTATTCCAACTTCCTTGACCTACGTGGCAATGGAACTAAGAGGATTGCATGTATTACTCCCAGGTTAGCTAAGTTTTGCAAGCTTGCACGAAAGATATGGATACACTTTTGGACTTATGATTTCAATGTATTCTTTAGAGTTAGAAACAATGAGCTTAGATGGTCAACCTTATTTCTCGGGGACGAGCAATGTTTAATGTTGAGGAGGTTGATGGCTCCATATGTTCCACATTTATAGAGCCCATTTGTTGCCTATTACATTCCCATATGCATGATTTCCAGTATTTACTCTATTTATCGTGATTATTTTATAATCTTTATGGTTAGTTTTTTAATTATGTTTCTTTGTCTTTGTGTGTTTTGGTGGCGATGAGGACTTCCCATGCACTTGGCACGATGAAAGGAGTTCGAACGGAGGACATGAAGGCACCCGACTTAGGCATATGGAGAGTTAAAAGGTATTTTTTTCAAAATTCTCAAAATCAAGATCTAATAGGAAAAATGGATTGTTGTTCATATGATTACAACGAGCCAAAGAACCTAAATTCTCAGTTAGTTGTTGTTACGGTAATCAGAGCAAAAGACAATGTCGCATACGGCAATCACTCATATGAGCCCCACACAGCTTTGAAACTTGCCCTTCCAGATATGATGCTTCATGGATTTTGACCCCGTTTGTTCCTATGACTTACTTGGTCTTCAGGGGATCTATTGGGAGAGAATTGAGCACTACACGTATGGCAATTGGATCAAAGGTGAGTTGCTACTTCTATGTAGGATGCTACATGAGAGGTATTATACATACTCCATCAACCCTAGTTGCCGCCATCATCTATCGTCAAGCTCATATCATTCATCATGTCCGTGTATAGCCATTTTCCGCATCAAGAATACACCTCCATCGGTGCAACCTTCGTCCTGGGCAAAAGATGGTCGACATCTCCGAATAGTACAAGTAGTCAAGTAGTGTGAGAAGAGTGCTCCGAAGGTTCCAAATGGGAGGTGTTCGGGGTCTCTGAGTTCCTAAGAGTTTACAATGGTTGTATCTAGATGAATATTTTGGCGAGTCCAATGATAATGTGTTTAGAGACTTCAAACAATGAATAAGAAGACATATAGCAGAAGAACAGAAGACTTTTGAGAGCTTTCGGAGCGTTATATGTAATCATAGAGGGGAAAGAAATTCAACTTACCAACCACGATATGATTTTGATAGTATTGACATGCCTATGGACTCAATGAAATCTTGAATCCCTAAAATTAGAAACTAAGTTGCCCGCGTGGGCAATACTAGTCTTCATAGAATTTGAGGGGTCAACAGTCATTTTTCTTTTAGCATTTTCTAGAAGCCAATCTAAAATATAATTGATGGATTTTGGCCCCTTGAAAATGGTGGCATTAATTAACATAATTTATGTAAGTGATTAGGATGCACTTTAAGGAATCTGTCATTCATCCACTGTGATCGGTCCAATTGGAATGTCGGATCCACGAGGCAACATGCCACCGTCGCAACCCCAACCACGGACCCGCTCCCAGATCAGCATGCGGGGTCGACAAGGAGAGATACGAGGTTGGAGAGAGAATAAGGGAAAAGGATTTGGATCACTACTTGAATGGACTAACTGGATGACACTGGGGCAGTTCTATGGACCATTTTCTAACTTCCTTATTCTAATAAAAAAATTCCATTGAACGCCTTGACACTGCCATACGTAAGTCCATGAATATATTTATATACGGTTCAGGTCATACCCAAGTCCATGAATATATTTGTGTACGGTTCATGTCGCAAGCTTCATGGGTACTAATGTTTGTGGATAGAAGCCTCACATCTTTCCAAGTTTATTTCAGGTTTTTGGTACTATTCTTTGAACGGTATGGCATGCTCAGTCTCTCATGTGCTCATAGACTTAACATGTGAGTATATGAGTCCATAGAGATAATTGTGGGTGTGGGTATAAAGCAAATGTGTTTGTACCATGCTTTTCAAGAATATATTACACCTCAAAATCTCACACCTACTACCCCTATAAAAGCACGAAAGGGCAAATCTAACAATCCATATGAGTCGTATGATTACATAATCAACGGTCTAAAGTCTCGACTAAAAAAACACACTAACGAAAGGGTCGGACGAACGCAAAATGGTCTGCACAAATAATCCTCCCCACCTCTTGGTCCTAAACAAAACTACCCCAAAGGAGTGCACCACGACCTTTGCTGCTCCTAGAGCGGCAGCGTGTCCAAGGTCGCCAGCCCACTGCCCATCGCTCCTCCCCTGTCTTCCCCTCCTCTCCCTTTTCTTCTCCTTCATTCTTTTATTTCTCCATGTTTTCTCACCTCCGGCTCCCTTTTTGTCTCTATGGAGCACTGCCTCTATGGAGATCGCCGCCCCGCGTGTGTTGTTCCTTGTATGACTTCGTACGATGTTAGATTCGATGTTGGTCGTCCTCGTCTCCCGGTATCCTATTGCTTGCCCCACATGGTAGTGCGCCATGGGTGCCATCCAGATCGACCACGTACGGGCACGAGAGGCGCCACACTCCCCTACCTGCACTGCTCCTCTGTCGTCGTCGTCTCGCCCATCGCCCACCAGTGGAATGCTATACTTCTGACGTCGCAATCCAGGTCGTCACCGGCGCCTCCCTCCATTGCGGATCGCGGGCCAACCCTACTTTTGCCATGCGCCGCCGGGATACGCTGCCTATGTACGTGTCCCGCAGCCGCCTGCAAATTTCTGTAACAAAATTGAATTGTCAGTGTCACTGGTTCAGAGCATGTTCAACTTTATGCATGTTGAATACATATGGCCTATGGGTGCTAGTTTACTCTCAGCTCTAAGATATTCAATGCAATGGATATTTCCCCGACCATCATTCACAAAAGGATTGTAGTGACATATACTTACAAAGCTTACATCAGCATGTTTTTTACTTACATCAGCAAATTATTATTTAAACTCGTGAGGAAACAAGTGTAACCAAAACACATATTTTTGGGGAATAAATTGTTATAATATATTGAGTAACATACTATTTCGTAGATGAAAATCAGTATTCAACTAAAGGTATTTTCATAGAACAAACCATGCATAGGAGCTACATAGGTTTCATCCAAATAAATTCTAAAGGGGGAATACCATTGAGAAGAGGTTCAAGACATTGTGCCTTTTAGTCGTTGTTCTTCACCAAATTGGGTAGCCTTTCTGTGTTCCCACACGATTTATCATTTGTAATTTTGATACTGCAGATGGAGAACAATTATCCATCTGAATATCCATTGTATGCTAGGGAGAACTCCCCGTTTAAAGACCTAAAACAGAACGATGGAGGGGAATGGACCTCCCCATCTCCAACAAAAAAGGTCCATTGGTCAAGTATGGTATGTCTGAATGTGAAATGAGAAGAAAGTAGGATTTCTCCAGAAGCATTGTTTAGCCTGCCAGGAAAATGTTGGCACTAGCCAGGTAGCACACACGCCTGCTCCTTTGTCAAGGTTTGTGCAATGTACTCATCTGAACGACAATACCTATAGACGGAAAAGTTGGTTGTTAGAAACCTTTCAGTCCTACTATATTGATTGACAATTTAATCATCATGGTGACTTTGAGTTCATGTCCTTTTGTCGCGTGTGCAACTACAGCTCCATTAGTGCTGGTATCCAACCTTATTAGAAATTAGTCAGACAAAGAATACAAACAGGTCAAGGTTGGTATGCTCAGCTATCAAATGAGAAACCATAATACCTAAAGAAGTAACTGCTACCTCTTGAGCGTGCGTTGGTTTTCCCTTGAAGAGGAAAGGGTGATGCAGCGACGTAGATAAGTATTTCCCTCAGTTGTTAAGAACCATGGTATCAATCCAGTAGGAGGAACAAGCAAGTCACCAATGGTTGCACCTACACAAACAATCAAACCCTTGCCCCCAACGCTATAAAGGGTTGTCAATCCCTTCACGGTTATTTGCAAGGATTAGAATTGTAAGAGATAGATGTAAATGAGTGTGGAAAGTAAAAGATAAATAAATTGCAGAAAAGTATAGATCTGAAGGTATATGATGGAAAATAGACCCGGGGGCCATAGGTTTCACTAGAGGCTTCTCTCTTGATGGCAAATATCATGGTGGGTAAACAAATTACTACCAAGCAATAGATAGTAAATCGCATAATCATGTAGTTATCCAAGGAAATGATCATGCTTATAGGCATCACGTCTGTCACAAGTAGACCGAAATGATTCTGTATCTACTACTATTACTCCACACATCGACCGACTCCTGCCTGCATCTAGAGTATTAAGTTCGTGAAGAATAGAGTAGCACATTAAGAAAGATGACATGATGTAGTGGGATAAACTCAAGCAATATGATGAAAACCCCATCTTGTTAACCTTGATGCCAACAATACAATAAGTGCCTCGCTACCACTACTATGTCACTGGGTGAGGACACCGCAAGATTGAACCCAAAACCAAGCACTTCTCCCATTGCAAGAATTAACAATCTTGTTCGCCAAACCAAACCAATAACTTGAAGATACTTGCAAGGATAAGAAATCATGAAAATAATAATTCAGAGGAGATTCAAATAAGATTCATGGATAATCTAAACATAAACTCACAATTCATCGGATCTTAACAAACACACCACAAAAGAGGATTTCATCGGATAGATTTGCATGAAGATCATGAAGAACATGGTATTGAAGATCAATGCGAGAGAAGAATCCATCTAGCTACTAGCTATGGACACATAGGTCTGTGGTGGACTACTCATTCATCATCAGAGGGGCAATGGAGTTGATGTAGATGCCCTCCATGATCGAAACCCTCTCCAGCAGATTACCGGAAAAGCCTCCAATATTGGATCTCTCAGGAATGGAGGCTTCCGGCGGTAGAAAATTATTTGTGTGCCTCCCTTCGATGTTGGAGGAATATTTGGGTATTCATAGGGCAGAGAATAGGGTTAGGAGACCTACTGGGGAGCGACAACCCTGCTAGGCGCGGCCAAGGGGCACGCGCCTAGCAGGCTTGTGGCGCCCTAGCACCCCCCTGACGTGCACTCCATGCTTGATCGACTTGTTTCCTTCTAGAAAAATTCCCTCCGAAGGTTTTATTCCGTTTGAAATCCGTTTAATATCCCATATCTGCAGAACTCAAAAATAAGGAAAAATCAAAAACTGGCACTTGGCTCTAGATTAATAGGTTGGTCCCAAAAATAATATAAAATAGCATATTAATGTATATAAAACATCCAAAATAGATAATATAATAGGATTCCATCATCAAAAATTATAGATATGTTGGAGACGTATCAACATCCCCAAGCTTTATTCCTGCTCGTCCTCGAGTAGGTAAATAATAAAAACAGAATTTTTGATGTGGAGTGCTACCTAACATATTTATCCATGTAACATTCTTTATTGTGACATGAATATTCAGATCCGTAAGGCTCAAAACAAAATTTTAATATTGATATAGAAACAATAACATTTCAAGCATACTAGCCAAGCAATTGTATCTCTTCAAAATATAATGACAACAGAAAGTTATCCCTACAATATCATATGGTCTGGCTATGCTCCATCTTCCCCACTCAAAGTATTTATATCATGCACAACCCCGATGAAAAGTCAAGCAATTGTTTTCACACCTTTATTTTCTCAAACTTTTTCAACTCTCACGCAATACATGAGCGCGAGCCATGGATATAGCACTATAGGTGGAATAGAATGTGGTGGAGGTTGTCAAGGAAAGGGAGAATATAGTCTCACATCAACTAGGCGTATCAATGGGCTATGGAGATGCCCATCAATAGATATCAATGTGAGTGAGTAGGGATTGCCATGCAATAGATGCACTAGAGCTATAAGTGTATGAAATCTCAAAAGGAAACTAAGTGGACCTGCATCATGAAGAAATATTCCACTACCTATATGAAAGTGACAAAATAGGAGACTCTCTATCATGAAGATCATGGTGCTACTTTAAAGCACAAGTGTGGAAAAAAGGTAGTAGGAATGTCCCTTATCTAATTTCTCTCATTTTTTATGTGGGCATCTAAGGCCTCTTTTATTCATTTTTTTATTTGGGCTTCGTTGGCCTCTTTTATTTTTTTTCATAAAGTCCGGAATCTCATCCCCACTTGTGAGGGAATCATAGCTTACATCATCCTTTCCTCACATGGGACATGCTCTATTAATGATGATCATCATACTTTTATTTACTTACAACTCAAAATAAAATTACAACTCGATACCATTACAAAATATGACTCTATATGCAATATGGAAGTTATGGTGCAAGTCATAAAAGGAAACGGTGGAAGTTGCATGGTAGTATATCTTGGAATGGAAATGGAAATGCCATAATAGGTAGGTAAGGTGTCTGTTTTGAGGAAAGATATATGGTGGCTGTTTTGAGGAAGGTGTTTGTTGCACTGGCGAAAGTTTCGCGGTACTAGAGAGGCTAGCAAAAGTGGAAGGGTGAGAGTGCGTATAATCCATGGACTCCACATTAGTCATAAAGAACTCACATACTTATTGAAAAAGTCTATTAGTCATTGAATCAAAGCATTAAACACATGCTCCTAGGGGGTAGAATGGTAGGAGTTAACCATCGCGCGCCCCCGACCCTCGCACAAAGGTCAACAATCTATAAACAAGTCATTCTCCGACGTCCTTACATAACGGTTCACCATACCTTCATGCTACGAGAATCACAAAACTTTACAAAAGTATTTTTACTAAATCACAGTTTACTTCCTAACATGTCTCTTAATATTACCATCTTTATATCTCAAAACTTTATGCAAGGAATCAAACTTCTCATAAATACTCAATGCACTTAATATGGACTTTTTTATTATATCCCTTTTGGATGCCTATCATATTAGGACTAAATTCATAACCTAGACAAATAACCATGATGTTTTAGAAAATCTCAAAATAATATAAGTGAGGTACGAGAGTTCAAGTATTTCTATAAAACACAAACACCACCGTGCTCTAGAAGATATAAGTGAAGCACATAGAGCAAAATTGCCCAACTCAAATGATATAAGTGAAGCACATAGAGTATTCTAATAAACTCACGATTAAGCATGTCTCTCTCAAAAGATGTGTGCAGCAAGGATGATTGTGGAAAACTAACAATCAAAGACTCATATCATACAAGACGCTCTGAGAAAAACACATATCATGTGGTGAATAAAAATATAGCCTCAAGTAAATTTACCGATGGATTGAAGACGAAAGAGGGGATGCCTTTTGGGGCATTCCCAAGCTTAGTCTCTTCAGCATCTTTCAATATTACTTGGGGTGCCATGGTAATCCCCAATCTTAGGCTCTTTCCACTCCTTATTCCATAGTCCATCAAATCTTTACCCAAAACATGAAAACTTCACAAGACAAAACTTAACAGAAAACTCATGAGATCCGTTAGTATAAGAAAATAAATAACCACTTTAGGTACTATTGTGTACTCATTGTTTATTTATATTGGTATTATACCTACTTTAATCTAACTTCTCCATGGCTCATACCACACGATACAAGCTATAGATTCATCAAAATGGGCAAACAACTCAAAAAAACAGAACATGTCAAAAACAGAACAGTCTATAGCAATCTGAAAACTTCGTATACTTATGTAACTAAAAAAATTCTGAAAAAATAGTAAAACCTGGGAAATTTATATATAAATCTTGTGTAAAAATTTCAGATCAATTCAATCCTCTGAAAAAATTAGAAAATTCCTGGACAGAGCGCAAAAGTTTCTATTTTTCAACAAGATCAAACAAACAACTACCATAGATCACCCCAAAGGTTTTACTTGGCTCAAACACTAATAAAAACACCAAAACACAATTACTACAGAAGTAATAATGTGGGAAACACTCAAGATCACAAGTAAAAACATAACACAGAAATAAATTTGGGTTGCCTCCCAAGAAGCGCTATTATTTAACGCCCCTAGCTAGGCATGATGATTTCATTGATGGTCACATAAAAAGTAGTGGTTGAAATATGCAAGAAAGCATCATGAATCTCATGACAATAACATTTAATTCTAACTCACTTCCTATGCATAGGGATTTTGTGATCAAACAATTTATGGAAACAAGAATCAACTAGCATAGGAAGGAAAAATAAGCATAACTTCAAAACTTTGAACACATAGAGAGGAAACTTGATATTATTGTAATTCCTACAAGCATATGTTCATCCCTCATAGTAATTTTTAGTAGCATCATGAAGGAATTTCACAATATAAATATCATATAAATCATTATTTTCATGATGCACAAGCATGCAATCATCATAATGAATTTTCCTATCAAAACTTGGGGAAACAAAAAATATCATCTTCATGAAACATAGCATCCTCAAGATCAGTGCTTTGCATATCATTAGCATGGATATTTAGAGAATTCATACTATCAACATTGCAATCATGATTTTCATTCAAGGAACTGTCATAAATCTCCTTATAAATTTCTCCTTTCAATACTTCATCAAATTTTTCAGATTCATGATTTTCAAACAAAACTTCATAGAGTAATCAAGTGCACTCAACTCACTTGCAATTGGTTCATCATAATTTGGTCTTGTGAAAATATTAGAAAGTGCATGAGGATCCATATAAATAGATTTTTAGCAAGCGAATATGCAAGAAAATAGAAGGCACATGGCAACACAAGCAAACATAGAAAACAAGAGATCCGACAAGAAAAAGACGAACAAAAGAAGGGCGAATAAAAAGGCAATCTTCTTGGTATTTTCTGAAAATCATTTTAGAAGTGGGGGAGAGGAAAGCGAGAGGAAAATGGAAAATAATGTAAATGCAAGAGATGAGTTTGTGATGGGTACTTGGTAGGCTTGATGTGTATCCTCCCCGGCAACGGCGCCAGAAATCCTTCTTGCTACCTCTTGAGCTTGCGTTGGTTTTCCCTTGAAGACGAAAGGGTGATGCAGTGAAGTAGATAAGTATTTCCCTCAGTTGTTGAGAACCATGGTAGCAATCTAGTACGAGGAACAAGAAAGTCACCAATGGTTGCACCTACACAAATAATCAATCTCTTGCACCCAACGCTATATAGGGGCTGTCAATCCCTTCACGGTTATTTGTAAGGATTAGATCTGAAAGAAATAGATGTAAACGAGTGCGTAAAGTAAAAGATATGTAAATTGCAGCAAAGTATAGATCTGAATGTATATGATGGAAAATAGACCTTGGGTCCATAGGTTTCACTAGAGGCTTCTCTCTTGAAGGCAAATATCATGGTGGGTAAACAAATTACTGTCAAGCAATTGATAGAAAAGCGAATAATCATGTAGTTATCCAAGGCAATGATCATGCATATAGGCATCATGTCCGTGACAAGTAGACCGAAACGATTCTACATCTACTACTATTACTCCACACATCGACCGACTCCCGCTTGCATCTAGAGTATTAAGTTCATGAAGAACAGAGTAACACGTTAAGAAATATGACATGATGTAGAGGGATAAACTCAAGAAATATGATAAAAAAAACCATCTTGTTACCCTTGATGGCAACAATACAATACGTGCCTCGCTATCCCTACTATGTCACTGGGTGAGGATACCACAAGATTGAACCCAAAACCAAGCACTTCTCCCATTGCAAGAATTACCAATCTAGTTGGCCAAACCAAACGAATAACTCAAAGAGACCTGCAAGGATATGAAATCATGCAAATAAGAATTCAGAGGAGATTCAAATAAGATTCATGGATAATCTGAACATAAACGAACAATACATCGGATCTTGACAAACACACTGCAAAAGAGGATTACATCGGATAGATCTCCATGAAGATCATGAAGAACATGGTATTGAAGATCAAAGAGAGAGAAGAAGCCATCTTGCTACTAGTTATGGACCCGTAGGTCTATGGTGGACTACTCACGCATCATCAGAGGGGCAATGGAGTTGATGTAGATGCCCTCCGTGATTGAAACCCCTCCGGCAGATTACCGGAAAAGACTCCAAGATTGGATCTCTCGGGAATGGAGGCTTCAGATGGCGGAAAAGTATTTGTATGGCTCTCTTAGATGTTGCGGGAATATTTGGGTATTTATAGGCCAGAGAATAGGGTTAGAAGACCTACCAGGGAGCGACAAGCTTGCAGAACTCAAAATTCCTTCCGAAGGTTTTATTTCATTTGGACTCCGTTTAATATCCCATATCTGCAGAACTCAAAAACAAGGAAAAAAATGAAACTGGCACTTGGCTCTAGATTAATAAATTAGTCCCAAAAATAATATAAAATAGCATATTAATGCCTATAAAACATCCAAAAAGATAATATAATAGGATGCCATCATTAAAAATTATAGATACGTTGCAGACATATTAGTAACGAACGGTCGGTTACAAAAGTACCTCAACTATCTAACCCACATGTTTCACATGATAAAAATACCTCATGTCCTATAATACATATAATATACTCATGGATATATAATAATACTATATATAATTTACTATAGGTTATAGTGCTATACATACAACTCTCGAGTTAATTTGTTGAGATAATATTACTGTCAATACAATTTCTATGTTTTAAAAGGAGCACATACTATTTCCATGATATAGTGAGCAAAATAGATGTTACAAACTTCTGGTAAAATTGACACAAATGGTCAAAATGGTTCATAATTTTTTTCTGTTCTAAGAATGCCAAGTCATTTTTTTAATCTAACAAGTTTCTATTTTGAAATGTGTCTATCTTTTTTATTTCTATCCAAATTAGTTGATATCAATACTTATAGGGAGGTTTACATACCTAACATTGACAGAGCCGGTATAAAGCCACCACCGAAGGCAGTGACATTGAGGCGGAATTCAAAAAATATGCCAGGTACTATTTTAAGGATCTCGAATATTTGGCTTTGGGGTTAGGAGTTAGGACTATCGTTTTTGCGATGGTTTTATCAGAGTAGATACTGTTGGAAAAACCTATTTGCTTGATGAGGACAATTCAAAGCACAATATTCTCCCTTGGTGGTTTTGATAATTCATGACAACATACATTGTCACTTGGACTAATACTTTTATCTAGTGTATTTCAGATAAAGTCCAAAGCTAAGGTTCGCTAAGGAGTGTGGAGAGTATCCCCAATAATAAGAAGGAGGAGGAATAGCGTTGGTAAAGCTTCAAGCAAGAGGACTATACATTTTACTTTGTGAGAAATTACTTTGAGTCCATAGGAAAAGCCGATACTATTAAAAGGGGGTAAGTTACTGTTGGTGAAAAAGATGCTCAAACATGCACAAGTGATAGTCACCAAAAACACCCATAAAATCTCCCACATATTTTTTCTAAGCCACTCATGCAAATCGGTGCAACCAACAACTTATTCAACTGGGTCCCACCGATTCACAGAACCCTACCAAACCCTAGCATATCGCTGCAACCAAGCCCACATCGGTGCCACTGAGTTCAGCTTGCCAACTTTCTGTTACCTCGATTCACAAAATCAGAAGCTTCGAGTTTTTGGATCAGCGTCACTAAGATTTGGATTCTGCCCGTTGGACACCTGATTGGTACCACCAAGATTTCTATATCGGTCTCACTGAGATTCAAAACTTGCTACCTTGGGAGCAACTCGCTACCATCGAGATTCACACATCGGTGTCATCAAGTTGGTCACTTAAGGTGTAATGGTTGGATTCTTGGAGATTCCTATATGTACTCCTCCACCACAACTCACTCGCAAGAGAAGCACTCAGAACAGATCCGCACTTATCCCATCAGATTTTCCAAGAGAGAGCCACCTACACATGTGTTGGGATCATGACATTCCATTCCAACCATATGAATCTTGATCTCTAGCCTCCCCAAGTTGCTTTCCACCCAATCAATCTCTTCCACCAAAGCCAAATCTATGAGAGAGTGATTGAGTGTTGAGGACTCTATCATCTTGAAGCACAAGAGGAAGGAGTTCATCGACATTGTCAAGCCTATTACGTTTTGGAGGGTGGTGCCTCCTAGATTGGTTAGGTGTCGTTTGGGATCCTCCTACTTCGTGTTGTGGAGTGAACAAAGAAGTTTGTAAGGGCAAGGAGATTGCCTACTTCGTGAAGATCTACCCCGATTTAGGCTAGTCCTCTGTGGACGTAGGCCATCATGGTATAGTCAAGGTTTATTCTTTCTGGAACCCTCTGTGGGTAGAGCCCTCCATGGACTTTCGCGACTATTACCATCCGTGGGTTGATGACTCCATATATATGGACGTACGATAGCACCAGCTATCGGAACCAAGGGAAAAAAGCTCCATGTCCTTCATACGTTTGATCTCCCTATCTCACCTTCTTACTTTCATGTGCAATGTCTTTACTTTCCTCTGCTATACTTTATGATTTGCATGTGTAAGGTGTGCTAGACTTTTTATTGCTAAAATCTTCCAACACTTAACTTTCGATATTGTGTAGATTTTAATTTGTGCTAGTATTCTATTCATACCCTCTAGACATACTCTTCTAGTGATCCCACAATTGGTATTAGAGCAAGGTCTCCATAACCTTGGCTTAATCACCTTTGGAGGAAGATGAATATGCCTAGTTTGGAGAGTTTGAGTTGTAGTGTGGCCATTCTTGATTGAGTGAACTATAGTCAACGAAAGGATGCTATGATTGATGTATTTGAGAAATTTAATTTTAGAAATCATATTTAAAATCTCTATGTGTTGCCCATCGAGGAATTACATCCCACATACGAAGAGCAAATTGACATGATTGGTAACCTTAGAACTGTCAATCTTATCGTTGGAGTTTACCAAGATCTGTGCTTACTCAATTGAAGAATTTTGCATGTGCTTATACTTTGTGGAATGATTTGGAGGAAAGATATCCAAATTATTCATTTAGTAATCTTGATGAAATTCTTCATAAAACTATTGCCTTTCATGGAGTGAAGCCTAGTGATCCAAACTTTGATAAATGCGTATTTGAGCTTCGTGATCTTATGCCTGCTCAAGGAGATGTCACTACCATTAGCAACATCGTTGTAGAATACATTCACATACATAATCTGGAACATTGCCTTAGCCAAAATTCTAACAAGTCTCTTGGTTTTCAAGACGAGGAGATTCTACCTAATGATAATAATGAAGAACATGGCTACTACGATGAGGATAATCTGTTCAACATCGAGCATGAGAAGGTCATGAAGAATCTAAGTCTCATGGCAAACTTCAAAGATTACATGTACAATGAAAAAGGGTGGATTCTCGTCAATGGATGCACCAATCATATGACTAGTGATAAAGACATGTTCCAAGAGATCACACCTAATCAAGGACCTCGGAGGTACGTGACCTTTGGAGACAACTCCAAGGGTAAGGTACTTGGCCTTGGTAAGGTGGCCTTATCTCATGATATGTCTATTCAAAATGTCACGCTCATTGAATCCCTTGGCAACAATCTTCTTTCCATATCTAGACAAGCGGACTTTGGTTTCAATGTGCTATTTACAATAGTACCTACCGTGTCTACAACAACTTCACTCAAAAAGTTGAAGAGACGGTAGATGTGATGTTTGATGAATCTAATGGTTCGCAAGTCCAACAATTTCCAAATTATGTAGGAGATAAGGATCCTTTGGAAGCTATCCAAGATTTTCCCATCAATAAGATTTTTCCGAAGGAGGTGAAGGAAAGTACTTAATCAACCCAAGTGGAAGCTCCTACTTTGGATCAACGCTATCGGGAAAATGACATGGAAGCATCCACAAGTGGTACACGGCCAGATGAAGAGGAGGAGGAAGTACATCATAAAAGATCCACCACAACCTCCTTCACCACCACCTCAAGCAGATGACCTCTTCGAGAACAACAAAGATGAAGGATATGATGAAGACGAAGCTCCACCATCCAACAAGCCAAAGCTACCCCGAGTTCAAGAACAACTGACCAAGAACCATCCCCTAAACTAAATCTCTGGTGATATACGAACATGGAGGATCACTCGCTCTAAAACTCGCTTAGCTAACTTTTGTGAGCATTATTCATTCATCTCTAGAATTGAACCCTTGAAGGTTGAACAAGCTCTTGAAGACGCGGATTGGGTGAATGCTATGCATTAAGAGCTTCACAACTCAAGAGGAACGAAGTGTGGACACTCGTGGATAAGCCTAAGGACGAGCAAAACATCATAGGTACAAAATGGGTCTTTCGGAACAAGAAAGATGAAGACGGTCAAGTTGTACGCAACAAGGCTCGTCTCGTAGCCCAATGACATATGCAAGTAAAGGTATGGACTACGGTGATACATATGCCCCTGGTGCTAGACTAGAATCCATTCGAATTCATCTTACTAATGTCAATCATCATTACATCACTCTTTACCAAATGGATACCAAAAGTGCCTTTTTAAGCGAAGAAATAGAGGAGGAAGTCTATGTTAAACAACCTCCCAAATTTGCAAATGCTAAGAAACCTAACCACGTTTAAAAACTTCGCAAAGCTTTATATGGTCTTAAGCAAGATCCTCATGCTTGGTATAAATGCCTAACAAAGTTTCTCGCTGAAAAAGGATTTGAAATTGGTAAAATTGATGTACCCTTATTCACAAAGAGAGTTAATGGTTTATTATTTGTGTGGCAAATTTATGTGGATGATATTATCTTTGGATCTACTAACCCAAAATTTAGTGAGAAATTTGGAAGGTTGATGTCAGAGAAGTATGAGTTGTCTATGATGTTTGAGCTGAAATGCTTCCATGGTCTACAAATCAAGCAAACGAGAGAAGGTACATTCATATCTCAAACAAAGTACACCAAGACTTGATCAATAAGTTCAACATGCAAGAGTTCAAAGGTATGAAAACTCCCATGCCCACTAGCGAACATGATGATCTCACTAAGGAGGGAAAATCGGTTGATCAAAAGGTTTATCGATCAATTATTGGTTCATTGCTATATCTATGTGCCTCCCGTCTTGATATTATGCTTAGAGTGTGCATGTGTGCCCGATATCAAGCTGCACCTAAAGAAGGTCATCTTAAGGCTATGGAACGCATTGTGAGATACTTGATACATACACCAAAATTTGGCATTTGGTATCCCAAGGGATCTTCTTTCAATCTTGTTGGCTACTTCGACTCGGACTATGGCGGTGACAAGGTTGATAGAAAATCCACCTCGGGTACAAGTCAATTTCATGGTAGATCTCTTGTGTCTTGGTCCTCCAAGAAACAAAACTCGGTATCTCTATCTACCGTAGAATCTGAGTATATTGCTGCCGGATCATGTTGTGCAAAATTGCTATGGATGACACAAATGCTTAAGGATTATGGAATCCATGTGAAAAATATTCCATTACTCTGTGACAATGCAAGTGCTATTAAGATTGGTCATAACCGCGTGCAACATTCTCAAACCAAGCATATTCAAGTTCGACATCATTTGATTCATGATCATGTTGCCAAGGGAGATATTAATCTTAATCATGTTCATACCAACAAGCAATTGGCCGATATATTTATTAAGACACTTTATGAAAAAGTGTTTTGTCACTTCAAGAGTGAGTTGAACGTCATTGATTCTTCAAACTTGAACTAAGCTCACTCGGATGCATGCAAGGGGATGAGCTTTCTTAACCATTCCATGCTACTATTATCATGAATATCATGTATCTTGGAATTCTATGCTCCCTTGTCTTGTATCTAACCCTTTTGTGGGTACTTGGAGGAACAAAACTCCACAAGATTGCCAACCACTCATATCCTAAGCAATCATGTCATGACCAAGTATCCACAACCTCTATTTGATGATGGAAGGAACAAGACAACAAAATGTATCCTTGACATATATTTGATGTGATCACAATTATTTATTCTCAATTGATATCAAGTCATTTGGATATATAATGTTCTTCCTTGCGTGACTAACCTATGTAGGTTAAAAGTTAATGAAAACAAAAAATGATATCTCCCAACTCAAGATGAACTTCATCAACTTCGAGCATCCTCATCATTTCACCTACAAGCTACATCATCAACATCACTCAAAGGTATGTACCCATATCCTTGATATAGCTTTACTCTAAGTCATGAGATAAAGCAACTCAAGTGATATGAAGACATTAAAATGCTTAAACGAAAAATGGTAACCCCATTTTGAGCTTAATGATGAGTATGACCTATGATCAAGTATTCTTGCTTGACTCCTTAAGTCAATATACTCTAATATAGGTCACCTAATAACCACCCATCATCTAATCATAAGAATTGAATGGAGAACCCTTCTTGTGTTGCTCTTTGACATTTCTATTCAACTCCAACCTAGATGAAAATTTCATTGCAAATCTTTCTGAAAAATCATTGCAAATCTTTCTCAAAATTCATTGCAAATCATTGAGACAAACTTTAAGACATTCTGAAAAAATGCACTTGACAAAGTTGCCAAGTTTCTATTTTCCAACTCCGAGCCTCCGATCAAAATTTCTCAGTCTTATCGATATTGCAGTCCTACTGCAGAAACACATATCGGTGCCACCGAATCCTTTGCCCCGGAGCCACCGACCTCTATGCACTTTGTCTGTTTTACCTTATCATCAGCTCAATGATTCCAAAGATGTAGGGGGGAAACTTCAAGAGATATAATCCCAAATAATCAAGGATCCCTACATCAAAGGAGGAGAAATTCTTAAAGGTTTTTCAGATCTAAAGGGGGAGAAAAACTGTTTTCAAGGAACCTTTGTCTCAATATCTCAATGACCCTATATCTCTAGGATCCCTTCCCATTCAATGATTCCTTTTGTGTGTCCCTTGTGTGACCTTTTTGGAAATTAATGCCAAAGGGGGAGAAATATCAAAGCTTCAAAGCTTATATTCATACCAAAGGGGGAGATACTCATACCAAAAGGGGAGATACAACACTAAAGGGAAGAACATCCAATCATTCATGCTTCTTGGGGAGAGATGATCAAGAAAAGAAAAGGTGTAATCTTATAATATAAAGGGTAATAAATATCAAGGACCCCTTATCACACAAACACTTCGTAAGGAGAAGAGATAAGAATGAATTTGAAATCTAATTCTCATATGTTTTAGACTTTTTCTCAGCCCTACCTACTCTCAATATCTATATATTATGATTCAGGGAGAGAGGAAAACTTTCACAATTGGGATCACAATTGTTGTCCAGGGGAGAAAACTCTAAACTTATTTGGAGACATATCATTCTCAAGAAATGATTTCTTATACATCCTCCATAGCTTGGTACTCTTGGTTTCATTTGCATTTGCACTATAATCTACACTTGTGTTTCCTAACTTTGTTTTCTCAAGTGTGTTACCACTTTTAACTGCTCAAGGACCTCAAGGTAAGTATATGCATCATATTCTTTTTCAAGATGACCTCTTGCTTCTTGCACATATTGTTTGGAAGAGTGAGTCCTAAACATGAAATCATTTCATTCTCATATATTTGATGCATATTGCCAAGATATACATGACTTCTCATGTCCTTCCTACCATGTGTGTGTTCATGCATTTAAAAGCAACTATCCTCGAAATGGATTGCACACATCTAGGGGCACTTGTATTAGTAATGAATCCTTGAAAGTCTTCATATATCCTTGAATATGTTGAATTGAAGCTTTGATTGTATGTTGTCATCAATTATCAAAAAGGGGGAGATTGAAAGCACAATATGCTCCATGTTGTTTTGATAATTCATGACAACATATATTGTCTCTTGGACTAATACTTTTATCTAGTGTATTTCAGACAAAGTCCATAGAGAAGGTTTGGTAAGGAGTGCGGAGAGTATCCACAAGAAGAAGAAGGATAAGGAATAGCATTGGCAAAGCTTCAAGAAAGATGAGTCTACATTTTACTTTGTGAGAAATCAATTGTCCATAGGAAAAGCCAATACTATTAAAAGAGGGTACGGTATTGTTGGTGGACAAGATGCTCAAACGTGCACAAGTGATAGTCGCGAAAACACCCACAAACTCTCCCAAATATTTTGTTTAAGCCATTCATGCAAATCGGCGCAATCAACTTCTTCCACTCGGTCCCACCGATTCACATAACCCTGCCAAACCCTAGCACATTGGTGCAACTGATCCCACACTGGTGCCACCGAGTTCAGCTTGCCAATTTTCTGTTACCTTGATCACAAAATCAGAAGCTCCGAGTTTTTGGATCAGCGTCACCCAGATTTGGATTCTGACCGTTGGACACCTGATCTATACCACCGAGATTTTTATATCGGTCTCTCAGAGATTCAAAATTTGCTACCTTTGGAGCAACTTGGTACCACCAAGATTCACACATCGGTGTCACCGAGTTGGTCACTTAAGGTGTAACGGTTGGATTTTTGGAGATGCCTATATATACCCCTCCACCACCACTCACTCACAAGTGAAGCACTCAGAGCAGATCCCCACTTATCCCATCAGATTTTCAGAGAGAGAGCCACCTACTCATGTGTTGAGATCATGAAATTCCATTCCAACCATATGAATCTTGATCTCTAGCCTCACCAAGTTGCTTTGCACCCAATAAATCTCTTCCACCAAAGCCAAATCTCAAATTCTTACTTTCATGTGCAATGTCTTTACTTTCCGCTGCTATACTCGATGACTTGGATGTGTACGGTGTGCTAGACTTACTATAATGGGTAAAATCTGCCAACACTTAACATTGGATATTGTGTAGATTTTAATTTGTGCTAGTAGTCTATTCACCCCCTCTAGACATACTCTTCTAGTGATCCCACAACAATGAGATTATATCAGGCACTTGGGCATCATTCATCCTAAAGTAATGTCCTCCGTTTGTCTCGAGTTGTTTTCCTTTGCTCTGCAACGTCCCAACATTCAATCACTCGACTTCTTCCTATCCGGATACATTTGTGAAAGCTTTGCCTATACCATTGTCGGATAACATTGCAACCAGCATTTAAAGATATGCACTCAACAGACTGCTACTATTCTCTGTACGAGAATCAAGATAGAGAGAATGTCCAATTATACAAGCATCATTTAACTATATTAAGAAGTCGTGAGATAATTAGATCAATGCGTTGTGTTTATTTTATACATCCACTTGGGTGCCCCAAATTAGCCCAACGAGCTTCCCACCGGGCGTCCTGTTAGTAGATATGAGGTTGTGGCGACATAGGCATGCGGAGATTGATACGTCTCCAACGTATCTATAATTTATGAAGTATTCATGCCATGTTTACAATAATTTTATATGAATTTGGTATGATTTTATTAGAACTAACCCGGATTGACGTTGTTTTCAGCAGAACTACCATGGTGTCGTTTTTTGTGTAGAAATAAAAGTTCTCGGAATGGGCTGAAAATTTAGTATGATTTTTTCTGGACCAAAAGTGACCCCCGAAGCATTGGAGTTGGGACAGAAAAGCCACGCGGAGGTCACAAGCCTGCCAAGTGTGGCCACCCCCTGGCCGCGCCTAGTAGGCTTGTCACCGCCTCGTGGCACCCCTTGACGTGATTCCAATGCCAAAAATTACTATAAATATAGGAACCTCCGAAAATAAACCTTGATCAGGAGTTCCGCCACTGCAAACCTCCAGAGCCACAAAAAACCTATCAGGAGCCCATTCTGGCACCCTGCCAGAGGAGTAAACCATCACTAGAGGCCATCTTCATCATCCTGGTGGTCTCCATGATGAGGAGGGAGTAGTTCACCCTCGAGGCCGAGGGTATGTACCAGTAGCTATGTGTTTGATGTCTCTCTCTCTCTTGTGTTCTTGAGATGGCAGGATCTTGATGTACATCGAGTTTTATTGACATAGATGAATCATATGGAGTTTTCCCCTCTCTATCTTGTTGTGATGAATTGAGTTTTCCCTTTGAAGTTTTCTTATCAGATTGAGTCTTTAAGGATTTGAGAACACTTGATGTATGTCTTGCGATGGGATATCCGTGGTGACAATGGGATGTTCTATTGATCCACTTGATGTATGTTTTGATGAACAACTTGCGGGTTCCGTGACCTTGGTAATATATGCATAGGGGTTGGCACACATTTTTGTCTTGACTTTCCGGTAGAAACTTTGGGGCACTCTTTGAAGTTATTTGTGTTGGATTGAATATGATTAATCTGAAATTATGTAATGCATATCGTGTAATCAAGCCCATGGGTACTTGTGGTGACATTGGAGTATCTAGGTGACAATAGGGTTTTGGTTGATGTGGATCTTAAGGTGTTATTTTAGTTTGAACTCTAGGGTTGTCCACGACACTTATAGGGATAGCTCATAAGATTGATCAGAAAATATAACTTTGAGGTGGTTTTGTACCCTACAATAATTTCTTCGTTAGTTCTCCGCTATTTGTGACTTTGGTGTGAACTCTTTGTCGCACGAGAGGTATTTACATATGATTCAACTATGTCATTATTGTTGAGAGAAATTTCACTAGAGGAAGTATGGACCCTAGGACTTGTTTCCAAGAATTTATACAACGTTTTGCTCGCTGTTTACTATTTGTTACCTTGCTGTTTTTATATTTTCAGATTACAAAAACCTATATCTACCAACCATATTACACTTGTATCACCATCTCTTCACCGAACTAGTGCACCTATACAATTTACCATTGTATTGGGAGTGTTGGGGACACAAGAGACTCTTTGTTATTTGGTTGCAGGGTTGTTTGAGAGAGACCACATTCAACCTACGCCTCCCACGGATTGATAAACCTTAGGTCATCCACTTCAGGGAAAATTGCTATTGTCCAACAAAACTCTGCGCTTGGAGTCCCAACACGAGTCTACAAGAAGAAGGTTGTGTAGTAGACATCAGAGATCCTCACCATCTGAAGGTGCAATTCATTCTCTCTTATCTAAAGGTGCAATTTATTTAGTCCTCTATTTTTGCGAGTTTTAGTCCAGTTTCATTGGATATAAATCTGTTTGAAAACTTACTGTACCTTATTTGTTGTTGGACTTTGTTTCCAGTCCATTGGTTCGTCCCCAAATCATCGATCCAAGGTGAGACTGAAAGTGAACTATTCATGATTTTTCATTCTATAGAGAACCCCGGTACACCATGGAAGAAGAAAAAGCATATGTTGTTAGTGCTTATCCCAATCAGTCTTGTGGCCATGCCGTGTTATAACACAGTTTTCTCATTGCGCTTATGCATGTTCCGGTGCAGGCCCAAACCTTGGAGACGCTTTAGTTGAGCAAATAGTCGTAAAGGTTAATTATTCTTAGGATTTTTTTATGCTTAGGAGAAACTAAGCGCTACAACTACGTGAACTATCTTGATTATAAATATATTTGCACTATTTGATGACTGAAGTATATCCAATTTCATTGGTATTTCTAATGCTCATACCCTAATTTATTGCGCTCATCTTAATCTTCCGTTTACATGTGTATTTAAGGAGGAAGATAACTATGACCATAAAATGGAGAGAGCTTGGGAAGTTTCAACTAAATGTCAAGCCTTATAGCAAAGAGTTGGAAATGCTTTATGAACCTTCCTCCGTGTTCATGGCACACTGAACAAGTTATGCCATGTATGTCCCATCTTCTTTGATTTTATTTACTGCTTGTGATTGGCCTAATTCGTTCCCTCTTAGCTAAAGGTGCAATTTGTTTAGTCCTCTAGTTTTGTGAGTTTTTTTCCATTTTCCTTGGATATAAATCTGTTTGAGAACTTATTGTCTAGATGTGATGTATGAGATATTGAAGAATATAGACGTTTCCTCCGGCTAGTATACCAAATAAGAATATGGTATGTTTCAATTGAGTTGGGTTCATATTGCTTTGACAAACATTTTTGTCAAGATATGTAAGTAATTCTGAATGTAAATATAATTCCACATGTGATGTGTACCCTTTGGCACTGATGTGTCGCTTGCTAGATTTGCTTTCAAATGTTCTTTTTAGTTCCATTACTTTTCCTCAAGAGGCAGAAAAGATGCATTAGGACTATAATATTTGGCTGCATTTTCATAGAAATTCATGGACTATCATTTTTTACAATTTATCAATTCCTATAAAATGTGTGATTTTAGTTTAAAATATGTATGACGTACGTTACACGTGCATTCTTACTAGTATTGTGAAGAGCAAATAGCTATCGTGCGATGGTACAATGTAACCAGTGACCGGTGTCCGACGATGATGAATCTACTAAATCCTATGGCATCGGTCACGCTTTCTATTCCTTGTCCCCCTTTTCTTCCCCTCTTTGCTCTCTTGCTAAGCCTTTTTAACTAGTTTCTTTCGTTGAAAAACAATGAAAGGGCATGCCCATCTATTTTACTTTTCCTTAACTTTTTTTACAAAATTGATCAACGTTGGAACTAGTTCCTTGTAAGGAAGTAGCAGCATGCAAGTGAATGCCAAGAGGTGTCAATTCCATTCTATAGTGTTTTGGCCCAAGCTCAAATAGTAGCATTCTCGCTAGAGGGGGATCATCAACCTTGTGTCTCTAGGCAATAATTCGGTCTCTGCCCTCCTAGTAGTAGTATCTAGCAGGAGCGAAAGATAGCGTATCCGGCCTAATTGGATTGTTACCATAGGATTCATCAGAAGCCCTCACCTGAACAAGACATTTAGAAGCTTCTGCTTTTGGGTGGGTGCTCACGACCATGAACTCGTGTTGAAACATGGTTGTGGGCTTGTGGGTGGTGCTTGTTGATTATTAGAGTATATTCGGCCGGTTTAGTTTTGGTAGTTTGAATTGTTATCTATCTCTTCTATACTTGGAATCCAAGACTTTGTACTTATATCAAAAACCCATTGAGGCATCAATCAATATACAATTGTCATCAATTATCATGGTATCATACGCCTAGGTTTCTGCCCTCGGCATGGCTTCATCGCTAACTTCTCCCTCACTGCCGCCATGGCGGCTCTACACCACAACCGAATTCCGCGCCGCCGGCGTGGTTCCTCTACCTTCTTCGACCCCTACCCAAAACCCTAGTCCACCCCAACCACCTCAACTATCCCTCGCTGATACTATCGCTGATGTCTCGCCTTTCATCCCGATAACCCTAGACCTTGCCGCCAACAACTTCTACTATTGGCGCCACCTCTTCCATGTCCACCTCGACCACTGCGGCCTCCGCCATCACATCAATCCGGCCGCCCTTCCGCAGGTGACCGACCCTCGCTGGATCTAGAATGATCTCACCACCATCCAATGGATATATACTCGCATCTCCATCGAGCTCTTCAACCTCGTCTCCCACGATGACGCCACCACCGCTGAACTATGGGCCTCTCTTCAGAAGCTCTTCCAGGACAACTCTGATGCGCGTGTTAATGCGTTACATATCAAGCTCGACACCAGCATCCAAGGCGACTCTTCGGTCACCATCTATTGCCAACGCATCAAGGCGATCAGCGACAAACTCCGTGACCTCGGTGATCACGTTGATGATCGGATCCTCATCAACGCTCTTCTCGTCGGCCTCGAGGAGTAGTTCGAGAAGCAGGCTGCCTTTATCCCTATGATGTGCCCCTACCCCTCCTTCGCGTAGGTCCGCTCCATCTTCAGCTCGAGGGACAGAACCAGGCGCGCAAGGCGAGCATCCTTCATAGCTGTTTCATGTCGCCCGACCTGCTGCACCATCTACGCCACCTCCACTGATGCCCTCGGCTCTTCCAGGCTGGCGCCCGAGCCCTAACTATCAGGGAAAAAGCCCGTCTATGGGCTGCCACAGTACTGACCTGCTACTCCATTGCCACCGGCTACACCACTAGTGGCTCCTCCATCGGCTGCTGCCTCCACGTCTTGGCAACCTCAGCAAGACCACTGGACTGGTCTAGTTCAGGCGTGGCCCGTGCCGTGGACAGCGTCGTCTCCCTACGGTGCTCCTCCCGTGTACATCGGCAACTGGAGCCCGGGCCTTCGCCCTGCTACCGGTGCTCCCGGCCTCCTTGGTTCGCAGCCATCGCCTCATGTCTACACTGCCATGACCTCTCCATCGCAGGCCATCCAAGGAGCACAACACAACCCTCTGTCGGTACCCTATGCCCCGCTTCACCCATGCCATATGCGCACGTGCTTGTGGCCGCACCGCCAGCTACTCATCAACAGTCAGCCTGGGATCAAGCTGCCTTCATCAATTCCATGAACAACTTTACACTCAATAACCAAGGTACGGATTGGATTTTAGATTACTGTGCATCCTCGCATATGTATTCAAATATGGTATTCTATCAGCTTGTATTCCTTCTGCTTATTCTTCCATCACCATAGGCAACGGTTCCCTTGTTCCCATTCTTGCACCGGTCACTCTTCCATACAAACAGGTCATGCCGATTTTCAACTACACAATATTCTTGTTGTTCCTTCTTCAATCAAAAACCATCCACTTCATGGCGTGCCTGCATCCTGTTCTCGTGCCATGCTTGCTTCAGTTGATCTGTCGCATCGATGTCTAGGACACCCCAACAAAACCACGTTGTCATATTTGCTTGAAGAATTTTGTATGCCTAGTTCTAGTGTTCCTCATAATCCTTCTCTTTGTAATGCCTTTTGGAACCTCTACTACCCTTAGCACTTTATCATTTGAGTTACTTCACTGTGATTTATGGACCTCTGCCGTCCCTAGTGTCTTTGGATACAAATATTATCTTTTGATTTTAGATGATTATTCTCACTATATATGGATGTTACCTCTACGTGCTAAATCTGATGTCCATCAACTTTTTCTCAGCTTTCGCACCTACGTCCAAAGACACTTTGACCTGCCGATTCGCTTTATTCAATGTGACAACCGGCGCGAGTTCGACAACGTCACCAATCACACCTTTTTCCTATCCCATGGCATTCTTCTCCGATTTTCTTGCCCCTATACCTCCTCTCAAAACGGGAAGGCAGAGCGCTCTCTTCATTCCATCAACAATATCCTACACACTCTACTCATCCAAGCATCTCTTCCTCCCCGGTTTTGGGGCGAAGCTCTGCGCACTGCGACCCTTCTCCTTAACATCTGCCCCACCAAAACATGTCCTCGTATAAACCCTTTCAATCTATTCTTCTATCTGATCCCGACTATCTTTCTCTTCGGGTTTTCGGTTGCCTATGCTTTCCTAACATCACATCCACCACAGCACACAAACTAGTCCCACGATCACTACCTTGCATTTATCTTGGTCTCTTCGATGACCAGAAAGGACATCCTTATTTCGATCTCTTCTGGTCTCGTGCTTGTCTCTCGCCATGTCACATTCGATAAAAACACTTTTCCTTATTCCGCCAGCAAACCACCACCACCTCTGCCGTGACCTCTCCCTCTCCCGTGGCAAGGCCGGCAAGCCTGTGACAGCTGGAAGGCCCGACAAGCCCAACAAGCCTGACATCTGCAAGCCCGACCGGTCCGGCACCGGCAAGCCCGGCAATCCCGACAAGACCAACACCGGCAAGCCCGACATCGGTCCAATCACCACTTCCACCCAACGTCGTGTTGGAAATATGCCCTAGAGGCAATAATAAATTGGTTATTATCATATTTCCTTGTTCATGGTAATCGTTTATTATCCATGCTATAATTGTATTAATCAGAAACTCAGATACATGTGTGGATACATAGACAACACCATGTCCCTGGTATGCCTCTAATCGACTAGCTCGTTGATCAAAGATGGCTATGGTTTCCTAGTCATGGACATGAGATGTCATTTGGTAACGGGATCACACCATTAGGAGAATGATGTGATGGACAAGACCCAAACTACAAACGTAGCATATGATCGTGTCAGTTTATCGCTACTGCTTTCTACATGTCAAGTATATGTTCCTATGACCATGAGATCATGCAACTCACTGACACCGGAGGAGTACCTTGTGTGTATCAAACGTCGCAACATAACTGGGTGACTATAAAGGTGCTCTAAAGGTATCTCCGAGGGCGTATGTTGGGTTGGCATGGATCAAGACTGGGATTTGTTACTCCGTGTGACGAAGAGGTATCTCAGGGCCCACTCGGTAATACAACATCACAATAAGCCTTGCAAGCAATGTGATTAAGTGTTAGTCACGAGATCTTGTATAACGGAACGAGTAAAGAGACTTGCCTATAACAAGGTTGAACTACGTATGGAGATACGGACGATCGAATCTCGGGCAAGTAACATACTGAAGAACAAAGGGAGCATCATACCGGATTAACTGAATCCTTGACAGAGAGGTTCGACTGATAAAGATCTCCGTAGGATATGTAGGACCCAATATGGGCATCCAGGTCCCGCTATTGGTTATTGACCATAGAGGTGTCTCCGTCATGTCTACATAGTTCTCCAACCCGCAGGGTCTGCACACTTAAGGTTCGATGACGTTTCGGTGGTATAGAGTTATGTATGGTGGTTACTATCAGGGATATACCCCGCGGTTTGACCTGGTCTAGCGACTCACAGGAGACCCCATAAAGACATGACATCTTATTAATGACCCGACAAACGGGTCGTAGGATGACCAAGCCCAAGACCCGGCGGGTGAGCCGGCGCCTGGCGGTTCACAAGAGAAGGCTCGAAGAGAGAAGGATTCCCTTAAAGGAAATAAGACCCGGAGTAGGATTCGTGAGAGGCTAGTCCTAATCCTACTCCTAGTAGGACTCTATTTGTAGGCCTACCCTCTACACCTATATAAGGAGGGGTAGAGCACCCCTAGAGGGAGAAGATTGACAAGTCCACAAGTTTAGACAACACAAGACATTAGAGATAGACAGATTAGAGGCTCTCTTAATTAGAGGTAGCAATTAGCACCCTTGTAACCGAGAGGTCTTCATCATCATCAATACAAGACAAGCAGGACGTAGGCTTTTTCCTCCATCAGAGGGGCCAAACCTGGGTAAAACACCGCGTCTCTCGATTCCAATCAACACCTTCAAGCCACCACATAGTTGCGTTTCTGCCCGAACCTAAGTCCGTTCACTCGGACATATGCCGTGACAAAACCACAACAGTTGGCGCTCACCATGGGGCCAGGATGCAGGATGGTATTGTATTCTTGAAGGGAACTCTTAAAGGATTGAGGAGCTCGTGAGCCGCCGAATAAAAAAGAGCCGACATGAAAGGATCTATGTCGTTGACGAGCAGCCAGAGCGGCATGAACAAGTTTGAGATCGAGATAAGTCAGAGATGCGGCGTGCGCGGCCACACGCGATTTGCAATCCGGCGATTCAAAGCCAGATAAAATTCTAGGGCGTTGCCGCGCATTGCCAAGAGGAAGGGAGTTTTTTAGCCGCATATTCAATCCATACCTGCCACTGGTGTTCAGGTCGGAAGGGGTAACACTGACCCGCCGAGATTCGGCGACGGGTACTTGCAAACCGCCGAATCACCTGGTCCAAATACTACTATTAGCATGTCACCTGTTAATGGACTATTTTAGTCCTGCAGACAAACGACCTGGAGAGACATGCTACAAGTCCACACGGGAAGATCAAGCAAAAAAAGAGAGGATCGGGCCGCCATGGACTCGGTCTCCAGCTCCGCCTCGCCTCTGTGGCCACGTCTTCGCTCGCGCCGCTGCGCCTACCATCACGATTCCGCCTCGCCCCTCGAGCCGCCGTTTCGGCCAACCGTCATGCCGTGCCAAGATTGATGTTTCCATCGTGCCTCCTGCCTATGATGCTCGTCGGACTGCCCACATGGCTGGCCTCCCACCGGTTTCACTTCCGGCAGTAGCCGCTCCTCCCGTGCTAGCCTGTTGCCATGCTTCACCTCGATACGCTATGCGGACTCCTCTCGGCTCCACCACTATGGCCTGCACTCGTCGGAGCTGGCCTCCCTTCGCCGTGGAGTTTCCGTGGCTGCCGCCGCCATGGATCATCCCTGGACCCTGCCCCTGAGAGCCTTGATTATGCTCGCACCGCCGGCCAGCTCAGCCGCACCTCCGCTGTGCACTATCACCGAGCACCGGCCGATCGCCAGCTCCCCGTCGTCGAGCCATGGTCGTTTTGGAACCGCGCCACGCCATCCCTCCGTCGCGCCTCCTACTCTGCGCTATTTCCACGCTCAAGCCACCGTGGACTGCCAAGACCCGTGAAGTTCCTTTCCGCGCCGAGCCACCCGGCCACCGTGGGTCGTCTCCTCCCGTGGTCTCCGGCTCCCCAGCGTTTGCGGTCGGCTTCTCCGCGTATACGGCCAGCAGCCGTCGTCACCGCATCCCTGGACTACGTGCCCACGTCGGGGTTTTCTAGTCAGCATTCTAAAGCTATCTTCGAGCACATTCGTTGATCCAATAAAAAACTGGACAACCGTATGTACAATACTTGGGCGGCAACCCCCCAATGCAACATCTGCCATCACGTCACACCCCCAGCACGCAGTGCTACACTGCTACTCTGTATCACATGGGCTGCTGTCCTTTTGTCGCTGCCATCTCCACTTTTCCTATGCTCAATACCAAGGGAGACAAAGACGGGAAAAAGAGGAAACGAAGAAAAACAAACAGAGGCCACGTGGGTGATGATCCTACAAACAGAGGTCAGACGAAAAAATATTGTCCCGGCATTATTCAGCATCGGTGTTCGATAAAAACAAACCAGGTGATATTTATATTTTCTGTTTGTCAATACATAATTATTTGTCCGAAAACAATTACTCCATTCCTTGCAATATTTTTATGCAGGACAATTATTCATGTAGCATGATACCGCGGAATTGGAGTGCACACCAGCGTGTTGTGTTGCTCGATGGACGTGCGTGAGTTGCCGCCCCCATGGACGGTCTACATTGACTCACCGGTACCGCACGTGCTTAACCCGCTGGTAAGGGCAACCCAATGGACGCGTCAGGAGGCCGCATTCGCGATATGGTCTTCACCAACAAACGTCGTGGCCGTCTCTCGCCACCGCGTTGGCTTACAACGCCGTTGCCGTCTCTCGCCGCCGCTTCGGCTTACAACGTCGTGGCTGTCTCTCGCCACCGCGCCGGCTTACAAGTCATTGCCGTCTCTCGCCATTGCCCTGGCTTACAACGTCGTGGCATCTTTGACAACAGCACTGGCTTACGATGCCGCGAGTGTTTGCTACGTCTACATCAACCCAACAGTGGTTGCATGCAACAGTACAAGTCGCCCAACTGACTGTTCTGAATCGCTGCCCTGCGGTCTGATCAACATTGACATATCAATGCAGTGCTCATCAATATGAGCCGCCCGACGGACAGACGCACGAGTCGCCGCCACTACAGTTTGGTTCACTTCAACAAACAGCCGGAACGAATCATCGACCCGATCATTGAAACAATTCATACGGGATCATCTGTAACCCGTCACGGCCAACCTCAAATTTCAGTGGAGATTCACAAGCCGCCTCTTCGAGTCAACTTAAGATTCAGGGGCTACAGACAGGGCGAGACACATTTGGTCATTTTCAACAAGAACCCCGGGTCTTTACAAAAGAAAGTCCAATTCTGGGGGCTATTACATTACTGACGGAAGAGTAAAGTTGCCGAAGAGGACGAACCGCCATGATGCACCATTCAAAGATAGGTGCCTGGATTTATTGGATCATCACTTGGAACTGCTGCCGCTTCTTTATACAAGATGGCGGTTTACAAGATAGCAACTTACAAGAAGAATTCAAAAAAAATCCGGTTGATGTATCAACTGAGATCGGTGAACGGCGGCTTCTTACCTTTGGGTACATCTTCTAACGCCTATTAGCCAGAGTTATGCCACAAAAATCCGGCTCAAGAAAATGAGTCACGGCGAGGGTGGCTTCCTACCTTTAGCCGGTACAGCTTCTAACGCCTATTCGCTGGTGCTTTGTGTCGTAATTGCTGAAAAGGGGGCTTCTTACCGACGGGTACTGCTTTTAACACCCAATCGGCTGGCTTCATGCTGAATCTCCAGCTAAAAACATGCTTAGCCGCGGTTGTGAAGGGTTTTTACCGATGGGTATCTAACACCTAACAACCGGCGAACGGCGGCTTCCTACCTCCGGATAAAGCTTCTAATGCCTATTAGCCAGGATTTATGCCACAAAATTCCGCTCAGGAAAATGAGTCGCGGTGAACGGCGGCTTCTTACCTCCGGGTACAGCTTCTAACGTCTATTAGCCGGCCGTAGAGGCACAAAATTCTGGCTCAGGAAAATGAGTCACGGCGAGGGCGGCTTCCTACCTTCGGGTATAGCTTCTAACGCCTATCCGCCGGCTTTATGCCAAAAAATGTTGACAAGTTAACATTACATCATACATTGCATCTTGCATCATACATTGCATCATATATTTCATAATATTGACATGTCATGTCGGCTTATCAAGCCGGGTCAGAGCCAGATTATGAAAGAAGGAGCAATGTTATGAAAGATATAACATCTCCGGGTTGTGCTTTTTCAAGCCGCCCTTACAGCAACACAGAATATATTCTGTCATGTTTTTGCAAGTCTTGTTTATTAAAGATGAGCCGCCGTTATATTGGAAAGTTGATTATTCTTGAAGAGCCGTCCTATCAGATATAATACCGTGTCATCTAATTGGCTGGTCCTCCGATTTCTTCAATTATGCTCTGTAGTAATCTACAACACTCATGGATTTCTCCAATATATATTTGTCGGGTTGCACCGCAACCATCAGCAGGGATTTCATGTCAGAGACAAAGGAATTATTCCAGGATATTCATTCCGGGTTATATTACAACCACAGTTAAGGATTCATCCAACAAATTGTGGTGAGTCATATTATTTTTACATAGTCCCAAGTCGCCGTAGGCAGACACCCGACACTTGGGGGCTACACTATTCAAAGCCAGTTTATATCAATTATGCAAGTCCCATGTCGCTGTAAGCACGCACCACGTCACTTGGGGGCTAATGCAAGTCGGTTTTCAAATCATTGCATCGTCAGTAAGACCATGTTATCTCAAGGAGATGAGCCGGCTTTTCTATATTTTTCTAAAGTCCCAGCCCAGTAATTTTTACTGACCCGGCACTTGGGGACTACACCGCTGAGATCAATTTTTCAAAGTTCCAAGTCGCTACAGGCATGCGACCCGACACTTGGGGGCTACAATGTTCAGCTGTTTAAACAGATTATGAGGTTCAAATTGAAGACCCAATGCATCACATTTTGATGAGCCGACCGTTGGGAGCTACACCCGCCGAAGCATTCTGATGAGCCGGCCCTTGGGGGCTACACCCGCCGAAGCTTTCTGATGAGCTGACCCTTGGGAGCTACACCCGCTGAAGTTTCATAAGGTATAAGATAGTTATAAGTCCCAGGTTGCTGTAGGCAGGTCAACCCGGCCCTTGGGGGCTACACAGTCCAAAATATCATTGCAAAGCACCATGTTATCATGGATAATCTCGGAGCTTGGGGGCTACAAGTAATATGGCATATCAAAAACTTTGAGGAGAATTGTCAAGATGTTAATTATGGAGTTCAGTTGTTAGACCCGGCGTCACCAACACTTATGACCCGGAGTTATCAAAAGAGCATAACCCACCAGATTTTATATAAGCCACCCTGCTTCAAAACAATGGAAGTCCGGTTTACATCAGATGGGTTTTCATCCCAACATTTTTATCAAGTCAGCTAGATTCTAGTTGTTTGACCCGACGTCACCAACGATAATGACCCGGCGTCATCAGCGATAATGACCCGGAGGAGATGACCCGCCAAGA
Source organism: Hordeum marinum (assembly GCA_022496015.1). Classification (NCBI taxonomy): domain Eukaryota; kingdom Viridiplantae; phylum Streptophyta; class Magnoliopsida; order Poales; family Poaceae; genus Hordeum; species Hordeum marinum. The sequence continues at coordinate 302,915,552 of CM039673.1, forward strand.
GTATTGGTAGGCAATTCAATGACGTATGGGTGTTCTATTCTTAAACTTTTTCAAAGGACATTGACGAGATAGATGATTATCAAGATGACTCGTTCATATACAGAAAATACCCGGATTTCTAAGGACACATTTTATAAGCCGGCAAAAGGAGCAAGCCATCCACTTAACATATTTATTATTCTTATTTCAAGAGTTTAGCATGAATAAATTCAAACTAATCTGGGGGCTAATGTCGGGAATATACCCCGCGGTATGAGCCGGCCTGGCGACTCACAGGAGACCCCATAAAGACATGACATCTTATTAATGACCCGACAGACGGGTCGTAGGATGACCAAGCCCAAGACCCGGCGGGTGAGCCGGCGCCTGGCGGTTCACAAGAGAAGGCCCGAAGAGAGAAGGATTCCCTTAAAGGAAATAAGACCTGGAGTAGGATTCGTGAGAGGTTAGTCCTAATCCTACTCCTAGTAGGACTATATTTGTAAGCCTACCCTCTCCACCTATATAAGGAGGGGTAGAGCACCCCTAGAGGGAGAAGATTGACAAGTCCACAAGGTTAGACAACACAAGAGATTAGAGATAGACAGATTAGAGGCTCTCGTAATTAGTGGTAGCAATTAGCACCCTTGTAACCGAGAGGTCTTCATCATCATCAATACAAGACAAGCAGGACATAGGCTTTTACCTCCATCGGAGGGGCCGAACTTGGCTAAAACATCGTGTCTCTCGATTCCGATCAACCCCTTCAAGCCGCCACATAGTTGCGTTTCTGCTTCGAACCTAAGTCCGTTCACCCGGACATATGCCATGAAAAAACCACGACAGTTACAGAAGGTTGTTTGGAGTCTCGGATGAGGTCCCAGAGGTCATGAGGAGCTCCGGAATGGTCCGGTGGTAAAGATTGATATATAGGAAGTCCTATTTTGGTCGTCGGAAAAGATTCGGGCTCATCGGTAGTGTATCGGGAGTGTCGGTAGTGTACCGGGAGACCATTACGAGGGGTATTTCGACCCAAGAGGCTACATGGGCTGTGGGAGGATGAATAGCAGCACTTAGTGGGATGGAGGAAGTCCCGCAAAGGTCCCATGCGGCTGGGAAGAAAAAGCCCAAAAGGACAAAGGTGGAAAAAGGCAAAAGGGCTAAATTAGGAAGGAGTCCTAATCCTACTAGGAGTGGAGGAGGAGGACTCCTCCCTCCTGGTTCGGCCGACCCAAGGGCTGGGTCCTTGGGAGACAAGCCTCCTCCTCCTCTTCTCCTACATATACTAGAGGGTTTTAGGGTTTTGGCACAAGATTTTCAGCCACGTGCTACCCGTTCCTCTTGTGCATAGTTTCTCCTTTAGATCGGTTTTCTGCAGTTCTTAGGCGAAGCCCTACCGGAATTGCTCCACAACCATCGCTGCAACACCATCACACTGCCGGAGAACTCATCTACCTCTTTGCTTCCTCTTGCTAGATCAAGAAGGCAGAGATCGTCATCGAGTTGTACATGTGCTGAAAGAGGAGGTGGCGTCCGTTTGGTGCTAGATCGGAAGGACCGTGATCAAGATCGCGAGACAGATCATGATGAGATCGCGGGACGGATCGTGATGAGTTTGCGGGACAGATCATGATTGGATTGCGAGATGGATCATGATGAGATCGCGGGACGCTCAGCGATTTGGATCGCGAAGACGTTCGACTACACCAACCGCGTTTCTTAACGCTTCCCGCTTAGCGATCTACAAGGGTATGTAGATCCACCCTCCCTCTCATAGATGCTCATCACCATGGATAGATCTTGCGTGTGCATAGGAATTTTTTTATTTCCCATGCAATATTCCCCCAACACGTCGTACCCATTCCACCACCCACTAATGATCATGTCATGTGTACTTGTGGCAAACACGGTTTTCATCACCCTACTTGTCGTCTTAATCTCACGGCCACACCAACTATCTCCCCTCTATCCACTTCATACAAACGGGCTCTTCTTGATCCTTTTTGGTTTTCTACTATGTGGGACGAATTTGATGCTATACAGCAAAACAACACCTTGACTTTGGTTCCCAAGCCTCCTGGTGTTAATATTGTATTTGGCAAATGGGTTTTTTGCCACAAGTTTCATGCCGATGGTTCTCTTGCCCGCTACAAAGCTCGCTAGGTTTCTTGTGGTTTTTCCTAGCACCACGACATTGAGTTTGATGAGACATTCTCTCCTGTGGTAAAACCTAGCTCCATTCATGTTGTTCTTAGTCTTGCGGTCTCCTCTTCATGGCCTATTCACCAACTGGATGTAAAAAATGCTTTCCTCCATGGAACAATAAAAGAAACTATGTACTACTAGCAACCCTCTAGTTTTGAAAATCCCTCCTCACTAAACCTTGTTTGTCTTCTTCAAAAACCATTGTATGGTCTCAAACAGGCTCCTCGAGCCTAGTTCCAACGTTTTGCTAACTTTGTTCAAACGATTGGCCTTGTCCCTTCTAAATCTGACTCCCCTCTCTTTGTTTTTCATTCCTCTAATCACACCACCTATCTCTTATTATGTGTAGATGATATTATTATAACCGCTTCTTCCGACACTTTTCTACACGAAATAATATCTTCTCTCAATCATGAATTTTCTATGACTGATCTTGGTCCTCTTCATCATTTTCTTGGTATCAATGTTTCTCGTACTCCATCTACTCTTTTCCTCTCCCAATGCCAATATGTTATTGATTTGCTCTCATGTGCTGGCATGTCTGATTGTCAACCATGTCAAACACCTAGTGACACCGGTGCCAAATTGTTGGCTGATGGTGAACCCGTTCCTGATTCCACTTTGTATTGTAGCATTACCGGCGCCCTTCAATACGCTACTCTCACTCGTCCTAATATTTCCTACTCTGTTCAATAAGCCTGTCTTTTTATGCATGACCCTCGTGCTCCTCATCTTGCTCATGTTAGACGCATTCTTCGCTATCTCAAAGGTACTCTAGACCATGGCCTCCTTATTAATTCTTCATCTCCAACAAGCTTGACAGTATATTCAGATGCAGACTAGGCAGGTTGTCCCAACACTCAATGATCCACATCTGGATATTGTGTTTATTTGGGTGATAATGTTGTTTCTTGGTCTTCGAAAACGCAAGATACAGTTTCCAGGTCCTCCGCTGAATCTGAGTATCGGCTGTTGCACATGCTGTAGGCAAGGCCGTCTCGCTTCGGTAACTCCTCGTGGAGCTTCGTCGACCACTCGAGCGTGCTACAATTTTTTACTGCAACAACATTTCAGCAGTCTATATGGCATCTAATCCAGTTCAACATCGTCGCACGAAGCACATTGAGATCGAGGTTCGTGAGAAGGTGGCTCTTGGCGAGGTTCAGGTTCTACATGTTCCAACGAGTGCGCAATTTGTTGATATCTTCATTAAAGGGCTTCCCAATGCATCCTTCACCGACATACGATCCAGTCTCAACACCGTCGTGCCTGACGTTAACACTGTCAGGGGGGATATTAGAGTATATTTGGCTGGTTTAGTTTTGGTAGTTTGAATTGTAATCTATCTCTTCCATACTTGAACTCCAAGACTTTGTACTTATATAAACAGCCCACTGAGGCATCAATAAGTATGCAATTATCATAAATTATCATTGATGACTCTGGCAAGTGCCTTCGCCAAGCATGACTGGAATGCTCGCATTAGGGTCGCAGTACTATAGCAAAATACATAAAACTTGGGATCATGAAGCACTCTTTTTTTACGAGATTAACTATTTTCTCTTTTTTCACCATAGATGAACTGCTTTGCTTAATTGGAGAAGAGATGAGAGTCTTAAAATGTTAGCTCGCATTTGTTTTTTTCAATTTGTGGACGCCCCCTTTTTGCCATAAGATACACTATCACCCGTAGTGAGTGAAACGGGACTAAGGGCATCTGCAAAGTCGATCCGTAAATTCGTCCGGTATATGTTCTGGACGTGTTCCACCGACATGATACATGAAAGAGCCATCCAACACTAATTACAAAGCATCCAGTTGAAAATATAAAAGGTAGGTGACGACAATGCATGTGGTGGAATAATACGGTGTGGTGTTCGGTTGGGAGAAGAGAAAGGAGAGTGGGCCATGCATGTACGGAAAGAGAGGTGAGGAGGACCATGCGGAGGCTTTTGGTTGGTTAAGTGAATGTCCGGACTCTCGTGAAGCTCTCTCATATTTGTCTTCACCTTGCCAGAAAACGAATGTTCGGGCCATTTTACGGACTGATGCAGGATCACGTTGAATTACTAAAGCGAATAAAAGTGTCCGGTCGGACATATAACGGAGTTTTGCGGGTCTCCCTTGGAGATATCCCAAGAGAATATACAGTCGGGCTCCTTAAACCCTCGTATATGTACGGATGGACGGTTCGGTCAGTGACTGGCCACAGAAACGTGACCCAACAGGGTTTCTCTGACTGGCTCTATAGGTATAGGCTGACCGACACCTCTCATATTTAGGTCAAATTTGAGACAGATATGAGGAGATCCCAATACTCTAGACGCATACGTCTCGTCATATTTATGTGCTAGACTCATGCGGACATGTGTTGTTTCCTTGTGGTCCGGCGAGGACACTCCTCGGGCGCACCGCACGAGGGGTCGAATCCCGCTATCTAAGGCGAACGACAACACTCAACCCTGGCTGCATCTCATTTTCATTCCCTCCGCACCGCCACTCACATCTGCTTGCAAATTTCCGTATCCGTGTAGCTCTGGCAAGGAAACGGATCATCATGTACCAATACTCACTTCGGAGCGTCGACTGGAGCGCCGAGAGCAGATCCGGGCTCGAGGCACCACTCAGAATGCAACCGTCCTGGCTCCAGACTCTTCAGAGCATGAGAAGGAGGAGCAGGAGGAACGCAAGCATGAAGCCAACACTTCCTGTTACCCAAGTTGGATTTGGCATGGGTGATGCACAAGCGGAGTATGAGTCTATCAAGCAGAGGAGACGATGGAGCACCACGCCATTCTTGACTACAACCACTCAGTGGCGGAGGTGGAGGCAAATTGTCGCTACCTCCATGGATCACGGGCGGAGGTGGGTGCGCTCTTCGCAGACATGGTGTCTGCTGAAGAGCTAGAGCTGCGGGAGGCGATCAGCCATCAAGACGCAGGTTCGTCTAGCACTACCGACATGAAGGTCATCTACATCTGCAACGATGAGAAGTAGGCTAGGTTTATTGATTTAGTATGAAGTAGTAAGTAGCTTTTGTGTATTGCATGGCGTATAACGGATTTGAGGAACAAAGTTTGAGGTACATGGATACAACGATCAAAATTAAAGGGTGATGGGGCCATCTTCACGGACACGGACGTGCCCACGGACGTATAGGAGACCCGTTTAGCTATATACAGCAACATATGTTCGGATTAACTAGAGAGCTATGTGCGGGCACTAGGGGCGCATATGTCGCTATCAAATGGTGGATTCAGCTGCCAACATGTGTCATGTAGTGGATGTATCCGTGGCAACAAGTTTTTTTTTCTTTTTTACATGTGTTTTTGTGTTTTTTAAGGTTTTGAGATGTTTTTTCTAAGGTTCCTTAAAAAATAGTAGTTGTTCCTCAAAAAAATAGTAGTTGTTTTGTTTTTCTTATTTTTCTCCCATGCAAAGCACACTTAAAGCATCTACAACTAGACCCCTTAAACCAGTCTCAAATCCCCAGACAGGCCGCATGGTCATTGCCTGTGACGAAAAGGCGACCCGGACAGGCCTCTCAAACGGGCATCGAACGCCCGGGCTAACCGGCTCCCCCCATCTCTAGCCAAAATATGGAGCAAATATGGGGGAGACCGGGTGCACCCGGACACGCCCCCCCACGTCGGACCCGACACCCCGACCGCACCTGAAATTGTCCACAAATTCTTCAAACCCTTCCTCCTCCTCCCGCCGCCCTCCAACATTTCCCGTGCCCAACCCCTCGCCGTGCAACACACTTTCTCTCCATCCTTACCACCTGCCCCGAGGATGGGAAGATCATGTTGGCAGTTGAATCCACCTTAGATGAACATGCCAAGAAATAGCTTGTAAAGAAGAAGAAGGAGATCGACGAACATAGAGCATTGCAGGTGGCCAGTGTGGCTATGGCTGCGGCAACAAAGCAGGCAGACATGATGCAGGAGGAGGAGGCAGCCCGGATGCAGGCCACGATCGTTGCCTGGATGCAAGCGGAGAAGGATGCCCAGGCGGAGCAGGTAGCATGGACGAACTCGTCTGGCCAGGATCCGACAAGCAACACTAGTAGGCCGGACATTGATTTCATTTTGGCATGTCCAGTTTGTTGAACTATGATAAATTTTGCTTCTTTTTAAAACTGATAAATTTAGGCAATTTGTATCTGATGATCGACGTGCATGGTTTTGCATGAATTTGACCGGATATGAGGTATGTGGGTACACGGAGCGAAATATGAGGGGCCGTCCGAATGCGTCCGTGGACGTGTCCGAACGCGTCCGTCAGTAGATGAAGGGTTAGATTTGTCCAATCCGGCTATAGATGTTCTTATGATTCATGGTGAATTACAAACGTACTTTAGCGTTGTGATTCCCAGAAAGTGAAAAAACAGAAAATGTGCTTCGATGCGTACTTTAGCTATATTTTTTAGTTTTTTTAATCTTTTGGTTTCCAGTTTTTTGGTCCACTCCCGACCTAATTGCTGCCATCCGATCCATCATCGTTTTCCGGTGTTTGTCGGGGCAGGATCTCCGGCGACGGTGCAGAAGATTGGGGGAGGTTGGGCAAACAATGATGTGAATCGTGCGGTCATGCTTCAAGCACTCGTCCGTCGACGCCGTCATTCGCACGTAGCCCTCTGGGACAACAACACAACTGGCTCTTGTGGGAGGAGAAGCAGCAGGGGAAGGCAGACGACGTGGGAAGTCCAGCGGTGTGGGTGTTGCAGGGCCGGAGTGGCTGGCCGGCGGGATGATGCGGAGGGGCGGAAGCGCTAGTATCTTCTCCTGCATCGGCGACAAGTGATTCACCGTGCCGATGCTTGCCATGTGTCTATCAATCATGTGGTCTTCGGAGCACACTTCCGAACGATACGTGCACGCGTGCCCACGCGTGGGATGGATGCAGTAATCAAGTGCTTAGTTTTGCTTTAACTACTAATTAATTAGCTGTACTGTATGGTAGGATTGAGGGTGAACTAGCTAATGAAAGGATTGAGGGTGAACTTCTCAGGAAAAAAAATCATGATGATCCGAAGAGTAGAGGGTTTTTTGCGGGAAGAAAGTAGGGGAGTTCGTGTAGTTTTGTGCTATACTTGGTGTTGGTGTAGTTTGGGCTCTAGAAAAAATGACGCGAACCAACTAAAAAACTACCAAGAGAAATAAACCATCCCACTTCGCAAATCAAGTGAGCACTTTCATATGGGTCCAACTAGTCAAAACCCAAACAAAATTAAAATAGATAAGAAGTAACAACAGTTTGCTTAAATTGAATAAACAGTGGAAAAGGAAGGTCTATTCTGTCACAAACCTGAAACTTGAGGATCAGAAGTGAAATTTATTCTTAAATACCTAATGAAATAATTAGGGAGTTCTGTAAAAATATTGGATCAATTGAAATACAACATGGCACAAAGTCCCATTTAACTTTGGGCATGTTTGGTTACCTTAATAACACCTTGTTAGGTCATCTGCATGCAGCTCTCGGTCATTTGGTTACTCGCACATGCAGCAAGGCTTGCGTAGCGTGATACTCAAAGCAGTCACCATGTTGTTTCCCGAAGTCGAGCCATAAAGCACCTCACCCTTCTCTCATCACTCACTCTCCACCCCCCCCCCCCCCCCGCTCACCAGCGGTGTTTCCGGATATTGGCAGGTCAAATTCTAGAAGGCGAGCACTAGCGACGACCACCGGCTTCATCATCCCTTCTTTCACCCCTTCGCCAATGGCGGTAAGCCCTTGTCTGCCAGATTTTTGGATCCATGTAGGGATCGATTTATCCATTGATTTAGAGTAGGAGGTTTCCATTTGGGTGTAGGTAAAGGTTTCGGCTTTGATACGGCTTGATTAGAGAGTTGATTAGTAGTTTCATACTTCTCGGTTAGGGTGTGGCTCGATATGATTCGGGTGTCAGGTCCGCTTAGATTTTGATGTGGATATGATTCGATTTGGGTGTCCAAGAGCGATTACATTTGTGTATTACTATCTGGTAGATGCATATGTTTACCATGTTGGTTTCAGTGCTACTATGTTGAGCTTCATGATTAGTCCATGCTAGTTTGATAAGTTTCTCACTCAGTTTGTTATTATGACTACCTGCTTATGTTTCTGTTGTTGTTACTATGAGTATGCTTCTTTTTTTCGAAAAGAAGAATAACCCTCAGCCTCTGCATCATAACGATGTATGAAACTATATTATTAAGCAAATAATCAAAAATCTCTACGGTAAACTACATGCTTGTCAGAGCTTAAATGAATTCATAAAAAGCAAAAATGCCACACCGGAAAAAATAGGACGAGATGACTAAACACCTAGCTGATTATTGGACTGCCATCCAAACCGATTGTATATATCTTGATCTACAATCTCCCATCGGATAGACCTAGTAACCAAAGGCTCCCCGGCTTCCGCATGAGTGAGTAACGACCACATACAGATCCAAATAGTGGCCTGGTAGATTAAATTCAAAACATTAATCAATGTTTGTCTGTTAAAAATCTTGTCATTTATACAGTTCCATATAGACCAAAGTAACGCGCATACTCCTATCCGAATATGTGTCGCAATAGTTGGATCAACCCCATTTAGCCACGTCCTAAATAATGTGTGAATACTATTTCGAGGGATAATATTAAAGGCTATATTAACCGAACGCCATAATACTCTATCCATCGGACACTCGAGAAAGACGTGTTTGATCGATTTATGTTGATCACAAAAGAACATCGTCGACTGCCCTCCCAATTATGCTTTCTGAAGCTATCCTTAATCAGAATAACCTCCTTGTGCACAAACCACATGAATACCTTGATTCTTAAGGGCACTTTAATTTTCCAAATATGTATCAATTTAGGGATTGGACCAGAGTTAATTAGGTATACATACATGGATTTCACTAAAAACAAACCATACATCATCAGTCTTTAGTGAATGGTATCTAGCCCATCAGAGAGTTGAACATCCACCAACCTCCTCATAATATGTAACCAAACATTCCATCGTCACCTACTAATGATCTCTGGAACTGAATGTTGAGAGGTACTTGTTACGTAGTAACTGTACCCACATGCCTTGAGTCTCCACAGAAAGCCTGTACAACCATTTACTAAGTAGGTATATGTTCTTTACCTCTAAATTCTCAATGTCTAGCCCCATGGTCCTTTGATCTACAAAACTATCCCATTTAGTAAGCTTGTATTTTCTCTTAATTTCATCGCTTTACCAAAAGAATCAAGGTCAATAGAAATCTAACCTTTTCTGTACCCCTACAGGTATTTCAAAGAAAGATAAAAGGAACATCGACATGCTTGTGAGTATAGAGTTTATTAGTACCAACCATCATCCATAACACATAAGCTTACTCTTGCAGCGGCTTATTTTCTTTCTAATCGATCTTCAATACAGGTGGCATGGGGTCCCCCTGTCTTAGACTCTTTTGCATCTGGAAGTAGTGACCTATGTCATCGTTTACTTTAATTCCGCCACTGCCATTTTGCACAAAAGAGTTGACCTGCTTCCTTCATGAAACTTCAGATCCTTTCATATGTAAGTCTTGTTAGAGAAATGACCATTTAAACTTATCGTACGCTTTTTCAAAATCCACCTTAAATACTACTCCATCTAGTTTCTTCGAGTGGACATGAAATGTTTCATGTAGGACCACCACACCCTATAGTATGAGTCTGGCTATCATGAAATCTGTCTCAGTTGGTTGCACCACACCATGTGCAATCCGCGTTAGTCGGTTTGTACCAATTTTGTAAAAATATTAAAGCTCACATTAAGGAGACAAATTGTTCTGAACTGCTCAATACACAGTGACTCCCCCTTCTTTGGCAACAAATTATTGTTCCAAAGTTTAGGTCGAATAGATGAAGTTGTCCATTAAACAAGTCATTGAACATTGGTATGGGGTCATAATATGTCTGCATTTATCATAAACCTCTGTTGGGAAACCATCTGGACCTAGTGACTTGTTATTCTTCATATGTGATATACCCTCAAACACTTCTTTCTCGGTGAATGGTCCGGATAAAACCTCATTCTCGTATGTCCCTAGTTGAGTGATTTCCTCTACCCTGTATTCATCGTGAGACACAAAATTCTGGTCAGGAGCACCAAAAAGTTGTTTATAATAATTAGAGAAGTCCAATTTAAGTTCTCATGCCCTATGATTGTACCCTCGTCCTTTTCTGACTGGTATGTTTTCTTCTTCATGTGTTTTCCATTTGCAATCTAATAAAAAAACTGAGTGTTGTCAACCACTTGGACGACCTTCCCGATTTTCACTCTAAGTGCCCATTTCATCTCTTCTTCCTTGAGCAGAGCTCATAATTTCTGGTCGAGCTCCCTCTTAGATGCCCATTCACCCGGATCTAGGAAGGTGGATTTAGCCTTCATGTCAAATTCAGATATAAGGTTAATAAGCCTATAATTTTCCACCTTATAAATCTTGCTTTCACTTTTAGCCCATTGAAAGGATCGATACGGTCGACTAGAGGGGGCGGGGGTGAATAGGAGACTACAAATTTTAATCTTGTGTCTCAAGTTTAGGGATAAGCGGATAAATAGGGTTCACTAGATATGCAACTAGGTGAACACAACCTATATGACAAACACAAGTAGTACTAAATATGTTAGGCAATAAGATAACTAACAAGCCAACAAGCATACAAAGCAAGGTAAAGTGCGGGAAAGGATTAACCACAAGTGAGACGAGGATGCAGACATTATCCTGAAGTTCACTCTTCATTGGGGAAGAGCAACTCTCCGTTTAGAGCAGTGTCGGAGCCAAAGCTTGCGGAACACCACGGAAGGCTTACGGTATATCTTTTGATTCACCCCAACGGATGAGCCTCAAATCACTCATGGTTGGTCTTGAAGGCGACCACCACACCTTTACAAACTTCTCCGAAGCACACCACAAGCAAGGAAGTTTCCAAAGGAACCTCTAACCGCCTAGGAGACCAAGCTCCAAGAGTAACAAATCAATGGTGAACAAATGTTGTGGGGAACACAAATTTGGTTTGGTCAAAGTATAGATCGGGTATTGCTCTCCCAATCCCCAAAATATCAACAACATTGGGTGGAGGTATTGAGAGTATTGAGCGAAATTAGGTGCAACAATGGAGGAGCTCAACAAAACATCAGGGTTGGGTTTGGAGGAGGAAGAAGGGGTCCTTTTATAGTGTTCTTGGCTGGGTGGGGAAATCTGACCATTGGACCCCGTGCGCACGGGGTAAATTAGCCCCATGGGTACAGAGTATCCATAAAGTTTCACAGTCCCCCGTGCGCACAGGGGTCAAAAGACCTCATGCTCATGGGCTACCTACAAAGTTTCAGAGTACCCCGTGCACAGGGGCGTCAGAAGACCCCGTGCACACGAGGTGTCCAAAAAGTCTCTGAAAACTTCTTGGAGTACCATGCGCATGACACTAACAGAACCAGTGGATGTAGGAAGTGGTAGGAAGGCTGAAGAAAAGTCTTCGATGTATTCCCACACAACACAAATCCACGACAACCCCTCTTAATAGTGTGGTATTCTCTGTGAGTCAAATCAAACCAAAACGAAAACCTTTGAGTCACAGAAAAACCACGCCTTTGATATTTTTGAATTGGGGGTCACACACCTCCATCGAGAACTGCATGGAACCAATCACCTGAGATAAACTATAGCAGGTGATATTAGATCCTCTAACCATATTGCCATCACAAAAAAACACAACTAAGTGCTAGTTGCACTTTCACCCATCCCCTTAGGAACTTCCTCAAATGTCTAAGTTTATTTTTCCATCGGTTAACATTAGACCTCCATCCTATGTTTGTAGCCCATTCCTAGGCTATTAGGTCGGTAAATCCCTTTCTCTCAAACCATGCTAGTTCGAAAGAGAAAATGTTATTGTTTCCCATATGGGTCGCATCCCTAGAATCAACAAGCAAAGAAGTGTGATATGAAATGCTTCTATTCAGAGCTCGGACCGTTACAAAGGGAAACTTTTGTTCCCAATCACCACTCGTTATATCTCGATCCAACTTTTCGTACGTTGGATTCTATAATGCATTCACCCAGGTGAACTGCCTACTTGTTAGGTCCATCTCCCTTAGGTCCACACTCTCAATAATGGTACTAAACATGAATGACCAAATGCCATCAAAGTTATAATTATTTTTACCGTCTCTTCTTCTAATGATGTTGAAATCACCTCTAACCAAGATGGGAAGCCTATCATCGTCACATACCCGCACGAGGCCAGCTAGGAAATCTGGCTTAAGTGTCGGTTGTGAAGTTCCATACACGGAAATCAACACCCATAAAAACCCATCAATTTTTTAGTGTACCCTGAATTTGACGGCGAAGTCCCGAAACACAACCTTCTGGATTTTTGAGCATCTCCGACTTGACCCCAAGTAAAATCCCATTGAACCTTCATCTTGGTGGTACATAGTGCCAATCAAAGTAATCACCACCAAAAATAGTGTTGAGAAGTTGTGATGTAAAATTATCCTGACATGTCCGTAGTAAGGAAATAATGACCAATTTATGCTCTATAGGTGCTTTTGCAAGGAACGTTCTTCTAGCCAAGTCTCTTAGACATCTGTATTCCAAAAAAGTCCTTTCATTTTTCATCATGAATTTTTTGTTTGAATCGTATTTGTGCATGTAGTACAGATGTGGGATAAACCTTCCGCTTCCATGATCCGTTTGGCTTATTCAGCACCACTTGGTCTGTATAACCAAGATATGTGTGCATTTTTCTGTTTCTGGTCCCGGGGCGTATACCCCTCTGAAACTGACTCCTCATCCTCCTCATGTAACACACTAGTAGGCACTAAGTCCTCGTAGAGTGATACGGGGCAAGACCAGTGGTGGGCAATAGAAGAACGAGAGGAGACACTCAAGAGAAAACTCAATCACATATCAACTAGATCGATAACCTCACAAGGGGTACAAGATCCCAAATAAACCAATGATACAACAAGCGGTATGTGATCTCCCACTTCGGAGGAGGGGCCTTGAATCCACTAGGGATCTTCCCTCTAGAGGGGCCTTGGCATCACTTGGATATACACCCAAAGGAGGGCAAACTCTCTAGGAGAAGCAAGTGATGGAGCTAAGATCAAGAGCAAACATTAGCTAACCCTAGAAAGAGGAGAGGGTGAGGTATATATAGTCTGAGACGAGGTAGATGGGTACATGGGCCAAAACCCGTGGGCCTGTGTGAAGACAGGGTCCGGACGTCCGGACGGGGTCGGATGCCCGACGGGTCATGACGGTCCTAACGGTCGGAGGAGGCCAAAAGTCCGAGGTTTCGGTGCGACATGGCTTGGACGGATTTCCGGACGCGATCGGATGTCCAGGGCTCGGTCGTCCATATCCCGCGAACTTCTGATGTTTTGGAGCGTGTGCTTGGCGGACAGATTTGCGAGACGACCAGGACGTCTGTATGCTAGGACCTATCGGTCGTCCGGGTGATGTCGGTCATTCATGCGCTGGGGATCCCGAATGACCTGCATGCTGGGTTGTTCTCCAAGCATCAGTCGTCCGAGGCCTGTCGGTCGTCCGAGGCGGGTCAGTCGTCCGGAGGCTGGAGCTTGTCCGTGGGACCTTCCTTGCCCTTCTGATCTTGACGTCCCTCTCCTAAGTACATGAGTACAGAAAGCACTTGCATCTGAGGTAGCAGCCATGTCTCGAGTGGGTCACATGTAGGCTGAGTAAGGAGAGATGGCACCTCATTTTTTATGGCCCGTGCACGGGCTCTCGTCATGGGTACTCTTGTGGCTTGCGGTGTTGGAGAAGGTTCCATGGTGGAGTTCATGGGATGCTTCGCATCATCTCCTCCCCTTGGGGAAGATCAATCCTCGGATCAAGATCTTCATCACCATGGAAGAAGGATAGGTCCATGACGTTGAAATTTTCGTTCACATTGTATTTGTCGCGAGGGATGTCTATGTTGTAGGCATTGTTATTGCAACGTGCCAACACGTTGAAGGGTCCATCGGCGTGAGGTAGCAGCTTGTACTTACGCTCGGCGGGGAAGCGGCCCTTGCGAAGGTGCACCCATGCAAGATCGTCGGGCTTGAACACCATGGGGTGTTTGTTGGTGTTGCGTTTGGCGGTGGTGCATTCCACATGGTGCTCGATGGTGTTTCTTGTTTCTTCGTGCATCCTCTTAATGTAGCTTGCCCTTGCACTTGCATCTATGTTCACTCGCTCTTGGAGTGGTAGGGGAAGGATGTCCAATGGGGACAATGGGTTGAAGCCATAGACCACCTAAAACGGAGACTTGTTGGTGGTGAAGTGTCGTGCTCGATTGTAGGCGTACTGTACGACGGGTAGGAAATCTTCACACTCCTTGATGTTCTTCTTGATCAACACGCGGAGGAGAGTTCCAAGCGTCCGGTTTGTCGCCTCTGTTTGACCATCGGTTTGTGGATGGTATGCCGAAGAGAATTGTAGCTTGATGCTAAGCTTGGCGCAAAGGGTCTTCCAAAAGTAGCTGAAGAACTTGACGTCGTGATCCGAGACAATGGTCTTTGTTATGATATGGAGGCGTAATATGTCCCTACAAAAGAGATTGGCAATATGTGAAGCATCGTCGATCTTGTGGCAAGGAATGAAATGAGCCATTTTGGAAAAAATCATCCACAACAACAAAAATGGAATCATGGCCATTTTTTGTTCGTGGCAACCCAAGCATGAAATCCATGCCAATATCCTCCCAAGGATGGAACATAATAGGAAGAGGCCTGTAAAGACCATGGATTGAGCTTTTGACTTAGCTTTGCGGCATGTAGAGCATCGGTTGGTCAAGCGTGCAACATCGCGAAGCATCTTTGGCCAATCAAACTTGTCGGAGAGGGTGGCATATGTCTTGTTGCGTCCAAAGTGACCCATTAGTCCTCCACCGCGTGCCTCTTGCAAAAGCAACAAAAGAAGAGAAGACTTGGGAATGCAAAGTTTGTTAGTACGCAGAAGATAACCATATTTTCTATAGTAGTTCTCCCAACAAGTTTTCACTTTGCAATTGTCATAAGGAATAGCAAAAGAATCATCATGCATCAATTCAAGTTGAGTAACGAGCATGCATTTGTGGGAAAGATCAACCGCTACAACATTTTCTTTGTCCTTAATGTATTTGATAACATAAGGGAAAGACTCAATAAATTCACTCCATTTAGTATGACGTTTGTTCAAGTTAGTTTGACCCTTGAGGCACTTTAGAGTTTCATGATCGGTATGAATGAGAAATTCATGTGATCGCAAAAAAGGTTACCAAGCTTGTAAGACTCTCACCAATGCATACAATTCCTTGTCATAGATAGGATAATTGATTTGAGCGCCACAAACTTTGTCAATAAATACACAATGGGGTGTTTTTCTTGCATAAGCACACCTCATATGCCATTACCACTAGAGTCACAATGCACTTCAAAAGTTTTGTCAAAATTAGGCAAGGCAAGCAAAGGTGAATGAGTTAGAAAATTCTTAAGTTCATGGAAAGCGGTGTCTTGGGATGGCCCCCAAAAAACGCTGCATTTTTCTTGCTCAAAGCATGTAGAGGAGTAGCGATGGTCCGAAAGTCTTTCACAAACCTACAGTAAAAGCCAGCTAGTACTAAGAAACTACACACTTGTTGCAAATTGGTGGGTGTGGGCCAATTTTTAATTGACTCAATCTTAGACTCATCAACATGGACACCCTT
Organism: Hordeum marinum; assembly: GCA_022496015.1. Taxonomy (NCBI): domain Eukaryota; kingdom Viridiplantae; phylum Streptophyta; class Magnoliopsida; order Poales; family Poaceae; genus Hordeum; species Hordeum marinum. The sequence continues at coordinate 302,931,440 of CM039673.1, forward strand.
TAAGGAGACCACAAATCCTAGAAAAATGACTTTTTCCACACCAAAAAATGCATTTGTCCATGTTAGAATAAAGTTTTTATTTCCGAAGAGTTTGGAAAACATTCCTAACATGTATGGCGTGTTGTTCTAGAGATTTGCTACAAACAAGGATGTCTTCAAAGTAGACAACAACACAATATCCAATGTAGGGACGCAAAACATGATGCATCATGCGCATGAACATACCCGGTGCTTCGGATAAGCCCATGGGCATCACTAGCCATTCATAGAGACCAAATTTAGTTTTGAAAGTCGTTTTCCACTCATCACCCTCTTGTATGCGAATTTGGTAGTAACCACTTTTCAAGTCTATTTTGGAAAATATAGAGGCACCACTAAGTTCATCTAGCATGTCATCTGAGCGTGGGATGGGGTGACAGTAGCGAATGGTGATAGCATATATAGGACGGCAATTGGAACACATGTGCATACTACCATCATGTTTAGGCACTAGGATCACGGGAACTGCACAAGGACTCAAACTCTCACGAACATGCCCTTTATCTAGGAGCTTTTGTACTTGCCTTTGTATCTCCTTTGTTTCGTCGGGGTTGACGCGGTAGGGATCCCTGTTTGGAAGCGGTGCCCCGGGGAAGAGGTTGATGCGGTGTTTGATCCCTCTCTTTGGTGGTAGTCCCAAAGGTAGCTCATCGGGGAACACATCTTGAAATTCCTGCAACATTGGAGATAACAAAAGAGGAAGATGTTGTGAAGTATTAGGTTGGGTAACATCATCCTTGCACACTATCACGTAGTGAAGGACGGTCGATGGGCTCTCACTCACATCCCTCAACTCTCTTTTGGTGGCAAATAGTACTAGATCACTCATGTCCCTCATAGTGGAGTCACTCAAATTTGTCTTGTGGCGCTCGCTCGCTTTGAGGTGGATCACCCTATCACTTTTCTCTCCACGATGGGACAAAGCTTGCTTGTTGGTGATCACTTGACTTGGAGACATGGGTCCAAGCACATATTCGGTGCCCTTCATCTTGAAGCTATATTGGTTTGTGCGCCCATTGTGTATGACGCCACGGTCGAATTTCCAAGGTCTCCCAAGGAGTAGGTGGAAAACGGACATGGCACCACATCACACTCCATGGTGTCTTCGTAAGCTCCAATCTTGAAGGAAACTTGCATAGTGTGGTTAATTTGTTTTGTGTCGGAGTCACTTAGACATTGGACCTTGTAGGGGCGATGCTGCTTTTTCTTGACCAAGTGCAACTTGGGGCAAAGATTTTCACATGCCAAATTGTGGAAACTCCCTCCGTCGATGATGACCTTGGTGGATCTCCCTTGGATACCGGCCTTGGTGTGGAAGATGTGGCAACATTAGTCCTCATCTTGTTGTTGTTGTAGAGTCAAAACCTTTGATACAACGAGAGTGGCGCTCAGATCATTGTCACAAAAGATTTGAGAGTCTTCATCTTCCTTGGCTTGTTGGTGCATAGACACTCGTTACAAAGCTTCCATCTCATCTTCACTCATGGAGTCCTATGAAGCATCATCTTGAAGGATCATGGTCCGCCTTGTCGGACACTCATACATCTTGTGTCCTCGGCCTTGGCACGTGAAACACTTGATGGATCTTGTTTTCACGTCATCCGATGTTGGTGTAGAGGATGACACTCTTGTTTTGCTTGTAGGAGCATTGCGGGATGATGAAGAAGACTTGTCCTTGTAGCTTGAATTGTCATCTTTTGCCATGGAGGTTCTTGTAGAAGAAGGTGTCGTAGTTGGAGAAGCTTGAGTAGTTACACCGTAGGTCTTGTAGGAGGTCTTGGATTACTTATAGTCCTCTTGAACTTGACGTTCTGTCTTGGTGGCTTGATGTACTAGCTCGAGCAAGTTGGAGTAGGCTTGGAAATCCGCAATTTTCTTTACTTGGTAATTGAGACCATTCAAGAAATGTGCCATAGTTTGCTCATCCTCCTCCTTCACATTAGCTCTTATCATGGCTATCTCCATCTCTTGGTAGTACTCTTCCACCGACTTGGTGACTTCCTTGAATAGTTTTATCTTCTTGAAGAGATCGAGATTATAGTGTGTTGGGACGAATCGAGCTCTCATGAGATCTTTCATTTGTTCCCGAGTCGTGATTAGAGGATCACCTCTTTCTCTTCTTCACTCAATCACTTGTTCCCACCAAATGGTCACATAATCTTGGAACTTGAGGGAGTCCATGGAAATCTTCTTGTCTTCTTCATAGTTGTGCAACTGGAATATTTTGTCGACCTTGAGTGCCCAAGAGAGGTAGTCTTAGGGATCATTGCTTCTGGAGAACTTAGGCATAGTGAACTTGAGCTTGCCAAATCGATTTTCCTCATTGTTGTTGTTATTGTGGTATCCTTGTCATGGAGGAGCATAGTTGTCTTGTTGACGTTGGCCTTGCCTTGGAGCATGATCATCCATGTGGTCAACGGGATTTACTTGAGGTCGCGCATCTTGTCATGGAGGGGCATTGTTGTCATGTTGATCTTGCTCTTGCCTTTGAGCGAGCTCATCAATGTGGTGCTCCTCTTGCCTTGGGTGTTGTTGACGTTGTTGTCACATCCATTGTGGGTGTTCTTGGTGCTCCTCTTGACGTGTGGCTTCTTCTTGGCGTTATCGACGTAGCTTCTTATTCCTCGCGAGCTAGTCAGTTGCGTTCTTGCAAGGCATGGTTTGATTCGCGAAGCGCCTGTTGTGCTTCTCGTGCTTGCTCCTCACGGCGCCGGTCTTCCTCACGGCGGTGACGTAGGCATTCTTGCTCGTAGGCGTCTTGCTCTTGTTGGTGATGGTGGTCACGCTAGCGATGTCGACCTTGAGGCTCGTCATCATGGAAAGAGTTACTTGAGTCTTGAGAGATGTGACGCGCATCACGTTGTTGTGGTCGAGCTCGAGGAGGGGACTCTCGTCCGAGGAGTCCTCTGAGGAGTGTCGACTTGTGGTGCACCGACGCGTTGAGGTAGAAGTGGATGATGCGGAGTTCACCATCAAGGTGCAAATCTCGTCCATTTGGGTTGTCATGAAGTTCCACGTCCGCTCCTAGGATTCACGTATGTTGGTGGCGAGGTGCTCGATGCGGTCCATGATGACATCATGTGCTTGTCACATTCCCTTTTGTGCGGCGAAGAATTGTAGTTTGGTGACGTTGTTGTACACATCTTCGTCGTGCTCCTCGAATGCCGGGTTCGTCATAGTGTTCAATCCATGGTACTCAAGTATATATAAGTGGAAGAATGAGAAAACACAACACCAAATACCGTTTCGAAGGTTGAAATGAGGATCAATCACTCAATGTGAAATCATGGAAATAGTAGAATTGGTACCGAGTTTTCCCTTCTCACACCTAGACGAGTAATGCTTATGGAGTAGCTTGATTAGGATGGTGGCACAAAATTTCAACCAATTCGAGAATATGATGCAATAAAGTTGAAATAGATTCGCAATTTTGCACGTAAGACAATGTGAATCAATAGCAATGAGTGAACTTAGAAACACACACACGAATAGAAAGTGGGGTTGTGCAACCAAGAAATGAGCTCAAAATTTGTAAACCACAAAAACGCTCGTGTTGCACAACTCTAGAGAGACGCTAGAACGATTGCTCTAATGGGCGTGATACGAACTTGTGCACAACCTATAAGAAACAAAATGTGTCATCTTCCTATTCCCGACTTGCTATGTATGTATGAGGCATGAGTCACTCTCTCAAGTGATCCAAGGTGATCAAGTATGATATGCAAATTTGGCTATGCTATTGCTCTTTTGTCCTTGCTTAAAAGCTTCACTTCTCTTTCCTTTAGCAATGATATTTGGATTGTCACTATGCGGGACATGTACAACAAGATAGCAATTATGTATGCGGGTACTTTGTAAAAAAAGAGATCATATTAAGATGTATATGCATGAAATTGTAGCTATGCAAAGTATGTATCACTAATGTGCTCAAGTAGCATGACCTGACAATACTCAATGGCTAGTTTCAATAGGCAAGTAACACAAATAGGCTAGGGGTAACAATGCAATGACAAGGGTATAAGTCAAGAGTGTCGTCACGGCTACCGTCCTTGCTTATAGTGTATCGTCAATGAAGAGTGGGATGGCGATGATCTGGGGCGATGATGAGCGGCGATGTTGATGAAGAACCACTCCTAAATAGCCGGAACACCTTAGGAAGTGGTAGGGCTTGCGACTCAAAATCTCAAATGAAAATGGGTTGCGGAAGAAATCCAAAATTTTCGGGCAAAAAATTCAGTTTCGATAGACTTGCTCAGACATCCGGGCACGTCGGTCGTCCGGGGTCCGTTCATCCGGTGGCTGTCGGTCGTCCGGAGCCTGCGGGTTTCACGTGCGATTTTGTGGATCAAAATGATGGGGATGATAGGGGAATGATAGATACACTTGTCCTCTACGAAATCAGTGGATCCAAATCAACACAATCTAATCAAATCCAGCAAATTAAAGAAATTTTGGGTAGGGTTATTTTTGTGGGAATATTCAAAATTAGGACGAACAAAAGCAAAATTAGGCTAGCAAACATTGGGGGAGACTCCCAATTTGTGATCAACATGTCTCATGATACCATATGATACGGGGCAAGACCCGTGGTGGTCGATCTTTCACAAATTGGAGGGGGGAAACACGAAGAACAAGGGGAAGAACGAGAGGAAACACTCAAGTGCAAACTCAATCACACATCAACTAGATCCATAACATCATAAGGGGTACAAGATCCCAAATCAACCAATGATTCAAGTAGCGGTATGTGATCTCCCACACCGGAGGAGGGGCCTTCATTCCACGAGGGATCTTCCCTCTAGAGGGGCCTTGGCACACTTGGATCTACTCCCAAAGGAGGGCAAACTTCTTAGGAGAAGGAAGTAATGGAGCTAAGGTCAAGAGAAAACATTAGCTAACCCTAGAAAGAGGAGGGGGTGAGGTATATATAGTCTGAGACGAGGTAGAGGGGTACATGGGCCGAAACCCATGGGCCTGTGTGCAGACAGGGGTCAGACGTCCGACGGCTTAGGACGCTCTGGATGTCCAAAGGAGGCCGGAAGTACGAGGTTTCGATGCGGGTGTGGCTTGGCAAGATTGCTAGATGCGGTCGCACGTCCGGGGCTCGGTCATCCGGAGGCTCTGGACTTCCGATGTTTCAGAGCAGGTGCTTAGCGGCCGAATTTCTAGGACGACACGGACATCCGTGTGCTGGTACATGTCGTTCGTCCAGGTTGCGTTAGCCGTCTGTGCGTTGGGGAACCCGGACGCTCTGCGTGCTAGGTTGTTCTCCAGGCGTCAGGGTCCGAGGACTGTCGGCCGTCTTAGGCCTGTCGTTCGACCGGAGGCTGGATCTTGTCCTTGGGGACTTCCTTGTCCTTTAGAGCTTGACTTTTCTCTCCCGAGTACTTGAGTACACAAAGCACTTCCGTCTCAGGTTGCGGCCATGTCTCGAGTGGGTCGCACGTAGGTTGAGTAAGGAGAGATGTCACCTCGTTTTCGATGGCGCATGCACGAATGTATCTCTTGTGGCTTGCGGTGTTGGAGAAGGGTCCCTGGAGGAGTTAGTGGGATGCTCTGCATCCCATAGGCACTCAAGTTTCCCCACCCCCAATGCATTAATATCCACATCATTCATTGGTTCTACAATCGTAATTATGTAACATATCCATAGCTTTATCTGCTTCTAAGTTAAGTAAGTCATTTACTGATTTAGCAATTTCTTTCCCATTTTCACCCAGTGAAACACCAGGTTCTAAGCTTTGCAAATAATTTCTTCATGAGAGAAATGTAGAATAGAACAACTCGTACTAACTGACATACCTGTAGTGGTTTCTAAATCATAATCTTAGAGGCCATCATATCGCACCCTGATACATCCATTTTGCATCATGATTTCTTATTGATATTTATACAATTATTGTCCACTATTCCATCTTATTATACTATTCTAATGTGTTTCCCTATAAATTTGCAAGGTACATCACACAGAGGAAAATTACCTGAAACTGGAATTCCGGACCCAAAAACCAAGAAAAAAACTGAAAATTCTCTGGACTCCAAATGACCTGAAACTTCACGAGGATTGTTTGTGGAATATATATGAATTTATGGAGCAAATAAGTGCTAGAGGGAGGCACCTATTAGTGCCAGGACAACAGGGCGCGCCCTGATGGCTTGGCAGGCCCACATGCGGCCTCCGCCCCCCTCTTCTGTTATATCATGTGTTTTGATTTAGACAAAAACAAAAGGATACTTTTGGGATGAAGCACCATCACCTTGACACAGAAACCTGGGTAAAGGCTCTTTTGCTCTCCGGTAGAGAGATTCTGTTGGGGAAACTTCCCTCTAGGAGGGACAAATTGAAACCATCGTCATCACCAATGCTTCCTACTTTGTGGGAGGACCAATCTTCATCAACATCTTCACCAGCACCATCTCATCTCAACCCTAGTGCATATCTGGTATTCAATCTTTTTGTCAAAATCAGAGAATTGTAAATGTGCATTACAAGTAGTGGAGATAACATCTTGTAGTTGATGCTTATTGGTTTACTTGGTGGAACATAATATGTTCAAATCCTTAATCATATCTATTACACCTCTAATATTGAAAATGGTGATGATTTGTATGTAGTTACTTTTGTTATCGGGGACATGGGAGAAGTGTTGTTAAAAGTAGTCCTGTGAAGTTGCTATTTGTTCGATATTTTCATGATATGCATGTTGTTGCTTCCTTTAGTGGTGTCATGTGAATGTCATCTACATGACACTTCACCATATCTTGGTCATAAGGGAAGGCATTGTGTAGAATAAGTAGATGATGGGTTGCTAGGGTGATAGATGCTTAAACTCTAGTTTATGCATATTTCATAAGGGGCTGATTATGATCTACATGTTTCATGCTATGGATTGATTTATCTTAATTCTTCTTTCGTAGTTGTGGATGCTTGCACGAGGTGGTATCAGAAGTGGGTTGCTTGTTCAAGTAAGAACAACACCGTAGCACCGGTCCACCCACATATAAAATTATCAAAGTAACGAACGCGAATCAACTCAACATGATGAACATGACTAGATAGGAATTCCCATGTGTCCGTGAGATCGCTTTACATCACACCCCATCCGCATGTCGTAGGCATCCGGTTGGACCTAAATCTGGTGACTCACCCGTATGTCATCCGGTTGGAGAAGGGTCCATGGAGGAGTTAATGGGATGCTCCGCATCCCACAGGCACTCAAGTTTCCCCACCCCCAACGCATTAATATCCACATCATTCATTGGTTCTACAATCATAATTATGTAACAAATCCATAGCTTTATCTGCTTCTAAGTTAAGTAAGACATTTACTGATTTAGCAATTTCTTTCCCATTTTCAACCAGTGAAACACCAGGTTCTAAGCTTTGCAAATAATTTCTTCATGAGAGAAATGTAGAATTGAACAACTCGTACTAACTGACATACCTGTAGTGGTTTCTAAATCATAATCTTAGAGGCCATCATATCGCACCCTGATACATCCATTTTGCATCATGATTTCTTATTGATACTTATACAATTATTGTCCACTATTCCATCTTATTATACTATTCTAATGTGTTTCCCTATAAATTTGCAAGGTACATCACACAGAGGAAAATTACCTGAAACTGGAACTCCAGACCTAAAAACCAAAAAAAAAACTGAAAATTCTCTGGACTCCAAATGACCTGAAACTTCACGAGGATTGTTTGTGGAATATATATTAATTTATGGAGCAAATAAGTGCTAGAGGGGGGCACCTATTAGTGCCACGACAACAGGGCGCGCCCTGATGGCTTGGCAGGCCCACATGCGGCCTCCGCCCCCCTCTTCTGTTATATCATGTGTTTTGATTTAGACAAAAACAAAAGGATACTTTTGGGATGAAGCACCATCACCTTGACACAGAAACCTGGGCAAAGGCTCTTTTGCTCTCCGGTAGAGAGATTCTGTTGGGGAAACTTCCCTCTAGGAGGGACAAATTGAAACCATCGTCATCACCAATGCTTCCTACTTTGTGGGAGGACCAATCTTCATCAACATCTTCACCAGCACCATCTCATCTCAAACCCTAGTGCATATCTGGTATTCAATCTTTTTGTCAAAATCAGAGAATTGTACATGTGCATTACAAGTAGTGGAGATAACATCTTGTAGTTGATGCTTATTGGTTTACTTGGTGGAACATAATATGTTCAAATCCTTAATCATATCTATTACACCTCTAATATTGAAAATGGTGATGATTTGTAAGTAGTTACTTTTGTTATCGGGGACATGGGAGAAGTGTTGTTAAAAGTAGTCTTGTGAAGTTGCTATTTGTTCGATATTTTCATGATATGCATGTTGTTGCTTCCTTTAGTGGTGTCATGTGAATGTCATCTACATGACACTTCATCATATCTTGGTCATAAGGGAAGGCATTGTGTAGAATAAGTAGATGATGGGTTGCTAGGGTGATAGATGCTTAAACTCTAGTTTATGCATATTTCATAAGGGGCTGATTTGGATCTGCATGTTTCATGCTATGGATTGATTTATCTTAATTCTTCTTTCGTAGTTGTGGATGCTTGCACGAGGTGGTATCAGAAGTGGGTTGCTTGTTCAAGTAAGAACAACACCGTAGCACCGGTCCACCCACATATAAAATTATCAAAGTAACGAATGCGAATCAACTCAACATGATGAACATGACTAGATAGGAATTCCCATGTGTCCGTGAGATCGCTTTACATCACACCCCATCCGCATGTCGTAGGCATCCGGTTGGACCTAAATCTGGTGACTCACCCGTATGTCATCCGGTTGGAGAAGGGTCCATGGAGGAGTTAATGGGATGCTCCGCATCCCACAGGCACTCAAGTTTCCCCACCCCCAACGCATTAATATCCACATCATTCATTGGTTCTACAATCGTAATTATGTAACAAATCCATAGCTTTATCTGCTTCTAAGTTAAGTAAGTCATTTACTGATTTAGCAATTTCTTTCCCATTTTCATCCAGTGAAACACCAGGTTCTAAGCTTTGCAAATAATTTCTTCATGAGAGAAATGTAGAATAGAACAACTCGTACTAAGTGACATACCTGTAGTGGTTTCTAAATCATAATCTTAGAGGCCATCATATCGCACCCTGATACATCCATTTTGCATCATGATTTCTTATTGATATTTATACAATTATTGTCCACTATTCCATCTTATTATACTATTCTAATGTGTTTGCCTCTAAATTTGCAAGGTACATCACACAGAGGAAAATTACCTGAAACTGGAATTCCAGACCTAAAAACCAAGAAAAAAACTGAAAATTCTCTGGACTCCAAATGACCTGAAACTTCACGAGGATTGTTTGTGGAATGTATATGAATTTATGGAGCAAATAAGTGCTAGAGGGGGCCACCTATTATTGCCAGGACAACAGGGCGTGCCCTGATGGCTTGGCAGGCCCACATGCGGCCTCCGCCCCCCTCTTCTGTTATATCATGTGTTTTGATTTAGACAAAAACAAAAGGATACTTTTGGGATGAAGCACCATCACCTTGACACAGAAACCTGGGCAAAGGCTCTTTTGCTCTGCGGTAGAGAGATTCTGTTGGGGAAACTTGCCTCTAGGAGGGACAAATTGAAACCATCGTCATCACCAATGCTTCCTCCTTTGTGGGAGGACCAATCTTCATCAACATCTTCACCAGCACCATCTCATCTCAAACCCTAGTGCATATCTTGTATTCAATCTTGTCTCAAAATCAGAGAATTGTACATGTGCATTACAAGTAGTGGAGATAACATCTTGTAGTTGATGCTTATTGGTTTACTTGGTGGAACATAATATGTTCAAATCCTTAATCATATCTATTACACCTCTAATATTGAAAATGGTGATGATTTGTAAGTAGTTACTTTTGTTATCGGGGACATGGGAGAAGTGTTGTTAAAAGTAGTCATGTGAAGTTGGTATTTGTTCGATATTTTCATGATATGCATGTTGTTGCTTCCTTTAGTGGTGTCATATGAATGTCGTCTACATGACACTTCACCATATCTTGGTCATAAGGGAAGGCATTGTGTAGAATAAGTAGATGATGGGTTGCTAGGGTGATAGATGCTTAAACTCTAGTTTATGCATTATTTCATAAGGGGCTGATTTAGATCCGCATGTTTCATGCTATGGATTGATTTATCTTAATTCTTCTTTCGTAGTTGTGGATGCTTGCATGAGGTGGTATCAGAAGTGGGTTGCTTGTTCAAGTAAGAACAACACCTTAGCACCGGTCCACCCACATATAAAATTATCAAAGTAACGAACGCAAATCAACTCAACATGATGAACATGACTAGATAGGAATTCCCATGTGTCCGCGAGATCACTTTACAACACACCCCATCCACATGTCGTAGGCATCCGTTTGGACCTAAATCTGGTGACTCACCCGTATGTCAACGAATGCTAGGTCTAAAATCCCACAAAGGTGATGATATCATCCGTAGTCGCCGTAGCGAAGGACTTGCCGCTTGATAGGTGTCTAGCTTGGCCCAACGCCGCAGAAGCCTCTGCGGTCATCCTCAAATGTGATTGCGCGCTCATCATGCGCACACTATGAGGTGAAGCTGGATGTCTAGGAGAAACTATCATAGGAGAACCCCCATTAGTGGGGATGATTGTCTTCGCTATGGCACCCCTGCCACCGGTCGAATAGACGATACGGGTCCAAACTAGTGCCGAGAGCCAGGGGCTAATGAGAGAGCACATGGCCTCCTACCTCATCTCCCCCGCCACCCCAGTCTGAGCTGGCTGTGCCAAGGCTCCCTCCTTGAGGCACGTGCGTAGAGTCAGTAGTCGAGATGCTGCTAGTGAAGATAATGGCGACAACTCTGGTAGCTCCTGCTCCACAGGATCTAGTATCTTGGCCCTATCGCTCCATAGGGGACTAGGAGCAGACGATGATCCAAAATGAACGAACCTTAGAGTGCTTGTTAGAGTGGATGGGGGAAGCTCCCTTGTCGGCACTAGCCTCCACTATCTTGGCCAACTGCCTCGCTGCTCTCACTTTGCCATAATGCTTACTTTGCTCCACACCCTTGTCATGGTTCCCGTTACCACCACCACTGTCCTCCGTATCCATATCAGTATGCTGAGCTAACTCGTGAAAGAAATGGTTGTCCTCAATCTCGATCTCAATATCATAAATCTTACCATCATAAGTCCACCTCACTATATCCGACACATGCTCTATGTTCACCACACTGACAAGTTGACAAACCACACCTTGAGCATGAATGAATGGCATATCCACCTGCTCCGTCTGGCCTATTGATAACCCAAAAGTATAGGGGATCGCAATAGTATTCAAGGGTAGTATCTCACCCAAATTTGTTGATTTGACATAAACAGCACCAAAGAATATTTATGAGCCTTAGTGATGACCGACAAGTATAGGGGTGTTGGGGAACGTTGCATGGGAAACAAAAAAATTCCTACGGACACGCAGATCTATCCATGGTGAAGAGCATCTACGAGAGGGAGAGTGGATTTACGTACCCTTATAGATCGCTAAGCGGGAAGCATTAAGAAACGCGGTTGGTGTAGTCGAACGTCTTCGCGATCCAAATCGCCGTGCGTCCCGCGATCCAATCATGATCCATCCCGCAATGCAATCACGATCCGTCCCGCGATCCAGTCATGATCCGTCCCACGAACTTGATCATGATCCGTCCCACGAACTTGATCACGATACTTCCGATCTAGCGCCGAATGGACGACACCTCCACGTTCAGCACACGTCCAGCTTGATGATGATCTCCGCCATCTTGATCCAGCAAGAAGGAGCGGAGAGGAAGAAGAGTTCTCCAGCAACATGACGGCGCTCTGGCGATGGTGGTGGAGCTATTCCGGCAGGGCTTCGCCTAAGCGCTGCAAAAAACCGATCTAGAGGTGAAACTATGCACTAGAGGGATGGGCATCACGTGGCTGAAAATTCTGTGCAAAAACCCTGAAACCTCTAGTATATATAATAGGAAGAGAGGAGGAGGCTTGGCACAAGGGCCAAGCCTCCAAGGAGTCGGCCGAACCAGGTGGAGGAGGTGGACTCCACCTCCAATCCTAGTAGGACAAGAATTCACCCTATTTTCCCCTTTTTCCACTTTTTCTCTTTGGGCCTTTTTTCCCAAACCACATGGGCCTTGTGTGGGACTTCTACCAGCCCACTAAGGGCTGGTAAACACTCTCCCACAGCCCATGGAGCCTCTTGGGTCGAAATACCCCTCCCGATGGTCTCCTGGTACACTACCGGCACTCTCGGTACACTACCGATGAGCCCGAAACTTTTCTGGCGACCAAAACAGGACTTCCTATATATGAAACTTTTCCTCCGGAGCTCCTCGCGACATCCGAGATCTCATCTAGGACTCCGAACAACCTTCGGTCACCACCATACATAACTCTATACTACCGAAACGTCACCAAACCTTAAGTGTGTAGACCCTGCGGGTTCGAGAACTATGTAGACATGACCGAGACACCTCTACGGTCAATAACCAATAGCGGGACCTGGATGCCCATATTGGTTCCTACATATTCTATGAAGATCTTTATCGGTCGAACCTCTATGTCAAGGATTCAGTTAATCCCGTATGATGTTCCCTTTGTTTTTCGGTATGTTACTTGCCCGAGATTCGATCGTCGGTATCTCCATACCTAGTTCAATCTCATTACTGGCAAGTCTCTTTACTCGTTCCGTAATACAAGATCCCGCAACTAACACTTAGTCACATTTCTTGCAAGGCTTATTGTGATGTTGTATTACTGAGTGGGCCCTGAGATACCTCTCCGTCACACGGAGTAACAAATCCCAGCCTTGATTCATGCCAACTCAACAGACACCCTCGGAGATACCTGTAGAGCACCTTTATAGTCACCTAGTTACGTTGTGACGTTTGATACACACAAGGCACTCTTCCGGTATCCGTGAGTTGCATGATCTCATGGTCATAGGAAGATATACTTGACATGCACAATAAAGTAGCAATAAACTGACACGATCATATGCTACATTTGTAGTTTGGGTCTTGTCCATCACATCATTCTCCTAATGATGTGATCCCGTTATCAAATGACATGACATGTCAATGGCTAGGAAAACTTGACCATCTTTGATCAACGAGCTAGTTCACTAGAGGCATACTAGGGACAAAGTGTTGTCTATTTACCCACACATGTAATGTGTTTCCAATTAATACAATTATAGCATGGACAATAAACAATTATCATGAACAAGGAAATATAATAATAAACGCTTTATTTATTGCCTCTAGGGCATATTTCCAACAGTGTCCCACTTGCACTAGAGTCAATAATCTAGCTCCATCACTATGTGATTTACATTGTAATGTATCGAACACCCATGCAGTTCTGGTGTTGATCATGTTTATCCCTTGGAAGAGGTTTAGTCAATGGGTCTGCAACATTCAGATCCGTGTGCACTTTGCAAATATTTATGTCCTTCTCCTCGATGTAATCGCGGATGGAGTTGAAGCGTCGCTTCATGTGTCTGGCCTCTTGTGAAACCTTGGTTCCTTGGCCAAAGCAATGGCACTAGTGTTGTCACAGAACAGGTTCACTGGATTCAGTGCACTGGGCACTACTCCAAGATCTGCCATGAACTGCTTCATCCAGACACCTTCCTTCGCCGCCTCTGAGGCTGCGACGTACTCCGCTTCACACGTAGAATCAGCTACCACGCTTTGCTTGGAACTGCTCTAGCTTACCGCTCCCCCGTTGAGAATAAATACGTATCCGCTTTGTGACTTAGAGTCATCCGAATCAGTGTCAAAGCTTGCATCGACGTAACCCTTTACGATGAGCTCTTCATCACCTCCATAAACGAGAAACATTTCCTTAGTCCTTTTCAAGTACTTAAGGATATTCTTGACAGCTGCCCAGTGTTCCATTCCGGGATCACTTTGAAACCTTCCGGCCATACTTATGGCAAGGCTGACATCGGGTCTTGTGCACAGCATTGCATACATGATAGAGCCTATGGCTGAAGCATAGGGGATGACACTCATCTTTTCTCTATCCTCTGCAGTCACTGGGCATTGCGTCTTACTCAACTTCACACCTTGTAACACAGGCAAGAACCCCTTCTTGGACTGATCCATTTTGAACTTCTTCAAAACTTTATCAAGGTATGTGCCCTGTGAAAGTGCTATTAGGCGTCTTGATCTTTCTCTATAGATCTTAATGCCTAATATGAAAGCAGCTTCTCCTAGGTCCTTCATTGAAAAACTCTTGTTCAAATATTCCTTCACGCTTTCCAGCATTTCTATATTGTTTCCAATCAGCAATATGTCATCCACATATAATATTAGAAACGCTATAGAGCTCCCACTCAGTTTCTTGTAAATACAAGCTTCTCTATAAACTTGTATAAACTCAAACGCTTTGATCACCTCATCAAAATGCTTATTCCAACTCCGAGATGCTTGCACCAGCCCATAAATGGATCGCTGGAGTTTGCAAACTTTGTCAGCATTCTCTAGATCGACAAAACCTTCTGGTTGCATCATATAAACCTCAAGGAAACTGTTGAGGAACGTTGTTTTGATACCCATCTGCCAAATTTCATAGTCGAAATAAGCAGCTATTGCCAACATGATTCTGACAGACTTAAGCATCGCTATGGGTGAGAAGGTCTCATCGTAGTCAACTCCTTGAACTTGTGAAAAACCCTTTGCCACAAGTCGAGCTTTATAGACGGTGACATTATCGTCCGCGTCTGTCTTCTTTTTAAAGATCCATTTGTTCTGAATGGCCTTTCGCCCTTCAGGTAATACTTCCAAAGTCCATACTTTGTTTTCATACATGGATCCCATCTCGGATTTCATGGCCTCTAACCATTTCTCGGAATTCGAGCCCATCGCTGCTCCTCCATAGCTCGTAGGTTCATTGTTGTCCAACAACATGACCTCCAAGACAGGATTGTCGTACCACTTAGGAGTAGTACACGGCCTTGTCGACCTACGAGGTTTAATAGTAGCTTGATCCGAAGCTTCATGATCATCATCATTAACTTCCTCTTCTACCGTCGTAGTTTCCATAGAAACATCTTTCTGTGCTACGCTACTCTTTGGTTGAAGTAAAGGTTCAATAACCTCATCAAGCTCTATTTTCCTCCCACTCAATTCTTTCGAGAGAAACTCTTTCTCAAGAAATGTTCCGTTCCTAGCGACAAACACTTTTCCTTCGGATCTGAGGTAGAAGGTATACCCGACTGTCTCTTTCGGGTATCCTATGAAGACGCATTTTTCCGCTTTGGGTTCCAGGTTTTCAGGCTGAAGCTTTTTGACATAAGCATCTCATCCCCAAACTTTAAGAAACGACAACTTTGGCCTCTTGCCAAACCACAGTTCATATGGCGTCATCTCAACGGATTTTGATGCTGCCCTATTTAAAGTGAATGCAGCTGTCTCTAATGCATAACCCCAAAACGATAGTGGCAAATCAGCAAGACACATCATAGAACGCGCCATATCTAATAAGGTTCGATTACGACGTTTGGACACACGATTACACTATGGTGTTCTGGGCGGTGTCAACTGTGAAACAATTCCACACTGTCTTAAGTGACTACCAAACTCATAACTCAGATATTCACCTCCTCGATCAGATCGCAGGAACTTAATCTTCTTTTACGATGATTCTCAACTTCACTCTGAAATTGCTTGAACTTTTCAAACATTTCAGACTTGTGTTTCATTAAGTAAATATACCCATATCTACTTAAGTCATCAGTGAAGGTGAGAAAATAACGATATCCACCACGCGTTGTAACATTCATTGGACCACACACATCAGTATGTATGATTTCCAATAAGTCACTCGCCCATTCCATTGTTCAAGAGAACGGCGTTTTAGTCATCTTGCCCATGAGGCAAGGTTCACATGTGTCAAGTTATTCAAAATCAAGTGACTCCAAAAGTCCATCAGCATGGAGCTTCCTCATGCTTTTTACACCAATATGACCTAAACGCCAGTGCCACAAGAAAGTGGTACTATCATTATCAACTCTACATCTTTTGGCATCAATGTTATGAACATGTGTGTCATCACTATCAAGATTCAATATGAATAAACCCCTAACATTGGGTGCATGACCATAAAAGATATTACTCATATAAATAGAACAACCTTTATTCTCTGATTTAAATGAGTAACCGTCTCGCAATAAACAAGATCCAGATATAATGTTCATGCTTAACGCAGGCACTAAATAACAATTATTCAGGTTCATCACTAATCCTGATGGTAATCGAAGAGAGAGCGTGCCGATGGTGATCACATCAACCTTGGAATCATTTCCCACGCACATCGTCCCTTCGTCCTTTGCTAGCCTTCGTTTATTCCGCAGTTCCTGCTTTGAGTTGCAAATGTGAGCAACGGAACCGGTATCAAATACCCATGCACTACTACGAGAGCTAGTAAGGTACACATCAATAACATGTATATCATATATACCTTGTTTGTCATTGGCTGCCTTCTTGTCAGCCAGGTACTTGGGGCACTTCCGCTTCGAGTGACCACTTCCCTTGCAATGAAAGCACTCAGTTTCTGGCTTGGGTCCATGCTTGGGCTTCTATACAGGAGTAGCAACTGCTTTGCCATCCTTCTTGGTTTTACCCTTATTGCCCTTGCCCTTGACCTTGCCATTTTTCTTGAAACTAGTGGTTTTATTGACCATCAACACTTGATGTTCTTTCTGGATTTCAAACTCAGCGACTTTTAGCATTGCAAACAGCTCGGCGACTGACTTGTTCATCCTGTGAATGTTATAGTTCATCACAAAGCTCCTGTAACTAGGTGGCAGTGATTGAAGAACTCTGTCAGTGATTGCCTCTGGCGGAAGGGCAATTCCCAACTTCGCTAGACGAGTTGAATACCCAGACATTTTGAGTATATGTTCACTGATAGACCCGTTCTCCTCCATCTTGCAAGCATAGAACTTATCAGAGGTTTCATACCTCTCGATCCGGGCATTCTTCTGAAAGATAAACTTCAACTCCTAGAACATCTCATATGCTCCATGACGTTCAAAACGTCTTTGAAGTCCCAGTTCGAAGCCATAAAATATCACACACTAAACTATTGAGTAATCTCCAGTACGTGCCTCCCAAGCGTTCTTAACGTCTTCGGAGGTCATGTCTTCTGGTTGGTCACCAAGCGGTGCATCAAGGACATATGATTTCTGGGAAGCCGTGAGGACAATCCTCAAATTACGGGCCCAGTCAACAAAGTTACTTCCATCATCTTTCAACTTAGCTTTCTCTAGGAACGCATTAAAATTGAGGGGTGCTACTGAGCGAGCCATCGATCTACAACATAAATATGCAAAGTTTACTAAGACTATTGTTCAAGATAATGAGTTTAGTTAATCAAATTACTAAAGCGCCCACTCAAATTGACAACCCTCAGGTCATCTGAGTGTCACATGATCCAAATCCACCACCTCAAGTCCGATCATCACGTGAGTTGAGGTGGCTTCAATCGTGAACATCATTATGTCGATCATATCTACTATATGACTCATGTTCGACCTTTCGGTCTCTTGTGTTCCGAGGCCATGTCTGTACATGCTAGGCTCGTCAAGTTTAACCCGAGTGTTCTGCACGTGCAACACTAGCTTGTACCCGTTGTATGTGAACGTAGAGTCTATCACACCCGATCATCACGTGGTGTCTCAACACAACGAACTTTCGCAACGATGCACACTCGGGGAGAACACAATTCATCTTGAAATTTGAGTGAGGGATCACATTATAATGCTATTGTCATCCTAAGCAAAACAAGGTGCATAAAAGAATTAACATCACATGCAATTCATAAGTGACATGATATGGCCATGAACTTGTGCTTTTGATCTCCATCTAGAAAGCACCGGCATGATCTCCATCATCACTGGCATGACACCATGATCTTCATCGTATTGATCTCCATCAACGTGTCGCCATCGGGGTTGTCGCGCCCAACATGCTTCTACTACTATTGCTACCGTTTAGCGATAAAGTAAAGCATTACAAAGCGCTTAATGATTGACACGCAGGTCATACAATAATTAAAGACAACCCTATGGCTCCTGCCGGTTGCCGTACTCATCGACATGCAAGTCGTGATAATCTATACATCACATGATCATCTCATACATCACATATATCACATCATGTAATTGGCCATATCACATCACAACATACCCTGCAAAAAAAAGTTAGATGTCCTCTAATTGTTGTTGCATGTTTTACGTGGCTGCTACGGGTATCTAGCAAGAACAATTCTCATCTACGCAAAAACCACAACGGTGATACACTAGTTGCTTTTCAACCTTCTCAAGGACCACCTTTGTCGAGTCCGACCCAACTAAAGTGAGAAAAACTGGCACCCTCAAGCCATCTATGCAACAAGTTGCGGTCAAGGGAACCGGTCTCTCATAAGCGTATGAGTAATGTTGGTCCGGGCCGCTTCATCTCACAATAACGCTGAACCAAAATCCGACCAAGGGAGGAAGCAATCTAAGCATCAACACCCACAAACCTTTTGTGTTCTACTTGAGATCTCATCTACACATAGACCTAGCTCTGATACCACTGTTTGGGAACATTTCATGGGAAACAAAAATTTCCTACGCACATGTAGATCTATCCATGGTGATGAGCATCTATGAGAGGGAGAGTGGATCTACGTACCCTTGTAGATCGCTAAGCGGGAAGCGTTAAGAAACACGGTTCGTGTAGTTCAACGTCTTCGCGATCCAAATCACCGTGCATCCCGCGATCCAATCACGATCCATCCCACGATCCAATCACGATCCGTCCCACAAACTTGATCACGATCCATCCCACGAACTTGATCACGATCCTTCCGATCTAGCGCTGAACGGATGGCACCTCCGCGTTCAGCACACGTACAGTTTGATGACGATCTTCGCCGTCTTGATCCAGCAAGAAGGAGCAGAGAGGAAGAAGAGTTCTCCGGCAGCATGACAGCGCTCGGTGATGGTGGTGGAGCTATTCTGGCAGGGCTTCGCCTAAGCGCTGCAGAAAATCGATCTAGAGGAGAAACTATGCACTTGAGGAACGGGCAACACGTGGCTGAAAATTCTGTGCAAAAACCGTAAAACCTCCAGTATATATAAGAGGAAGAGAGCAGGAGGCTTAGCACAAGGGCCAAGCCTCCAAGGAGTCGGCCGAACCAGGTAGAGGAGGTTAACTCCACCTGCAATCCTAGTAGGACTAGGATTCACCCTATTTTTGCATTTTCCAACTTTTTCTCTTTGGGCCTTTTTTCCCAAACCGCATGGGCCTTGTGTGGGACTTCCACCATCCCACTAAGGATGGTAACCACTCTCCCACAGCCCATGGAGCCTCTTGGGTCGAAATACCCCTCCCGATGGTCTCCTGGTACACTACCGACACTCCCGGTACACTACCGATGAGCCCGAAACTTTTCCGGCGACCAAAACAGGACTTCCTATATATGAATCTTTACCTACAGACCATTCCGAAGCTCCTCGTGACGTCCGTGATCTCATCCGGGACTCCAAACAACCTTCGGTCACCACCATACATAGCTCTATACTACCGAAACGTCACCAAACCTTAAGTGTGCAGACCCTGCGGGTTCGAGAACTATGTAGACATGACCGAGACATCTCTACGGTCAATAACCAATAGCGGGACCTAGATGCCCATATTGGTCCCTACATATTCTACGAAGATCTTTATCGTTCGAACCTCTGTGTCAAGGATTCAGTTAATCCCGTATGATGTTCCCTTTATTTTTCGGTATGTTACTTGCTCGAGATTCGATCGTCGATATCTCCATACCTAGTTCAATCTCATTACCGGCAAGTCTCTTTACTCGTTCCGTAATACAAGATCTCGCAACTAACATTTAGTCACATTTTTTGCAAGGCTTATTGTGATGTTGTATTACCAAGTGGGCCCTGAGATACCTCTCCGTCACACGGAGTAACAAATCCCAGTCTTGATCCATGCCAACTCAAAAGACACGCTCGGAGATACCTGTAGAGCACCTTTATAGTCACCCAGTTACGTTGCAAGGTTTGATACACACAAGGCACTCCTACGGTATCTGTGAGTTGCATGATCTCATGGTCATAGGAACATATACTTGACATGCACAAAACAGTAGCAATAAACTGACACGATCATACGCTACGTTTGTAGTTTGGGTCTTGTCCATCACATCATTCTCCTAATGATGTGATCCCATTATCCAATTACATCACATACCAATGGCTAGGAAAGCTTGACCATCTTTGATCAATGAGCTAGTTCACTAGATGCATACTAGGGACAAGGTGTTGTCTGTTTACCCACACATGTAATGTGTTTCCAATTAATACAATTATAGCATGGACAATAAACGATTATCATGACCAAGGAAATATAATAATAAACACTTTATTTATTGCCTCTAGGGCATATTTCCGACAAGGGGATTGTAATAGTCTTTATGGGAAGTATTTTACCCAAATATGTTGATTTGAAAAAAGGGGAGCCAAAGAATATTTATTTGGTCTTAGAAGTTGAGTTGTAAATTCAACCAGACCTAGGATATTCCTCTATAGGAACTAGTAGCACATCAAAATAGTAGTAGTAACGGTAACAGTAACAACAACAATTTTGTAGTGATTATAATAGTAGTAGCAACAATAGTAACTTAGCAAGATTCAGTATATGAAAAGCATACGCCATGGAACGGTGATGGTTAATGATTTAGATGACATCAATAATCTAACAGTTACATATTAGAGTGACACAAAACTAGCTCCAATTCATCAATGTAATGTAGGCATGCATTCCTTATATAGTCATACGTGCTTATATTAAGAACTTGCATGCCATCTTTTGTCCTACCCTCCCATGTGAGTGGGGTCCATAAGGAAATCTAAGAGATATTAAGGCCCCCTTTTAATAGAGAATTGAAACAATGCATTAACACATGGTGAATACATGAACCCCTCAAACCACGACAATCACCGGAAAGAATCGCAATTATTGTTACTTGGGGTATGCGGATCATGACACGCAATAGATGCATACAACTTGCAAGATCGGATCTAAAACACTCTCATATTCATGAAAACATAATAGGTTCAGATCTAAAATGATGGCACTCGAGCCCTAGTGACAAGCATTAAGCATAGCGAAGTGATACCAACATCAATCTCACAACATAGTCGATACTAGGGATCAAGCCGTATCTAAATAACTCGATTACATGATCAATGTCATCCAATCCCATCACCGTCCAGCAAGCCTAGAAAGGCATTACTCACTCCCAGTCATGAGCATCATGTCGATGTCGATTAAGAAGGGTTGGTGATGATGATGGCGACGAATTCCCCTCTCCGGAGCCTCAAAAGGACTCCAGATATGTTCTTTCAAGAAAGAACAGGAGGTGGCAACACTCTGTCTCATGAATTGTCATGAAAACTTTCCACTTATTCTTTTCTCAGGAAATAATAATTTATAGGACTCAAATTAGTTTCATAGGAGCCACGAGGTGGCCCCAAGCCATCAGGGCACGCCCAGGGGGTGGGCGCACTCTGTTGTCTTGGCACTAATAGGTGGGCCCCATTTGGTGGGCCCTCGCTCCATTTTTTGTTTTCCAAAAAAAATCCACAAAAAGTTCCATCCGATTCCGATAACTTTTATTTTTGCACAAAAATAGCACAATATCAGTTCTAATGAAAACAACGTGAGTCCGAGTTGGTTTCATTCAAATCATGCAAATTAGAGTCCAAAACAAGAGCAAAATCATTTGGAAACGTAGATATGTTTGAGAGGTATGAAATTCCACAAGCTTAACTCACTGCTTGTCCTCAAGCAATTAAGTTGATAAACTAAAAGTGATAAAAAAAACTTTTGCAAACTTTTTTGTTCTCCTAGTCATATATATGCTTGGCTAGTGTTCAGGTTTTTAGCATAGATCATGAATAACCACATCAATAATAACACTTAGCTATTGTATTCACTCATGGAAATAACATAACCAACTAGTGAGCAATAATAAAATATCTCGCATGCCAACAATTTGTCAAAACAATCATGACATAATATGATGATACGGTATCTCGCTATCCCTTTCTGACACCGCAAAACATAAATGCGAGGTCCAAGTAGTGACTAACAACATTGTACTTCAAGGTTGAAGAGATCCAGTCATGCTCACATCCAACATTAACTAGACTAACAATATTACTCTCAAGTCTGGTGCTTTAGCAAGAAGATGATGATTCAATAATAAAAGTAAAATAACATAAAAGTAAATTAAAAGTCCCTTCACAGAGGGGAGCATTAATTTGCAGAGATGCTAGAGTTCATGGTTTAGAACTGAGATGAAATTGTAATTTGGGTGGTGTGCATTTTTTGTCAACGTCACGACCGAGTTTTCAATACTTACATGCTAAACAAATTATTGGTGGTTCCCAAGCAGAATTGTAAATTTTAATCCCATCCATCATACATACACAAGCCATGGCTGACAGAATCCACGGGTGCCCTCAAACATATCAACTATCTCAGGAGTTATATTTAATTAATTTTTGATTATGCAAGACTGGGCATCCTTTTTAGTAGCCTCTCTCATGCAATGGCATGCAAATAAACGCCCATCTTGATAATAACCTGCTTAGCATGGAGGATACTAACCGCCACGTCGCTCCATGAGCGGTACGAGCACACAAAATGGATGTTTATTTGAATGTTTAGAGGTGGCACATGTAAATTTACTTGGAACGGTAGGGTACTAACGTATATAGGTATATATTGTGGACTTATGTGAATCAACTTGAGTTTAAGGATTTTCGATGCACAAGTAAAATTCTCACTTTGTACAGGTGAAGGCTAGCAATAGATTATGAAGCGACCAACTAGAGAGCAAAAACGGTCATAATCATGCATTGCGAATAGTTAACATTGAAGATTAGCATGAGTAGGATATAAACACTATCAACATGAATATCATGAAGGTTACATTGGATTTGAATCAACGCATGTTTGCACATGTGCCAAGTACAGCCGCTCGAATTACTTAAAGGATGATATCATACTATCATACCACATCACAACCATTTTAATGCATGTTGACACATAAGATAAATCATTATTCACTCCTAGATATTTAAGCATGGCATGAGGCACTAGAATCTCTAGTTATCATCATAAACATGTTTACTCATAATATGCTGAATCAAGATCGAATGAGCTAAACATATTTACAAAAATAGAAAACAAGAAGAGTTCATACCAGCTTCCTTCACCATGATCACTTCATAAAATACCTTCATTCTTGCCTTTCACTTGCAAGACCGAATGATGTGATAATAATAATAGTGCAAGTGTTCCATGGACTAAGCTAGAATCTACGCAACAGTTCGTACAAAGGAGAAGATAGTGTAATATTAGCTCTTCATTAGATCAACATTAGTGCCTATGAGAGCCACTCAGCATTTTCATCAAAGTCTTCTCCTGTTAACGACTCAACAAAAAGAAAATAAATTCAGAGGGACACACTGATATGTTTTTGGAGTTTTTTATTTTCTTAGAAAGCAAATAAACAAAGAAAAACAAGAACGGGAAAAACTATTTACACGGGAAAGCTCCCAACATGCGAAGGAAATATTTTTGGGTTTTATTTTAATACTACAAATTAATTAAACAATAAGAAAAAAAGAAAGGAAGCGAGAAATATTTTTGGTTTTTCAAAGTTTTTCAAACAAATAAAAAGAAAGCAGAAAAATAAAACTAACATGGATATACAATGAAAGAGGATGAACACCGACGATCGAAATGAAGTGTGTAAACATGATAAATACATACTCCCATAAGCTTCAGTGAGAAATACATACTCCCACAAGCTTACGCTTTTGGTCTAGCATGGTGATCACCACTGCTAGTCTAGATAATAATCGAAGTGATAGCTCGTGGACACATTTTGTGCCGCCTCCTCAACCAAACGAGTGGCCTCCACTGTTGTGTTGTGTTCATGCGCTTCGTTCTCAAGAATTTCATATCTTTGTTTGTTATGAAAATCGAAGAGAAGGCACATGCAACATAACAAAGACGGTATGGTATTTATTAAATCTTAAGTTGTAATCATAACGCCAAGCCTTGTCTATAAGAAAGTCCAAATGTCTCTCAAGCAGCATATGATTGTTAGGTTGAGCAGAGACTCTCAGTCTTCCAGCTACACGGGAGGCATAAATTCCTCCATACAGATTGAAAGCACAATATGCTCCCTTGGTGGTTTTGATAATTCATGACAACATACATTGTCTCTTGGACTAATACTTTCAACTAGTGTATTTTAGATAAATTCCATAGAGAAGTTTGGCTAAGGAGTGTGGAGAGTATCCCCAAGAAGAAAAGGGATAAGGAATAGCATTGGAAAAAGCTTCAAGAGGACTCTACATTTTACTTTGTGAGAAATCACTTTGAGTCCATAGGAAAAGACAATACTAATAAAAGGGGGTAAGGTCCTGTTGGTGAAAAAGATGCTCCACGTGCACAAGTGATAGTCATCAACACCCACAAACTCTCCCACAAATTCTATCTAAGCCATTCATGCAAATCGGTGAAACCAACACCATCGACTCGGTCCCATCGATTCCCAGCCTCAGTTAGAGCCCTGACGAACCCTAGCACATCGGTGCAACCAATCCCACTTTGATGCCAAAGACTTTATCTTGCCAACTTTTTGTTACCTCGATTCACAAAATCAGAAGCTCCAAATTTTTGGATCGGTGCCACCAAGATTTGGATTCTGACCGGTGGACACCTGATCGGTATTGCCGATATACAAAAGTTGCTAACTTTGGATCAACTAGGTACCACCGAGATTCACACATCGGTGTCACCAAGTTGGTCACTAAAGGTGTAATGGTTGGATTTTGGAGATGCCTATATATACCCCTCCAATACCACTCACTCGCAAGAGAATCACTCAGCACAGATCCCCACTTATCCCATCAGATTTTTTGAGAGAGAACCACCTACTCATGTGTTGAGATCATGCCATTCCATTCCAACCATATCAATCTTGATCTCTAGCCTCCCCAAGTTGTTTTCCATAAAATCAATCTCTTCCACCAAAGCCAATTATGTGAGAGAGTGATTGAGTGTTGAGGAGTCTATCATCTTGAAGCACAAGAGCAAGGAGTTCATCGACATTATCAAACCCATTACCTTTTGGAGGGTGGTGCCTCCTAGATTGGTTAGGTGTCGCTTGGGAGCCTCTTACTTCGTGTTGTGGAGTGAACCAAGAAGTTTATAAGGGCAAGGAGATCGCCTACTTCGTGAAGATCTACCCACGTTAGGCTAGTCCTCCGTGGACGTAGGCCATCATGGTATAGTCAAGGTTGCTTCTTCATGGAACCCGCCGTGGGTAGAGTGTTGGAAATATGCCCTAGAGGCAATAATAACCATGTCCCTAGTATGCCTCTAATGGACTAGCTCGTTGATCAAAGGATGGTTAAGGTTTCCTAGCCATGGACATGAGATGTCATTTGATAACGGGATCACATCATTACGAGAATGATGTGATGGATAAGACCCAAACTACAAACATAGCATATGATCGTGTTAGTTTATTGCTACTGTTTTCTGCATGTCAAGTATATGTTCCTATGACCATGAGATCATGCAAATCACGGATATCGGAGGAGTGCCTTGTGTGTATCAAACTTTGCAACGTAACTGGGTGACTATAAAGGTGCTCTACAGGTATCTCCGATGGTGTTTGTTGAGTTGGCATGGATCGAGACTGGGATTTGTTACTCCGTGTGACGGAGAGGTATCTCAGGGCCCACTTGGTAATACAACATCACAACAAGCCTTGTAAGCAATGTGGCTAAGTGTTAGTCATGGTATCTTGTATTACGGAACGAGTAAAGATACTTGCCAGTAATGAGGTTGAACTAGGTATGGAGATACCAACGATCGAATCTCGGGCAAGTAACATACCGAAGAACAAAGGGAACGTTATATGGGATTAACTGAATCCTTGACATAGAGGTTCGAACGAT
Organism: Hordeum marinum; assembly: GCA_022496015.1. NCBI lineage: Eukaryota > Viridiplantae > Streptophyta > Magnoliopsida > Poales > Poaceae > Hordeum > Hordeum marinum. The sequence continues at coordinate 302,957,584 of CM039673.1, forward strand.
AAAGATCTTTGTAGAATATGTAGGAACCAATGTGGACGTCCAGGTCCCGCCATTGGTTATTGACCGTAGAGGTGTCTCGGTCATGTCTACATAGTTCTCGAACCCGCAGGGTCTGCACACTTAAGGTTCGGTGACGTTTCGGTAGTGTAGAGTTATGTATGGTGGTGACCGAAGGTTGTTCGGAGACCCGGATGAGATCCCGGACATCACGAGGAGCTCCGGAATGGTCCGGAGGTAAAGATTCATATATAGGATGTCCCAGTTTGGTCGCCGGAAAAGTTTCGGGCTCATCGGTAGTGTACCGGGAGTATCGGTAGTGTACCGGGAGTGCCGGTAGTGTACCGGGGGACCTCCGGGAGGGGTATTTCGACCCCAATAGGTCCATGGGCTGTGGGAGAATAATAACCAGCCCTTAGTGGGCTGGGAAAACAGCCACAAAGGCCCATGGCGCAGGAGAGAAAGTCCTAAAGCAAAAAGTGGAAAATCAGCCAATAGGAGGCAATCCTACTCCAACTAGGATTGGAGGTGAAGTAGGATTGCTCCCACCTCCTATTTCGGCCGACCCAAAGGCCTTGGCTGCCTCTCCTCTCCTCTCCTCCTATATATAATAGTGGATTGGGTGGTTTTTGGACAGAATTTCCGGCCACGTGCTACCCGTTCCACCGGTGCATAGTTTCTCCTCTAGATCGGTTTTCTGCAGCGCTTAGGCGAAGCCCTGGCGGAATTGCTCTACCACCATCACCGGAGCGCCGTCACGCTTCCGGTGAACTCTCTCTCCTATCCACCTCCTCTTGCTGGATCAAGACGGTGGAGATCGTCATCAAGCTGCACGTGTGCTGAACGCGGAGGTGCCGTCCGTTCGGCGCTAGATCGGAAGGACCGTGATCGAGATCGCGAGACGGTTCGTGATGAGATCGCGGAACGGATCGTGATGAGTTCGCGGGACAGATCATGATCAAGATCGTGAGATGGATCGTGATGAGATCGCGGGACGGATCGTGATGAGTTCACGGGACGGATCGTGATTGGATCGCGGGACAGATCGTGATGAGATCGCGGGACGCTCGGCGATTTGGATCGCGAAGATGTTCGACTACACCAACCGCATTTATTAATGCTTCCTGCTTAGTGATCTTTCCATGCGACGTTCCCCAACATAGAGCCCTCCATGGACTCTCGCGACCGTTACCCTCAATGGGTTCAAGAATCCATAAACATGGACGTACGATAGCACCACCTATCGGAACCATGGGAGAAATCTTCGTGTCCGTCATGCGTTTGATCTCCCTATCTCAACTCCTTACTTCCATGTGCAATGTCTTTACTTTCCTCTGCTATACTTGATGACTTGCATGTGTAGGGTGTACTAGACTTGCAATAACTACTAAAATCTACTAACATTTTACTTTGCACCTTGTGTAAATTTTAATTTGTGCTAGTAGTCCATTCACCCTCCTCTAGACATACTCTTCTAGTGATCCCTCAATTGGTATCAGAGCAAGGTATCCATAACCTTGGTTTAATCACCTTTGGAGGAAGATGAATATGGCTACTTTGGAGAGTTTGAGTTGTAGAGTGCCCATTCTTAATGGAGAGTACTATAGTCAATGGAAAGATGCTATGATTGATCTATTTGACAAATTCCACTTGAGAAAGCATATTGAAAATCCCTAGGTGTTCCCCATCGATGAATTACATCCCACATATGAAGAGGAAATTCCCCTTGGCTACAATCTTCTTTCCGTATCTAGACTAGCGGACTTCGGTTTGAATGTGCTATTGACTAAAATAGATTGCCAAGTGTTTCGTCATGATAATCATAAAACTGTCTTTATCGGTATTTGTAGAGGTGATTCATACATTGTAGATTTCACTCAGAAGGCCCAACCTTGTTCTTGTCTTATTGCAAAATCATCTAAAGTTTGGCTATGACATATAAGGCTAGGACATGTAGGCATGCACAATCTAGATAAGATTATCAAGGGTGGTCACATTCTTGGTGTTAAAGATGTTATCTTTGACAAAGATAGGCTTTGTAGCGCTTGCCAAGCACGAAAGAAAGTACGTGGAGGTCATTCGGTCAAAAACATCATCACTACTAGGAGATCGCTCGAGTTACTTCATATGGATCTTTTTGGTCCCAATGCTTACAAGAGTCTCGGTAGAAACTCTTATGGTCTAGTTATAGTTGATGATTTTTCCAGCTTTATGTGGGTATTCTTTCTTGATGATAAGTCACAAGTACAAAAGATCTTCAAGAACTTTGCATGCAAAGCGCAAAATCAATTTGAAGTTAAGATCAAGAAGGTTCGAAACGATAACGGATCAGAGTTCAAGAAAACCCATGTGGATACCTTTCTGGACGAACAGGGTATTTCACATGAGTTCTCAACTACCTACACGCCTCAACAAAATGGAGTTGTTGAGAGGAAGAACCGAACGCTCATTGAGATGGCAAGAATGATGCCTGATGAATGAAAGATGCCAAGACACTTTTGGGGACAAGCCGTGGAAACAGCATGACACGCCACAAACCGACTCTACTTGCACAAGCTTGTCGGTAAAATGGAATACGAGCTACTCACTGGTAACAAACCCCATGTTGGATACTTTCGGGTATTCAGCTCTAAGTGCTACATTCTTGATAAGCATCGTGTGCTAAATTTCCTCCCTAATCTCATGAAGGTTTCCTACGTGGTTACGGATCAAACTCTCACACGTATCATGTCTACAACAACTTCACTTGAAATGTTGAAGAGACAGTAGATGTGAAAGTTTGATGAGTCTAATGGTTCGCAAGTCGAACAATTACCAAATAATGTAGGAGATAAGGATCCTTCGGAAGCTATCCAAGATTTGCCCATCGACAAGATTCGTCCCTGGGAGGCGAATGAAAGTAGTTCATCAACCCAACTGGAAGCTCCTACTTCGGATCAAGGCTACCGACAAATCAACATGGAAGCATCCACAAGTGGTACATGACAAGATGAAGAGGAGGAGGAAGTACATCATGAATATCCACCACAACCTCCTTTACCACCACCTCACGGAGATGACCACTTCAACAACAATGAAGATGAAGGAGATGATGAAGAGGAAGATCCACCATCCAACAAGCCAAAGCTACCCCGATTTCGACACAAGTGACCAAGAACCATCCCATAAACCAAATCTTTGGGTATATACAAACATGGAGGATCAATCGCTCTAAATCTTGCTTAGCTAACTTTTGTGAGCATTATTCTTTCATCTCTACCATTGAAGCCTTGAAGGTTGAACAATCTCTTGAAGACGCGGACTGGGTGAATGCTATGCATGAAGAGCTTCACAACTTCGAGAGGAACAAAGTGTGGACACTCGTGGAGAATCCCAAGGACAAGCAGAACATCATCGGTGCAAAATGGGTATTTCGGAACAAGCAAGATGAAGAAGGTCAAGTTATCCACAACAAGGATCGTCTCGTAGCCGAAAGATATATGCAAGTCGAAGGAATGAACTATGGTGAGACATATGCCCCGTTGCTAGACTTGAAGCTATTCGAATTCTTCTTGCTTATGCCAGTCACCATGACATCACTCTTTACCAAATGCATATTAAAAGTTCCTTTTTAAATGGAGAAATAGAGGAGGAAGTCTATGTTAAACAACCTCCCGGATTTGTAAACCTTAAGAAACCTGACCACGTTTACAAACTTCGCAAAGCTTTATATGGTCTTAAGAAAGCACCTCGTGCTTGGTATAAATGCCTAACAAAGTCTCTTATTGAAAAAGGGTTTGAAATTTCTAAAATTGACGCAACCTTGTTCACAAAGAGAGTTAATGGTGAAGTATTTATGCGCCAAATTTATGTAGATGATATTATCTTTCGATCTACTAACCCACAATTTAGTGAGAAATTTGGAAGGTTGATGTTAGAGAAGTATGAGATGTCTATGATGTGTGAGCTGAAATTCTTCCTTCGTCTACAAATCAAGAAAATGAAAGAAGGTACATTCATCTCTCAAACAAACCAAGGACTTGATCAAGAAGTTCAACATGCAAAAGTGCAAAGGTATGAAAACTTCCATTCCCACTACTGGACATGTTGATCACACTAAGGAGGACGAACCGGTTAATCAAAAGGTTGATCGGTCAATGATTGGTTCATTTCTATATCTATGTGCGTCCTGATATTATCATTAGTGTGTGCATGTGTTCCCGATATCAAGCTGCTCCTAAGGAATGTAATCGTAAGGCTGCGAAACACATTCTGAGATACCTGATACATACACCAAATTTGGCATTTGGTATCCCAAGGGATATTCTTTTAATCTTGTTGGCTACTCTGACTCGGACTATGCTGGTGACAATGGTGATAGAAAATCCACCTCGGGTACATGTCAATTTCTTGGTAGATCTCTTTTGTGTTGGTCCTCCAAGAAACAAAACTTGGTATCTCTATCTACCACCGGAGCTGAGTATATTGACGCTGGATCATGTTGTGCGCAATTGCTATGGATGACACAAACGCTTAAGGATTATGGAATCCATGTGAAAAATGTTCCGTTACTTTGTGACAATGAGATTTATATTAAGATTGGTCATAACCCCGTGCAACATTCTCGAACCAAGCATATTCAAGTTTGACATCATTTCATTCGTGATCAGGTTGCCAAAGGAGACATTAATCTTAAGCATGTTCGTACCAACAATCAATTGGCCAATATCTTTACTAAGGCACTTGATGAAAAAGTGTTTTGTCACTTGAGGAGTGATTTGAACATCATTGATGCTTCAAACTTGAGCTAATCTCACTCGGATGCATGCAATGGGATGAGCTTTCTTAACCATTCCAAGCTATTATTGTCATGCATATCATGTATCTTGGAATTGTATGCTTCCTTGTCTTGCATCTAACTCTTTTTTAGGTACTTGGAAGAAGAACACTCCACAAGATTGCCATCAACTCATATTTCAAGCAATCTTGTGGTAACCAAGTATCGATATTTCTCTTTGATGATGAAAGGAAGAAGACAACAAAACATATCCTTGACATACATTTGATATGATCACAATTGCTAATTATCAATTGATATCAAGTCATTTGGATATCGTGATTAACCTATGTAGGTGAAAAGTGAACGAAACAAAAAGGATAGCTCCCAACTCAAGATGAACTTAATCAACTTTGAGCATCATCATCAAGTTCACCTACAAGTTACGTCATCAACATCACTCAAAGGTATGTACTCATATCCTTGATATAGCTTTACTCCAAGTCATGAGATAAAGCAACTCAAGTGATATGAAGACATCAAAATTCTTAATCAAAAAATGGTAACCCCATTTTGAGCTTAACGATGATTATGGCCTATGATCAAGTATTCTTGCTTGACTCCTTATGTCAATATACCCTAATATAGGTGACCTAGTCACCGCCCATCATCTAGTCATAAGAATTGAATGGAGAAACTTTCTTGTATTGGTCTTTGACATTTGCATTCAACTCTAGCCTAGATGAAAATTCATTGCAATTCTTTATGAAAATTAATTGCAAATCTTGATGAAAATTCGTTGCAAATCTTTCTGAAAAAATCATTGCAAATCTTTATCAAAAATCATTGCAAATCTTTATGAAAATTCATTGCAAATCTTTCTAAAAAAATCTTTGCAAATCTTTGACACACGGGTGAGACACTCTAAAAAATTGCATTTGACAAAGTTGCCAAGTTTCTGTTTTCCAACTCAGAGCGTCTGATCAAGACTTCACGGTCTTACCGATATTGCAGTTCTCCTCCAGAAACACATATCAGTACTACCGACTCCTTTTGCCTCGGAGCCACCGACTTCTTGCACTTTGCCTGTTTTGCTTGATAATCAACTCAATGATTACAAAGATGTAGGGGGAGAAACTTCAAGACTAAATCACAAATAATCAACGATTACCACATCTAAGGAGGAGAAATTTTAAAGGTTTTTCAGATCTGAAGGGGGATAAAACAGTTTTTAAGGAATCCTTGTCCAAATTACTCTAAGTGACCCAATATCTCTAGGATATCTTCCCATCCAATGATTCCTTTTATCTGTCCCTTGTGTGGCCTTTTTGGAAATTAATGACAAAGGGGGAGAAATATCAAAGCTTCAAAGCTTATACTTATACCAAAGGGGAAGATACAATATTAAAGGGAAAAACATCTAAGCATTCATGCTTCAAGGGGAGAGATGTTCATGAAAAGAAGAATTGTAACCTTATCATATAAAGGGGGAGAAATATAAGGGATCCATTATCACGCAAACACTTATTAAGGAGAGGTGACAAGAATAAATTTGAAATTTAACTCTCATATGCTTTAGAATTTTCTCAGCCCTACCTACTCCCAATATCTACATATTATATTATGATTCTAGGAGAGAGGAAAACTTTCACAATTGGTGTACAGGGGAGAAAACTCTAAACATATTTGGAGACATATCATCCTGAAGACATCATTTCTTATATGTCCTCCATATCTTGTTACTCTTGGTTCCATTTGCAATTGCAGTATCAAATACACTTGTGTTTCCTAACATTGTTTTCTCAAGTGTGTTCCCACTATTTAATGCCCAAGGACCTCAAGGTAAGTATATGCATCATATTCTTGTTCAAGATGACATCTCGCTTCTTGCACATATTGTTTGCAAGAGTGAGTATTGAACATGATATATCTCATTCACATATATTTGATGCATATTGCCAAGATATACATGACTTCTCTTGTACTTCCTACCATGTGTGTGTTGATCCATTCAAAAGCAACTATCCTTAAAATGGATTGCACACATCTAGGGGGAGCTTGTATTAGTCATGTATCCTTCAAAGTGTTCACATATTTCTGCATATCTTAAATTGAAGCTTTGATTGTATGTTGTCATTAATTACCAAAAAGGGGGAGATGGAAAGTACAATATGCTCCATTGGTTGTTTTGATAATTCATGACAACATACATTGTCTCCAGGACTAATACTTCCAACTAGTGTATTTCAGATAAAGTCCACTCAGAAGTTTGGCTAAGGAGTGTGGAGAGTATCCCCAAGAAGAAAAGGAAGAAGGAATAGCATTGGAAAAAGCTTCAAGTAAGAGGACTGTACATTTTACTTTGTGAGAAATCACTTTGAGTCCATAGGAAAAGTCAATACTATTAAAAGGGGGCAAGGTCCTCTTGGTGAACAAGATGCTCCAAGTGCACAAGTGATAGTCACAAAAACACCCACAAATTTTGTCTAAGCCATTCATGCAAATCGGTGAAACCAACACCATCCATGAGGTCCCATCGATTCCCAGCCTCAGACAGAGCCTTGCCAAACCCTAGCATATCGGTGCAATCGATCCCACTTTGGTGCCACCGAGTTCATCTTGCCAACTTTCTGTTACCTCAATTCACAAAATCGGAAACTCCAAGTTTTTGGATTGGCGTCACCAAGATTTGGATTCTGACCATTGGACACCTGATCGGTACTACCGAGATTCCTATATCACTCTCACCGAGATTCAAAAGTTGCTACCTTTGGAGCAACTCGGTACTAGCGAGATTCACATATAGGTGTCACCGAGTTGGTCACTTAAGGTTTAATCGTTGGATTTTTGGAGATGCCTATATATACCCCTCCACCACCACTCACTCGCAAGAGAAGAACCCGGAACTGATACCCACTTATCCCATCAGATTTTGTGTGAGAGAGCCACCTACTCATGTGTTGAGATCTTACCATTCCATTACAACCATATGAATCTTGATCTCTAGCCTCCCCAAGTTGCTTTCCACCAAATCAATATATTCCACCAAAGCCAAATCTATGAGAGAGTGATTGAGTGTTGAGGAGTCTATCATCTTCAAGCACAAGAGCTAGGATTTCAACGACATTGTCAAGACTACTACCTTTCAGAGGGTGGTGCCTCCTAGATTGGTTTGGTGTCACTTGGGAGCCTCCTATTTCGTGTTTTGGAGTGAACCAAGAAGTTTGTAAGGGCAAGGAGATCGCCTACATCGTGAAGATCTAACCGAGTTAGGCTAGTCCTCCATGGATGTAGGCCATCCTGGTATAGTCATGGTTGCTTCTTCGTTGAACCCTCCATGGGTAGAGCCCTCCATGGACTCTCATGACCGTTACCCTCCATGGGCTGACGAATCCATAAACGTGGACGTACGATAGCACCACCTAACGGAACCATGGGAAAAATCTTCGTGTCCCTCATGCATTTGATCTCCCTATATCAACTCCTTACTTCCATGTGCAATGTCTTTAGTTTTTGCTGCTATACTTGATGACTTGCATGTGTAGGGTGTACTAGACTTGCTATAATTGCTCGTAGTCTATTCACCCCCTCTAGACATACTGATACAGGGCAAGACCCGTGGTGGTCGATCTTTCACGAATTGGAGGGGGAAACACGAAGAACATGAAGAACAAGAGCAAAACACTAAGAGCAAACACAATCACACATCCACTAGATCCATAATAGCACATGAGGAACAAGATCCCAAATCAACCAATGATACAAGTAGCGGTACGTGATCTCCCACTTCGAAAGGAGGGGCCTTGATATCCTGGAAGATCCTCCCTTGTAAGGGGCCTTGAAATCCACTAGGGATCTTCTCTTATAGAGGCATCTTTGCGGGAGAGGTAGTGGAAGGATCTAGGCTCAACTATCTAAGAGAAAAACCAAAGCTAACCTAGAAACGGGGGGGGGGGAGTATATGTAGTGCCAGCCACGCAAGGGTAAGTGGGAGGGAGATACATGGGTGTCGGATCCATCCATTCATGCAAGCAGGCCGGTTGTATCAGAGGCTGGAATGGTTGTACCTGTATTAAGACATTGACCGCTACAACCGGGGAGGTACTGGTCTTGCACCTCTCCATGACAGAACCTTGGCTGGGGTTGAGTGGATTTTGGCGGTGGTGGACCGGTTGTACTGGTGGAGTGGTGGTGGACCGGTTGAACCCCTAATTCCTGGGCTGTTGCAAGTCCTTATCCTTGATCTTGGTGTCCCCCTTGCCTCCTTCCTCCTTCTTGGTACCTAAGCACACAAAGTACCTCTTCTTGAGGTAGCAGCCACATTTCGAGAGTATCAAAGGGAGAAACACAAAGGAGGGATGTCACCTCGTTTGCAATGGCACATGCACGGGCTCTCGTCATGGGGCCAATTGGAGCTTGAGGTGTTGATCTTGGGTCCATGGTGGTGTTAATGGGAAGCTCCACACCACATACTCTTCTAGTGATCCCTCAATCACCATAACCCACGCTAAGGTGCAACCTAGGAACAACAATTACCCCTAAGGTTATATTGTTTATCACCAGTCAACGCAGTGTGAATGATGCTCAAGCTAAGAGCACACAACACACTACAATCTTCCTTGCCCATAATAAATTTCCCGTTAAACAATGCAAAGTAATGGATAGAGGGAGATTGAATACTTTTTATTCTAGCATGTGTAACTCCTCTATCCTCTCCCATGCAAACACTTTCAAGGAACATATTATAATCAAATGTTTGTGGTTTTTCGAGTGAGCCTCAATATGGAAGTTCGCATGCATCACAAAATTCTTCTAGAGTCATACTATAAGACTTATCATAGAGGTTAAACGACACTCTAGAAGTACGGGGGTGACACTAAAACCTTTATGTGAATGAATGGGTAAGATTGTATTGTTGAGCGCATTTTTGTACGAGTAAATAATTGAGGAAGGTATTGTAAATGTACTGATCAAATTCTTCCTTAATGAATGTACCCCTTATGAACTCACCACATGGCCCGCGACATGATTTACCATTGTCCATTACCACGAACTTTATCCTTGGTTCGGAATAAACTTGTCGTATTGAGATCTTGCTCTGCGACTCACCAGAATACCATCTCCTTGAAGAACTCCTTCTAAAAATGTTCATTTTCCTAAGAATAAATTTCTCAATTTTTTGGATCACAAAATTACGTTGATAAAACTATATAATATTGGTAGCAACTACTCATATAGATGCCTGGGACCATATCAAGCATTGAAACTACTTGGAACTCAAAGAATTCAACATGCAAGCTCATTTTCAGTAGGACCAAGTGCAGTGAAATATACAAAATATAAACCACTAAAGAAAAAACTAACTGGAGAAACAGGGAGTCACATACCATGGAGCAATCCCTCAAAACAGTTCCAGAAATGAAGTTCTGAGCAAAGAGATCAAAAATCTCAGGCTTGGAAGCTAGAATGCGAGAAAGAGAGAGAGAGAGCAACCAGGAACTTTTATAGAGGAATAAGAAGGAGTGGGACGAAGGGATAAGTGTAGGGGTGCTTGTGGGCCCTCCCAAGCCACCAGGGTGCACCCTGTTGGCTTGGCACAAATAGGTGCACCCCCCGAGGAAAATTATCTAGAAAAAATCATGTAGAAATTTTGTGGCAATCTAAGAAGTTTTATTTTTGGGTTAGTTTTATTACATGGGTAATTCGGAAAACAGGATAATCATGACAATTTATTCTATTAAACTAAAATTAACAAAGAGTAATCTAAGGGTATAGAAGGTTGTGCTTACTAGATTCATCGATCACATGCTTACAAGTAATCTAAGGGTACAGAAGGTAGAGAAGGTTGATCTAGTCTTATTAATAACCATTTTTATTGACATGAAACCAAAGAAGTTTCATATAACACTAAGTTACCTCAATCAGGATTTGAATATCCCCAATAATAAGAATATCATATTTCTTCTTGGCAGTAGGAAGAGGAAATGTAAACCTTCCAATAGTGATTATGGCCACTTGCCCAATAGCATTGATATTCTTTATCGAAGCTTGTTTCATCGGAAAATGCATTGTATGTTGTTTTCCATTGACATGAAAAGTAACCTTGCTTTTAATACAATCAATAATAGCCCCCGTAGTATTTTAAAAAGGTAAACCATGGATAATCGACATGTTGTCGTCCTCGGGTATCTCAAGAATAACAAAGTCCATTAAGATAGTAATATTTGCAACCACATTAGGAACATCCTCACAAATTCCAATAGGTATTGAAGTGGATTATCAGGCATTTGCAAAGATATTTTAGTAGGTGTGAGCTTATTCAAATGAAGTGTTTTGTATGAGGAGAAGGGCATAACACTAACACCGGCTCCTACACCACATAAAGCAATTGTAACATAACTTCATTTGATGGAGAAAGGTATTGTGGGTATACATGGATCTCCCAACTTCTTTGGCATTCCACCATCAAAATAGTAATTAGCAAGCATGGTGGAAATCTCAGTTTCATGTATTTTTCTTTTATCAGCGATAATATGTTTCATGTATTCAACATGTGGATGCATTTTCAAAATATCAGTCAAACGGGTGCAAAAGAAGACAGGTCTCAGCAAATCACTTAAAATGTTCTTCATCCTTACTCTTGAAAGGCTTACGAGGAAATGGCATAGGTTTCTGTACCCATTGTTCTCTTACTTCACCATGTTTTCTAGCAACAAATTCTTCCTTCTGTAATGTTTGTTCCTAGGAGGCGGGTTATCAAGATCTTTGGCAGGTTCTATTTCTACCTCATTATCATTTTCCTTATCATTATATGGGGGGCATATTCATGATCATTATCATCATCACTAGGTGGATGTTCATCGCCAGATTGTGTTCCGGCATCAAAAATAAAAACATCATTATGACTCTTAGTAGGTTTTTCTGTAATAGGTTCACTAGAAGCATGCATAGTCCTATCATTTTTCTTTTTCTTTTTAGATGGACTAGGAGCATCAACATTAATTCTCTAAGATACGTGCTCAATTATTTTAGGATGACCTTCAGGAAAAAAAGATTCCTGAGTCATCCTACCTCCTCTAGTCATTACTCTAATAGCATAATCATTCCTATTCTCATTCATTTCAACAAGCAAATAAGTTTGTGACTTAGGAACTTGGTCTAGTTGGGTGTGAACCATGGAAGCATATTTACCTAGACCTTTAACATCATTAGCGATTCTAAACATCAAGTCACTAAAACGATCTATCATCATAGTATTACGTTGTAATTGATCCTTACGTAATTATTAAAATATTCTTGCTTAACAATATAATCATCAAATTCATCCATGCATTGACTAGGAGTCTTATTATAAGGCATATCACTTTCATCATATCTACGGAGAGAATTTACGTCTACTACTTGTGTAGGGATGGTAAATCCCTATATTTCTTCAAGACGTGGTAAATTCTTGACATCTTCGGATTTAATGCCTTTTTCTTTCACAGTTCTCTTGTCTTCCTGCATATCTTATGGACCGAGGAATAGAATACCTCTATTCATTTGAATAGGTTCTGGAGGTAATTCAGGAAGTGTCCATTGATTAGCATTCTTCAAAATATTATACAATAGTTCTTCAGCCTGCCGAATAGTTCTTTCCTAGAAAACACAACCAACACAACTATCTAGGTAACTGGAGAAGCCTCCCCTAGCTTGAGGGACATTCTCTTGTTCAATTGGCACAAAGTTAAATATTTCCTGTAAAGCAACTAGTTTCTTATCAATAGGAATTTGTTTTCCAGTAAAGTAATACATCATATCCTGGGGGCTACACAGACAACCAGGAGCAAGAGTGAGGAACCATTTGTTAGCATCGCCTTTTAGAGAAAAAGGAAAAAAAAGCTTAAGGATATAATAATAACGTATATTTTCCCTCATGAGCAAACAAAGTGGCAATATCATTCAATTTAATGAGGTGCGCCACACCAATTTTAGTTTCATAACCATAGAAACGATCTGATTCTAGTATAGTGAGTATAGTGATTTACTTGGGATCAACAGAGAATTGATAATCCTTATCAGTAACACATATAGGAGAAGTAGCAAATTTAGGATCATGTTTCATTTTCTCCATCATAGATTTTTCTTTTAGTTTGCGTAGTAGTTTCTTGAAATCATCTCTATCACTACAAGAAAGGAAGTCCCTAGCTATCTTGGAGTCCATAACATAACCCTCATGTACATCAGCCATTTCATATCTATTAGGATAGGTAGGAGTAATAGGTGAATCAAAGTGTTCATCAATTTCAGCATTCTCAAGTTCTCTAGTTTTAGAAATATGAGTATCAAGTAATTCATTCAGTGGAACAATTTCAGTTTCATAAAACATAGTAGTAGTATCATCATTAATTTTAGAAGAAGCTTCATAAAGTACTTGAGACATATCATAACAAGTAGAAATTAGTGGTGTCATAAGCTGATTCGAAACAGTAGGTGAATCAAAATCAGAGCTAGATGGCAGTTCCTTAGCCCCCTTGTCTTAGAGGGTACAATCTCGGTTCTAGTGTCTTTCGGATTCTTCATAGTGATAGTTGGATAACCTTGGTGAACAAAATAAGATAGAGCTATGCTCCCCGGCAGTAGCGCCAAAAAATAGTCTTGATAACCCACAACTATAGGGGATCGCAACAGTCTTCGAGAGAAGTATTTTACCCAAATTTGTTTAATCGACATGAGGGGAGCCAAATAATATTTATTGGTCTTAGAAGTTGAGTTGTCAATTCAACCACACCTAGGATATACCTTTGTAGCAAAAGTTTTAGTAGCACAACAAAATAGTAGTAGTAACGGTAATGGTAATAACAATACTTTTGTAGTGATTGTAACAGTAGTAGAAGCAATAGTAACTTCCCAATATTCAGTATATTAAAAGAATAGGCCATGGGTCGGTGATGGATGATGATTTAGATGTCATAAATCATGCAACCATTACATACTAGAGCGACACGGAACTAGCTACAATTCATCAATGTAATGTAGCAGGTATTCCATATATAGTCATACATGCTTATATTAAGAACTTGCATGGCATCTTTTGTCACCCGTGGCACCGGGGTCCATAATGAAATCCAAGGAATATTAAGGCCTCTTTTTAATAGGGAACCGGAACAAAGCATTAACACGTGGTGAATACATGAACTACTCAAACTATGGCATTTGCCGGAAAGAATCCCAATTATTATCACGTTGGGGTATGCAGATCATGACAAGTAACAGTGAAAACACATATGCTCCCTGGATAGTTTTGATAATTCATGACAACATACATTGTATCTTGGACTAATAGTATTACCCATATTATTTCAAATAAAGTCCACAAAGACAATTGGCTAAGGATTGTGAAGTGAAGCCCCAAGGAAATATGAAGAAGGAAAGAAATAGGATTGGCCAAGCTTCAAGCTTCAAGACTATACATTTTGTTTTTATGTGAGAAATCACAATTAAGTCCATAGGAAAGCCAATACTATTAAAAGGGGAAGAGGTATCTATGATGACCTGGTTGCTCAAGTGCATACAGTTAGCCACCAAAAATACTAATGAAATTCTCCCACAATATATTTTGTCTAAACCCAAAGTCCAAATTCGATGCCACCAAGTTTCCAAAATCGGCCCTACCGAGTTTCATCCTAGACAGACCCTAAGCCAAATCCTAATGTCTCGGTGACACCAAGTTTCACTTTGGTATGACCGAAATCAGTGATGAACTCTCTATTGTCCCATTTCTAAAAATAGGATTTTCCAAGTTTTAGGAATCGGTGACACCAAAACTCGCAACTGACCAGGCCAGCCAAAATCGGACTCACCGAGATACCTATATTACTTTCACGAAAAACTCAAAATTTGCCACATTTTGCACTAGTCAGTATGACCGAGTTTTTAATTCGGTTTCACCGAGTTGGGTAATAATGTTGTAATGGTTGAATTTTTGGAGATGCTTATATATGACCCACACTTGCCATATCCATTTTCTAAGAGAGAACCACCTACTCATGTGTTGAAATCAAGATATTCCACTCCAACCATATGAATCTTCATTTCAAGCCTCCCCAAGTTGCTTTCCACCCAATCAACCTCTTATACCAAGCCAATTCTGTGAGAGAGTGATTGAGTGTTGAGGAGAATATCTTTTGAATCACAAGAGCAAGGAGTTTGTCATTCTTACCACATCTATTACCTTTTTGTAACATCCCAAATTTTTTAACGTTATATTTATTCTTGCATGATTGGTTGTATGATTGAGTGATTGAAAATTTGAGTGAAAATTTGAAACTTTTTGAAACTTTTGAATGAGTAGGAATAACATGACTTTCCCCTTTTGTCATTGAATTCAATTTCGTCCAATCCCACTATTGAGAGAAGATGACATGACTTCTTCGAAATAAAGGAGTTGAAAAGTGAATTTGAATACTATTTGAAATCTTTCTGTTATGGAGTTCATTTCATATTTGGTTCCATTTTTAAGTTTGAAACAATTCAAATTCCCTTGACAAAATTTTGAGAGGAGTAATATGACACTCCAAACCAGGGGCCATTTGAATATTATTTGAATTTATAAAAATCAAAAAACTGAAATATTTCATATTAGGTTTCAAAGTCATTTTTGAAATTGGTTTAAAAAAATTATTTTTCTCCAAACTTAAAATATATGGAAAATAGGGTAAAATGATTCCCTTGAGTATAAAAATGGAGATAAATGAATTTGAAGCCATTTTGGTATTTTTAAAATGTTTCATTTGCCTTCTATTTAAAATAGTCACACTATTTGATTTTTCTGATTTTGTAAGAATTTTATTTGACTGTGAAAATATGTTCATGGTTTAGAGTTTATTGTTCTCGTCATTTTGATATGTTATATGTCTATATAAAACTATTTTAGATTTTCATTTATTTGTGTTTCCTTTTCTATTTTGCTTTTGTAAAAGGAAAACTCCTTTAATAGGAAACCCCCAGAGGCCATTTTACCGAATCTAGCCCAATCGGGTCCAGATCGGATCCGAATCCATTTTGGATCGGCCATCGATCCCTCGCATCTCTCTGTCCCTTGCTGACTAATGGGTCCCACCGCCCAACCAGATCTCGAGCCGGTCATCTCCTTCCTTCCCTTCTTCCCGCTCCTTCCTTCCTCGTCGGAGCCAGATCCGCCACACTCACCTGCCGTTTGGTGTCGCCCCCTGCTCCAAGACGATCCCCCTATAAAAGGAGGATCCCCGAACCCCGTTGCGCCCGAAGACCCCAACCTTGAGTGCCTCCCTCCCTCACAATCGCTTGCCGGAGCTCCGCTCTACCGCTGGTGTGCTCGAACTCGCCCCTCTCATATCTGGCATCCCCAACACCGTCTGATCCCACCATACAATTCGTCGTCATCGTCTGCATCTCCCCGTGCCCTCTACCAAGCCCCACACCCACCAGAGCGCCGCCATTGATAGTCACCCGCTTGCCATCGCCGCCTCGAAGCTCGCCGTCATCGCCACCGTCGTCCCCGAGCTCCACCACAACCATCAGAAGCCTCACTGTGCCCGTCTGCATCCTCTGGTGCCATCGCCATCGCCCGAGAGACCTTGGAGCCGTCACCTACATCAAGTCGAGCCGCCGGCCACCGTCAAACTCGCCGGAGTTGACCTCCCGCCGCGGTGAGCCTCTCCCCACCGTAGGATCTCAATCTACAGCCCCGATTAGACCCCATGTACCCCTTCGGTTCTTTTAAAAGAACCGGCCGATTTTCTGTTTAGTTATTATTAACCGAAATGTTTTCTTAAAATTCTGACCGTCTGCTAGTTAGGCTAAACTGAGCACACCCCTCAACCTATCAAACTGCCACGTCACCCCATGTTCGCTAGGTTAGAATTTTCTTTTCTGTTTTTAGTTTTTAGATAGACTAGATCCTAATTTTGTTTTTTCTCTAACTTTTAGGTTTTAAATTATTTCTGAGTGATTATTTTTGCATGCTGTCAAAAAATTTATGTAGTTTCTGTAGATGGCAAGTTTGACCATATTTGAGACTTTCAAATTTGAATTCATTGAAATTTTCTCAAATCACTAGAATTTGAATAACCTGAGTTTTAAAATGTACTTTTGAGTGATTCTTTTTGCTAATGGTTTGTATTAGTTCTATTTATCACTATGTTCAGTTTGGGAATTTTGAGAATAATATAAAATAGGGTTTCAAACAAAACAGATTCCATTTTAGTTAGTTTGCAAATTGATTTCATAGCTAGTTTGATTTCCTATTCGAAAATTATTTTTATAAATTGTTTTATAAGTTTTACTTTCTCTTGACTTAGTTGTTTTATATTTTTTTTCTCTTATTTTAGTATTTTATTGTTTTTCTTGTTGTTAAGTTTATTATTCAGAAACTTATGTTGTTTAGTGTATTGTTTTCTTAGTTATTAGTTGTTTTTCAAAAGTAATTCTTGTTGATAGTAAAATATTTACTAAAGTAACTTTTCAAAATATTTGTTTGTAGGGAAAACTATTCTTGGTGGTTTTGATGAAGTTTTGTTGTTAACTTTTGTCTTAAGTATTTCCTTCATCACAACCCTTTTGTGTCTGGTTTTTGTGTTTCTTATTTATTGCTAGTATGATTGCTTATAACAGTGTAATGTTTGATTATATAGATTTCATCGGAGAGTGACAAATACTTCTATCAAGTGTTATTTTTTTACAGCGATATCATCTTCTTCAACTTACCAGGCAAGTTCACTTTGATCATCTTACATTACCTTTGTTTTATTTGCATTAGAATCAATCTTTCCATCTACATCCAGTAGGATACTGAGCTTGAACTTGTAGTAGTATCATGAGGAAGGAGAAACCCAAGATACTGTTACCACTTGCCCGGGAAGGGACGCTACTTACAATTGCTATGCTTTACTAGACGGGGTTGGTTGTGAGATTCAGGAGTGTTTTGAGGTTAATTAATTATTTCAAGACCTACATGATGATCAAGACTTCAAGACTTCAAGGACTCAATATACCTCTGGGTGGATTGGACATGCATTTTGGCAGCCTGATATCTATCATGGTTATGCTCAGGAATCCTGGTATCTACCTGTGATCATCCCAATGGAATGCCACCCAGGCTCAAAGAGATGGATGGATACTTCAAGTCTGGAAAGCTTACGTGTGCAACCACAAGTCAATATGGGCTTTGGCTTGGTTGAACCTAGTGGTGACTCTGGTAGGTCAGTTGCTACGAGATGTAGAAGAACGGTAGGATTTGGATGGGCACTGACTTTCTATCGAAGGATCACTATGGAATACCATGTTTCGATCATCCCGTTCTCAAACACCAGGCAATGCGAGGACATAACGGGAGGGATCGATTCTTGCGGGTAAAGTGCACAAACCTCTCCAGAGTGTCAAACTAATCGATTAGCCGTGTCCCCGGTTACGGACAACATGAGCACCAGAGATGATACTATCAGCCATTCTCAATACAATTAATAAATTTTATGATCAGTGGGTCTATTAATAATTTTTGGGACATGAGAATTGGTTGGTGGAACCATCTCATTAACAACCAATTGTTAGTAGTGATTTCTGTTTCACTCCTTTGTTGTAGGGAAAATAAAACCATCTTTTCTAATAAAAAACTTAGACACAGAGCCACAAAGACTTTTGCATATAGAATAGCCTTTATCATTCTTTCTATGGTGATCTTGCTGGTACATTCAATGTACTGACCTACACGGTTGCAACGTCTTATGTTGCAGATACTTTTCTACGACTAGTAAGAGTACGATTCAGGGTTACGAACTACACTCAACCCGCCATTGGTGATTATTGGGGCTCCACTCCCGTTGACTGTTTCCGTTGTGATTTAAGAGGTATATATCAGTTTTACGTTATTTACAGGTGATTGCACTTTGCTATATACATTGATGTACTCTCTGTGCCAGCATACTGATCCAGGGATGGCATTAACACACAGAGACTTGACTTGTTTTGAGTCGGGTCGCTACACTTTTGGAGAGTGGTGTCTCCTAGATTTGTTAGGTATCGCTTGGGAGCCTCTGGCTGCGTGTGGAGTTGAAGCAAGAAGTTTGTACATGCTAGGAGATCACCTACTTCATGAAGATCTACCCAGAGTGAGGCTAGTCCTTCATGGACATAAGCAATGATGGAGTATACCAGGTTGCTACTTCGTGGACACTTATGGGTGGAGCCCTCCATGGTCTCTCGTGACTGTTACCCTCCGTGTGTTGAAGTCTCCATCAGGGTTTATGTCGTGGTTTTGTCATGACAGATGTCCTCATGCAAGGACTTAGGTGTGAGGCCATCGCCTATGGGTGCGACTCAAAGAGATCGAACGAGAACGGGAGGCGGGTTTACCCAGGTTCGGCCCCTTCAATGGAGGTAACAACCTACATCATGCTTTGTGTCTAGATTAATGGAGATCTCGATTAGAAGGATGCGGTATCGTTAACCTAGATTTTAGAGGGTGTCTAACTTTAACCTTTTGCATCTAGGGGCTTGCCTTATATATAGGCCAAGACCCCAGGTTTTACAATAGAGTTCGGGTCATAACATGACCCCGTAACCTAACATATCTCTATCTTTGTCTTGCCTTTCAAGAAGGGAAAGTCTTCGGTGTCTTCCATCCTTTAGGCTCTAAGCCTCCACCTTCTCATGTTGGGCCACCATTGGCCTATTTGGTAAATCACCTTATCTTCGGTCTTCACAACATGACCCTTATTAGGCACAATCATTAAGCCACCAACAGATTGACCCGGAGCACCAGGCGGGTCATATCATGAAGCTATATCCCTGACATTAGGCCCTAGGTTGATTTGAATTCATTGATCTCAATCTTTCTCAACTCCATAAGGTGGCTTATATTGTCATGCCCAAGATGCGTGCCTATCCAATTAAGGCACGAGGGCCTCGCATCGGATAGAGGCGCATCTTGTCGTTAGCAAGATCGATATCATCACATCATACATACAGAAAAGGATAGGAATAGGGAATTGGCTTACACTCGCCACATGCTAGCTTACAAGTTCACACAAGTCAATACATCAAGATTAAGACAGGGTCCGACTACGGACGAAAACAAATGAGAAAAGACAATGCGACGATATCATCTAGCTGCGAGGATCACGACCAAGTGCTCTACTCGTTGGGGTACGTCACGTACATGCGTCCTCTCTCTTCATCATATTCCCACTGCAGCTGCGTGAGATCATCCTGAACACAATCGTCTGAACCTGTACCTGAATGGTTGTAGTAAACTGTGAGCCACAGAGGACTCAGCAATGAAGTAACCCGGGTGCTAAGACTATCATTGCTTAGGTTGGGAATGGTGATGTTTAAGGTTGCAGCAGCTCTAAGCATGTATGGTGGCTAACTTACTTAACAGGAACATAATTGAGTGGTCTACGATGATCGGTCGATTTCTAACATGATCTCTAAGGGATCCTGAACACCTGCTTACATCAGACATAACCCCACCGTGTTCTCTCTCGGATCATGTTCACGAGCAGAGACAGTCACGGTTACTCACACAGTTGGTGTATTTGAATTAGAGTTTATCTCAAGTTAACTAGAACCGGGTGTTAAACAAATATCCAAGTGCCACATAACCGCGGGCACGGCTTTTCGAAAGATTTAACCCTGCAGGGGTGCTCCAACTAGTCAATCACAAATAACCACACTCCGCGGGAATTCCTCGACCACGGTTCTCGTGGTCTTCATAAGTAATTCCAAAGGATTTCCATCACCTCGAGTAAACCCGAGAAAATCAGAGTCCACACGCAAGACACTCGGTAAAGGTAAACCAAATCCAGCAAGACCACCCGACGTGTCGACAAACCCGATAAGAGCCGCGTATCTCAGTCTCACGACACGACAGATGAGCAGTACGTATGGTGGCCTGATAGAAATCCCTCGAGTTGCCCCGAGGTGGCCCCGCAAGTGGCTCTATTTTTGGACCAACACTCATGAGGAGCACTGGCCCGGGGTTGATTAAATTATCCACGGGGTTGCAAAGCCCTATGCAGGTTCATTAAGTTATTAGCAAATGTAGTACCAATGTTGGGTCTTGCCAGACAAGTTTTAATCTCAACCGAATAAACAAGGGGGTCCCCATAACAACCCCAAGCGGGTTAGGAGCGCAAAATATGGAAACATAACACCGGTAACAAGAATCTAGTGGCGGTACGAGCAGAACAAAACACTCAGCAAAAGGCCAAGCCTTCCACCAGTACCAGATATATAAGTGCATTAATTTAAATAATAGAGTTAAGTGATATCCAATCCATGTTATCACATGGAACAACCTGCAACTAAGAACGCTATAAGAGGGGTGAAAAGCGGTAGCTTAGCCAATCAACGGTTTTGCTGGGATGTGGAGATTGGAGGCTGTCATGGTAACATGGGGCTGATATCATGTGGTAGGTAGTGCAATTGTAACGATAAGAACAAGAAACTAGCAAGCAAAGATAGTATTGGGATCCGGGTACGATCATCTTGCCTGTTGGTTCTTCAGCGGAACAAGTAGCGGGATCCTCGTAGTGGTACTCTCTAGGTTCCTCGAACTCAGATTCGACACTCGCGTCTACCCAAGATAAACAGAAAATAAATAACCAAGCAAGGTGCAATGCACAAACAAGATGATGCATGATCATTTTAATGAGTTTATACATGGCAATCCAAATCTAGTCATGTTTCACATGCAAAGGTGGTGGATTAATGAATATGGACAGAACCTCATGTTAAGTTATTTATATATGCATGAACATGGAAAATATGGATGCATCATGAAAAATTGATGAAAATGCATATAAGGATCGCGAGAAACGGAGCTACGGTTCTTGAGATGCGCTCACGACAAGAAATGGAGACAAAACACAAGACCATCAAATATCTGGGCCAATTCTTGGCATTCCAAGGTATCCACTGGACAGGTGATGAAAAATCAATCAAGTTATGCTCAAGAATCACTCAATTCCATGAAGTATAGCTCCCACAACAACCAAAACAATATTTCACTCAAATCTGCCTCAAACAGCAATATAGCATTTTGAAAAGCTCATAACTATTGCTACAGGAACCCTACAGCCACAAACAAGATATGAACAGGTTCTACTCAACACCCCCAGCAATTCACCCAATTACGCAATCAACAAAAGAGCAACACATCACTATGCATGGAGCTGGCAAGTAGGCATGATGAAGCAGATTTTTAGGGACTTACTGAAAATTCCAGTTTTCTGGAATCTAGGTTAATAAAGTAGCAAGTTGACAGCACTGGTTAAATATGCTAGGAAGCTCCAAATGGCATGAAAATTAACATTATGGAATATGATAACATAGCCTTCAAAAAGGTTACACTCAGCATGAGCAAATTCCAACCACAGCACTAACTACATGCCACTCCATACAGCAACTTGATAACAGCAGAATCTCCAGACTTGGCCATTTTCAGACTAGCTGGACAGAAACAGAAAGTAGGCCACTTCACAGCATGGTGTCCACTGATCTGGGAACTTTTCATGAATAAGAAAAATACTGGGATGTTCACAACAACTTTGACAAACAATCTCTAGTTGGCAAGAACATGAAAGCATGCATAGATTAAATCATATGAAAAAGACAAAAGGGCATCATAGCATAAAAATGCACTTTTGTCAACTTGCCCCAAAGTCAAATTTGACTTAACAGGTGCATAGAGGGGATTAAAAAAACCAAAATCATTACTCATACCTATATGCTTGCATGGAACATGAGGGAGAAAAGTTAGGTCGAAATTTACCCCTTCTCCCATCTATGACTTATGGCACTTAAGTTACTTGAAGAAAAGCTAAAGAAAAGACATGGGACCTATGCATACAAGTTGGAAAAGCACCAATGACACTCTAGGGATATGTTAGCATGGCATGGCAACTATGAACAAGGGTGAAACTAGCTAGAACTGGAATCATGCCCATATGGTCATTAGGTGGCACTACCCATGGAGCTACAAGGACATGGAGGAGTGTAAGTACAACATTCTCTCCATCAAGCCTACATACTTGCACATATAGATCATCTAGACATGCACCTACACCCATACTAACAAGTAAAAACCCCACACACATGTATGTGGGCATATGCACAACGTGCTTATACTCACATACATATGCTACTCCCACACACTACAAGGCAAAAACAACACTACCACCTAAAATGTAAACATGCATACCTTAGGTGTGTATGAGACACTCACATATGCACATACCTACTCATGAAAACTAGCAACATTCATATATACATATGTGTGTATGAAAACACACATTCACACACTCATAACAACACACATCACCATGTATGTGGGTATATGCCCATACGTGCATATACACACACACACAACTCCACCACACAAGTAGCACCACCCCACTTACAACCAAATATGTGTGTGTATGCAAAGGGGTGCATATGCACACATACACTCACTACACCTCACACATACGCTCTAGGGACTATGCAAGCATACACACACACAACCCTAGGCACACACATACACTACACACAAGGATGTGTGTAACACTACACACACACACACTAGCACATATGTGTGTATGTAAGCATACACACACATATGCACTAGGAACACACATGCACTACATACATGTATATATGCACATGGCATGTACATACACCACACACCACAATCAAATATATTCCTATATGTTTGATTTGCAACAGGAAGAAATGAAAGAAAGAAAAACACAGAAAAAAACAAAGAAAACAGAAAAGCAAAAGAAAAGGGGAAGGAGAGGGATCGAACCCTGCACCTCCTGGGCCGGCGCAAGCAACAATACCACTGGGCTACGGCTCGGTTACTGAATAGAGGGGGAGCCCCTTAGTTCTTCTACACACGCGCGCCTGAGACTCTCTGACGAAACTGAACCTACACAGACACACAGGACAACAGCGGAGGAAAACAGTGGCGGGGCGACGGCGATCACCGGCGACACAGGGGATCTTCGGGGTCGCGGAGCAGCGGAATCGGAAGCTACAACTACGGGGATTCCATTCCCAGCCTCTCCTGGCGAAGAGGGGGACGGCGACGAGCACCCGGTGCTCGACTAGCGAACAACGGTGACGGCAATCACCGGAGACATAGACTACACCCTACGGCGAGCTAGCTACGGAACCGAATGGAAGGAGGGCGATTCGGACCCCTGCGAGGTGCAGGAGCTCGCACACGACACCCAGAAGCATCAGCTCGTCGGAGCACTCGCCGGGAGACGAGGTCCGACAGCGGCGGAACGTTTCTAGCACGAACTGGTCCTACAAGCAACTAGAAGGCGTGGGATCGGGCGAGGGGAAACGATATGCTCACCGGAAGCCAATTGCGTAGCTACCCGAGCTCGAGGACGGGCGACGACAGCGAATTTACGCGGCGGAGGAGCTCGGTCGGGGCGGAGGAAGAAGAAGCAGGGCGCGGCCTTGGCGTCCCTCGACGATGCAGAGGACGTCGGGGAAGAAGATGTCGACGACGCACGAGCCCCACGAGCTCCAGGCCCGTCTGGCTCGCCGGAGTAGCCTCCACGCCGGCTAGCTCTGCTCTGAACCTCCCGCGCACTCTCTCTCTGAACCCTCTGAATCTGGACTTCCCGGGGACAGGAGAGGAGGAGAGAAGGGGGGCGGAGGCGCGAGGAGGGAGAGGAACCCTAGGGGAATCTGCACGCACGCCGAGGGGGTCTAAATATGCCGGAGTTGACGGCAAGGTCCGACGGAAAAGGCGACGGCGACCAGCTCTCTCTCTCTCTGCGCTCTGACGGAGGGAACGAGAGGGAGCAGGTAGCCGTCCACTGGCGCAATGGGCCAAGTGGGCCGGCTCCCTGACGCACACTCACACACACAGTAGGGTTTTTAAAACCATTTTTTAAAACAGCAGAGAGAAGAAAAAGACCAGAAAAAAAATGAAAGGGGGTTTGAAGATAAAACAAATAATTTTGAGAATGGAAATATAAGTCCTGTTTTTATAAAAATAATAATATGATTAATTAGGCAAGATAATATTTTAATTAATATTAAAACAGCCCCTGTTTAACAGAATCTAAGAATTCAACATTGCTCAAATATGAACAACAACACCCCCACTATTCATGAAATAATTAGAGCTAAAACATGAACATTTTTAAGTGGGTTTTTTCCGAACTTAAATCTGACAAGAAATAAATAAATAAGATGAAGGGTTTTAGGAGGGAAAACTTTGCAAGAGAGGAGAGGGGAGAAAAGAGAGGTGCCCACATGGACTCCTCACACCACAGGTGATTCACTCCACTCATAAAACAACCCCTCCACCCAAACAAGCACAAAACACATTCACATGAATGATAGGGAATGATGCATGATGCATGAATGCCATGATGCAAAAATGACAACTCACATGGAACCAAGGATACAAACTCAAACATAACTCATGTCACAAGGTCATACATATGGGTTACAGCCAGAAAAGGAAGGGACATCACTTGGGATGTCACAACTCTCCCACACTACATGAGGATCTCGACCCGAGATCTAGGAACTGAAGAAGTCTGGAAATTCGGAACGGAGCAAGTCCTCACGTTCCCAAGTAGCTTCTTTGTCGAAATGATGAGACCACTTCACCTTGAGGAACTTGATAGATTTGTTGCGAGTCTTACGCTCAGTTTCTTCAAGAATTGCAACTGGATGCTCACGGTAAGAAAGATCAGCTTGAAGATCGATGTCTTGGAGGTCAATGGTTCGCTTAGGAGTCTTGAAGCATTTCCGGAGCTGAGAAACATGGAAGACATCGTGCACGTTCGCGAAATTTGGAGGAAGCTCAAGTTGATATGCAAGACCACCTCTCTTGCCAACAACTTTGAATTGACCAACGAAACGAGGAGCCAACTTCCTGCGTGCCTCTCATGGGAGAAACTTTGAGATAGACAAGATCATCCACTTGGAAAGAAACATCCCGGTGCTCGCTATCATAATAGCTCTTCTGACGGGACTGAGCTGCTTTGAGGTTCTCGCGAATGACATGGCACATCTCTTCTGCTTCAATGATCATGTCATTGCCCAATATCTGACGCTCACCGGTTTCGGACCAGTTAAGCGGGGTACGACACTTTCTGCCGTAGAGAATCTCGAACGGGGCCTTGCCTGAACTAGCTTGGAAGCTATTGTTGTATGAGAATTCAGCATATGGAAGACAGTCTTCCCACTTCATGCCGAACGATATCACACAGGCTCTGAGCATATCTTTAAGGATCTGATTGACTCTCTCAACTTGACCACTTGTCTGCGGATGGAACGCCGTGCTGGAACGGATCTTAGTACCCATAGCAGTCTGGAAGGACTCCCAAAACTTGGAAGTAAAGAGACTTCCACGGTCAGAAGAGATGAGTTGAGGAATGCCGTGCAAGGACACTATTCTTGACGTATACAACTCTGCAAGCTGAGCTGCCGAAATAGACTCCTTGACTGGCAGGAAATGAGCAACTTTTGACAGCTTGTCGATCACCACAAAGATGGCATCATTGCCCTTCTTGGACTTAGGAAACCCAGTTACAAAATCCATCTCAACATGATCAAATTTCCATTCTGGGATTGGCAAAGGCTGCAAAAGACCTGCTGGACGCTGATGCTCTGCCTTCACTCTGCGGCAAACATCCCACTCGTTGACAAACTGAGCGATCTCACGTTTCATACGAGTCCACCAGAAGGTTTGCTTGAGGTCCTGATACATCTTGGAACTGCCTGGATGAATGGATAAAAGAGAATTGTGTGCTTCGTCCATGATAACCTTTCTGAGATAACCTTTAGGAACAACAATACGGTCCTCAAAGAACAAGGTATCTTTGTCATCGACACGAAAGCACTTATACTTCGTAATGCTCTTGGCCACACCTTTCTTCACTTTCTTCACCATAGCGTCTAGCAACTGCGCTTGGCAAACCTGATCTTCCAGAGTCGGAGAGACTTGAAGATTTGCAAGAAATCCTTGCAGAATCATCTAAAGGTTGAGCTTGCAGAAGGCTTCACAAAGCTCGGGTTGAAGAGGCTTCAGGATCAGACTATTGCAGTACGCCTTACGGCTGAGCGTGTCTGTAATGACATTTGCTTTCCCCGGAGTATACTCAATGCTTGGGTTGAAGTCTTCAAGCATTTCCACCCAACGAGATTGCCGAAGATTGAGATTCGGTTGAGTGAAGATGTACTTCAGGCTCTTGTGATCAGTGTACACCTCAACTGGTCTACCCAACAACAAATGCCTCCAAGTCATAAGAGCATGCACAACTGCCGCCAACTCAAGATCATGAGTGGGGTAGTTCTTCTCGGCAGGCTTCAACCGACGCGAGGTATAGGCCACAATCTTCTTGTCTTGCATAAGAACACCACCAAGGCCTTGGAGAGAAGCATCACAGAAAACTTCGAAAGGCTTGGACTGCTCCGGAGGAACAAGAACTGGAGCTGACGTCAGTCTCTGCTCTGCTTGAGCATATTGAACGCAGCATCACACTCAGGAGACCAAACATACTTGACACTCTTCTAGAGGAGATTTGACAGAGGCTTGGCAAACTAAGAAAAATTCTCCACGAACCTTCTGCAATAGCTAGCAAGCCTGAGGAAACTCCGAAGCTGCTTAACGTTCTGCGGAGGTTCCCACTTCAATATATCTTCAACTTTCTCAGGGTGCACTTTAATTCCTTCGGCAGAGATGACATGCCCGAGGTACACCACTTCATCAAGACAGACCTCACATTTGGAAAACTTGGCATAGAACCTATGTTCCCTTAACTTGTCAAGCACAAGGCGGAGATGCTCTGCATGATCTTCGTCTGTCTCCGAGAACACCAGAATGTCGTCAAGATAAACCAAGACGAATTCATTCTTGAATGGAGAAAATATGAAATTCATCATCCTTGAGAAGGTTGGAGGGGCATTCGCAAGACCAAATGACATCACGGTGTACTCATATGAGCCAAAGCTCGTTCTGAATGCGGTCTTGGGAATGTCTTCTTCACGAATACGGATTTGATGATAACCCATTCGAAGATCCAACTTGGAGAAAACTTTGGCACCGTTCAGTTGTTCAAACAACTCGTTGATATTAGGGAGTGGGTACTTGTTTCGGATTGTCTTCTTATTCAATGGCCGGTAGTCCACACAAAGACGATCCGTGGCATCCTTCTTTTTGACAAACAAAACTCCACAACCCCACGGAGAAGAGCTTGGCCTGATCAAACCCAGACGTTCTTGCTCATCTAGCTGCTTCTTCAAAACTTTCATCTCTTCGGGGCCAAGTTTATACGGGCGCTTGCATACCGGTTTAGTGCCAGGCTCGAGATCTATCACGAACTCGATAGGTCGGTGCGGAGGCATTCCTGGCAATTCTTCTGGAAAGACATCTTCATACTCACAAACCACCGGAATTTGAGAAATCGCCGAGATTTCACCCTTTTCATTGAGAGCAAAGAGACGGACTGTGTCATCGCGAGCCGCGAATATGATCACGTCCTCTGAAGGATGAGTTAGCTTGACTTCTGTAGCTTGACAATCAATATAAGCCTTATTCATAGCCAGGAAGTCCATGCCCAGAATGAGATCAATATCCGATCTCCCAAGAACAATTGGAGAAGCCAGAAAAGAATAATTTCCCAACTTGATAGAAGCACCTCGGACCAACACACGAGAAGTCATTTGCATGCCCGGAGAGATAATCTTCAGGGGTCTAAGGGTATCCTCGGTCACAAATTCATGCTTAGCAACAAAAGGTCTAGAAATGAATGAATGTGATGCACCAGAATCAGACAACACTTTTGCAGGAATAGAATTAACTGAGAGATTACCCATGATCACATCATTGGACTGCTCTGCTTCTGCTGCATTCACCATATTCACTCTTGCGGTCTTGGGGGAATGCTTCACCATAGCATTGCTTGGAGGCTTGACAGGAGGAGGAGGCGGAAGACGCCGCTGGTTGCACTTGTTAGCATAGTGACCCTTCAGGCCACACTTGTGACAAACCACCTCAGAGAGCGGACGAACATTGCCTGGAGGAGGAACAAGAACAGCCTTGGACACTTGATTCTTCCGCTGGAAACCTAGGTTGGGTGGGTGGGAAGAACCACGACCACCAAACTGCTTCTGCTGCTGCTGCTGAGGACATAACGGAAGAGGATTTGGCGCCCAATACTTCTGCTGCTTGGGAACCACCTGAGAACTGGAAGAAGAATATGTATCCCTAGAACGCTTCTTGGAGTTCTCCAACCTGAGCTGAGCTGCTTCCACCTTCAAGGCCATGTTGTAGAACTGATCAAACTCATGAGGCTCCTGGAGAACAAGACCTGGCAGAAGCTCATCCTTGAGACCACCTCTGAACTGATAGATCATTGCTTTATCATCTGGAACATCTTGCTTGGCATAACGAGCTAGATTCTGGAACTCAATGTTGTACTGATAGACTGACTTCGATCCCTGCTTCAGGTGCCTGAACTTCTCACGCATCTCTTCGACAAAGCTTGACGGAATATAATGAGCCCTGAAGTCACGACGGAAATCGTCCCAAGTAACAACACGATCACCCCTGGAATCCTTGTACTGCTGCCACCAATCAGCTGCTTGCCCCTTGAGCTGGAAAGACGCAAATCTGACAAAGTCCTCTGTCCTGACATTGCTGCACTCAAAATGCTTGCTCATATCACGAAGCCAATCATCTGCATCGAAAGGCTGATCACAACAGGTGAACGACTTCGGCTGGTTGGCAAGGAATTGGTTGAGCGTAGCAAACTGATTCTGATTCTGGAAACCACCTTGATAACCTTGCTGACCTTGCTCTCTTTCTTGCAGCAACCTTAGCAACATCTGAGTGTTTGCATTGGTCGCGGCCATCACAGCTTGCCAAGCTTCTGTAGGAGGAGGCGGCGGTGGCGGGGGTGGTGGTGGAACATCAGCCTGTTCCTCAGCACGACCCGGATTGCCGCGAGGAGGAGCCATCCTAAAGATGGACAAAATTCATCAGCACCTCATGATAAGATGGAACAAAGCTGAATCAAATGCTTGAAAGAATGAACAACAACATAGCCTTCCTACTGAAAAATTAGTAAGAATGCTTCTTCGGATCATGGTAACATCATTAGACATAAAGCTACTTGCAATAACACCACAACTATTGAGCTAAGCGCTCGGAACAAATGTACCACCCAATACATCTGGAGAAGATGATCCTAGATGACTACAAGATTTCCCACCTATGAATTTCTGAAAACTTTCTTGTTTATGCGATTCGGGTTGCGGAATCAGGAACCTGCCCTACGCAATCAGCTGCGACTGCATCCGCAACCTTCCAGACCAAAATTCAAGACATTTCGCAAACTCGTCTAAACACGAATCCTCGAACTCACAACGATAGTGAACCATGGTGGTACCCCGGACGCCTCCCCAGTACTGGGTGACTCCAACCTTATCTCACCATGATAAGTATAGAAGCAATTCCAAACATTCTCCGTCCTGAGATATCAAGAAACCTGAATGATAACGATGTGCCAACATCCCTCGGAGCTCAACTCCCCGGAAGAAATCAAGTCAGACAGGAGGCACCAAGACAGAACCCTGTCACATCGGCATCATATAGATTCCAAAATACCTGCGTGATCCTAAAAAAATTTGAGCTAGAAGAGGAGTAGAATCAAAATTCCTAAGTCGGAAACTTCACCAGAGCATAGAAGAGGAGTAAAAAGAATCCTACTCTCCGATATAACTAGACTCGAAATAGTTTTACTAGACACAACTCGCCCAAGTCTGAACAAGCAAAGGCTCCTATGGTCGTATGGCTCTGAATACCAACTTGTCATGCCCAAGATGCGCGCCTATCCAATTAAGGCACGAGGGCCTCGCATCGGATAGAGGCGCATCTTGTCGTTAGCAAGATCGATATCATCACATCATACATACAGAAAAGGATAGGAATAGGGAATTGGCTTACACTCGCCACATGCTAGCTTACAAGTTCACACAAGTCAATACATCAAGATTAAGACAGGGTCCGACTACGGATGAAAACAAATGAGAAAAGACAATGCGACGATATCATCTAGCTGCGAGGATCATGACCAAGTGCTCTACTCGTCGGGGTACGTCACGTACATGCGTCCTCTCTCTTCATCATATTCCCACTGCAGCTGCGTGAGATCATCCTGAACACAATCGTCTGAACCTGTACCTGAATGGTTGTAGTAAACTGTGAGCCACAGAGGACTCAGCAATGAAGTAACCCGGGTGCTAAGACTATCATTGCTTAGGTTGGGAATGGTGATGTTTAAGGTTGCAGCAGCTCTAAGCATGTATGGTGGCTAACTTACTTAACAGGAACATAATTGAGTGGTCTACGATGATCGGTCGATTTCTAACATGATCTCTAAGGGATCCTGAACACCTGCTTACGTCAGACATAACCCCACCGTGTTCTCTCTCGGATCATGTTCACGAGCAGAGACAGTCACGGTTACTCACACAGTTGGTGTATTTGAATTAGAGTTTATCTCAAGTTAACTAGAACTGGGTGTTAAACAAATATCCAAGTGCCACATAACTGCGGGCACGGCTTTTCGAAAGATTTAACCCTGCAGGGATGCTCCAACTAGTCCATCACAAATAACCACACTCCGCGGGAATTCCTCGACCGCGGTTCTCGTGGTCTTCATCAGTAATTCCAAATGATTTCCAACACCTCGAGTAAACCCGAGAAAATCAGAGTCCACACGCAAGACACTCGGTAAAGGTAAACCAAATCCAGCAAGACCACCCGACGTGTCGACAAACCCGATAAGAGCCGCATATCTCAGTCTCAGGACACGACAGATGAGCAGTACGTACGGTGGCCTGATAGAAATCCCTCGAGTTTCCCCGAGGTGGCCCCGCAAGTGGCTCTATTTTTGGACCAACACTCATGAGGAGCACTGGCCCGGGGTTGATTAAATTATCCACGGGGTTGCAAAGCCCTATGCAGGTTCATTAAGTTATTAGCAAATGTAGTACCAATGTTGGGTCTTGCCAGACAAGTTTTAATCTCAACCGAATAAACAAGGGGGTCCCCATAACAACCCCAAGCGGGTTAGGAGCGCAAAATATGGAAACATAACACCGGTAACAAGAATGTAGTGGCGGTACGAGCGGAACAAAACACTCAGCAAAAGGCCAAGCCTTCCACCAATACCAGATATATAGGTGCATTAATTTAAATAATAGAGTTAAGTGATATCCAATCCATGTTATCACATGGAACAACCTGCAACTAAGAACGCTATAAGAGGGGTGAGCAGCGGTAACTTAGCCAATCAACGGTTTTGCTGGGATGTGGAGATTGGAGGCTGTCATGGTAACATGGGGCTGATATCATGTGGTAGGTAGCGCAATTGTAACGATAAGAACGAGAAACTAGCAAGCAAAGATAGTATTGGGATCCGGGTACGATCATCTTGCCTGTTGGTTCTTCAGCGGAACAAGTAGCGGGATCCTCGTAGTGGTTCTCTCCAGGTTCCTCGAACTCAGATTCGACACTCGTGTCTACCCAAGATAAACAGCAAATAAATAACCAAGCAAGGTGCAATGCACAAACAAGATGATGCATGATCATTTTAATGAGTTTATACATGGCAATCCAAATCTAGTCATGTTTCACATGCAAAGGTGGTGGATTAATGAATCTGGAAAGAACCTCATGTTAAGTTATCTAGACATGCATGAACATGGCAAATGTTGATGCATCATGAAAAATCGATGAAAATGCATATAAGGATCGCGAGAAACAGAGCTACGGTTCTCGAGATGCGCTCACGACAAGAAATGGAGACAAAACACAAGACCATCAAATATCTGGGACAATTCTTGGCATTCCAAGGTAGCCACTGGACAGGTGATGAAAAATCAATCAAGTTATGCTCAAGAATCACTCAATTCCATGAAGTATAGCTCCCACAACAACCAAAACAATATTTCACTCAAATCTGCCACAAACAGCAATATAGCATTTTGAAAAGCTCATAACTATTGCTACAGGAACCCTACAGCCACAAACAAGATATGAACAGGTTCTACTCAACACCCCCAGCAATTCGCCCAATTACACAATCAACAAAAGAGCAACACATCACTATGCATGGAGCTGGCAAGTAGGCATGATGAAGCAGATTTTTAGGGACTTGGTGAAAATTCCAGTTTTCTGGAATCTGGGTTAATAAAGTAGCAAGTTGACAGCACTGGTTAAATATGCTAGGAAGCTCCAAATGGCATGAAAATTAACATTATGGAATATGATAACATAACCTTCAAAAAGCTTACACTCAGCATGAGCAAATTTTCCAACCACAGCACTAACTACAGGCCACTCCATACAGCAACTTGATAACAGCAGAATCTCCAGACTTGGCCATTTTCAGACTAGCTGGACAGAAACAGAAAGTAGGCCACTTCACAGCATAGTGTCCACTGATCTGGGAACTTGTCATGAATAATAAAAATACTGGGATGTTCACAACAACTTTGACAAACAATCTCTAGTTCACAAGAACATGAAAGCATGCATAGATTAAATCATATGAAAAAGACAAAAGGGCATCACAGCATAAAAATGCACTTTTGTCAACTTGCCCCAAAGTCAAATTTGACTTCACAGGTGCATAGAGGGGATTAAAAAAAACAAAAATCATTACTCATACCTATATGCTTGCATGGAACTTGAGGGAGAAAAGTTAGGTCGAAATTTGCCCCTTCTCCCATGTATGACTTATGGCACTTAAGTTACTTGAAGAAAAGCTAAAGAAATGACATGGGACCTATGCATACAAGTTGTAAAAGCACCAATGACACTCTAGGGACATGTTAGCATGGCATGGCAACTATGAACAAGGGTGAAACTAGCTAGAATTGGAATCATGCCCATATGCTCATTAGGTGGCACTACCCATGGAGCTACAAGGACATGGAGGAGTGTAAGTACAACATTCTCTCCACCAAGCCTACATACTTGCACATATAGATCATCTACACATGCACCTACACCCATACTAACAAGTAAAAAACCCACACACATGTATGTGGGCATATGCACAAAGTGCTTATACTCACATACATATGCTACTCCCACACACTACAAGGCAAAAACAACACTACCACCTAAAATGCAAACATGCATAACTTAGGTGTGTATGAGACACTCACACATGCACACACCTACTCATGAAAACAAGCAACATTCATATATACATATGTGTGTATGAAAACACATATTCACACACTCATAACAACACACATCACCATGTATGTGGGTATATGCCCATAGGTGCATATACACACACACACAACTCCACCACACAAGTAGCACCACCCCCTTACAACCAAATATGTGTGTGTATGCAAAGGGGTGCATATGCACACATACACTCACTACACCTCACACATACGCTCTAGGGACTACGCAAGCGTACACACACAACCCTAGGCACACACATACACTACACACAAGGATGTGTGTAACACTACACACACACACACAAGGATGTATGTAAGCATACACACATATGCACTAGGAACACACATGCACTACATACATATATATATGCACATGGCATGTACATAAACCACACACCACAATCAAATATATTCCTATATGTTGGATTTGCAACAGGAACAAATGAAAGAAAGAAAAACACAAAAAAACAAAGAAAATAGAAAGGCAAAAGAAAAGGGGAAGGAGAGGGATCGAACCCTGCACCTCCTGGGCCGGCGCAAGCAACAATACCACTGGGTTATGGCTCGGTTACTGAATAGAGGGGGGAGCCCCTTAGTTCCTCTACACACGCGCGCCTGAGACTCTCTAACGAAACTGAACCTACACAGACACACAAAACAACAGCGGAGGAAAACAGCGGCGGGGCGACGGCGATCACCGGCGACACAGGGGATCTTCAGCGTCGCGGAGCAGTGGAATCGGAAGCTACAACTACGGGGATTCCATTCCCAGCCTCTCCTGGCGAAGAGGGGCACGGCGACGAGCACCCGATGCTCGACTAGCGAACGGCGGCGACGGCAATCACCGGAGACACAGACTACGCCCTACGGCGAGCTAGCTACGGAACCGAGTGGAAGGAGGGCGATTCGGACCCCTGCGAGGTGGAGGAGCTCGCACACGACACCCAGAAGCATCAGCTCGTCGGAGCACTCACCGGAGACGAGGTCCGACAGCGGCGGAACGTTTCTGGCACGAACTGGTCCTACAAGCAACTAGAAGGCGCAGGATCGGGCGAGGGGAAACGATATGCTCACCGGAAGCCAATTGCGTAGCTACCCGAGCTCAAGGACGGGCGACGACGGCAAATTTACGCGGGGGAGGAGCTCGGTCGGGGCGGAGGAAGAAGAAGCAGGGCGCGGCCTTGGCGTCCCTCGACGATGCAGAGGACGTCGGAGAAGAAGATGTCGACGACGCACGAGCCCCACGAGCTCCAGGCCCGTCTGGCTCGCCGGAGTAGCCTCCACCCCGGCTAGCTTTGCTCTGAACCTCCCGCGCACTCTCTCTCTGAACCCTCTGAATATGGACTTCCCGGGGACAGGAGAGGAGGAGAGAAGGGGGGCGGCGGCGCGAGGAGGGAGAGGAACCCTAGGGGAATCTGCACGCACGCCGAGGGGGTCTAAATATGCCGAGTTGAAGGCAAGGTCCGACGGTAAAGGCGACGGCGACCGGCTCTCTCTCTCTGCGCTCTGACGGAGGGAACGGGAGGGAGCAGGTAGCCGTCCACTAGCACAATGGGCCAAGTGGGTCCGCTCCCTGACGCACACTCACACACACAGTAGGGTTTTTAAAACCATTTTTTAAAACAGCAGAGAGAAGAAAAAGACCAGAAAAAAATGAAAGGGGGTTTGAAGATAAAACAAATAATTTTGAGAATGGAAATATAAGTCCTATTTTTATAAAAATAATAATATGATTAATTAGGCAAGATAATATTTTAATTAATATTAAAACAGCCCCTGTTTAACAGAATCTAAGAATTCAACATTGCTCAAATATGAACAACAACACCCCCACTATTCATGAAATAATTAGAGCTAAAACATGAACATTTTTAAGTGGGTTTTTCCCAACTTAAATCTGACAAGAAATAAATAAATAAGAAGAAGGGTTTTAGGAGGGAAAACTTTGCAAGAGAGGAGAGGGGAGAAAAGAGAGGTGCCCACATGGACTCCTCACACCACAAGTGATTCACTCCACTCACAAAACAACACCTCCACCCAAACAAGCAAAAAACACATTCACATGACTGATAGGGAATGATGCATGATGCATGAATGCCATGATGCAAAAATGACAACTCACATGGAACCAAGGATACAAACTCAAACATAACTCATGTCACAAGGTCATACATATGGGTTACAGCCACAAAAGGAAGGGACATCACTTGGGATGTCACATATATTCTGCCAATACTCATGTGTTATCAGTGTCTCCAAACGTTGGCTCATGACATTTCCGAACTTGTCAATTTTCCAACATCCGTCAAGTAACGTCATACGCGAGAGAGTCAAGGACCAGCGGTGAATTCGAACGAATCTAACTGTATCTGTATTTCCTGGAAATCGAGCCGCCATCACTTCCGAAATTTACTGTGTCACCTTGATTTTCGCGCTTGTTGTTTCTCCTCCTAGTCTTTCCATATTAAATACTTACCACAAGCTTCTTTTCCCACTTTCACCTCTCTCCTTTCGCTTATTTTTCCTCATGCTTGAGTACTACACCGAACAACTGTCCGTTCATCACCGGAGATCACCCTCACAAAAGCAAAGACGTCGTGCTTCCGTCGAGTTCGCACTGCTCATCCAGTCGCTCATCTCTCCGCCCTCGATTCCTCCTATGAGGTAACCTCTTTTCCTCTCTAGATCCATAGTAGTTCATCAGGGTCCTTCATGCATCAATTTGTTCTTCTCAAAATGATTACCACCGCTTGTTCTATATCTCCAACTCCATGATTTACTCTATAGAAATGGAACGAGTTGAGTGGTACATTCATTTCTTGTATGGCATCTCCAAATCTCCCTTTAAAATCCGCACATTA
Source organism: Hordeum marinum (assembly GCA_022496015.1). Taxonomy (NCBI): domain Eukaryota; kingdom Viridiplantae; phylum Streptophyta; class Magnoliopsida; order Poales; family Poaceae; genus Hordeum; species Hordeum marinum. Next base: position 302,994,445 of record CM039673.1, read on the forward strand.
TGTCATTGCTGCTTCTCAACTTGCGTAGTAGGGTTACAGAATATTTTTCTTTTTTGAGCCTTCTGTAGATCCATAATTATAGTTGGTCCAGTGGAAACTCATTTCCTTTCGTACTTAGTGACAAACGGACGCGTTATGCATTAGAATGAACCGGACACATTTTTTGCCGGCTTGTAATTTTAACCTTCCTTGATTCAACCTTGCTGAACCAACCATGCTATCCTTGTAGGGCGAGTCTTACCATTTTAATGTTTTTAAGACCATCTTTGTTAGTAGTATATTTTAAGCCGCCCCTTTTCACTTCATTCACGTAGCTTGTCATGTTGAAACTTTCTTGTGACTGGGAAATTTCCCTAGTTTCCGAGGCCATCCATCAAGACCATAAAAAACGAGGATATTTACTACCTAAGGAAACAATTGGCTCGAGGCCTGCCTTTGGAGAAGAGATCTCTAAGCCGGCAGAAGGAGAGATGGTGATTTTCTTCGACCAACTTCTCAAAGGTTTTTCTCCCCCTGGTCAAAATTCTTCTGGGACGTCTTGCACTTCTTCAATCTTCACCCTCAGGATTTTGCCCCCAAGTCCGTACTAAACCTCTGCCAATTCCAAGAAACATGCGAGGTGTATCTTAAAATAGAACCATCTGTCCTTCTCTTTAGGGAATTTTTCTACCTAAACCGCCAAACTGAATCTGCTGATGGCCCTAGTCACTGTAGGAGATATGCCCTAGAGGCAGTAATAACAGTTACTTTTGTATCTCCAAGTATGCAATGAATGTTTATGATCCGTGCTATAACTGCAATGATTCTCGAGTCTGCAATATCCACGAGGCTTGGAGGGAAACTCATGTGCACGTGTGGTATAATAAACGGTAAATTGTATTCCTAGTCTTGCCTCTAAGACTGGCTCAAGTATTGCATGATGATCCTGTTTTCCTGATCATTGGCATGGCTATGCCGGCAATTTTGTGGGCACGATGTTGGTAGAACACTTGTGTTGAATCAATCCGAATTGATGTTATGCTATGAGATACATTCGTCACAAGTTAATGGTTAATAACACAGAGATGGTTTATGTTTGCATGATTCCTTATACCATGAGAGTATCGAGTTTCTTCATGCTTGCTTCATGGACTTTGGGGGTTGTTAAACGTCATCCGTAAATGGGTGGCTATTACGGCGGCTTACGGGTTCATGGAAAAGTATGTCAAGTAACTTGATAGCTCAAGAATGGGATTTGCTCCTCCGACGATGGAGAGATATCTCTGGGCCCTCTCGGTGTTACGGCGTCCATCATCGTCTGGCCAGACCTTTTGTGATTTGATCACGGGGATGCCGGAACACGGGAACGAGAAAAGAGAACAATACCGGTAACGAGGTAACTGGCATAGTGGACAAGTTGTTGATCCACAGGGATGCCAACATGTCTCACCTTGGGTATTGGTAACATATCATGAAGCAACAGGAATAGCACACGGCAACTGGAGGTTCACTCGAATATTCATTCGTGTGGGTATAGGGGTCAATATGGGTGTCCACGGCTCCGATGTTGATCATTGATCGGAAGGGGTTCCGGGTCATGTCTATACTTAACCGAACCTATAGGGTCACACGCTTAAGGGTCATCTATCTGCTGAATACTAGACAGGGAGTCTGAGAGAAAATCAGCGAAAAAGTTTTGGACACCAGAAAAGTTTCGGACAGCGGAAAAGTTCCGCAGAGAGAACACCGGAATAGTTTCGGTAAAACTGAAAAGTTGTTTCAGGGGATACCATCAAGTCAAATGGGTTTCGGCACATGCTTGATAATTCTTGGAGGGTGCCAGAATCATTCTGGAAACTTCTGGGAATTTTTTGGAAGAAAAACGGGAGATGTTCCGGAGCTGTCGGAACTGCTTCAGATGCATTTCGCAGATGAAAATCACTAATCCGGAATTGTTCCGGTTCACATTGAAAATTATTTTAGTGGATGCTGGAAATGTTCTAAGCCCACATAAATATTTTCAGTTCGAACGGACGCTGTAAAATGTCGTCGTGAATAGTGAAAGTGCTTTTTGGAGAAAATATCTCGTGAATAGTGGAAACACTATTATGAATAGTGGGAAACACTATTGGGAGAAAATATCTCATGACAAGTGAAAACACTATTACGAAATAGTGGAAAACACTATTATGAATAGTGGGAAACACTATTTATGAATAGTGGAATCAGTATTATGAATAGTGAAAATATCTGAGGACATTTTGGTATTTTCACCATAGTCTCTCACCCTATAAATAGGGGTGAGGAGGCAGCCCAAAAACTCACTCCTTCTCACATACAAGTGCCATTGCAATGATCTGGCTTCTTATCTCCCTCCCAGCGAAATAGTTTCGTAGAGCCGAAAGGCTGTCTGGGTTCCGGCAGGAACTAGTTCTGGACGGCGAAGCCCTGCTGGATAGATCACACCGTATGTGTGCAACCCCGTAGAGAGGTCGTAGTTTCGATCTTTTTCCCGAGGGGCTGTTCGTGTGTCCTCCCGAAGGGTTGTCTGAGTCTCCGTTCGAGTTTCGAGTGTCCTCCCGAAGGGCTGTCCGAGTCTCCGTTCGAGTTTCGAGGGTCCTCCCGAAGGGCTGTCCGCGACATCGTCCGGGGGACTGTCCGACCGCCTCCCAGAGGGCTTTCCGACGAGGGAATACATCCTCACGGTTGGGACGTTGTAAAATCCTAGCTGCGGGGATCTGCACCAACGATCTCCACCGACTCTTCTACCGCTGCGCTTCGAGTCGGTACGGATCAGATCAAACCTTGTATGCAGTCTCCATAGTGGTCGTGGGCTTGCTCGCTATACCGGAAATTTTTGTTTTCTGTCGCGTTCCCCAACAGTGGCATCAAGAGCCAGGCTATGAGTAGATGCATGTTATGATCTAGAATACATGAGATGTATGGGTATTGCATAATATAATTTTGTAGTAGATGAGATCTATTGCTAAAAATTATTTGTGCGGGTAGCAGATGAAATCTGTTACCCGATGTTCCTGTTGCTTCCCGTGAATTTGCGTAGTCCATATCTTGACGGAATGGTGGAACCTTACAAAGTTCTGGCAATCCGCGATCCTTTCATGCTACTCCTGAGTATGCTGATTGATAGATCAACGAAGTGCTAATAGTTCTTTGGGTTCCACCATAGTCAAAAGAAAGATGGATGTTTCGCAGACGAAAAGGCAATGCAGATATGATCTGCACGGGGGTCACGCGTATGACGAAGTTTAGTATGGGGCTCGATATTTTATCATCTCGTGTTTCATACACCCTGGAAAGTTAATATAGCAACTTGAATTATCATACTTGATGATAAACATTGGTAGCTGCGGTTTGAGTCAAAACCTTAGAAGCCACGTAAAATAAAATTTTGTATAAACTGATTAGAGGCGTCTAACTTGGTTTTGCAGGATGGTTTGAATGTGATGTGGTATAGCAAATCTCATATTCAATTTTGATTATGTATGAGATGGCTATATGGTGTAATTAACATGACCTACGTGTCATGATTTGGCATGATGGCTGGAGCCATATGATTGCACTGTAATGACCTGTGTGTCAACCTTATGTAATGCACTTATTTTATTAGCTATAGAGATAGCAATATTATCTGGTGCATTGACAAGGTGGTGGCAATCTTCGCAAAGGTGAACACCGACGCGAATGCCGAAGACGAAGAAATACTTGACTTCTCTGTCAGAAGGGGCTATACCATATCATGCTAATTATGAATTGCGTGAGATATTTATCCCTTATGTTGCACCCTTCTTGATTGCACGGTAGTCGCTTTTTATTAGGGTGATCTCTCACAAAAATATCAAGTAGTTAGTGTTCTCCCAAGTGTAGCACCATCACGGCACCTAACTTTTCAGGGTGCGCCATGGATGCATGGGTACGAACGATTAGGGATGTGTGAGGCGGGTGAGTAAGGACCTCGCAGCAATATCACTTGGTTGTCTTGACGTTCAGGCATGAAAGTCATGAGCTCGGAACACACTCATCAAAAGATGAACAATAGTCACATGGACATGTGATCGGCAAGTTAGCCTACCGATTAAAATTCCTGTCATGAGATGATGATTCTATGACGATGAATTTAAGTCTGGGTCTTGAATCACTCATAATCAATTTTGAGAGATATTGATTTGAGTGGGAGCGCAGCTTGGAATAAAAACATTTTATTCACTAGTGCTAATATCATTATGAACAAAGTCTAAGTGAATTTGTGTTTTTCGTTGTAGATCAAATGGCTCGCAATAGCGCGTTCAACTTAGGCCCGATGTTAGAGAAAGAGAAGTTAGCTGCGAATGGAAACAACTATGCGGACTGGGTCCGTACCCTGAGGATTGTCCTCATGGGTGCTAAGAAAGTGTATGTGCTTGACGGACCTCTTCCTCCTAAACCGACGGCAACTGCTGCGGCAGACATACAAAATGTCTGGGTCACTAAGGATGATGATTACAACTTAGTGCAGTGCCTCATGTTGTCTTGCATGAGTTCAGAGCTTCAAAAACGTTTTGAATTCCATAACTCCTTTGATATGATCAAAGATCTGGATGCTCTTTACAAGTTTAATGCACGGTCTGAACATTTTGACATCATGAAAATGATGGCGGAGACCAAGATGGCTGAGGGCAGTTCAGTTGGCAAACACGTAGTCAATATGATTGGCTACGCTGAAAGGCTTAAAATCCTGGAATTCCCACTTCCAGAAGAGAATGTTATGGACTTGTTGCTAGGTTCACTCCCCCCGTCTTATGGCGGTTTTATCATGAACTACAAGATGAATGGGATAGACAAAACAGCAAATGAGGTGCTTGCCATGCTGAAAACAGCTGAAGGAGGACTGCAGAAAAATCGCAAGCAAGTGTTGCTTGTGAATGAAACTGCCAGTTTCAAAAAGAAAGGCAAGCCAAAGAAGGGCAAGGGCGCCGGTAAGACCGGTTTCCAACGCAAATCTAAGGGCGGAGCCAAGAATGAAACTGAGTGCTTCTACTGCAAGGGCACAGGTCACTGGAAGAGAAACTGCAAGAAGTATCTGGCAGATAAGAAGTCCGGGAAAACTGGAAAAGGTATAATTGTTATACAAGTTGATTTCATTGACGTTTTGCTTGCTAGCGAAAGTTCTAATTCTTGGGTATTTGATACTGGATCGGTTGCTCGCATTTGCAACTCCATACAGGGGCTTCAGAAGGTGCGCAAGCTAGGAAAGAATGAAGTCGTGATGCGTGTCGGGAACGGCGTTGGGATCGCCGCTCAAGCCATCGGCATTATGCCTCTATGTCTCCCTTTAGGATTTATTTTGGAACTTAGTAACTGTTATTTTCTTCCGTTGTTGTGTAGAAACATTATCTCTGGATCATGTTTAGTACACGATGGGTACTCCTAGAAGTCTGAGAACAATGGTTGTTCACTTTATTGTAAGGATATGTTTTATGGATTTGCACCCATTGTTGGGGGCCTTTTCATACTAAATCTTGAAAGTAAAAATGATGTTTTTAACGTGAATGCTAAACGCCTTAAAAAGGCTGATACCACTACCACTTTTATGTGGCACTGTCGGCTTGGCCACATCGGAAAGAAAAGCATGCAAAGACTCCATAAATATGGAGTTTTACCGTCTTTTGATTTTGAATCATTTGACACATGTGAAGCTTGCTTGATGGAAAAAATGACCAAGACGCCGTTCATGGGTCATCCTGAACGGGCGAGTGAATTATTGGAAATAATACATAGTGATGTATGTGGTCCAATGAGCACAGTCGCACGGGGTGGGTATTTCTACTTCGTAACTTTTACTAATGATTTAAGTAGGTATGGATATATCTACTTGATGAAGCATAAGTCGAAAACATTTGAAAATTTCAAAGAATTTCAAAATGAGGTAGAAAATCATCGTAACAAAAAGATTAAGTTTCTGCTGTCTGATCGCGGAGGCGAATATCTTAGTCACGAGTTTGGCCAACATCTGAGTGATCATGGAATCGTTTCACAGCTTATGCCTCCCAGAACTCCATAGAGAAACGGAGTGTCAGAACGACGTAACCGAACCCTGTTAGACATGGTAAAGTCGATGATGACTCTTACAGATCTACCGATATCTTTTTGGGGTCATGCACTAGAAACTGCCGCTCACACACTAAACAAAGCACCGTCTAAGTCTGTTAAAATGACACCACACGAGATGTGGCAAGGGAAGAAACCTTGTGTGTCGCATCTTAAAATTTGGGGTTGTGAGGCATACGTAAAGCGTTTACAGCCTAGCAAACTCGATCCCAGATCAGACAAATGTTACTTTGTAGGTTATCCAACAAGCATTGTTGGGTATTCCTTCTACCTACCCTCCGAGCAAAAAGTGTTTGTCGCTAAAGGCGGAGTCTTTCTTGAAAAAAAGTTTCTCGCTAAAGAAGCTAGTGGGAGGACAGTACAACTTAATGAGATTAGTGAATCTTCGGCCACCGTTGATGTGGCTAAGGAACCGGAAGTAATTCTGCAAATTATCCCTACAACTGGGCCAGAAGTTGTCGCATGTGATGCGGAAACTTCAGACAATGTTGTAACTGAACCGCATAGATCAGGTAGGGCTATCCAGCCTCCTGAGTGGTTTCATAACGAAATCTTCATTCTTGAAGACGATGAACCTGCGCATTACAAGGAAGCGATGGCGGGGCCTAGCTCAATGGAATGGCACAAGGCCATGAGATCCGAAATGGAATCCATGTACGAAAACCAAGTTTGGAACTTGGAAGAACTTCCAGATGGCGTAAAACCCATTGGTTGTAAATGGATTTTCAAAATAAAGATGGACGCGGATGGTAACATTACTATCCACAAAGCTAGACTTGTCGCGTAAGGGTTCACGCAAGTTCCAGGAGTGGACTACGACATGACTTTCTCGCCCGTAGCTATGCTTAGGTCTGTTCGGATATTACTAGCAATTGCTGCTTATTTCCATTATGAAAGATTACAGATGGATGTCAAAACGGCTTTCCTAAATGTAAACCTTGAACAGGATGTATACATGATACAGCCAGAAGGTTTTGTCGATCCTAAGAATGCTGGAAAGGTATGTAAGCTTCAGAAAGCCATTTATGGTCTGAAGCAAGCATCAAGGATCTGGAACATTCGTTTTGATGAAGTGGTCAAAGAGTTTGGCTTCATCAGGAACGATGAAGAATCTTGTGTTTACAAGAAGTTTTGTGGGAGCGCAAAAGCATTTCTAATCTTGAATGTGGATGACATATTGTTGATTGGAAATGATGTGAATTTTCTTGGCGAAATAAAGACTCATTGAAAAGGAGTTTTTCAATGAAAGACTTAGGTGAAGCGGCATATGTATTGGGCATAAGGATATATAGAGATAGATCAAGATGCCTAATAGCGCTTAGCCAAAGCACGTACATTGACAAGGTGTTGAAAAGGTTCAACATAGAGAACTCCAAGAAAGGCCTACTCCCCATGTCACCTAGCACAGTGCTTTGCCAGAATCAGAGTCCTCGGACCCTCGACGAGCGAGTACAAATGAATGATATTCCATATGCTTCGGCAGTTGGTTCTATTATGTATGCCATGCTATGTACAAGACCGGATGTTTCCTATGCGCTAAGTGTTAGCAGCTGGTACCAAGGTGATCCAGGATTGGAACACTGGGCCGCAGTCAAAGATATTCTTAAGTACCTCAAAAGGACCAAGGATTTACTCCTTGTGTACGAAGGTGATGAAGAGCTCACTGTAAGTTGTTACACTGATGCAGGCTTCATGACTGACCCAGATGACTTCAAATCTCAATCTAGCTATGTTTTCATATTGAACGGTGGGGCAGTTGATTGGAAAAGTTCCAAACAAAAGATTGTGGCGGATTCTATGACGGAGGCAGAATATGTTGCTGCTTTTGAAGCCTCCAAGCAAGCTGTTGGTATCAAGCAATTTCTTGAAAACCTTGGTGTGGTTCCAAGTGCTCTGGACCCGGTGGAGAGCCATGTTCGCACCATAAGACAATGCATATTCAACGCAACTATAAACTCATTCGACATCATGTCGAAGAAGGTTTAGTGAAAGTACGCAAAGTTCACACGGATCTGAATGTGTCAGACCCGATGACAAAGCCTCTACCATGAGCAAAGCATGAGCAACACCGGATAGCCATTGGTGTTAGGGAAGCCATGTAACTGGATTATGACTCTAGTGCAAGTGGGAGTCTGTAGGAGATATGCCCTAGAGGCAGTAATAACAGTTACTTTTGTATCTCCATGTATGTAATGAATGTTTATGATCCATGCTATAACTGCAATGATTCTCGAGTCTGCAATGTCCACGAGGCTTGGAGGGAAACTCATGTGCACATGTGGTGTAATAAATGGTAAATTGTATTCCTAGTCTTGCCTCTAAGACTGGGTCAAGTATCGCATGATGATCCTGTTTTCCTAATCATGGGCATGGCTATGCCGGCAATTTTGAGGGCACGATGTTGGTAGAACACTTGTGTTGCATCGATCTGAATTGATGTTATGCTATGAGATACATTCGTCACAAGTTAATGGTTAATAACACAGAGATGGTTTACGTTTGCATGATTCCTTAGACCATGAGAGTATCGAGTTTCTTCATGCTTGCTTCATGAACTTTGGGGGTTGTTAAACGTCATCCGTAAATGGTTGGCTATTACGACGGCTTACGGGTTCATGGAAAAGTATGTCAAGTAACTTGATAGCTCAAGAATGGGATTTGCTCCTCCGACGATGGAGATATATCTCTGGGCCCTCTTGGTGTTACGGCATCCATCATCGTCTGGCCAGACCTTTTGTGATTTGATCACGGGGATGCCGGAACACGGGAACGAGAAAAGAGAACAATACCGGTAACGAGGTAACTGGCATAGTGGACAAGTTGTTGATCCACTGGGATGCCAACGTGTCTCACCTTGGGTATTGGTAACATATCATGAAGCAACAGGAATAGCACACGGCAACTGGAGGTTCACTCGAATATTCATTCGTCTGGGTATAGGGGTCAATATGGGTGTCCACGGCTCCGATGTTGATCATTGATCGGAAGGGGTTCCGGGTCATGTCTATGCTTCACCGAACCTATAGGGTCACATGCTTAAGGGTCATCTATCTGCTGAATACTAGGCAGGGAGTTTGAGAGAAAATCACCGAAAAAGTTTCGGACACCGGAAAAGTTTCGGACAGCGGAAAAGTTCCGCAAAGAGAACACCGGAACAGTTTCGGTAAAACTGAAAAGTTGTTTCAGGGATACCATCAAGTCAAATTGGTTTCAGCACATGCCTGATAATTCTTGGTGGGTGCCAGAATCATTCTGGAAACTTCTGGGAATTATCCGAAAGAAAAACGGGAGATGTTCCGGAGCTGCAGGAACTACTTCAGATGCATTTCGCAGATGAAAATCACTAATCCGGAATTGTTCCGGATCGCATTGAAAATTATTTTAGTGGGTGCTGGAAATTTCTAAGCCCACATAAATATTTTCAGTTCGAACGGACGCTGTAAAATGTCATCGTGAATAGTGAAAGTGCCTTTTGGAGAAAATATCTCGTGAATAGTGGAAACACTATTATGAATAGTGGGAAACAGTATTGGGAGAAAATATCTCATGACTAGTGAAAACACTATTACGAAATAGTGGAAAACACTATTGTGAATAGCGGGAAACACTATTTATGAATAGTGGAATCACTATTATGAATAGTGAAAATATCTGAGGACATTTTGGTATTTTCACCATAGTCTCTCCCCCTATAAATAGGGGTGAGGAGGCAGCCCAAAAACTCACTCCTTCTCACATACAAGTGCCATTGCAATGATCTGGCTTCTTCTCTCCCTCCCAGCGAAATAGTTTCGTAGAGCCGAAAGGCTGTCTGGGTTCCGGCTCAGTACTGCTGGAGAAAGTTGGAGGGTTCAACCTCAGAAAACGGGTGAGATTATCAGTCTGGGGTGGATGGTGGTTGTTGTTGTTCTGATTGTTGGTCTGATTCTGGATCAATAGCTGCATCAGTGCATTCTGCTGCTGAAGGAGTTGCGTGAGTTCCGGCGGGAAAGTGAAGTCGGTCTCACGTCGTGGAGGCATCTTACTGTTTTCAGAGGGGTGAGAATTAGAATAGAACAATGGTCTAAAAGAAGAAACCACTACCCATATGCAATGCAACAAACATATCACACCAAACACTCATTCATTTATTCAATCAATGTCAAACATCGGGAATACAAATCTCAATCAACTAAGCATCGACCTACGCTTTAACGACGAAAATAAAAGATACATGGAGGGCATGACTATAGTTTTTCTCAGAAGTACATGGTGACTGAGTCTCCTCCAGTGGTGCTCTCCTCATAGTCATCATCGTCGTTGATGAAAGGAGCCAAGTCTCCCTCAGAATGAAGATTTTCACCCATGTCCATCTGTTCCTCCAAAGTGGCGATACGAATGTTCAGCCTGTCGATCCTCTCTAAGAAATCCTTCACCTCATATTCATGTTCATAGTTGGCTTCCGGCAAATCAGCTTCAAGGTCAATCTCACGGTTCATCAGATTCTTGATTGTCTTCGTATCAGCACGAACTCGAAGCTCCAGAGTCCTGATGTGAGTCTCCAAGGTCTGGATATAGGAAATAGTGGTGTCTGCAGTGGGAGGAGTTATGATGTTTCCATTGGCATCTCTGCGACAAACCACGCTGAGTCCTGGTGAAATGGTTCCACCTCTGTATTCCTCCTGAATACGTCCAAGGGCACGATGAATGGCCATGTCTCTCCCAAGTATCCAACTGGGTGCCACGAACTTGAGGTCGATGGGTTCCTTCCGATTCCCAAAGGTCTTCCCTGGGATATGCACCTCGATCCTGTAGCATCCACCTTGGGGAAATGACATGATAGGAATCCCGGTGATGCTCGGCAAAGCAATCCTTACGTCCTTGACGATCCTCATCAGCTCCTTACCAAAGGGTATCGTTGCGTCAGGCTGGCAAAACCCCGTGATCAACACTGGGATGAAGGTGGTCATCTATAAATTTTGAAATAATCGGAGAGGAGTCAGAAACGAATAGATGAGAGTATAAGAATTTTAAAGACAAAGAGAAACAATCCTAAGTCTTTCCAGTCCTAGAGGTTACGTCCTACGGTCAGCGTGTGCTCTGATACCATTTCTGTAGCGACCCGACCTGAAAGGTCGAATCTCCGGTGTTTCTGTACCATCCCAAGATCATGCTGGTACACACAGGGTACATCAATGTATATATCAAAGGGAAATCACACAGCATTATATTAATCGAAATCTCATATCGAGTCCTTTATTACAATAAAAATTACAATAAAGTGGCCGAAGGCCAACTCATGAGAATAATTAAGTCTTGCGGAAGCGTCGAAGGTAGATGAGTCCATCTGACTCCAAGGGCATCTCACTGAGCATAGAACGCGTCCTCACTCCTGGTCGGAAAAGTACTCTGCAACATGATACGTTGCAGCCATGTAGGTCAGCATATGGAGAGGGTTGAAAAGATAATCATCTAATCTATATGCATATATGGCAGGTGGGGTGGTAAGTTTTTGCGTAAAGCCAAGTTTTTCCTACATCAAGAGAGGACAAAAGCAAAATATTACTAAGTTGGTTGATTAATGAGATGGTTCCACCAACCAATTCTCATACCCAAGTTATTAATACCCACATCATCATATTAATTGTGTTGAGAGTTCCGGAAGTTTCAGTTCCTTTGGCTCAAGTTGTCCATGACCATGGACACGGCTAATCGATTAGGTTTGAGTACTCTGCAGAGTTTTGCACACGTTCCCCACAAGATTTAGTCGCCTCCGTTTGATTTCTCGCACTTCAGGGTGTTTGAGAAACGGATGACCAAAACATGGTCTTCCAAAGGGTTTCCCTGCGACTCTGTCAGTGCCCATCCTTTCCTACCGTTCTTCTACATCTCGTAGCACCGCCTGTCCAGGGTCACCACAATATCCAACCAAGCCAGAGCCCATAATGACTTGTGGCTGTGCAGGTAAGCCTTGGGTCTTGAAGCACCCATCCATCTCTTTGTGCCTGGGTGGATCTTTCCGCGTGAATACTGGCCATCTCCAGCATCACCTAGGCAAATCCACTGGTTTCTCCAGGGTGCCGTTCAACCATCATCCACCCAGAGGTATGTTGAAAACTCGAAGTCTTGAAATCTTGATCATTATGTAGGTCTTGAAATTATTAACTCTCTCAACTCTCATGAATCACACAACCAACCACGTCTACTAATAGCATAGCAAAAGTAAAACAACGTTTCCCGGGGCTAATGTTGTCAAGGGGTTGAGGAGGGGTACCTACCACATGATACTACTACAATGTAACCAATATTCCAACTAACCTATCTTGCATGCAATTGGGGAGATGGTAGAACTAATGCATATAAAACATGGGTAAAACATGATCAAAGTGACTTGCCTGGTTGATGATCTTCGTACGTGAGTGACTCTAAGTAACAAGCTTCGCACTCCGGATAATCTAACGAAGCAAACAAGAGCACTCAAATAAGCATACAACCAAAATATTGTAACCCACAAACATCAATCAAGAACTAGTAACAATCAAGACAAAACAATGCACAAATCACAAGTAAGAAAAACACACAAAGTTTTGTTTACTAGGAGGTGATTGATAAAACACTACTATCATGATAAAGCTATTTTGTAATAACAAAGCAATTGTTGACAGCAAGGAACAATAAAATATTTTATTAATAAACAGAATAAAATAAATTTAAAGTTTGTTGAGAAAATCTTTAGTAAAGTTTATAAAAGTTTTGATAAACACTATATGAATCAAATATAGTTTTACTAACAAGAGAGCAAAACAAACTTATTATTTATTAGTAAAACATGTACAGAAAATAATTTACAAATAAACTTGTCTTAGAAAACAGAATTAAGTTATTTAAAACTTTGTTTGAAAGCAAAACTATTACTAACTAGTTGTTTTAATCAAATTAAGCCTATATGAAAAGAAGTTGTGATTCCTATGTTAAATAAAATTAAACTAAGCAAATTTATATTTTTATTAACAATAAGTAAAACACTAAATGTATAAACAACAGAACCTACTAAACAAATTAAAACTATATCTAAGTTAAACAAACTAAAACTAAGTAAATAAACTATATTATAACACTAGGCAGATTCTGTTTATAGCTAGAACACTAACAATAATCATCTTAAAAATCCTCAAACTAAACATGGTGATAGTCCTAACCAATATCAAACAGTAGCAAAAAGATTCATATCAAAATCTATTTTCAAACTCTAGTTATTCAGATTTGAAGATTTTGAGCAAATTTGATTAAATTCAAATTTTATAGTTCAAATTTGAAATTTAAAAGTACAGGGTGAAACTACATGAAAAATGTGAGCTATTGCAAAAAGAATCAACTCAATACATTAAACAGATTAAAAGATATTCACAAAACAAAATCATAACAGGTTCTGTTTACTAAACAAAAATCAGAAAAAAGAAATATCTATCGGACGGCCAGGGTGCTACGTGGCACGATCCTATTGGTTGGGGGCGTGTGCGCGCGAGAGATTACGGGCGGGCGACCGGTCGGTAGGGGATACCGGTTCAGAATTAATCCGTTCTAATCTCGGCCGTGGATTTTAGATCTGAGGGGTGGAAAAGCTCACGAGGTAAAAGTCGCCGGCGTGGGGATCTCTGGCGAGTCCGAAAGCGGCGAAGACGACGGCGAGGAGCTCCGGTGGTCGAGGGTGGCAGCGAAGTGGTACGGGCGACAGAGCTTGACGTCCGGCGTCGATTGGTGGCAACGGTGGGGCGAGAGGTGGACGGAGTCGATGGCTACGGTCGAAGGGAGGTCCGGTGGTGGTGGGAACTCCGGCGACGAATTGCGGCAGCCTTCCGGCGAGGTAGGAGGGGGTTTGGGGGGAAATGGAAGGCGGGGAGTGGCCGGTACTTATAGGGGTGCGGGGAGTGAGGGGGGGTTAAGAGGGGCGAGATCCGCGGGGGTGGAAGGAAACGGCCGGCGAGGTCCGGCGCGTGCGGGGAAGGAGAGGGATGACCGGTCGGGCTAACGGTCGGTCGGCGGTGGGGCCCTGTGGCAGCGAGAGAGAACACAGTTACTACGCGTCGGTCGGCCGACCGGTAACGGTCTCGGCTTTTAAAGCCGTTGGGCCGGCCCGTTTTAATACAGGAAACCGTTACCGTTTTCTATTAATAATTTTCCAACAACATTCAAAAGCTTTTAAAACATTCAAACCGTTTATAAATATAGGGGTATTATATATAAAAATTAACAGAATAATAAATGCCATTTAATGAACATTTCTATTCTGTCATTTGAACACCTTGAAAAAAAGAAATATTTTCAGAAATTGCCTAATTGTTTTTTTTAAATCATTTTTGCAAATATTTTCAAAATAACCCCTAGTTATTATTGTTCAAATATATTACCAATTAGTCCCTGGTGTGGAGTGTCATGTTCCTCCTCTCTTATTTGAACTTTTTACCAAGATTTCAAATAGGTGAAAGCAACTTAGGGAAAAATAGAAAGAGCTTTCAGAAATTTAGAAAGGGCATTTCAACAATACATGTATTCAAGCAATGATGCAGATGAATGCATAGCTATATTTCATAACATTCCAAAATGGAATTTTGGGATGTTACAAGAGGTCGTAGTTTCGATCTTTTGCCCGAGGGGTTGTTCGTGTGTCCACCCGAAGGGCTGTCCGAGTCTCCGTTCGAGTTTCTAGTGTCCTCCCGAAGGGCTGACGAGTCTCCGTTCGAGTTTCTAGGGTCCTCCCGAAGGGCTGTCCGCGACATCGTCCGGGAGACTGTCCAACTTCCTCCCGGAGGGCTGTCCGACGAGGGACTACATCCTCGCGGTTGGGACGTTGTAAAATCCTAGCAGCGGGGATCTGCACCAACGATCTCCATCGACTCTTCTACCGCTGCGCTTCGAGTTGGTACGGATTAGATCAAACCTTGTATGCAGTCTCCATAGTGGTCCTGGGCGTGCTTGCTATACTGGAAATTTTTGTTTTCTGTCGCATTCCCCAACAGTCAGAAACTTGGTGGTATCTCAATTCAGAGGAGGAGGGACATCATATTCCCTGCTTCCACCCTGCCGAGTCACCGAAAGGGTTGGAATAAAAACTGGTTCTACTACCGAAACACGACCCTGACTGATGAGAACCCCTTGCTGGGTTATAGACAGGACCGTCTCCCCATGACATTCGAGTTGCCTGACCGAGATTCTTCAGAAGAGCGTGCACAACACGCGAGTGTATATCCAAAACTGGGGGCCTTGATAGCAAATGGTTTAACCGCGGTGGACCTAACTCGGTGTTGGGTATCTTGGAACATTATGTCATTAAGCCACCGAGGATGCTTGGTGCATACTTATTCTAGCGAGTTGAGTGAACCTCGGAGGTTTAATGACATTACTTTAGATGCTAGTGAAGTAAACCAATTGGTGAAGAAGCTCTTGTGCGAAAGTCTGTCTGTTTGCAGCCAAGACGGACTGAAGCCCTTTTGTATTGATAACTCGTCTCCTCCTGTAAGGACCTTTGACAATTTCACATCTAACTTTCACCAGTGCTTCCTATTTTAATTTCTCACCACCTATCTGTTGTTTCAACTCAATAGGCCAAATCGCTATTTTGGGGCAAGAAATGAGTGAAAGTCGCCGCCAAGAAGACCAAAGCTCCTCCAGTTTCAAAGAAAGATAAGGCGGTCGTTAAGGAATCATCTCCCATGGATGTATCAAAGACAGCCATGGCTCAATAAGAGGTTGAAATTAAAATCCTTTAGCTATGCTTTACTGAACTGAACTGACATCTCTTTTCCTTAGGGTGATGCTGATATGATTCCGTGTGAAGATGTTGAGGTAATGTCCATCTCCTCCGGCTGTGAAAACTTATCACCCAAGAAAACAAGCTGAATTGTTTGGAAAGTATGTTTTTCTCACCCAGATGCTCACTTGGATCCGAACTTTATTTTGAAGCGAACTCAACATATGTCAAAGTGCAAGACCCGAAATGGTAGTGGTAATCTTGCAACCGATTTACCCAACAAGCTGTCTGCTCCTAAGCGCCCGTCTCAGGTATCTTTCCACCTTACTCTTCTTTTCTCAACAGCTATCTTCCAGTTACTGATCTCTTCAATATCTTAAATCTAAGACCACGAGTCGCCACCTTCGTTGGGCAACTCAGCTACTTCTAAAGCTGCCACCTCTTGTGATTAACCTATGGTGAGTTCCTTGTTAAATCTTTACTTGTACTTACTTTGTAGCATTTTCACTAATAATGTTTCCTTATTTCATAGGGTCGAGTCAAATCTAAGAAGAGGAAAGTTGGTGGGTATTCCACCAATCCTGAGGTCCCTAGGTCAGGAAGTCCTGCCTTGCTTGCTCCCGAAGTTTAGGCGAGTCATCGTGATGGTCATCAGGAAACTCAAGTTGATATTATATCGTAGCCTGATCCACCAAGTCCCCATGTCATGGGTGTTGAAGCTGACTCGGCTATGAGTCCTGACCCGCTTAGTCCTCCCAAGACAGCTTAAGTAGCTCCTTGCGGCAAGAACGAAGAAGTTGTCATTACTGGGTCAAGTTATGCCGCCCTAGGGGTCACAACCGTGTTGTCCAATATTATTGCCAAGGATGAACTAGAACTACGAGTCAAAGGAAAAACCAACCTGGAGCTCCCGAATTACGAGAGCATGAGTGCTGAAGAACTCCATGCTAGTTACCTAGATCGCCTTGCCACTAGCCGGTAAATGGAAATCGGCCTTGTGAGTATGATGAAAAACAAATATGAGGTAAGCTCTCTTTTGTACTTTATGTATCCCTTTCTAGCAACCAAGACCCGGGTCAATTTCATGATTTGAGCCGGGTCTTTGGTAATCATAACTTTCAACCTGTATCCCCCAAAGGCTGGCTCATTTACTTGATTTCAGTCGGGTATTTATAATATTAAAAGAAATCGACCTATAGCCCCCAGGGGCGGGCTCATATTCATGAGATGAGTCGGGTCTTTATAATATTTAGGAGAATTCGACATGTAGCCCCCAAGGGCGGCTCATCTTCATGAGATGAGTTGGGTTTTTGATATTTCAAGCTTGATAAAACTAATATACATTAGCCCCCAAGTTTCAAGGATATTGCTAGAAGTTTCCTTGAGACTTGTCATAGTCCTTCATTGCATGGGATTGAATCTTGCACTTATTATTACTGTTGAATATTCTGGCTCCTTTATTGAGAAGGCCTTACGGGAAGCCGAGTCAAGTGTGACCGGCTTGAAGAAAATATTGGAAATGGGACAGAGCGCCCAAGCCGCCGCTGAAGAGAAATTGCGCCTCGCTTTAGAGGAAGTGGACAAAATCATGGAGCTTTTCGAAACACAAAAGGAGACCTTTGGTGCTAAGAAGACCACCTTGCTAAAGCGCGCAGAAAACACGGAGGATCAGCTCAAGCCCATTGCTGAAGAATTAGCCGGGTTAAAGAAACATATTATCGCTATGACTCACACTATCTTTGGTAAATCGCCTTTATAACTTTGCAAAAAAGGACGTTTGGTAGGCATAACTCCTAACTGCCTTGATGTTTATTTTGTTTTTCCGTAGGCCCCCGACTTCCAATTTCCAAGATAACAGCCTACTTATGCGAAAGTTGTGTACACTCTGGCTAAGCAAATCTATACCGGAGACCTGCATGCCATCAAAGCTGTAATGTGGGAGAAAGAGCCGGTGGTACTAATCAAGGATATGATGAAAGTGCTTTCCACTCTGCCCAGGAAAATCGACGAACCGAAAAGATAGGCCGCTTGCTCTGGTGCGACCGCGGCTTTGAGATGAGCTTTCACTTATGCCGATGAACTTGACCCTGAAAAAATGGCCAGAGGCTTTCCTGAGCTTAAAGATGATGGAACAGCTTTTCGCGAACTTGACTATATGAAGTATGTCAAGACGGCTCGGGTGCTAGCCATGCGGCTTGTTGCTGGGGTTTAACGAAATAACAGGTGGCTTATGATGCGAGTAACTCACGAATATCAGTAGAACAGGTTCCTCAGCGCCGTAAGCATGCTTTGGCTTCTTAAGTTGACCCTTCCCCTATGATAAATGAAGAGGTTGTATTCCACGCCCTAACGCTTTGCAACTGGGATGTGGTTAATCGTTGGATCATAGAGCCCGCAGAGGCAGCGGAGGATGACCCAGAGGCAGCTCAGGAGAGGGAAACAGCCCAAGGTTAGCCTAGATGCGAAGGGAACTCATCCCAGGCGTGATGTAAAAACAATTGAAGTCGCTTGTAGCCCCCAAGTGTTGGCTCAAACAAATAGTTTGTGACTCTTGAATGTAGTTTGTAATAGGAATAGCCTCTCGCGGTCCCTAAAACATTGTCATGTCTTCGTGCATATTTTTCTTTGGTGAAGGTATCTAAACTTGCTTACCTCTTATTATAAATGCATATCGCCTCATTCATTTGCCTTGCCTTGAATATTCCTGTCATGCTTAGACAACCTTTTAGGGGATTTAGGATTGGCCAAGGGATTTTAGTATCCAAGGCTTCAAGCTTTGGATGATCCTACAAAACATTTGTTGTAGATATTCCAATCATCAAGTGCTATTATTATAATCCGGCACAATAGGCTTGGCAACAAAATACTAGCCTTTGAGGCTGAGTCAAACAGAACCAGTTTTGAGATTCCAACCTGGTTTCAAACTTGCCTAGTAGACATAAATAACAATATTTTACTTGTATACTGCCATATTATGGTGACATAATTATGTAAAAAAATTACCGACTTTCGAGGCTCAACATAAAGACCGACTTTCGAGGCTCGAGTCTTGCTTTAGTGAAGCGGGTATGATAACATGTGGTTTATCCTAGCTCTCTGCATGTCGGCTCTCTCATGACTCAAGACGATGTTTTAACCTGAAGGAGTTCAGGGTCCCTAAAAAGGATTTACTCTTAAGAGTACATTGGGTCCTGATCGGAGTCGCATCAAGCATACATGCATGTTTAACAACACATGGCATTTTTCTTTTCCTGCGTAAAGAGGGTGAGAAAGCAGAACTCGATGAGTTGGAAGCCCCCAAATGCAAAATATTTTTGTGGTGTTTTTGCCGGGTCACAAAGGTGAGAAATCTGAACTCTATGAGTTGGAAGCCCCCATGTGCCCAATAAATAAACACTCAAACCAAATTGGAGGCTGAAACGACAGAAACTCCAATGGATAAGCCGGCTTTATCGAAATATAAATGAGTACAGAACTTGTAAAGGAAGAAATACAAAAGTAAAGGAGCTAGTGGCTCTAAAGATAATATGGCCTTAAACGAATGGTGCTCTGGGCCAGTTTATTTCCTTCTTGGTGTAATATGCTCTTCTCCGAAGTAACATGATTTTGAACTCAAATACTAATGATAGTGACCGTTGTTCAGCTTTTTGGGGTTGCTTTGAAAACCACTTTTATTTATTTTGTTGGTTATTATGTCCAGGATGATGTCCATTGCCATTATTCGCCTAATGTTGGAAACCAGCGCCTGAGGACCTGAAAATAATTCGAGGCAAAATGATGGTGTCCCAAATTCATTTGAAACAATGTCTTCAAATGGCACTGGTTTCCGGCATCAGGACCATGCTGACCAGGGTGCCCACCACCATTGCCTCCTGGACGATTTTAGAACGCCAGATTGTGGAATTCTTGCATGATGTAGCAATTCTCCTATGAATGGGCCGACGACTTATCTGGGGTGCTATTCTTAGGACATGGCGACGTGAGCGCCTCTTCATAGTTGCGAGGCTTATTCCCATTCTATGCTCCTCCAGGATGGCCATTACGACATTGATTTTTAAAACGACCATTAGTATTACCGACAAAATCTGACCCGTTGTTCGGTTGCTTCCTTTTACCATTGTTATTCCGGTGCCCTTTGTTACCATCATGGTTGTGCTGGCCCTTGCCGCCTTCTCCTTTCCTGCCTTTGCCAATTTTATCCTCATCTGAACTGGGGTCCATTGTGTTGTCTGACTCAGTGTACCTGGTGAGGACATCCACTAAAACGCCCATGTCTTGCACCTTTCATTTGAGCTGCCCGAGCTTAAGGACAAGTGGCTAGAAGTGGCAATTTTTCTCTAGGATTAGGACGGCTTGAGATGTCGTGATGCTATCCGATGAATATATGATTTCTGTGACCCTGCGACTCTAGTGATGGGCTGACACATCGACTCGCTGGACGCAATGCTAAAGGTCGACAATTGTCATTGGTCTTTTGCACGTCCCTTGGAAGTTTTTTAAGAACCACTCTTTGAGATCTGACCAAGTATTGATAGAATTGGGTGGCAAGTTTTTTAACCATGTTTGAACTGACCCCTCAACCATCATGGTCAGGTACATGGCGCCCACGGCATCACTGACATCAAGCATATCCATTTCCAATTCGTTACTCTCGATCCAAGCCGTCAGATCGAGATCTGCCACATAATTCGGCACCTTACGAGGGCCCTTAAAGTCTTTGGGCATACGCTTTGTGCGAAGAGCCGGCGATAGACAAGGTATCCCAATTGTCCTACTATGGGTTCTGGCTTCCATCTCAGGAGGTCGCTGCTGATTTTCCCGTGCTTCTACCTCCGCCTCTGCTTGTCGCGTCCTTCTAGCTGCATCCACAACTTGCACTCCTGGTAGCATAGGCTGGGTCGGCAAAATTTGGGGTTGGTGCCTATGACCACTACTAGAGACAATCGGGGATTCCAAAGTGACGATTGTGACCATGGCTGGCGTACGGGGTGGAGTGCATCCTCTCGTGATTGTAGGAGTATTGTGCTTGCTACATCATGGGTGTTTTCAACATCCCGATGGCGTTCCTTGCCTCAATATCTTCAGGGGTGTTCCTCGATATGGTAATGTTTCCAGCTGTCGGGTTGCAGCCATCATATTATCAACAGGGTTAGAGAAGTGACCCCGCTGCATTTCGAAATGCTCTGATGGCGGAGGAACTGGTGCGGGCTGGGGCAGCTCGTGTTGCTAGTTTCTAAGTGGTTTCCCAACCCACGACATGTGCTGAGGGGTGTTGAAGAGTCGCATTGGCTCGAGATTTAGTGGCAGACGGCTTCGATGTCTCCTTTGATAAACCGCCTTAGATGCCTCTTTCTGGTGTTCGAGTTGCCAAGCCTCAACCTTAACGTGCTCCGACTCATCGTGTATGCGAGCGTGTTGTTCTGCCATTTTGGCATTCTCAGCATCTATTTCCTTCTATAGCTCAATCGGCTGGTCTCTTAGATTCATCAATTCCTTACATTCATCTTGATTTTCTGCCGTCACGGGGCACTCAACAAGTTTTGCCATCTCAACCACCAAATCTGCCATCGCTTGAGCCGGCGTCTAGCCCAATCTACCTGCCCTGGAAGCCGCTCCGGGTGCAGGTGGGTTTTGAGCCTCCGTGACTCCAGCCATGTAAACGGCGACTTGTCTAGCTAACTCATGGACTTCCTTGAGAGCCTCAATATCTGGGAATCCTCCAAGCCTACCATCGTAGAGTGGATGGATTGATTCGGTCTCTCCCATAGAAGAGTCACCGTCTGAACCGCCGAGCACTCCGTCGCTGCTCGGCGGCACATCCGTAAGGGAAACTCCTTGCGTAAAGCTGACAAAAACGTGACTCCGTCTGTCTTGTGCCTGACTGGATTGCACAGGCTAGGCCGGGACTTTAGTGTTTGTTGAGAGATCTGACTCGGTGATGGTCGTGCCCAATCCGTCTAGCGGAATCGGGTGCTCATATTGGCATGAGCTGCCCCAGACCCCCCGGATCAGATCATCGATGTGGACCTTGCCGCGGCGGCTTTTGATCATCTTATCTACCACGAACTTCCTAAACCTTGGACAAGTTCCCTCTTAGTTCTCAATCCCACCGGACGAAGGCCCCACGGTGGGAGCCAACTGTCGTGGTTTTGTCACGGTAGTTGTCCTCGTGCAAGGACTTAGGTGTGAGCCCGTCGCCGACGAGTGGCGACTCAAAGAGATAAAACGAGAACGGGAGGCGGGTTTACCCAGGTTTGGCCCCCTCCAATGGAGGTAACAGCCTATGTTCTGCTTTGTGTCTATATTAATAGATATCTCAATTACAAGGATGCGGGGTCGCTAACCTAACTTTTTGAGGGTGTCTAACTTGACCTTTTTGCCTCTCGGGGCTTGCGTTTATATATAGGTCAAGACCCCAGGTTTTACAACAGAGCCCGGGTCATAACATGACCCTGTAACCTCACATATCTCTATCTTTGTCTTCGCAAGAAAGCAAGGAAAGTCTTTGGCATCTTCCACCTTTTAGGCTCTAAGCCGCCATCCTCTCATGTTGGGCCGCCATCGGCCTATTTGGTAAATCACCTTATCTTCTGTCTTCTCAACATGGCCCTTCTTAGGCACTATCATTAATCCACCAATAGATTGACCTGGCCCATCAGGCGGGTCATATCGTGAAGCTATAACCCCGACAATATACGTACGATAGCACCACCCATCAGAACCACGGGAAAAATCTTCGTGTCCCCAGTTGCATTTGATCTTGTTATCTAAACTCCTTACTTACATGTGCATGTCTTTACTTTCCTCTGCTATAATTGTTGACTTACATGTGTAGCGTGTGCTTGACTTGCTAGAATTTCTAAAATACGCCAACCATCAGAATTGGGAAAATGTTAGGTTCTTATTTTGTCATGTAGTCTGTTCACCCCCCTCTAGATGTACCTTATAGTGATCCCATAATTGGTACCAGAGCTTTGGTCTCCATAGCTTTGGTCTAATCACCATTAGAGGAAGATGGATGTGTCTAGTTTGGTGAGTCTTAGTTGTAAAGTGCCTATTCTCAGTGGGGAGTACTATAGTCAATAGAAAGATGAAATTCTTAATATATTTGTGAATTCCATTTGAGCAAGTATGTTGAAAATACCCATGTGCCTCCCATTGATCCCTTACATCCTTCACACGTAGAAGAAATTGATATGCTTCACAATCTTAGAACTGCTAATTTTATCAATAGAGGATTGCCAAGAATTGTGTTTGATCAAATGAAAAACCTTGAGTGTGCTTATAGTTTGTGGAAAGATTTGTAGAAAAGATATCAAAATTACTCTTTGAAAAATTGTAATGTCATTCTCCATAAAACTATTGCCATTCACAAAATCAAGCGTAGTGATCCCAACTTTGATAAATACTTCTTAGAGTTTCGTGATCTCATGCATACCAAAGGAGTTGGCATTACCATTAATAACATCATTATTGAAGACATTCGCATTCATAAACTTGAACATTGTCATGATCAAAATTCTAACGAATCTCTTGATTTTTGTGACGAGGATATTCTACTTGATTATGACAATGTGGAACATGCCTACTATGATGAAGATGAAAAGTTTGAAATCAAATATGAGAAGACAATGAAGAGTCTAAGCCTCATGGAAAACTTGAAATACTACATGTCCGGACGAAAAGAGTGGATTCTTGATAGTGGATGCACCGATCACATGACCGGAGATAGAGACAGGTAAGTCAACACATGGCTATTCATTCTTGATGACAAGTCGCAGGTACAAAAGATCTTCAAGAACTTTGCCTACAAAGCAAAAAATCAATTTGAGGTGAAGATCAAGAAAGTTTGGAGCGACAACGGATCGGAGATCAAGAACACAAATGTGGATACCTTTCTTGACGAAGAAGTGATTTCGCATGAGTTCTCCGCTACGTACAGGCCTCAACAAAATGGAGTTGTTGAGAGGAAGAAGCGAACTCTCATAGAGATGGCCAGAACGATGCTCGACGAATACAAGACACCAAGACACTTTTCGGCAGAAGCTATGGAAACAGCTTGTCATGCTAGGAACCGACTCTACCTACAAAGCTTCTTGGTAAAACGGCATACGAGATGCCTACCGGTAACAAACCCCAAGTTGGATGCTTTTGGGTATTCGGCTCAAAGTGCAACATTCTTGATAGGCATCGCCGTTCTAAATTTGCTTGTAAAACTCATGAAGATTTCCTTCCTAGTTACATATCAACTTGTCACACTTGGCGTTACTACAAAAACTTCACTCTAAAAGTTGAAGAGATGGTAGATGTGAAGTTTGATGAATCTAATTGTTTGCAAGACGAACTATTGTCAAATGATGTAGGATATAAGGAACCATCACAAGCTATTCAAGACTTGCCCATTGGCAATATTCCTCACATGAAGGTGAAGTAGAGTACTTCATCAACACAAGTGGAAGATCCTACTTTGCATCAAGGTGAGCCACAAAACAACATGGAGGCATCCACAAGCGATACATGATAAGATGAAGAGGAGGAAGAAGTACATCATGAAGATCCACCTCAACCTCCTGATACGTCTTCAACGTATCTATAATTTATGAAGTATTCATGCCATGTTCACAATAATTCTATATGATTTTGGTAATATTTTATTAGAACTAACCCGGACTGACACTGTTTTTAGCAGAACTACCATGGTGTCATTTTTTTGTGCAGAAATAAAAGTTGTGAGAATGGGCTAAAAATGTAGTATGATTTTTTGTGGACCAAAAGAGACCCCCGAAGCATTGGAGCTAGGCCAAAAGAGCTACGAGGAGGGAACAAGCCTGCCAGGCGTGGTCAGGGGGTGGTCGCGCCTAGCAGGCTTGTGACTCTCTCATGCCCCCCTTGACGTGAGAACGACGCCAAAAATTCATATAAATTCAGAAACCACCTAAAAGAAACCTAGGTCGATAGTTCTGTGGCCACACACCTCCAAAGCCATGAAAAACCAATCTTGGCCCTCTCCGGCACCCTGTCAGAGGGGGTCACCATCACCGGAAGCCATCTTCATGGTCCCGGAGGGGCCATCAACACCATGGAGGCCAAGGACCAGAGGGAGAACCTCTCCCCATAGAGGGGAGAGTCCATGGAGGAGGAAGCACAAGGGGGAGACCCTCTCCCCCTGTCTCCCGGTGGTGTGGGAGTGCCACCGGGGGAACCATCGCCGCGGTGATCGTCTTCATCAACATCACCGTCTTCATCACCGTTCTCACCTCCTTTTACCGGTCCACTCTCCCACACCCCACTGTAATCACCTACTTGAACATGTTGCTTTATGCTACATATTATGATCCAAAGATGTGTTGCCATCCTATGATGCTTTGAGTAGATTACTTTTGTCCTTTGGGTTGATTGATGATCTAGATTGGTTTGAGTTGTACGTTTATTTTGGTGTTGTCCTATGGTGCGTTCCGTGCCGCACGCACGTGAAGGATTCTCGTTATAGGGTGTTCAATACATTCATGATTCGCTTATAGTGGATTGCTTCAGTGACAGAAGCATAAACCCGAGTAAGGGGGTTGTTGCGTATGGGATGAAGGGGCCTTGATGCTTTAATGCTATGGTTGGATTTTAACTTAATGATCTTTAGTAGTTGCTAATTCTTGATTGTGTTCCAATCATAAGTGCATATGATCCAAGTAGAGAAAGTATGTTAGCTTATGCCTCTCCCTCATATAAAATTGCAATGATGACTTCCGATCCTGTTAACATTTGCCTAGGATAATTCCGCACACCGACCCATCATTATTCCACACTCGCTATTTGTAATATATTGTAATATTATGTTAACAACAACTATTTTAATATTTTGGTTCTCCGATTTCATGCAAAGCTATCCTCTTCATACCCACTACATAGTTTTATTTCTCGTTTCTAGTTGGAAGCAAATGTTCGGTGTACGTAGAGTCGTATCGGTGGAAGATAGGACTTGAGAGAATATTGATCTTACCTTTGGCTCCTTGTGGTTTCGACACTCCATACTTATCACTTCCACCTTTGGAGATTGCTACGATGATTCCTTGCACTAGGGGATTATCAAGCTCTTTTCTTGCACTAGGAGATTGCTAAGGAGGACAGCGTAATGAGTAATGCTTTGGTATATTTGTATAGTAGTTATATTGCTTTGGATCCTCCAACATGTGGTGCTTGCTTCCACCTCATACTAGCCAAAACTTCCGCACCAAGTAGAAATCCTACTTGTGCATCCAAACACCCTTAAACCAGTTTTGCCATGAGAGTCCACTATACATACCTATAGATTGAGTAAGATCCTTCAAGTAAGTTTTGTCATCGGTGCAAAAAAGCAATAAAAATTGCTCCTAAATATGTAAGATCTTTTATTGTAAGGGGAAATAATCTTTGTACGAATTTATGATGACAAAGAAATAAAAGCGACGGACTGCATAATAAAGGTTGCTATCACAAAGGGAAATACAATGTGACGTTCCTTTGCATTAAGTGTTTGCACATCCAAAAAAGCGCATGACAACCTCTGCATCCCTCTACAAAGGGGCTATCTTTTATTTTCTAGTACTTACCTTTACAAAAGAGTCATGGTGATCTTCACCTCTTCCTATATTTTTCCTTTTTCTCTTGGCAAGCATAATGTGGTGGGGAAAGATCCAAGCATATATGGCCATCCAAATATATTTGATCATGAATTATTATTGTTGACAATTATCTATATGATAAATAAGTTGGAAGGCAAAACTCTAAGCCCCTATCTTTCTTTGTGTTCGATGGATGACATTTGCTCTAAAAATATGCTTTGAGAGTAAGCAATCATGGAAGACTATATTATAGTTGAGTATGTGTAATTTTCTGAAATCAAAGCTCTTACATAGACCCTTCCTGAAAATAGGATGAATTGCAATTGTTTGGTGACTGAAAGCATAGTTGTTAGTTTTCAAGGAACTTTATGGTCTATACTTTAACATGTGAATAGCTTGTTACTTCATGATGAGAACTTTTGTGAGATGAGATATTGTTTATGATATATAATGATGCTAGAAAAAGTGATTGGAATTATCATTGATCAAACTTGTACACTTGCTAGCATTGACACTTCATAAATTATTTCGTTTATTATTTACCTACTCAAGGATGAGCAGGAATTAATCTTGTGGATGTTGATACGTCTCCAACGTATCTATAATTTATGAAGTATTCATGCCATGTTCACAATAATTATACATGATTTTGGTATGATTTTATTTGAACTAACCCGGTCTGACGCTGTTTTCAACAGAACTATCATGGTGTGGTTTTTTGATGATCTAGGTTGGTTTGAGTTGTATGTTTATTTTGGTGCTGTCCTATGGTGCCTTCCGTGCCATGCACAGGTGAAGGATTCCCGCTGTAGGGTGTTGCAATACGTTCATGATTCGCTTATAGCGGGTTGCTTGAGTGACAGAAGCATAAACCCATGTAAGTGGGTTGTTGCGTATGGGATGAAGGGGACTTGATGCTTTAATGCTATGGTTGAGTTTTACCTTAATGATATTTAGTAGTTGCGGATGCTTGCTAGAGTTGCAATCATAAGTGCATATGATCCAAGTACAGAAAGTCTGTTAGCTTATGCCTCTCCCTCATATAAAATTGCAATGATGACTTCCGATCTTGTTTACAATTGCCTAGGATAATTTCACACACCGACCCATCATTATTCCACACTCGCTATTTGTAATATATTGTAATATTATGTTAACAGCAACTATTTTAATATTTTGGTTCTCCGATTTCATGCAAAGCTATCCTCTTCATACCCACAACGTAGTTTTATTTCTCATTTCTAGTTGGAAGCAAACGTTCGTTGTATGTAGAGTCGTATCGGTGGCAGAGAGGACTTGAGAAAATATTGATCTTACCTTTGGATCCTTGTGGGATCGACACTCCATACTTATCACTTCCACCTTTGGAGATTGCTATGACGATTCCTTGCACTTGGGGATTATCACCTCCTTCAGCACCACCTCAAGGAGATGACACCTTCAAGACCGATGAAGGAGAAGATGATGAGGAGGAAGCTCCACCATCCAACAAGAAAAAGCTACCTCGAGTTCAAACTACAATGAACAAGAATCATCCCCTATATCAAATCATCGATGACATACAAACCGAGAGAATCACTCGCTGTAAAAACTCGTTGAGCAAAATTTTGTGAGCATTACTCATTTATCTCTAGTATTGAGCCTATGAAGGTAGAAGAAACACTTGAAGACCCGGATTGGGTGAATGCCATGCATGAAGAGCTACATAACTTCGAGATCAATGAACTGTGGACACTTGTGGAAAGTCAAAGAACACGCACAACATCATTGGTACAAAATGGGTCTTTTAGAACAAGCAAGATGAAGATCATCGAGTTCTATGCAACAAGGCACGTCTCGTAGCTCAAGGTTACACTCAAGTCGAAGGTATGGACTACGGTGAGACCTATGCCCCTGTTGTGAGACTTGAAGCCATTTTTATACTTCTCGCTTATGCCAATCACCATGAGGTTACTCTTTCCCAAATGGATATCAAAAGTGATTTTCTATATGGTGAAATTGAGGAGAAGTTTATGTTAAATAACCCCCCGGGTTTGTGAAACCTAAGAAACCTAATCATGTTTATAAACTTTGTAAAAGTTTATATGGTCTTAAACAAGCCCCTAGAGCTTGGTAAACATGCCTAATGAAGTTTCTCATTGAAAAGAGTTTTATAATTGGTACAATTGACGCATCCTTGTTCACTAAAAGAGTTAATGGTGAATTATTTGGGCGCCAAATTTATGTGGATGCCATTATCTTTGGATCTACTAACCCACATTTTAGTGAGAAATTTGGAAGGCTGATGTCCAAGAAATATGAGATCTCTATGATGTGTGAGCTGAAATTATTTCCTTGGTTTACAAATCAAGCAAACGAGAGAAGGAACACTCATCTTTCAGACCAAGTATACCAAGGACTTGATAAATAAATTCAACAT
Organism: Hordeum marinum; assembly: GCA_022496015.1. Classification (NCBI taxonomy): domain Eukaryota; kingdom Viridiplantae; phylum Streptophyta; class Magnoliopsida; order Poales; family Poaceae; genus Hordeum; species Hordeum marinum. Next base: position 303,023,270 of record CM039673.1, read on the forward strand.
GCATGTATGAAATTCATATGCCTACTAGTGGAAATGTTGATCTCACCAAGGAGGACAAACCAATTCATCAAAAGGTTTATCGATCAATGAACGGTTCATCATTGTATCCATGTGCCTCCCGTACTGATATCATGCTAAGTGTGTGCATGTGTGACCGATATCAAGAAGCACCCAAAGAGTGTCATCTTAAGGTTGTGAAAAGAACTGTGAGATACTTGATACATACGCCAAACTTTGGCATATGGTATCCGAAGGGACCTTCTTTAAACCTTGTTGGCCACCCCGACTCGGACTATGCCGGAGATAAGGTTGATAGAAAATCCACCTCATGTACGTGTAAATATCTTGGGATATCACTTGTATCTTGGTCCTCCAAGAAACAAAACTTGGTGTCTCTATCTGCAACCGCCAAAGCGAAATACATTGCCGCCGGATAATGTTGTGCGCACTTGCTACAAATGACACAAACTCTGAAGGATTATGGTACACATCAATACATGTGAAACATATTCCTTTGCTTTGTGACAATGAAAGTGCTATTAACATTGCTCACAATCCCATGCAACACTCTCGAACTAAACACATTGAAGTTAGTCATCATGTTGCCAAAGGGGATATCAATCTTAAGAATGTTCACACTAACAAAAAATTGCCTGATATATTTACCAGGACACTTGATGAGAAAGTATTTTTTCACTTGAGGAGTGAGTTGAACATCATTTATGCTTCAACTTGAGCTAGACTCACTCGGATGCATGCAAGGGCATGATCTTACTTGAAAATTCCATGTTACATTTGATATGCCACCATCATATAGCTTGGAAATCTATGCTCCCTTGTATTGCATATAACCTTTTGTAGGTACTTGGAAGAACTACACTGCACAAGATTCTCGTCAACTCATACCACAAGCAATCTTATCATGGCCAAGTATCAACAACTCTTCTTTGATGATGGAAGGAAGAACACAACACAAACTATACCCTTGACTAATACTTGATGAAAAATCTCACTATTGTCATTTGGATATATATTGTTCTTCCTAGCATGACCAACCTATGTAGATGAGAAAAAGACCAAAACAAGAAGGATCACTCCAAATTCAAGATAAACTTCACCAACCTAGATCATCCACAACAAGTTCACCTACATGCAACGTCATCAACATCACTCAAAGGTATGTACTCATATCCTTTTAAAAGCTTTCTCCAAATCATGAGATAAAGCAACTCAAGAGATATGAAGACATTAAAATGCTTAAACAAAAAATGCTAACCCCATTTTGAGCTTAACGATGAGTATGACCTATGATCAAGTATTCTTGCTTGGCTCCTAAGTCAATGTACTCTAATATAGGTGAACTAGTCACCCACCTTCATCTAGATGAAGCCTCTTGTTTGAATCATTTCTAGTTGCATGCTTTCTTAGAGCCATTCAATCCTCATCTAGTTGAAAATTTATTGAAATTCTTCTTTAGAATTCATTGTAAATCTTTTTGAAAATTCCTTGCAAATCTTTAAGAAAATTTCTTGTAAATCTTTTTGTAAATTCATTGCAAATATTTTTGAAAATTCCTTGCAAATCTGTTGAAAAACTTCTGGCAAAATGTGCCAAGTCTTACTAAAAATTATATTTGACAAAAAAACCAAGAATATTTTTGCCAACTATTTGACTGCAGCTCAGATCCTCCGAATCATGAAGATCAGTTTCATCGATGCAGCAGACAAACTACTCAGAGTCTCTTCGGTGCCACCAAGATGAAACTCTTCAGCGTCACCAATTTATCCGAGAACCCTAAAAGTTCATATCGGTTCAACTGATCCATAGTTCATATCGGTGTAGCATCATCTCATTGTGGACTGGTTCTTGGTGCATACACGCATAACACGAGGCCGCGCGCCTCACATGAGTAGGGTTGGCCACCATGGCTAATGTGTTTTGACTATGCAGACCTATCTAATCAAAGATTTAGATGTTGTTGTAGTCAAGGATCTATCGCTGCTCCTGCCAGGCGCAGATAACGGCATAACCCATTAAGGTTTCCATTGTTAGACATCGCCGCCATCCAATACTTACATTTCGTATAGATCAGATAGACTGTTCAGCACCATGCGAATGATACTTGCACACCGACTTTTTTAGATCTATCTGGTTACGAGCTTCTCGATCCCTGGAAAATTATAGCTCGCTCTAACAACACAACACCAGCATAAGAAGAGCCCCACGATGGGCGCCAACTGTCGTGGTTTTGTCACGACAAATGTCCTCGTGCAAGAACTTAGGTGTGAGACCATCACAACTAGGTGGCGGCTTTAACGGGCCTGGTCGGAATCGAGAGACGCGAGTTTTACCTAGGTTTTGCCCCTCCGATGGACGTAAAAGTCCACTTCCAGCTTTGTGTGTATTGATGATGATGATCTTGATTACAAGGGTGCAATTTCACTACCTCTAGTCTCGTGGGTTTCCAATATGTCTATCTTTAAATACTTGTCCTCCCCTCTCAGGGTGCCTTTCCCCTTCTTATACAAGTTGAAGGGGAAGGCTTATATATAGAGTCCTAGTAGGATTAGGACTAGTCTCTCTTCTATTACAAGATGAATCTTAGTCCGGGTCTTGCTTCCCTTAATTGGATTCCTACTCCTCGAGCCAGGCCTCCATGCCTCTCCGTGAGCCACTTCTGTCGGGTTGCACACTGGGCTTTAGGCCTTGTCATATAGGCTGACCAATTAAGTGAGGTGACCCAATGAGCCACAAAGTGATGGGCCGGGTTATACCTCCTGGCATGGTCAAACCATGGGGAATATCCACAACACCTGGACCACCTCATCGAAGTTTCCTTGGACTCGGTCATTGATCTCCTAGAGAAGCTTGTTCTCCCTCGGGAGTTCCTCGGTAACCTTCTCCAAGTTTCAGGCAACCGCCACCAACCTTTTGTACTCCCGGAGGGTCTCACAATAATCCTTATGGTAGTCCTCCAATGTCATCCCTGCAAAGGTGACATACATAGTGCCCATGAAATGGATCCTTAATTGTTGGTTTTCATCGGCTAAGGCAGGTGTAGAAGCTACCAGTCGGTGTAAAAGATCTGAAGGAAAAGGAAAATCACAACCGAGTTTATTAGCTACTTCCTATCGGGTCGCCTTTGCCTCATTTTCTAATTCCAGGCACAAGTCCTATCATGCTCGCGAGTCGCATACATCCACTGTACTTGGCAAGTTCCTAAAGAAAATGGTCAAAAGCCACACATCTATAGAGAGCCAAGTGCATGAAGTTCAACAACACATGATCTAATATAATTACCTGAAACAACAAGTACCTTAGCTTCCCCAAAGACTCGACCTGACTGCCAGCAGTCCACTTGAGCCTTGGGGGATACAACCACTGGTCGCATTGATTGTGCACCAGGTGATGAAAACACTGAGACTCAAGCCGACAACCAATAGTCTGCTTTGGCCTTGGGATATGGCCACAAGTCGCACTGATGATGCATCCGATGATGAAAACAATGTAAGACTCGACCCGACTACGAGTAGTCTGCTCGAGCCTTAGGGGATACGCCCACCAGTCGCATTGATCATGCACCCGACAATCAAAACACTTTAAGATTAGACCCGACTACCAGCAGTCGGCTCGAGCCTTGGGGCTACAGCCACCAGTCGTAGCTGTCGTGCACCCGGTGATGATAATATTCTAAGACTCGACCTGACGGCAAACATTTGGCTTGAGCCTTGGGGGCTACCATCAGTGGTCGCACAGATCGTTCATGCCGGTGATGAACAAACAATTCATGGGTTCTGGCCCAAAGAGCCAAGTGCATGAAATTCAATGATGGCTATTTCTACATCTATGAGAAAATGTACTTTTAAAGACCCCAACCGATTGTCCACAATCGTCTAGGGCCTTGGGGCCAACGCTCACTTGATGCACTGAGCGTGACCCAAAGACCTACTGAAAAAGCTTGCTGCTAAGAATAAATTTCGACGACTAAACTCCCCTCGGCATTCCTGTGATTGGCCTTACCAAGGTTTGCCAAGGCCAGGGCATCAGAAAGGTTCTTGCACATCAGTTCATCTAGCTTGTATGCCCCCAACATTGTTAGATGGACTCGCTTGATAGCCCTATTGGCATGATCCATGGCGATGAAGGGTGGCCGGGTGGCTTCAGAGCTTTTACCAGCATATGTCAAAGAGACGATGATACTGGCGGTAGGCACGACAATGAAAGCAAGAGTCGATCGACGATGACATTCTGTTTCAGGGCTGAGTGGACATCACTCAAAGGGAAAATAGTCAAACGGGCTTCACGAACAACTTCAACATCTTTAGTCGGGGCAGCCGGAGCCACCCTGGGGTTCTCTCTCTCGATGGATGGGACAAAGTCCACGTCTGTGGTTTGGGGTCTCATCTTCTCCTCTCTAGTCGTTGGCTCCTTGGGAGTGATAAGTTCGGCAGACAGGGAGGCTGGGGAGCAGCCCGTGTGGCCGCCTCAGCCAACGGAGCTGGTTCAGTGAAAGGTGGGGTCCTACTAGCGGACTTCACAAAACTAGTTCTATGCTTGCTGCAACCAGGGAGGAGGACAATTTTCAAGACGTCATCAAAATGAAATAGCACAAACAATCACTAACTACTTACGTGTCTAACTTGGGTATACCTCTTAGGTGGCAGCCGCTTCGGCGCGTAGTCGGGTTGAGCACAGTCTTGGGGTCCTCGATGAATGGGGCCTGGCGGCAAATCTTGGACAACTGCTCTGCTCAAGTGCGAGTAGCGTCATCCTCCCGCTATTGCCTTCTCCAACAGTGAGTAGGGGAGTGGTAAGAAGCAACCTCCTCTAGCTATATTTCGGCCCTCACCTCCTCATCGGAGTCGGCAACAAACTGGGCCTGATGGTGCCAAGTGGGGCACCATCCTCTCTCACTATCAGAGGACTTACCCTGAGAAGAAAAGCCAACATCACCTTCATCTTTTGAGTGAGGCACAAAAGGAACAACATCGCACACAGAGCCAACCTAAACTATCGAAGCAAGGGAGACTACAAGAACTTAGAGCAACTCCAACGTGGCGACCCACTCCATCTGCCCGCGTCCGTTTGGGTCCCTACAGCCGAAAACAGGCGCCCAACGCGCCGACTCATTCCCAAATCACGTCTGTTTCACGTTTGCGCCGACCCATTTCAAGCCCCAATTTGGGACGGATTTGCGTCGCCGCGGACACCGAGCGAACGTGTTGCACGTCCCCCTCGTGTCTGCCTCGGCCTCACTCGTCGACCGGCCAACTGCCCCTGGTTGTATTAAATGCGACCAACTACCTACGAGGCCCGCTTGGCAGTGGGTGGAAGGTGGTTGTGGGTCATCCTTTTTAATCCGAAGCGTGCGGTGGGGCTGGCCTCATCTACTTCCCCTTCTTGTCCACATCTGGTCACTCTTCCTCCCCAGACGGCGACCAAGAAACCCTAGCCAGTCAGGCAGCACAACCATCCTCCATGGGCTTCTTCAGCAAGCGCAAGGGCAAGGTCACCCCGGGCGCAAGCTCGTCTCGGACGCCAGCGCCACCTCACCGCGGTACGCCGCCACCGCAGGAGCGCCAGTACATCCTAGTCCACCAAGCTCGCTAGCACTGGCAGTACAGGAAAGCTCTGTCCTACCCAGATGTCAACTTCCCCCATGGTTGGCATCTGGACCCCGACCGCATCTCCATCCCAGCAGTGCAGCGGTCTGCACGCGCGCACAAGGAGGAGGTCTGCTGGCCGCGCGAGCTCCTCACTCCAGAGCAGCGGCACCACACCATGTAAGCGGCCGACTCCCCTAATTGGGAGGTTTGGTTCGCCCTGGAGCACGAGCGGGAGCGCCTCCACGGTTTCCAGTTCGATCCGTCCATCCCTCCACTGCCCCCTGAAGTGAAGCCAGAGGAACAGGAAGAGGAGTCCGCCTACCAGTCCGCCCTCGAGGAGGCAACAGCCTACGCCATTGAGGAGAGAAAACGCGAGGAGGAGGCGCGCTGGGTAGGCCTCGATGAAGCCCTCGCGCTATCCGCAGTGGGTGACTGTGTCGTGCCTCCTCCTCCTCCAGCTCCACCGGCCGCTCTGGTGATCCACGAGACCAAGGTTGAGGACGAGGACCGTCTGCTAGAGAGCTACAAGTGGACTGGCCAGCTCCGGGAGTGGGTGTCCGCGGCTCCCGTCTGGTATATGTGCACAAAGGAGCAGGAGCACAAGTATCTCCTGCACCATAGGTCGCTGGCTCTGGCGAGGTTGGAGGAGGAGGAGCAAGGCCGTCATCCTGCACCATCGGTGCTGCTGGGGCAAGACACTGCGCGGACGTGGGAGGCTGCGTTCCCTTGGGCGGGGCTGGCATCAGAGCTCATCGACCTCACCCCCAACGACGACGACGAGGACGACGATGCATAGGTCCGGTGCCAGATGCACACCAGGACCAGCCACGTTTTTTATTTATGTTTAATTAAGTTTTATGTGGACTTGGGCCGACTTTGACCGGCCTTTAATGTTTATTTATGTTTTAATATCATTGTTTGGGCATTTTGTCTTTTTTTAATCTGCGCTAACAACTGGGGCCGAGGCGGACACGATTTGCGTCTGAGCCTGTGTTGGGCGGACTAGTCGACCCATTTGAAAAACCGGACACCGGCATCTGCTCGACCGACCCAAACAGACAAAAAGCGGACAAATCGCGCGTCCATTTGGGTCACCGTGTTGGAGTTGCTCTTATGCTGGAGGAGTTGCCCGACTCGGAGGGGCTTCACGGGCCCTCCGGTGAATTGGCTCATGAGGCCGGGTTATCCGCTTCATCCTGGCCTCGAAAGTGATGTTATCAAGTCAGATGGGTGGCGTACGCTGGGGGTCTCGACCTCGTACAGAGTTCCACATCCCAAGGCAATAGGCACGGAGGGTCTAGATCCATCGAATCACCCACACAACCATGATGTCCTGGGCAGAGATCATGGTTGCCGACTGCGCGGCTACTCGCTTGTGCAACACTGCATCCTACACCACCTCCTCCCGAGTGAGATTCATGCCCCATCACTAGTTCCACACGATGGGGTGGTGGAGAATGGCCACAGGAACGTGTCGCTGAGTAGAATCGGTGGTTCCTCACAAGAAAACCATGTGCAAGTCCACCCCATCAGAGAGTCGGGCCACCTCATCTCAAAGTAGGTTGATGTCCACTTGTCCTGGATGCCAAGGACCACACACATCTAGTAGACATCCTTCGACACTATTTGTGTCTTGATGTGGAAAAAAATTTGAACAAGCCACGTTTGGCGGAATACCGAGGAAGGCCTCATACAAGTTCATGAACCTGGATAGGTGGGCCACCATGCTCGGAGGAAGGTGGTAGAGGTGCATGTGGAAGTAGTCCAAGTCTGAAAGTGCGTTATATCGACTAGAGGGGGTGAATAGGAGATTTTTAAAACTTTTTCATAGGGGAATTACTCGTTAAGGAATTTGCTAAGTGACGAACTACTTGCAGCAAAATAAGTACTCAAGTGCATGCAAAGCAGAGCAGTAGCATAGTCATCATGATGAAAAGAACATGCATAGATTACAGGTAGAGAGAAGCAGGATAAGAAGGTGAAGAACAAGGTGACTAGAGAATTTGAGATGAGTAAGTTGAGGAAGTCTTTAGTAAAAGACTTCAAACGGTAACGATCAAGTTCATCAACAAGTATTCAAGTAAATGAGGGGGGTTGAGGAAATGGAACCAGGAGCTTGGTGAAGACAATGGTTTGATGACCCAGTTCCAACTGTTGTGACAGCTGTACATCTGGTTTGAAGCGGCTTGGTATGTATACCAAAGCACACGCAGTCCCAGGACACATAGTCATTACTATATTCTCCTTGAGCTAAGGTCACACAAACCTCGCCCAACACTCGTGGTAAGTCTTTAGGGCAGACTTCCAAAACTCTCACAAACTCGGTCACCCAGCGATCCATAATTTCCTCTTGGATGCTCTAGACCATGACACCTAACCGTCTAGAAGATACACAGTCTTCAAAGGTAACAAGCGTCGGTTCCACACAGAAAAATCTCTTCAATGATGCTCAATCACTTTGGGTTTTGGTGGTTTGGTTTTGGGGTTTTTCCTCTCTGATGATTTTCACTCAAAGTCCTCGAGGAATGGGTTGCTCTCAAATGACAAGTGTCAAGTTCTCTAGGAGCAGCCAACCAACTAGTGATTGCGGGGGCTACTATTTATAGCCAGGGTGCAAGCAGACATGATAATACATAAATGCCCCCATTGATATGACTGTTATGTGGATAGAATATTTGGACAGATGGCGCAAAGCACATCAACTGTTCGAATTTGAACTGTGAAATTCCTCAAGGCTTATCATATTCCTCAAGGTAGGCAATTTTCACTAGCGAAATCCTAACTCTTCAGTCAGAACAATTTCCTCAGTGAATAGAAGAACTTCGTCTCCGTCACTGAAGAACTTGACAGAACGGCAAGAGATTTCCAAAGGCTTCACTCGAAGGATTGGGTATGCGCTTTTGAGTTGAGCATCACTTGCAAACTTCTCCTTTGTTTTCCCTCGACCCCTTCTAACAGTACGATGTTTCCTATGACACAAAGGAAGGAAATGAAACTACGAAAAAAAAATTCTCCACGCTTCATAGTCCTCATGTTAATATCATCAAGGTCACACGAAATTCTTTGGCTTCAAAGACTTCAGGGAAATACCAAAGTCTTCAGCTGAAGACATTCATTTTTAGGGGTCAATAATCTCCGAATATATGAAACTCCTCATCGACTTATATAGCCTGTGTACACTCACATACACGTTAGATCCTTAACCTATAAGTCTTTAATACACCAAAATCATTAAGAGGCACTAGATGCACTAGCAATCTCCCCCTTTTTGGTGATTGATGAGAAATAGGTTAAGTTTTCAACGGGAATAAACATGTGGAGTGTAAGTACTGTGTTTGAGAAATTTCATTGCAAGATATAGAAGAACTCACCCTGAAGATGTGCATATTTGAGGAATTTGCTTTGGACTGCAAATGCACATTGCAAAATAAAATCATGGAGAACTCCCCCTATATCTTATAATCCATACACGCATTTAATACATAACATGAGGAAATTAAAATTCATGATGCAAAATGGTGTCTGGTGAAATTCTGTATGCGTGCATTGAAGAACTTGAAGAAATAAGCATGCAGAAAGCAGTTTAAGAGTATCAGACGACCATCGGACTTAAGTTTACAACTCGATCAACAAACACTTCAGAAGAGCGAGAGTTGTAACTTAAACAAAAACATCCCATATATAAAGACTCGCTTGAAGACTAACTCAAATTTCTCCCCCTTTATCATTAGTGACAAAAAGGGACGAAAAATGAGGACTAACGCCCCTGAAGAATTTCATCTAGAAGGTGGTGGAGGAGCGCCAGCATTGTTGGGGTCGTTTGTCGATGTAGGGCCTCAAGTAGTATCATCAAGGTCCTTAGCTTCATCCTCGTGTGTGATGAAGAAAATGAGCTTGTGACCAACAGAGGAACTTGAACGTTCTTCCACTTCTTCTTTGGTGGGTAAGACCAATCAAAGTCCTGCTGAAATTCCAGATGCAGTTGGTATTTATGCAGTGTCTGATTTTTTATCAAACCCCATAACAAGTTCTTCAGTTTGGTCTGGGGAATGAGTAATCTTAGAAAGTGGAGTGGTCATTAGCGAGTTTGGGTGTAGTGTTTCTCAATATTCATCATTGATCAGTGGTGTTGTGTTGCGAATGTCCAGGTCTTCAACAATTTCTTCAACACCAGCCTCTTTAGCAGTAAACTAAGGCTGGGGCGATGATACCTGAGGAGTTGAAGCATTTTCATCAATTTCAATTTCTTCATCAACCTACTCTGTGGAAACAACAGAGTGATGATCTTCATCATCAGAGTCATGAGGGATGGAATAGTATTCTCCATAAGGAACTATTTCATATGATGGTGTTGCGGAGATGGGAACAACATCAATAGGATCAGTTGAGGAACTTGTGAAAGTCTTCACTTCTTAGCAACTGAGGATTCTATTGGCACTGATGCTTTCCTTTTCTTTGTAGCCTATTTTTCTGTAGTATTTGTTTTCTTCGCTTATGATGCAAAAGGAAGTGTGATTCTCTTCACTTTTGAGGTCTTTGGAGAAGAAGCAGATGATGAAGGTGTGACAATTTATTTAGGAACAACTGATGCAGTTGACCTGGTAATTGCTTTAGGCGCAACAGTTTCATCAGCTGGCATGTGTTGTTCTTCAGGAGCAATGTTGAAGTTGTCTTGCCAGTTTCCTTAAGAACAAGATTTAATTCACCAGTCCTGGTAGATTCATCAACAGACGGTGTAAATGATGCAACCTGAGGATTTTGTGGGGTGGTCTAGCAACCACCTTTGTGTTGTGATCTTTGACTGCAGCATGAGCTGCCTTGACGAATGTGACCTTTAATCCTTTCCATTTAGAGTCCTAGCGCTCTTGTTCTTCAACGAGGCCCTGGTTTCAGACTGAACTGTGATGAGCTGTTTGAGAGTCAAATTCATCACATTGTTCTTCAAGAATTGTTCCTTTCTGGTTCTGTTCCTCTTGGCCCCTCGGGCTTGTTCTCTTTTCCATTTTTCTTCATCAATGAAGTGAGTGAGAACATGACTTACCCCCTATGGCAGGTCGAGTGAGGAAAGGGGAATGATCGGATCCTGATGCCATATTTCAATGAAGTCAATAATTGTCTTTAGATATAGCAGAAGAGAATTGAGATTACCTTCGAAATTGCAGCCTTCTCTTGTCTGTCTTTGATGAGTTTTGTAAGTTCCTCATCATCAGCATCAGCATCCTCAGCTTTAGATGGAACATTGAACACTACTTGCTTCTTGTGAGGACTTGGCCTCTTTCCTCGACCAGTTGTGGTCTTCATTTTCAGCAGTGTTGGACCTCTTGAGGAATGTGGCTGAGCAAATGAGCAGGCGGATGCTCCTGAGGCAATTGAAAAACCATCAATTCTCTGACATGTGGCGAGATGCACAGGAGTTGAGCATTTTGCACCAGCAGCTGAAGATTGTGCAGCCATAGTAACCTTTGAAGAGGTTCCTTGTGGAATTTGTGCAGCTGAGGAACTTGGCCTTAAGGGCATTGAGCCAGGAATTTTTAGCTTGATGGCAGATTTCTTGGGCATAGATTTGTTTGCCACAATTCCACTAGCAGATGTCGTAGCAGCAGAGTTCTCATTGAATTTCTTCACTGCTTCTTTCGTTGTCCTTTGAAGCTTTCTCTGATGTTTTGCCCATTCTAAAGGAAAATCCTCACCACGAGCAATGCTAGTAGGATCAACTTCTTGATTGGCAGTAGGAGGAAGTCTTTTGTAAGGAGGTTTGGCAGAAGATTTCCTCATGTACTTGTCTGTGACATAGCGGTATTGCTTCCACTCGCAAACCCATCTCCTATCAATCCTTTGTATGCGGATTTTCATTTGATCCTTTTGTTTCTTTTCCATGAGTATCCCCATATGGAGTGCAACATTGATCATATCAATCATCAGGGATGTCAAAAGCGGTATGCAAATCCCTTTTCTTTCCTCCTTTCTGAGGCTTCCTTCTACTAGCCATTTTCTACACTTGAGCAATTTGAACTCTTGAAGATTCTAAAGAAGTATTCAAATTGTCTTCAAGAAACGCTGCAAATGAGTTAAATTTTTGAGAACCTAGTGATTCATCAGCGAACATTTTGTACCTGTGAACAGAGTATAGGTGCGAAGAATTTGAAGAGGTCATATGCGTTCTAAGAAATTTTGCAAAGATTAACAAGTTTGAGGAATTTTACCATTGATGTCTTTAAGAATTTCACTAAGTGTTCCTGACTTAGGTTTTAGAGTTGTGCATATTCAGAAATTCGCACAATTGAGGAATCTTTTGAAGAAAATCATTAGTTGGAGAAATAAATCAAGGGAAAGGAGTTTTAGGTGGTCTTATAAATGGATTGTAGAGGAAGAAACGCCTTTTGAGGACTTTGAAGAATCTATAAGAATCAAATGTGGTAATAAAATTGCATTTTAATTACCAGTGATGAAGAACACGACGAACTTAGAAAGCAAGGAGTGGAGTTCGTCTGTTTAGATCTCCCACGCTCTAGCTTGGCGGAGGGGGACAACTACAGCGGTGGCGGAGTGAAGACTTCCACAACCGATGCAAGTACGACGACGACGAGGTCGAGACAGCGAAGCTCTTCCTCTCCGGTGACGATGAGGTTAGCGGTGGCGCTAGGTATTGATCTCGGGAGAGATGGAAGGGAGGAGTAACTCGAGCACAATGAAAGGGAGGGGGTATATATAGGGAGGTGAAATACTGAACAGTCCGAAGATTTTGTACATGTATACCCCTGACCCTTGCTATCTCATAACCCACAAGTATAGGGGATCGCAATAGTTTTCAAGGGTAGACTATTCAGCCCAAATTTATAGATTCGACACAAAGGGAGCCAAATAATATTTGACAGTATTAGCAGTTGAGTTATCAATTCAACCACACCTGGAGATAAATATCTGCAACAAAGTGATCAGTAGCACAGTAATATGATAGTTTGATAGCATTGGTAACAATAACAGTAGCGGTAACAGTAGCAGTAGTAGTTTTGAAGCAAGTGCAACAGTAACAGCAGTAGTAGTAACTTAGCAAGAGCAACAAGTGGAAAGATCATAGGTACCAGATCAGAGTATTCATTGGATGATATTCATCATATAACAGTCATAACCTAGGGCGGCACAGAACTAGCTCTAGTTCGTCAATGTAATGTAGGCATGTATTCCGTATATAGTCATACATGCTTATGGAAAAGAACTTCCATGACATCTTTTGTCCTACCCTCCCGTGGCAGCGGAGTTCATAAGGAAACTAAGGGATATTATGGCCTCCTTTTAATTGAGAACCGGAACAAAGCATTAACACTTAGTCAATACAATACTCCTCAAACTACGGTCATCACCGTGAAGTATCCCAAAAATTGTCACTATGGGGTTGACATGTAATAGGTGCATATGACTAGCAAAGATCGGATCAAGAACATAGATATAATGATGATAACATAAATGGTTCAGATTTGAAATCATGGCACTCCGGCCCTAGTGACAAGCATTAAGCATGTCAAAGTCATAGAAACATCAATCTTAGACCATAGTGGATACTAGGGATCAAGCCCTAAATAAACTAAGTCAATAACATGATGAATCTCATCCAACTCCTCACCGACCAGCAAACCTATGAAGGAATTACTCACTCCTGGTGGGGCGCATCATGGAATTGGCAATGGAAAAGGGTTGATGATGACGAAGACCAAAGATTCCCCTCTCTAGAGCCCCAAACGGACTCCAGATCTGATCTCCCGATGAAGAACAGGAGGTGGTGGCAGCTCCGTATCGTGAAACGAGGTAAACCCTTCTCTTTGATTTTTCGGAAAAATGTGAATTTATAGCGTTGGAATTAGGGTCGGGGGACCCACGAGGTGTCCACCCTCCACCAGGCCATGCTAGGAGGGCCTGGCGCACCCTGGTGGGGCGTGGGCACCTTGGGCCCCCTCTCAGGTGGATTTTGTCTCCATAATTCCTTAAATATTCCAAAATAAATCTCCAAAAAGTTTTGCTCCGTTCCGAGAATTTTTATTTTTGCACAAAAAAAGCACCATGGTAGTTCTGTTGAAAACAGTGTCAGTCTGGGTTTGTTTCATACAAATCATACAGATTAGAGTCCAAAACGAGAGCAGAAGTGTTAGGAAAAGTAGATACGTTGGACACGTATCAACTCCCCCAAGCTTAACCCTTGCTTGTACTCAAGCAATTCAATTGACAAACTAAAAGTAAGAAATAAAAAAATTTATGAACTCTTTTGTTCTTGTTTACATATATAGGCTTAAGTAGCACCGAGGTTTTCACCAAAGATCCTGACTAACCATGTCAAAATAACTCTTGAAGACTATATTGACTCATATCAATGACACAAGCAATTAGCGAGCAATAAGAAGATATCTCAAGTGCAAACAATTTATCAAAACAATCACGATATAATATGACAATAGTGGTATCTCGCTAGCCCTTTCTAAGACCGCAAAACATAAATGTAGAGCACCTCCAAAGTTCAAGCAGCGACTAAACATTGTAATTCATGGTAGAAAAGATCCGGTCATGATGTGTCCAACATTCACTATACACAATGCGTGAGGATGACAATAGTGCTCTCAGATCTGGCGCTTATTTTAGAAGGCGATGACTCAACATTAAAATAAATAGATAGTCCCTTTGTAGAGGGAAGTAGGGATTTGCAGCGGTGCCAGAGCTCAAGGATTAAATAAGAGATGCATATAATTTTGGGAGGTACACCCTTCCTATCAACGTGACGGCCAAGGGCTATCAATATCTTCCATGTTAAACAAATTAGCGGCGGTTCCCGTGCGGTAAAATTAAATGTTTACTCCCCCACCACCAACATTCCTAGGGGAGTTTTGTTTAATTATTTGCATTTATTTTGAGTTTGGGACTGGGAATCCCCATTACCGCCCTTCTTGTGCAAGGACGAGTGAATAAACACTCATCATGAGAGTAACCCTCTTAACATGGAAGATACCGACCACCCCCTGTCGCTCCATGAGCGGTCCACGTACAAAAAATAGATGTTCATTTGAAATTTTAGAGGTGGCACATGCAAATTTACTTGGAACAGCAGTCTAATACCGCATATAGGTAGGTATGGTGGACTCATCTGGAATAACTTTGGTTTAAAGGTTTTTGATGCACAAGCAAAATTCCCACTTAGTACAGGTGAAGGCTAGCAAATAGGTTGAGAAGCAGCCAGCTAGAGAGAAAATACGGTCATAAACATGCATTACAAATAATAAACATTGAATGCCATCATGAGTAGGATATGGACACCATGAACATAAATATCATGAAGGATATGTTGGTTTTAATTCAACTACATGCATGAACATGCACCAAGTCAAGCCACTTGAAACATTCAGAGGAGGATACCATATCATCATACTACATCACAACCGTTTTAATGCATGTTGACATCCAAGATAAATTATTATCCACTCCTAGCTACTTGAGCATGGCATGAACCACTATAATCTCTAGTTGTCATTGCAAACATGTTTAATCATAATGTACTGAATCATGAATACTAGGTTAAACATATTTACAAAAACAGGAACAAGTTGAGTTCATACCCGCTTTTCTCTACCACATTCAATTCATCCAATATCATCATTATTGCCTTTCACTTGCACAATCAAAATGATATGAAAATAATAATAGTGCAAGAGTGTCGTGGACTAAGCTGGAATCTGCAAACATTTTATTCAAAAGGAGAAAACGAAGTAATATGGGCTTTGTGTTAGATCAACAATAATGCGTTAGAGAGACACTCAACATTTTCATTGTGGTCTTCTCGTTGGTATGAGTCTATAAAAGAAAAAGGATTTCGAAGAAACACACTAAAATAGTTTTAGAGTTTTTATTTTCTTTTTCTTGAAGAAAGAAAATAAGATAAGGAAAAGAAAAATGAGAAAATATATACACGGGAGAATTCCCAACAAGCAAAAGAAGAAATGAGAAATATTTTTGGGTTTTCTTTTAATACTAGAACTAACTAGACTGAAAGGAAAAAATGAAAACAAGCAAGAATTATTGTTGGATTTTCTCGAAGTTTTTTAAACACACAAGAAGAAAACGAGAAAAATTAATCTAGCATGGATAATACAATGAAAGTGTGTGGACACCGACAACTGAAATGAAATGGGTGAACATGAATGTAATGTCGGTTGGAATACGTACTCCCCCAAACTTAGGCTTTTGGCCTAGCTTGGTGATCACCATCCGTAGCCTAGGTAATGGCCTGAGTGATAGCCTACCGGGGCTCTTGGTGCAACCACCTCAGCCCTCCTGGTAGCTTCAACCTCTGCATTGTACGCACGTGCCTCACTCTCATAGGCGAAGTATCTTCCCTTGCTGTTAAAATCAAAAAGAAAGGAGCAGGCAATACAATAGGCATAACATGACTGTTATCAAACCTTAAGTTGTAGGTATAGCTATTAACTGTGCCTGTAAGAAATCTATGGCGTTTCACGGCATCAAAGTCTAAGTACTAGTTACATAATATAGGATCATTAGGCCAAGGGGACACTCCCAATCTCGTAGAGAGGCGAGAAGCATAAATCCCTCCATAGAAATTACCATTAGAAGCATTGAGAGTCAATCTCCATGCGATAATTGTTCCTAAGTTGTAGTCTTTAATTCCAGTTAAAGTAGTTTAGATAAGACTCAAATCGTGAGCACAAAGCGTGCTACAATCCCGCTTGCCTACAATGCATTTACCATTAAAAAGTGCAAGGTATTGAATTAGACGGAAAATGGGTGCTTCTTATCCTACCTTGTGTCACTCCTCTAATTTCACCACAAAAAAGGTTTCTCAATAATGATTCAATCTCAGGTTTTGTTGGTTCGTCTAGCGAACCCCAAAACAGAGTTCTACACGCATTGCAAAGTACGTCTAAAGGCATGGTGAAAGCATTATGTAACGACCTAAACCTGATAAGATTCGATGTCTCTGTGCTTACTGTGCTAGTCCCTGGATCAATAGCTAGCACACACAGGACATGATGTAATATCAAGAATAGACCACATGTCATAATATTACATTGTAGATCCAGAATTTAATATAACACATACCTCGTAGCTCAAGGCTACCATACAAACAAAATATAGCGGAGACGCTAATATAAACTCCATGGAATCCATCAACACCACAGGCAAATGCTCAGTATAGACATCGTAACCCTACATCGTATCACTCACTCGTCGTATAAAATCTGCAACATGATAAGTTACACCCACAAGGGTCAGTACGTTGAATGTACTGGCAAGTCGCACATGGAATGATATAATAGACCTACATCTATATGCAAGGTATATCAAGAGGAATGTGGTTGTTTGGCAGAAAGCTAATTTTTCCCTAATAAATACATAATATAATAGTCAAATTTTAATTTTGTCTTGCTACAATTAAATACATGTGGTTGAATTGGGCACTCCAATTCCAACCTATCCCCATTATTAAGTTTCCCACTCAATTTCATTAAGGTATCATCTGTCAAGATCATCCAACAACTCTAATGGTCTAGCTACTCAAAGTTGTCCATAGCCGGGGACATGGCTAATCATGATTAGTTTTATTACTCTGCAGAGTTTTGCACACTGTACCCACTAGACCCAACCCGAAGATTGAGACGAAGTCTTTCAGAAGCAGTCACCTCCACCCATCGGCAGCCGGTACACCTACTCATATCTGCATCTGCTAGCTTTGCCCAGGCGAGGTTCCCACAACCTACTCAACTAAGCCAGAGCCCATATTAGCTAGTGGTTGTGCATGGAAGCTACTAGTCACTAAGTATGTCTGATCTTTTTGAACCTGGGCGGCATTCCACTTACATTCAGAGGTTCGAAGCCATGATGTTCTTGAAACCACCCAGCAATACCACATCCGCCTAGAGGTGAATTATATATATTAAGTTTCATCACAAGTAATATAATAGTCCTCACAAAATCTCGATGAATACACGAAACAATCCCTGTCTACATAGCATAGCAATAATACACTACCACGATCTACATAAGGCTCTACTAAGCTGAAACTCAATAGCAATAACATGGTACCATAGTATTCCTACACATGCATAATATAGTATTGTGGTAAAGAACTACATGCATAAAAAAATAGGTAAAGGATGATCAAGGTTTAACTTGCCTGGTACGTTGATGAAGATCTTCGCACTCACAAGCCTTATATTTCTACGCGTCACACTCCGGATAATCTTCACGTTTCAAAGAATCACAACAAATAAATCACCACACTCAAATAACACCAAGTTAAACCAACATCAAGAAATCATTTAAAAAATATCAGAAGAACAGTAGCATGACCGCAGGTAGAAATAATCTACAATTCACTAGTAACACAACACAAAAAGAATCAATAGATTTTAATAAACGGTTTGGAAATTAAGGCCTCCGGAAGGTTTAAATTAAATTTGAACATTGCAAACATGCAAAGTTTTGGTGCTGTCATATTTTACTGGTCATTATGAGTAGATAGGAGAAAGAATTAATTAAATTGAGCATATAGATTAAAAGTTACAGCAAAAAGAGTTTTGGGTGAAAATCTGTCCAAAATAGAGAGAATGTGGAGCTGCTGCGGTTACTGTGGCTCTGCCACGTGGCATCGCGTGATTGGCCGAAGGAAAACAACTCTGGTCGCGTGCTAACCATGAGCAGAAGACGACGGCGGCTCAGGCTTGGACGGCGGCGCTTCTCCGGTGGCTCTCTGGCGAAGTGGAGGTGGGGGATGGATGTGGCGAACGTCGGGGGTCCCTCCGGTGGCAAGAATGGTGATGCGGGAGTCTTCCGTGGCCGGCGGCGACGACGGGAACTCCGGCGGGTTCGGGCGCCGTGCGGTCTCTCCGGTGCTGGTGACGAGAGCGTCCGGCGAACGACGGTGTTCGGAAGTGATCTTCGGGTCAGGGTCTTGGTCATCTTCCTGGCGCTCCCCCTCTGTGGCGACGAATTTGCCCGGCGACGGAAGCTTCAGGAGAGGAACTCGGGCGAGTTCCATGTGCTCAAATCCGAAGATGGTTCTGCAGTTTGAGTACGAAAATTGGAAAAGGAGATCTATGTGAAGTCATCCGGAGCAAAAAGGATGGTCCGGGATCTCGGGTGGCACTAGAATCAACGGCGATAGCCTCAGGCAATGGCGAACTCCGGAGAGATCGGATCGGACGAGACAGGCACGGGAGTCATCAATTTTTGCATAAATTGGCAAAGGAGAAGAGACGTTGCCTGGGGTCTAGGGGAAAGAGATCGATCCAATCGATCGACTGAATCGGGCATGGGAAGAACTCGTGAGGGAGCAGGAGTTCGACCAGAGGAAGGAGACAACCTGACGGGCCCCATGCGTCAGCGGAATAGAAAAAATGGAAAAGGGGCAGGGGGTTGCGGGGTGGGCTCGTCTACAGCGCCGAAATGGGCTCGCCTGTCACTATTGTGACTGCATGTGGGCGAGGAATAGGACGTGGTCCTCTGTGTCTTTTTTTTGAAAATCCTTTGATTTAAAACCAAAAGCTTCAGCTTGAAAATAAACTATAAAAAAAATATACTTTGAAACACCAAAATATTATATTCTATATGAGGAACATTTTTCTAGTCGTAATGCTTATATAAAATACATATAATATTTTTATAAACTTATATAGGCTTTATAAATAGTGCCCAAAATATTTTTAAACTTACAAAAAAAAAATAACAATATTTAAAACACTTTCCAGCTCCTTTATATTGAAGGAGTCATATTACCTTCTCTCTTATCATTTATTTTTGAGTTGGAATAGTTTTAAATATTCAAAATCCAAATGACAGAATATTCAATTATATCACCAATATTATTATTCGAGAAAGTCATGTCATCCTCTCTCATATCCCGTTTGAAACACTTTTGAGTATTCTCAAAATTCACAATAAGATCCAAAGGAATATCCAGGAAAGTCATTTTATTCCCTCTCATTTGAATATTCAATAAACTCCAAAAGTTTTGATCCTAGTCAAAATTTAGCTAAGATGAATCAACACAAGAAAGTTTTTAATTAATCCTATTTAAATAATTAACATTCCAAAATTCTAAATTTTGGGATGTTACACATTATCATATAGACTAAATAAAACTCTTGACTCACGAGGAAAATATTTGAATTTCTTAGTAAATATCTCCGCGAGAGTGAGGTCTTCAGTACACTTATCTTTGATGAAGGGAATCAGATCGGCATTGCGAGCATACTGTTTGAGTTCTTCCTTAATACCCGCACTTTCCATGAAAGTGTTACACGACCAAAGGCAAGATTTAGTTTGAGCATCCCGTATGGAGCTTGCACTTGGCTCAACATAACATTGTCGTATAGAGATTTCACTTGATGATGCTCCCAAGGATCTTCTCCTCAAAGAGCTCCTAAAGAATTACATTTTTTTGCATAAAAATTCTGAAAATACTTATGACACAAAATTTTGTTAACAAAATGAAAAAAGATTGATAGCAACTACTCCTAGGGATGCATACATGCCATATCAAGCATTCAAACTACTTAGAACTCTAAGAATTCAACATGCAAGCTCATCTACAGCAGCACCAAGAGTAGCTAATTACTTTGGAAATAAAGCACTGAATCAAAAACTAATTGGAGCAATGGTGGAGTTACATAAGGAGAAGCAAACCCCTAAAACAGTTTCGGAAATAGAGCTTTGAGAAAAGATATCGAAATCCACGGGTTCCTGAGCAAGAACATGAGGGAGAGAGCAACGGTGAATTTTTTAGGAGGTAGGAGATTACATGTGCTAATGGGATAAGTGGGGGGACCCACCAGGGGCCCACACTCTACCATACTACGCTAGCGGGTCTGGCATGCCCTCGTGGAATGTGGCCACCTAGTGCACCCCCCTCATGTTAAATTTCCGGAGCATTCTAAGAACTTTTATTTTTGTGCCATTTTTATTGCACGAAAAAACAGAAAACTGAAAAAGCATGGCATTCTATTTTATTTAACTAGGAAAAACAGAAAACAAAAGGTGGACACAAAGAGTTTTGTCTATTAAATTCATCAACTTCACACTTCTCGAAAATGATTCATTAATAAGGTTGATCAAGTCTTATTAACAACCACTTTCAATTAGCATGAAACCGAAGAACATTCATAAAACACTTGGTTACCTCAATGGGGATAGGCATATCCCCAACCATAATAATATCATATTTCTTTTTGACAGTAGGTAGAGGTAATTGAAAGCTTCCAGTAATGAGTGTCGAAGAATTTTCAATAACATTCACACCATTCACTTGGAATTGTTTCTTCGGAAAGTGCATTGTATGCTCATTACCATTGATATGAAAAGTGACCTTGATTTCATTGCAATCAATAATAGCCCCTACACTATTCAAGAAGGGTATACCATGGATAATAGTCATGCTGTCATCCTCAGGCATCTCAAGAATAACAAAGTCTGCCAAGATAGTAACATTTGTAACAACAACAAGCACATCCTCACAAATACCGATAGGTATGGAAGTTGATTTGTCAGCCATTTGCAATGATATTTCAGTAGGTGTGAGTTTATTCCAATCAAGTCCTTTTATATAAGGAGAAATGCATAACATTAACACCAACTCCTAAATCACACAAAAGCAGTTTTGACATAATTTCTTTTAATGCAGCAAGATATAGTTGGTATTCCAGGATCTCCAAGTTTTTTAGGCACTCCATCCTTAAAAGAATAATTCGCAAGCGTGGTGGATATTTCTACTTCAGGTTTGTTTCTTTTATTAGTGATGATGTCTTTCATGTCCTTAGCATAAGGAGCCATCTTTAAGATATCCATTAAAAGGGTACGCAAAAAGACCGGCCTAATCATTTTAGCAAAGCATTCAAATTCTTCATCATCCTTTTTATTAGATTGTTTAGGTGGAAAAGGCATGGGTTTCTGAACCCATGGTTCTCTTTCTTTACCATGTTTTCTAGCCACAAAGTCTTTTTTATCATATTGTTTATTTTTAGGTTGTGGGTTATCAAGATCAGCAGCAGGTTCTATTTCAACATCATTATCTGGTTCTTTATCATTACTAGGTTGAGTATCCTCATAAAAATCACTATCATTATCATTATCACTAGGTGGTTGTTCATTACCAAATTGAGTTTCACCATCATAAATAGAAACATCATTAGTATCATCAGGAGGTTTTTCTATCTTAGGTTCACTAGGAGCATCTAGAGTCCTATCATTTTTCTTTTTCTTTTTCTTCTTAGAAGTACTAGGTGTATTAGCATTAATTCCTTGATATTCTTGTTCAATTCTATTAGGATGACCCTCAGGATAAAGAGGTTCTTGGATCATTCTACCTACTCTAGTCACTACTCTAACATCATGATCATTCATATTATTGTTCCATTCACCAAACAATTCTCTTTGAGATTTAGCAACTTCTTCTAACTGAGTTTGAACCACAGAGGCATGTTTTCCTACACCTCTAACATCATTAATGATTCTAAATAGCTAGTCACTCAAGCAAGCAATCATATCAGGATTAAATTTCAAGTGTTTCAGAACATTTGCATTGAAGTGCTCTTGCTTCATAATGTAGTTATCAAACTCATATAAGCATTGACTAGGATGTTTATTGTAAGGGATATCACCTTCATCAAACTTTAATAAAGAATTTATCTCTACCATCAGTGGAGGTGGTGGTGTGTTGGATCCATGTATTTCTTCAATAGGTGGTAAATTATTTACACCCTCAGCTTTAATACCTATTTCCTTCATACATTTATTTGCCTCTTGCATATCTTCAGGACTGAGAAATAAGATACCCCTCTTCTTCGGAGTGGGTTCAATTGGTGGTTCAGTTAGTCCATTATAGAAGATATCAAGTATTTCATGTTTTGTAAGAGGATGATCAGGCAAAGCATTAAGAAATTGGACAAGCCTCCCCAAGCTTGTGGGAGACTCTCTTCTTCAATTTGCACAAATTTAAATATTTCCTGTAAGGCAGCTTGTTTCTTATGAGCAGGAAAATATTTTTCAGAGAAGTAGTAAATCATATCCTAGGGATTACGCACACAACCAAGAGTAAGAGTATTGTACCATATATTAGCATCACCCTTTAATGACAACGAAAAAAATTTGAGAATATAATATTAGCGAATGTTCTATCATGAGCAAATAGGGTGGCTACATCATTTATCTTAGTAAGGTGTGCTACCACAGTTTTAGTTTCATTGCCATGAAAAGGATCGGATTGAACCAAAGTAATTAACTCTGGGTCAACAAAGAATTCATAATCCTTATCAGTAACAAAGATATGTGAAATAACAAACTTAGGATCACATTTCATTTAAGCATTCAAAGTATTTTCTTTATACTTGCATAGTAGTTTTTAACATCATTTCTATCCTTACAAGCAAGAATCTCTCTAGATATTTCTCCATATAAAGCATAACCTTCAGGTATCTTATGTATTTCAAATCTAGGAGAGCTAGGCCTATTAGGTGTTTCATAATCATCAGTTTCAAAGTTCTCATCAGTTTCAATAATTTCATTCTCTTTAGCTCTAGCAATTTGTTCATCGAGAAACTCACCTAATGGCACATTATCATCAAGCATGGTACTAGCATCATCATAATCATCATTCACAGTAGAAGTAGCATAATAAATATGAGGATTAATAGCATGTGGTGGTGTTGCAAGCTTACTCATTATAGAAGGTGAATCAAGTGCAGATTGTGATGACAATTCCTTACCTCCCCTCGTCTTAGAGGGGAAAATATTGGTTTTAGTATCCTTCAGATTCTTCAGTGATCAATTGATACAAATCCCAAGTGAATCAACAAATATAGCTATGTTCCCCGGCAACGGCGCCCGAAAAAGGTCTTGATAACCCACAAGTATAGGGGATCGCAATAGTTTTCGAGGGTAGAGTATTCAAGCCAAAAAAAATAGATTCAACACAAGGGGAGCCAAGGAATATTTGAGAGTATTAGCAATTTAGTTGTCAATTCAAACACACCAGGAGATAAATATCTGCTACAAAGTGATGAGTAGCAGTAATGTGATAGTTCGATAGCAACAGTAACAGTAACGGTAGCGGTAACAGTAGTAGTAGTAGTTTTGTAGCAAGTGCAACCGTAATAGCAGTAGTAGTAATTTAGCAAGAGCAATAAGGGGAATGATGATTAGCACTGTATTGGAGTATTCGTTGGATGATATTCATCATATAACAGTCATAACCTACGGCAACACAAAACTAGCTCCAGTTCGTGAATGTAATGTAGGCATGTATTCCGTATATAGTCATCCGTGCTTATGGAAAAGAACTTGCATGACATCTTTTGTCCTACCCACCCATGGCAGCAGGGTCCATAAGGAAACTAAGGGATCTTAAGGCCTCCTTATAATAGAGAACTGGAATAGAGCATTAACACTTAGTCAATACATAAACTCCTCAAACTACATTCATCATAGTGAAGTATCCCAAATATTGTCACTATGGGGTTGACGGATCATAACACGTAATAGGTGCATATGACTAGGCAAGATCGGATCAGGAACATAGATATAATGATGATAACAGAAACAGTTCAGATCTGAAATCATGGCACTCGGGCCCTAGTGACAAGCATTAAGTATGGCAAAGTCATAGCAATATCGATCTTAGAACATAGTGGATACTAGGGATCAAGCCCTAACAAAACTAACTCGATTACATGATGAATCTCATCCAACTCCTCCCCGACCAGCAAGCTTATGAAGGAATTACTCAATCCTGGTGGGGAGCATCATTGAATTGGATATGGAGAAGGGTTGATGGTGACGAAGACCAAAGAATCCCCTCTCTGGAGCCACAAACGGACTCGAGATCTGGCCTCCCGATGAAGAACATGAGGTTTCAGTGTCTCTGTATCGTGAAACGAGGTAAACCCTTCTCTCTTATTTTTTCTGGAAAAATGTGAATTTATAGCATTGGAATTAGGTCCGGGGACCCACGAGGTGTCCACCCTCCACTAGGCCACGCCACGGGGGCTGGCGCGCACTGGTGGAGCGTGGGCACACTAGACCCCGTCTCAAGTGGCTTCTGGCTCCATAATTCCTTAAATATTCCAAAATAACTCTCCAAAAAGTTTCCCTCCGTTTCGAGAAAAATTTTTTTGCACAAAAAACAACACCATGGTAGTTCTGCTAAAAACAGCATCAGTCCCGGTTAGTTTCATTTAAATCATGCAAATTATAGTCCAAAACAAGAGCAAAAGTGTGAGGAAAAGTATATGCGTTAGATACGTATCACTATTCTTTCTACATGTGTCACCCACGTACTGAGAAGTGGAGATAGTGGGGGATCGTGGGTTATCCAGTCGTGGGAAGTGGGGTTGGTTAGAGCGGCAACTGCCAAAATCGAAATAGAATATTTTAATGTTTCATTCACTAATTCTTCAGCTGACAAGGACACGATGAAGACTTTGAATGGGTTTCAAATATAACACATATGAAGAATTTGTGAACAGACTGGGTTGAGTTTAGCATAGAGGGGGAACGGGTTCGATCACATTCACTTAGAAGAAAATAAACTTGAAGAATTAGAAATAAGTGAATGCTCTTGAGCACATGAAAACTCAATTATATATTTATATAGTCAATGAATAACACCAATTGCATACTTTGAAGAATTTGAAAATCTAAAGAATGTGCAAAATGACGAAAACCTCAACTTTGAAGAATTTCAACTATGATTGGTGGCGTGACCCACCGTATAAGAATGATAATTTCACACACCGTGTACAATTGTCGTAGGGTTTTGAGAATCAAATTCTTCATTAATTTCTGTGCACTTAGAGGGTTATTCTTCATTGATTGAAGAAAAACGTTACTTTGTGTGTTGCACATCTAAGTCGTCAATTTTGCATAAGGGTTAGGATGTGGGTCTTTTCAAACAACATTCAAAGATTCTAAGATATTGAGCTCACATCGAAACTTGCAAAATATTTTCTCGTCCAAGGGCTTTGTGAGGATAATAGCTAGTTGTTCTTTAGTGTTCACGTGGTCGATGGAGATGTTGCCCTTCAATACATGATCTCGAAGAAAATGATGACGAATCTGGATGTGTTTGATCTTGAAATGTTAAATTGGGTTGTAAGCAATCTTGATAGCGCTCTCTATGTCGCAGGAGGGAGTCACATTCTTCAACTTGATGCCATATTCCAAGAGGGTTTGCTTCATCCACAACAACTGAGCACAACAGGAACCAGCAACAATGTACTCAGCTTCAGTAGTAGATAATGACACACAGTTCTACTTCTTTGAGGACCAACAGACTAAGGATCGTCTGAAGAAATGACATTTGCCTAAGTATGAATTGCGACCCACTCGATAACATAGTCAGAGTAAGAATATACGATGAGGTGTAGATTTGAGCCCTTGGGATACCATAATCCAAGCATTGGTGTTTGATCTAAGTATCGAAGAATATGCTTCATAGCCTTATGGTGTGATTCCTTTGGTGTTGCTTGGAATCAGGAACACATGAAAACACTAAGCATAATATCTATCCTAGATGCATATAAATATAATAAAGAGCCACTCATGGAGCGATATACCTTCTGATCGAAATATTTACCATTTTCGTCAGTCTAGAGGTGGCCTTTCGAAGGCATTGGTGTTTTTGCCCTTTGCAGTCTTGCATGCCGAATTTATATAGTACATCCTTGATGTATTTCTCGTGAGGGACGAAGATGCCATTGTGTTGCTGACAAATTTGAAGTACTAAAAAGAATTTCAACTCCCCCATCATAGACATATGATATTCTTCACTCATCATGTAAGCAAATTCGTCACTGTATTGTTTGTTAGTACAACTAAAGATAATATCGTCTACATATCTTTGGCACACAAATAATTCATTATCATACGATTTTGTGAAAAGGGTTGGGTCGAGTGAACCAGGTTTGAAGTCTTTCTTAATGACGAATTCCTTCGAAGTGTCATACCACGCCTGAGGGGCCTGCTTGAGGCCATACAGTGCCTTGTTGAGTCTGAAGACTTTGTTAGGATACTTAGGGTCTTCAAAACCTGGGGGTTGAGAAACATATACTTCTTTCTCAAGATTACCCTTGAGGAATGCACTCTTCACATCCATTTGATATAAGATGATATTGTGATGGTTATCATAAGCAAGCAATATGTGAATAGATTCAAGTCTAGCAACATGTGCAAAAGTTTCATCAAAGTCAATTCCCTCAACCTGTGTGTAGCCCTGAGCTACAAGACGAGCCTTATTTCTCACCACCTCGCCATTTTCTTCTTCCTTATTGCAGTAGATCCACTTGGTACCTATGATGTTATGCTTGCGACGATCTAGCTTCTTGACAAGTGCCCACACATTGTTCGGCTTGAATTAATGCAATTCCTCTTGCATATCTTGAATCCACCCAGGCTCCATAAATGCTTCATCAACTTTGGTGGGCTCTATGGTAGATCAAAAGAGAAATGCTCACAAAAGTTAGACAAATATGACGCTTTTGAGCGAGTAAGGGGACCTGGTGCATGGATGTCATCAAGTAGGTTAACAAGGATGAGGATTTTCTTCAGCACCATTTTCCTCAGGTGTATCAGCATGAATGTCTTCATTGATTAGGATGACTTCCTCATCAGGTAGAGGTTCTTAAATGGGTATGATATCTTTAGTAGCCTTCAACTAAATAGATTCCCCAGGAGACATTTCATCTAGCACAGGAGGCAGGTGCTCTCTTTGCGAGCCGTTAGTTTCATTGAACCACACATCTATAGTTTCAACAGCCTTGTTGTGATAAGTGTTGAAGACTCTGTAGGTGTGCGAGTCCTTTCCGTAACCAAGCATAAAAACTTCATGTGCTTTCTGCACAAAGTTTGGACTGTGGTGATGATCTCTAATCCAGCATTTAGCACTGAAGACTTTGAAATAACTCACACTGTGTTTCTTGTCAGTGATGAGTTCATAGGAAGTCTTCTTGAAGGATTTGTGAAGATATACCCTGTTGATGATGTGGCAAGCAGTATTTATTGCCTTAGGCTAGAAGCGGCGAAGAGTCTTGTATTATTCAAGCATGGTGCGAGCCATCTAAACAAGACTCTTGTTCTTGTGCTCCATGACGCTATTCTACTGAGGGGTATATGGGATAGATAGCCATGAGTAATACCAAGTTCATCAAGATATTCATCAAGATAAGTGTTCTTGACCTCAGTCCCATTATCACTCCTTATGAGCTTGATCTTGACGCTGAAGTTCGTTAGGCCCTTGAAGCAAATCGTCTGAAGACATCCTCCACCTCAGATTGGTACATGATAATATGCACCCAAGTGTAATGAGAGTAGTCATCAACAATAACAAAGCCGTATAAGAATGAAGTACTAGTTAGTGTGGCATAATGAGTGGGGCCAAAGAGGTCCATGTGAATAAATTCGAAGGGTTGAGTAGTGGTCATGATAGTCTTCGAGGGATGCTTGTATCCGGTCATCTTTCTAGACTCACAAGCACCACATAGATGGTCCTTGAGGAATTTTACACCTTCAATGCATATGACGTGTTTTTTCTTCACCAGCATGTGCAAGTTCCTCATGCTAGCATGTCCAAGTCATCGATGCCATAGCCAGCCTTCTAAAGTTTTTGCAGGTAGGCATGTGGCACGCTGAGAACCTGTAGAGAAATCAACAATGTACAAGTCTCCTCTCCTAAAGCCTTCAAAGACTTTGGATTTGTCAGATTCCATGACAACAAAACAGCGATATTTTTGAAAGATGACAACCATATCAAGATAACAAAGCATTGAGACAGACATGAGGTTGAATCCGAGGGATTCGACAAGAATCACCTTATCCATGTGTTGGTCCTTCAACATAACAACCTTACCTACTCCCAATACCTTGCTTTGTTCCTTTGCTAGCGTAAGTGATATGCTTCAGATGTGATGGAGCTAGTGGTATGTTCATAAATAGATTCTTGTTACCAGTCATGCGATTGGTGCATCCACTGTCGAGGACCCACTCAGTAGCTTTAGGCGTTTCATCCTGCAGATGAATTAGTACAACTTACAAATGCATATGCTTTAGAGTGAAGAATATGAAATCAAATTCATTAGACAGAATTTCATCACATAAAATAGTAAGTAAAGTAATGTGAGGACGTGAGAAATGAGGAATTCATTTCTGTATGATTAGCTTGCGTCCTTTCAAGCATTTCCTTAGGTCTCCAGCAAATCCATCAAACTTTCAAGTTCGTATGGAGACCTGACCTTGCATAAGATATTAGTTCAATTTCTTCACCACACACATCTGAAGGGGTGGCAAAGAGTTCATCATTCTGCAAGCTCCATATGAGAATGGAGGCATTGAAGCTAGTGCAGTTCGTTTCATAGGAGAGGGGTTAGATTACTAATATGAACAAGCAAAGAAATTCTGTGAGGACTCATGAACATATTGATTTGAGGAATAATGCACATATTCATAACTCTTAGATTTTCCCCGCGAAACAGATGCATTAGCACGAGAATGATATGCCTTTTAACCATTTGAGGAATTTGGTCGAAGTCAGGACATTGGTCCATATGAGGAATTTGATCCGGGGTTCCTTTTCTTCATGGGTGGTATCATGAGGACATTCACCTAAAGACTTTCTAAGCAGCTTTTGGGAACCCGGATTTTCCTCATAGGGGAACCGTTCCTCATAAATACTTCACCATTCGGATTTTTGAATAGTTTATAGTTGGAGTCAAATGACTCATCGGAGGAATATGAAGTTTCACAAGTAAAATCAGGTATAGTGGATGGATCTATAGGAGTCCCTTTAGTAGCAACCCATGTGGTCTTGGGATATTGCTCAAGTTTCTAGTAGTATCCATCAGCATTGAGTTTCCTATCAAATGCAGTACTCTCTTTCTAAGGGTTCTTATTCAGAATATGCTTTTTGAGAACATCGCAAAGGGTTTGATGCCCTTTGAGACTTTTGTATATGCCTGTCACATACAATTCCTCCAACCCTATATTTTCGTTAGTTGCACATGTGGTACCCTCAGATGAGGAATGTGTGACCACGGAAATAGTTGAAGAATTTGCAGTAATAGAAGCATTTGAACTTTCAGGTGAAGAATTAGCAGTTTCACGTTCGATGCATTTCAAACAAGGTGGAACAAATTCTTCCTGAGCGGTACTTATCTGTTGAGCAAGTACGAAATCGTTTTCCTTTTGAAGATCCTCATGAGACACTCTTAGTTTCTCAATATCTTGCTTTTTTGAAGAAATTCACAAGAAAGATTCTCATAATCGATGAAGAGAGAATCATGACGACTTTGAAGATTATCATACTTAGACTGAAGACTTTGAAGGTCCTTAGTCAGAGTTTGGGTACGATCCATTTCCACGTTCAATAGATCATCGCTTTTGTCAAGCAATTTCTGAACCCTTTCCAAAGCTTTTTGTTGTTTAGTGGCAATATTAGCAAGTTTGGAATAGCTGGGTTTGAGGTTTTCATCAGACACATTCACTAGATTCATATGAGGAGTGATGTTTGAGTACCTTGGAGCCCTTTGCCATGAGACACATAGATAAAGAAGATGAAACAAGATTCTTTTCCTGGAATTTCAGGAATTTCTTGTGTTCGGTGAACATGGAGTCTTGACGAGTATGATAGACTTCATTGATGTTCAAGATCCTATCCCAGATAAGCTTCGCGTTTTGGAGATGATAGATGCTCTTGAACATGACCTTTGATAAGCTAGATCAGATGATCTTCCTTGCCTGAGCATCCAGCTGAGTGTACTTACAAATATCCTCAGCATTTGCCATCTTGCGGAGATCAGACAATCCTAATTCTGTAACGGTCCATCTCGCTGTTCATTGACATGAGGTGCTTCTTTATCAGGACTTTCCACTTAGTATAATCAGTGCCATGACAGATGGGGCACTCTATGGATGCCTTGACACCTTTTTTCATGAAGTAGTAGGTGGGAGCATAGTTATCATCTCCGACGTCAAGGTCGTTGATGTCATCATTTCGTTCATCATTGAAGATGGACTTGCTGACGAAAGCAATTGCAAGTGTAAGGCTAGCAACAACAGAGTCTGACACCTCCTCAAATTGCTCCTCTTCTTCATATTCTTCTTCGAAATCCATTTCCTTGCCAATCAAAGTCTGAGCCTTTCTAGAACTATTCTTCTTGTGCAATGAGGACTTTGAAGATTTCTTATTTTTCGTAGAGTCATCAGAACTGTCGTCCTTGTACTTCTTCTTCTTTGATTCTTTCTCCCAGAGAGGACAATCAGCGATGTAGTGCCTTGACTTCTTGCATTTGTGACAAGTTCTCTTCTTGTAGTCACTTGATGAAGATTCTAATTTCTTCATGCCACTTATTGATGATTTTCCAAACTGTCCACTCCTAGAGAAGTTGTGGGATTTCCTCACAAGCATTGCCACCTCCTGACTTAGTTCTTTAGGATCACCAAGACTATTGTTAGGTTCTTCTTCTTCAGATGAGGAAGTTGCCTTTGCCTTCAGTGCACGAGATATTCCATAGCTTGGCTCGTGCATGTATCTTTTCTCAGCTTGTTGAAACTCATGAGTATTGAGTCTCTCAAGTATATCAGCGGGATCAACTAACTTGTAGTCTCCACGCTCTTGAATCATCAAAAATAGTGTGTCGAATGAGGAATCAAGAGATCTCAGCAGTTTCTTCACCACCTCGTGGTCGATGATGTCAGTGGCACCCAGTGCTTGAAGCTCATTGGAGATATCAATGAGACGATCAAAAGTGTGGTGAACATTTTCATTGTCGAGTCTTTCGAAACAGTTGAAGAGATTGCGGAGAATATCAACTCGGGAGTAACGTTGAGTTGAAACACCTTCGCTGACTTTGGAAAACCTATCCCATATAAGCTTAGCAGATTCCAAAGAACTCACTTTGCCATACTAACCTTTGCTCAGATGGCCACATATGATATTCTTCGCTTCAGAGTCGAGTTGCTTGAATCTCTTCACATCAGAAATAGAGACAGTTAGAGTGATGAAGGTAACACCATTTTCCACAACGTACCAGAGATCATTATTGATACGTCTCCAACGTATCTATAATTTTTTATTTTTCCATGCTATTATATTATCTGTTTTGGATGTTTTATATGCATTAATATGATATCTTATACTATTTTTTGGGACTAACCTATTAATCTAGAGCCTAGTGCCAGTTTCTGTTTTCCCTTCTTTTTGAGTATTGCAGATAAGGAATATTAAATGGAGTCCAAACGGAATAAAATCTTCTGAATAATTTTTCTTGGACCAGAAGCAAACCAGGAGACTTGGAGATGAAGTCAGGAGAGCCGCCGTGTGGCCACAAGCCATAGTGGCGCGCCCAGGGGTAGGGCACGGCCCCCAGGCTTGTGGGCCCACGACAGCTCTCCTAACCCTATTCCTCAGACTATAAATTCACAAATATTCCCTGTATACCAAAGGGAGCCACGAAAATACTTTTCGGCCGCCGGAAGCCTCCGTTCTTGAGAGATCCAATCTTGGAGCCTTTTCCGGTAATCTGCCGAAGGGGGATTCAATCACGGTGTGCATATACATCAACTCCATTTCCCCTCCGATGAAGCGTGAGTAGTTCACCATAGACCTTTCGGTCCATAGATAGTAGCTAGATGGCTTATTCTCTCTCTTTGCTCTTCAATACCATGTTCTTCATGATCTTCATGGAGATCTATCCAATGCAATACTCTTTTGCGGTGTGTTTGTCGAGATCCGATGAATTGTGGGTTTATGTTCAGATTATCTATGAATATTATTTGATTCTTTTCTGAATTCTTATATGCACGATTTCATATCTTTGGAAGTCTCTTCGAGTTATTGGTTTGGTTTGGCCAAGTAGATTGGTAGTTCTTTCAATAGGAGAAGTGCTTAGTTTCGGGTTCAATATTGCGGTGTCCTCACCCAGTGACAAAGTAGGGGTAGTGAGGAACGTATTGTATTGTTGCCATCAAGGTGAAAAAGATGGGGTTTTCATCATATTGCTTGAGTTTATCCCTCTACATCATGTCATCTTACCTAATGCGTTACTCTGTTCTTCATGAACTTAATACTCTAGATGCAGGAAGGAGTTGGTCAATGTGTGGATTAATAGTAGTAGATGAAGAATCGTTTCGGTCTACTTGACACGGATGTGATGCCTATATGCATAATAATTGCCTTGGATATCTTCATAAGTATTCGCTTTTGTATCAATTGCTTGACAGTAATTTGTTCACCCACTCTAATACTTGCCATCATGAGAGAAGCCTCTAGTGAAACCTATGGCCCCCGAGTCTACTTTCCATAATTTAGTTTCAGATCTATAAACCAAAAATACCAAAAATGCTTTGCTGAAATTTATTTACCTTTTGTTTTACTTTCCGTTCAAGCAATCTATTCTATCTATCTCTATGAGATCTTATCCTTGCAAGTAACCATGAAGGGATTGACAACCCCTTTATAGCGTTGGGTCCAAGTGTTTGATTCCTTTTGTAGGTACATCCACTCCTACTGGATAGGTACCTTGGTTCTCAACATCTGAGGGAGTACTTATCTACTTTGCTGCATCAACTATCCCTCTTCATGGAAACCAATGCATGCTCGAGAAGTAGCAAGAAGGATTTTTGGCGCCGTTGCCGGGGAGATACATAGCAAGTCAGGATCAAGCCTACCAAGTACCCTGTGACAGCCCATTGTTGTCCCTAACTTTTATGGCATGTAACCCCTTTGTATGCACCTTGTGTCATGAGCTTTGATATGAATTGCACCTTGTCCCATGTGTTGGTATGCATCCATGCATCATTTCATCCATCATAGCGTTCATCATGCCTTATTGTTTACATGTGCCTTTGTATGATGTGGTGGTTGTGAGTGGGTCTTGTGTTGTGTTGGTGCTTGAGTGTGGTTGTAGCCTTATGTGCAACCTCTTCTTCTTCCCCTCTCTTTTCCTTATCAAACATGCCCTTCCAACCCCCCTTCTCTCCATATAATTTTATTGTCAGAATTAAGTTGTTTTAAAAAAATGATTAAAAATGTTCAAGAGCTATCCCTATGCATATTATTAATTTTCAGTATGGTTCTTTTGGTGTTAGGGGCTTGTATGATTTGGTGTTTAAATTAAACAGGGGCTGTTATTTATTAAAGTATTAAAATTACTTCCTCTATAAAACAACTTGATAATTTTATTAATTAGTGCACATTATTTTCTTTGCAAAAATATTTTTGTTTTGCACTAGAACCTTTTCTTTTATTCCGGGGATTTATTTTTGTGTGGCTGGTTTAAAAAAATGAAAAACTCTTTCTGTTTATGTTTTGAGAGAGAGACAGGTAGGTGGGCCTTGTCTCTCCTACGGCCCAGCCGCAGTGAACAAACGGCCACATGCTCCCGTCCCCTTCTCGGTCAGTAAGTTCACAGAGTGAGCGCGTCCGTCGTCGCCTTTCCGTCGCCGTCGCCGTCTTTCCCATCGCCTATATAGCCCCCTCGACGTGCGTGCCCCCTCGCCTAGGGTTCCTCTCTCTCCCTCCGCCGCCGCAGCTCTCTTCTTCCCCTCCATCTCTCTCCCTCCTCTCTTCTTTTCCCTTGCCAGGTAAGATTTTGCGAGGTTCAGAGAGGTTCAGTTGAGTCCGCTGGTCGTTGTCGCCGTCGTCGCCGCATCTCCGGTGGGCCGCGTCCTTGGTGGTGATGGCGTGGAGCTTGGGGGTTCTCCCGGAGGAGCTCTGCAGCGACAGCCCCATCATCGTCGGAAGTCCCCGCTCCGCCGTCTCCTTCCCCTGCGTTGTCTCCGGCCGTCTTCTTCCCCTCCATCGACTCCATTGTGACCAGCTCGTCGTTGCCTTCCCCCAAGGTAAGCCGCCGGTCCTCGTAGCCCTTTTCCGTCCGCGCGTAGCTCGTAGTTGGTCGCTGACGCGTCTGTCGCCGCCTGTAGCAAGACGAGCACTAGCTGCTCGCCTCTTACCTCCTCTCCGCAAGGTGAGCAGGGGAATGGAGCCATGGATGACCCGTTGTGTGTAGGAGCAGTTTGCGTAGCCAGATTCGTCGTAGGATCGCCGGAATTGCTGTCGGAGTTGCACTATCGCCGTTGCTCTATTCTGTGTATGTGCGTGTGTACTAGAGAGGCAGAGCCATCCCTCTGTTAATGCCCGCGGCCGTAGTAGAGTGGTGAGGGTGCGGGGGAGATGACCCAGAGGTCATGGGTTCGAGCCATGCTCCCCCCTTTTTTGTTGTGTGTTTTTCTTTGTTTCTTTTTGTTTTTATTACTTTCTATATGTATATGTGTGTGGCTGCATTCCAGGGTTTGTTTTATTTTGTTTTCACCCTATCATCTGTAGAGGTGTGTATGTAAGTATGTGCATATGCATGTGAGAGTGTGTGTGTGTATGTTATACATACACACACATATGTGTAGGTGGTGTGTGTTGTGTGTGTGTAGTGTGTAGTGTTGTGTGTGTGTTGTGTGTGTATGCTATGCATGCACACATGTGTGTGTGTAGGTGTAGGTGCATGTGTTCATGCACTTTTTCATGTATGTGCATGTGTGGTGTGTGTAGGTGCATGTGTGATGAGGACATGTGCATTGTGCTAGTGTTGTGTGTGTGGTGTGGTGCACTATGCAAGTGCTTGCCATTTGTATGCTTGGTGCGTGTAGCAACTTGTGTGTATGTATGTTGTTGAGTGTGTGTGTGTGTGTATCCTTGTGGTATACACGCAAGTGTTTGTGGTGGGTGTGTGAGAGTGTGTGTGTGATCATCTAAATGTGCACATGCATAAATGCATTGAGCATATATGTATGTATATGTGATGGATGACCACCCACGCACATGAGTTGTGTCATGAGTGAAGTGCCTTGTGCACTTGTGTGTGTAGGGGACTAGTGGGTTTCCCACTTGTCATACCCCTTGTTGATATATGCTTGTCATGTAGGTTTTGTCATCTCATTTCCATACTTAGCTAAGTGCCAACATGCTCATGCCCATTTAAGTGCATTTTCTATCTAGAGTAGTTATGCCATGATTAGTAGTGGATAGATTGCTATTTGTTTGTGCCTTGTTGTTTCACATAGGCATATGAGTATGACCCATGGTTTTGGGGTAGGAAGAGCCAATGAACCCATTGGGACCCTCAGATTCCACTTTTAAGCAAGTTCATAAATCTATCATTTTAGCTAAGATGCCATTTTGTCATTTTTGTATGATTTAATCCATGCTTGCTTTGGGATATGTGCCAACTAGGGAGTGCTAGTATTTTGTATCTAGTATGACATGGTATTTTTGTTTAACATGATAATCACCCATATAAGTGGGAACCATGCTGCAAAGGGACCAACTTAATGTTTCTGTTTCAGCATGCTAAAAACTACTAAGCCTGGGAGTCTGTAGTTATTTTTATGCCACGGAGAGTGGGTGTTACCTAGTGATGTGTTTGGAATTTGCTCATGCTCAGTGTTAGCTATTTGTAGTAGATATTGTCTTCTACCGTCCTGTTAATTTTCATGCCAATAGGAGCTCTCTAGCATATTTAACTACTGCTGTCAACTTGCTACTTTATTAACTCAGATTCCAGAGAACTGGAATTTTCACCAAGTCCTAGAAAACTGTTTCATCATGTCAACTTGATTGCTTCATGCTTATTGATGTGTGCCTCCTTTGCTGATTGCGTAGTTGGATAATTTGATGTGTGTGTG
Organism: Hordeum marinum; assembly: GCA_022496015.1. Taxonomy (NCBI): domain Eukaryota; kingdom Viridiplantae; phylum Streptophyta; class Magnoliopsida; order Poales; family Poaceae; genus Hordeum; species Hordeum marinum. The sequence goes on from CM039673.1 coordinate 303,059,590, forward strand.
TTGACTAGATTTTGTAAATATCTTGTTTGTGGCTGTAGGGTTCCTGTAGCTCAAGTTGTGAGCTGTAGAAGTTGCTATGATGCGGTTTTGTGGCAGATTGTGTGTTTATTTGTTTTGTGACTTGTGGGAGCTATACTCCATGGAATTGATTGATCTTTGAGTCTATTCTGCGTGATTTTTCATAGCCTATCCAGTGGCTACCTTGGAATGCCAAGAATTAGCCCATGGCTTGGTGGTCTTGTGTATTTGCCTCCGTACCTTGTCGTGAGCGTATCGTGAGAACCGTAACTCCATTTTTTGCGTTCTTTATATGCATTTCTATCGATTTTGCATGATGCATCCATATTTGCCATGTTCATGCATGTCTAAATAACTCAACATGAGGTTCTGTCCAGATTCATTAATAAACAAACTTTGCATGTGAAACATGACTAGTTTTGGATTGCCATGTTTAATTCTTCATAAATGAATCATGCATCATCTTGGTTGTGCATTGCACCTTGGTTGGATTTTTATTGTTGCTGTTTCTCTTGGGTAGACGCGAGTGTCGATACTGAGTATGAGGACCCAAGAGAGTACCACTACGAGGATCCCGCTACTTGTTCCACTGAAGAACCAACAGGCAAGATGATCGTACCCGGATCCCGATACTATTTTTGCTTTCTAGTTTCTCGCTCTTATCATTACAATTGCACTACCTACCACTTGATATCAGCCTCCTAATTGCCATGACAGCCTCTAACCTCCACATCCTAGCAAACCTTTGATTGGCTAAGTTACCGCTGCTCGGCCCCTCTTATAGCATTCTTAGTTGCAGGTGCAAGTTGTTCCATGTGATAACATGGATATGGATATCACCATTTTTTTTCTATTATTTAATTTAAAGCACATATATATCTTGGTATTGGTGGAAGGCTTGGCCTTTTGCTAAGTGATATGTTCCGCTGTTACCGCCATTAGTTCCTTGTTACCGGTGTTATGTTTTCCATATTTTGCGCTCCTAACATGCTTGGGGTTGTTATGGGGACCCCCTTGTTTATTCGGTTGAGATTAAAACTTGTCTGGCAAGACCCAACATTGGTACTACATTTGCTAATAATTTAATAAAACTTGCATAGGGCTTTGCAACCCCGCGGATAATTTAATCAACCCCCGGGCCAGTGCTCCGCATGAGTGTTGGTCCAACCAAGAGCAACTTATTAACGCCGCCTAGGGCAACTCAATGATTTGCGTGGTAACCATCGCTCATCCGTCGTGTCCTGAGAACGAGATACGAGGCTCTTATCGGGTTCGTCGACACGTCGGGAGGTCTTGTTGGATTTGTTTTACCTTTATCGAATGTCTTGCGTGTGGACTCTAACTTTCTTTGGGTTTTCTCGAGGTGTTGGAATTCCTTTGGAATTACCTATGATGATCGCAAGATCCACGGTCGAGGCTATTCCCGCAAAGTGTGGTTAATTTGTGATGGATTAGTTGGAGCACCCCTGCAGGGTTAAATCTTTCGGAAAGCCGTGCCCGTGGTTATGTGGCAACTTGGACATTTGTTTAACACCCGGTTATACTAAACTTGAAGTAAACTCTAACTAAAATACACCAATTGTGTGAGTTTCCGTGATCGTATCTGCTCGTGAACATGATCCGAGAGAGAACATGGTGGGGTTATGATTGACGTAAGTGTTCAGGATCTCATAGAGATCATACTAGTTTCGATCGTTCATCGTAGGCCACTCATATTTATTTTCATGTTGCGTAAGTTAGCCACCATAAATGCTTAGTGCTGATGCAAACTAAAAACTTACTCCATCCCAACCTTCAAGCTTGAATAGTCTCGGTACCCGGGCGCATGATTGTTGAGTCCTTGTGTCTCATAGTTTACTACAACCCTCCAGGTACATGTTCAGATGAGTACGTGCAGGATGATCTTACCCAGCTCCAATGGAATATGATGAGGAAAGAGGCAGGATGTTCGTGACTTATCTGGATGAGTAGAGGACCATGGTCGTGATCTTTGGGATAGCGAGATAGTATCATTTGCATCTGTTTTTTTATCGTTTGATTTCGTCCGTAGTCGGACCCTGTCTTCATCTTGATGATTGAACTCTGAGTGAATTGTAATTTAGCATGTGGCGAGTGTAAGCCAATCTTGTATACTCATCTTTTTAGTGTTGTATGATGTGATGATACTATACTTTCTCACGACAAGATGCGCCTCTATCCATTGTGAGTCCCTCATGTCTTAAAATGGATAGGCGCACATCTTGGGTGTGACATACCCATCACAAACTCATCTCTTGCATTTATGTTATTTGCCATTTGCCTCTCGTTTTACTCTCCCCCAAGTCTAAAACGATTTTCCAAAAATATTTTCCTTTTTTATTCACCCTTTTTCGTTCGTCTTTTCATTTTATTTTTGCTTTCTTTGTGTGCTAGATTGCTTGCTTTGTCACGATGACTCAAGAGAATACCAAGTTGTGTGAATTTTCCAATACTAATAATTATGATTTTATTAGTACTCCAATTGCCCCCGCCAATAGTGTGGAATCTTATGAAATTAATGTTGATTTACACAATCTTGTTATGAAAGAACAATTTTCTGACCTTGCTAATGAAGATGTCGCATCCCATCTAAATACTTTTGTTGAGTTGTGTGATATGCAAAAGAAGAAAGATGTGGATAATGATATTGTTAAATTGAAGCTATTCTCATTCTCTCTATGAGATCGTGCTAAAACTTGGTTTTCATCTTTGCCTAAAAATAGTATTGATTCATGGAATAAGTGTAAAGATGCTTTTATTTCCAAGTACTTTCCGCCCGCTAAGATCATCTCCCTTAGGAACGATATAATGAATTTTAAGCAACTTGATCATGAGCATGTTGCACAATCTTGGGAGAGGATGAAACTTATGATTAGGAATTGCCCCGCGCATGGTTGGAGTTTATGGATGATTATACAAATTTTTTTATGCTGGATTGAATTTTGCTTCTAGGAATCTCTTACATTCCGCTGCGGGTGGTACTTTTATGGAAATCACATTAGGAGAAGCTACTAAACTCCTAGATAATATTATGGCAAATTACTCCCAATGGCACATCGAAAGATCGTCTACTAGTAAAAAGGTGCATGTTATTGAAGAGGTTAATACTTTGAGTGAAAATATGGATGAATTGATGAAATTGTTTGCTAGTAAGAGTTCTCCTATTGATCCTAATGATATACCTTTGTCTTCTTTGATTGGAAATAATAATGAATCTATGGATGTGAATTTTGTTTGTAGGAACAATTTTGGTAATAACGCTTATAGAGGTAATTTCAATGCTAGGCCATTTCCTAGTAATTCCTCTAATAATTATGGTAATTCCTATAGCAATTCTTATGTAAATTATAATAAGATTACTGCTGATCTTGAGAATAATATTAAAGAATTCATTAGTATGCAAAAAGGCTTCAATGCTATGATTGAAGAAAAATTGTTCAAGATTGATGATTTGGCTAGGAACATTGATAGAATTTCTCTTGAGATTGATTCTATAAAATTTAGATCTATTCCACCCAAGCATGATATTAATGAGTTTTTAAAAGCTATGAGAATTTCTATTGATGAGTGTAAGGAAAGTACTGCTAGAATACGTGCTAAGCGTGAATGGCTTGAAAAGGTGTGTTCTCGTGAGAATATTGATGAAGATCTTAAAGTGATTGATGTGACTCCTATTAAATCTTTGTTTTCCAATGTTAATCTTGCTAAAGATGGGATTGGAGATGAGTCAACTTTATTTAAAAGGCATCCCAAGGATTCGAAGTTTATAGATCTTAAAGCTAAGATTGCTAAGGTCAAAACTTTAAAAAGCAATGACCCATTCTTGGATTTCAAGGACTTTAATTATGATATCTGCGCTTTGATTTATTATATTTCCTTTTTGCAATCAATCTTGAATTCTCCTCATGCTTATAATCAAAACAAAGCTTTTACTAAACATATTGTTGATGCTATGATAAAATCTTTTGAAGAAAAACATGAGTTGGAAGTTTCTATACCAAGAAAGCTATATGATGAGTGGGAACCTACTATTAAGATTAAGATTAAAGATTATGAGTGCCATACTTTGTGTAATTTGGGTGCTAGCATTTCCACGATTCCAAAAGTTTATGTGATGTGCTAGGTTTCCGTGAATTTGATGATTGTTCCTTAAAATTGCATCTTGTGGATTCCACTATAAAGAAACCTATGGGAAGGATTAATGATGTTCTTATTGTTGCAAATACGAATTATGTCCCTATAGATTTCATTGTTCTTGATATAGATTGCAATCCTACATGTCCTATTATTCTCGGTAGACCTTTTATTAGAACGATTGGTGCAATTATTGATACGAAGGAAGGGAATATTAGATTCCAATTACCATTAAGGAAAGACATGGAACACTTTCCCAGAAAGAAAATAAAATTACCTTATGAATCTATCATGATAGCTACTTATGGATTGTGTACCAAAGATGACAATACCTAGATCTATTGTGTTTTGCCTAGCTAGGGGCGTTAAACAATAGCGCTTGTTGGGAGGCAACCCAATTTTATTTTGCTTTCTGTTTTTTTGTTTCCATTTTTGTGTGTTCTGCACATTATTAATTCTGCGATAATTGTGTTTTTCTGTTTTAATTAGTGTTTGAGCCAAATAAACCTTTGGGGTGATCTATGGTAGTTGTTGATTTGATATTGCTGAAAAACAGAAAACTTTTGTGCTCAGTCCAGGAATTTTCTAATTTTTTCAGAGCGTCAAATTGATCTAAAATTTTTACACACGATTGATACAAAAATTTCCCTGATTGTACTTATTATTCAGAAGTTTTAGAGTTTCATAAGTATTCGAAGTCTACATATTCCTACACATTGTTCTGTTTTTGATAGATTCTGTTTTCTTTGTGTTGTTTGCTTATTTTGTTGTATCTACGGGTTGTATCAGGGGGTATAAACCATGGAGAAGTTAGAATACAGTAGGTATTACACAAATGGAAATAAAGAATGAGTTCATAAAAGTACCTAAAGTGGCGATTAATTTTTCTTATACTAACGGATCTCATGAGTTTTCTGTTAAGTTTTGTGTTGTGAAGTTTTCAAGTTTTGGGTGAAGATTTGGTGGACTATGGAATAAGGAGTGGCAAGAGCATAATCTTGGGGATGCCCAAGGCACACCAAGCCATATTCAAGGATACCAAAAAGCCTAAGCTTGGTGATGCCCCGGAAGGCATCCCCTCTTTCGTCTTCAATCCATCAGTAAATTTACTTGAGGCTATATTTTTATTCACCACATGATATGTGTTTTGCTTGGAGCGTCTTGTATGATATGAGTCTTTGTTTTTTTATTTTTCCACAATCATCGTTTCCGCACACATCTTTTGAGAGATACACGCTAAATCGTGAATTTATTAGAATACTCTATGTGCTTAACTTATATCTTTTGAGCTAGGCAATGTTGCTCTAGTACTTCACTTATATCTTTTTAGATCATTATAGAAATTGTTGAACTCTCGTACCTCACTTATATTATTTTGATAGTTTCTTACAACAGCATGGTAATTTGTTTAGGTTATGAATTTAGTCCTAATATAATGGGCATCCAAGAGGGATATAATAAAAACTTTCTCATTTAGTGCATTGAATAATATGAGAACTTTGATTCCTTGCATATAGTTTTGAGATAATAGAGATGGTAATATGAGAGTCATGCTAATGAGTAGTCGTGAATTGGAAGAGATACGTGTGTTAAAGTTTGTGATTCCTGTAGCATGCATGTATGGTGAACCGTCATGTAACGAAGTCGGAGCATGATTTGTTTAATGGTTGTCAACCTTTGGGTGAGGATCGGGAGAGCGCGATGGTTAACTCCTACCAACCTCTCCTCTAGGATCATGCGTCTAATGCTTTTTTTGATAACTAATAGACTTTTGCAATAGTTATATGAGTTCTTTATGACTAATGTTGAGTCCATGGATTATACGCACTCTCACCCTTCCACCTTTGCTAGCCTCTCTAGTACCGCGCAACTTTCGACGGTACATCAAACCCACCTTCCTCAAAATAGCCAGCATATATTTTCCTCAAAACAGCCACCATATCTACATATTATGGCATTTCCATAGCCATTCCGAGATATACTGCCATGCAACTTCCACCATTCAGTTTTTCATGACATGCACCATCACTTCATCTTGCATATAGAGTCATATTTTGTTTTAGGCATCGAGTTGTAAGTAAATAAAAGTGTGATGATTTTCATCAATAGAGCATTGTCCCGTGTGAGAAACGGATGATGGAAGCCATGACTCCCTCACAAGTTGGGATGAGTATCCGGACTTTACAAAAAAAGAGGCCAGCGAAGCCCAAATAAAAAGAGAGGCCAAAGATGCCCACCAAAATATAAAAAATATATAAAAAACTAAAAAAAATTAAAAAATGGGAAAAAGAGAGAAGGGACAATTGCTACTATCTTTTTCCACACTTGTGCTTCAAAGTAGCACCATGATCTTCATGATAGAGAGTCTCCTATTTTGTCACTTTCATATAACCAGTGGATATTCATCTTGCATGACCACCAAGTTTTCTTTTTGAGCTTTCATACACTTATAGCTCTAAGTGCATTTGTTGTATGGCAATCCCTACTCACTCACATTGATATCTATCGATGGGCGTCTCCATAATGTGACACTATCTTCTCCCTTTTTCCTTGCACCTCCTCCATATTCTATTCCACCTATAGTGTTATATCCATGGCTCACGCTCATGTATTGCGTGAGAGTTAAAAAAGGTTTGAGAACACCGAAAGTGTGAAACAATTGCTTGACTTGTTCATCGGGGTCGTGCATGATTTAGATACTTTGTGTGGGGAAGATGGAGCATAGCCAGACCATATGATTTTGTAGGGATAACTTTCTAAGGCCATGTTATTTCGAGAGGACACGATTGCCTTGTTGGTGTGCTCGAAGTATTACTGTTTTTATGTCAATATTAGACTATTGTTTTGAATCTTATGGATCTGAATATTCATACCACAAAAATTAATATTACATGGATAAATATGTTAGGTAGCATTCCACATCAAAAATTCTATTTTTATCATTTACCTACTCGAGGACAAGCAGGAATTAAGCTTGGGGATGCTTGATACGTCTCCAACGTATCTATAATTTTGATTGTTCCATGCCATTGTATTATCTGTTTTGGATGTTTTATATGCATTAACATGCTATTTTATACTATTTTTGGGACTAACCTATTAATCTAGAGCCTAGTGCTAGTTTCTACTTTTTCCTTATTTTTGAGTATTGCAAATAAGTAATATTAAACAGAGTCCAAATGGAATAAAATCTTCGGAATAATTTTTCTTGGACTCATAAGCAAACTAGGAGACTTGAAGATAAAGACGGGAGAGTGGCCGTGTGGCCACAAGCCACAGGGGCGCACCCCCCAGGCTTGTGGGCCCACGGGAGCCCTCCTAACCCTATTCCTCGACCTATAAATTCACAAATATTGCCTGTAGCCTCCGTTCCCGAGAGATCCAATCTTGGAGCCTTTTTCGGTAATCTACCGAAGGGGGATTCGATCATGGAGGGCATCTACATCAACTCCATTGCCCCTCCGATGATGCGTGAGTAGTTCACCATAGACCTTCTGGTCTATAGCTAGTATATATATGGCTTCTTCTCTCTCTTTGCTCTTCAATACCAGGTTCTTCATGATCTTCATGGAGATTTATCCGATGTAATATTCTTTTGCGGTGTGTTTGTCGAGATCCGATGAATTGTGGGTTTATGTTTAGATTATCTATGAATATTATTTGAGTCTTTTCTGAATTCTTATATGCATGATTTCATATCTTTGCAAGTCTCTTCGAGTTATTGGTTTGGTTTGGCCAACTAGATTGGTAATTCTTGCAATAGGAGAAGTGCTTAGTTTTGGGTTCAATCTTGTGGTGTCCTCACCCAGTGACAAAGTAGGGGTAGCGAGGCACGTATTGTATTGTATTGTAGCCATCAAGGATAAAAATATGGGGTTTTCATCATATTGCTTGAGTTTATCCCTCTACATCATGTCATCTTACCTAATGCGTTACTATGTTCTTCATGAACTTAATACTCCAGATGCAAGCAGGAGTCGGTCGATATGTGGAGTAATAGTAGTAGATGCAGAATCATTTCGATCTACTTCACACGGACGTGATTCCTATATGCATAATCACTGCCTTGGATATCTTCATAATTATTCTCTTTTCTATCAATTGCTCGACAGTATTTTTTTCACCCGCCATAATACTTGTCATCATGAGAGAAGCCTCCAGTGAAACCTATGGCCCCCGAGTCTACTTTCCACAATTTATTTTCAGATCTATAAACCAAAAATACCAAAAATACTTTGCTGCAATTTATACCTTTTGTTTTACTTTACGTTCAAGCAATCTATTATATCTATCTCTATTATATCTCATCCTTGCAAGTAACCGTGAAGGGATTGACAACCCTTTATAGCATTGGGTGCAAGTGTTTGATTATTTGTGTAGGTACATCTGTTGGGGACTTGCTTGTATCTCATACTGGATTGATACCTTGGTTCTTAACAACTGAGGGAAATACTTATCTACTTTGCTGCATCAACCGTTCCTCTTCACGGAAACCAACGCATGCTCGAGAAGTAGCAGTTATCAATTGCCTACGAATGCGCATCTTGTTCTTCCAGTAGGGGTAGTCCATCCCATCGAAGATAGGACATCCTGCGGAAATCTTGATCATACCTGAAGTCGGCATAACTAGGACTCTAGGTTGTTAAACCAAAATCACATAGAACAAGGGAGTACCTTACTCTAATACCAATTGGAAGTGCGTTATATCCACTAGAGGCGGGTGAATAGGCGATTTTTACAAATTCGTCACTCAGGAATTACTCATTGAGGAATTTGCTAAGTGATGAACTACCTGAAGTGGAATAAGTACTCAAGTGCATGCAAAGTAGAACAGTAGCATAGTCATCATGATGAAGAGAACATGCACAAATTATAGGTAGCGAGAAGCAAGATAAGAAGGTGAAGAACAAGGTGATTGGAGAATTTGAGATGAGGAAGTTGAGGAAGTCTTCAGTCAAAGTCTTTAGCTGAAGACATTCATTTTTAGGGGTTGATAATCTCCGAATATATCAGACTCCGCATCAACTTATATAACCTGTGTACACTCACAAACACATTAGTTCCTTAACTTATAAGTCTTCAGTACACCAAAATCACTAAGGGGCACTAGATGCACTAACAAACACCTGTCGGAGGAAGAAGTGGAATGGAATTCGTAGCCCCGGTCCATGTACCAGCTGAGGATGACGTGCTCATTCATGGACGGGGGGCTCACTCTCGCGCGAAATTGACACCCGCCAGCTAGCCTCTGGGAGCCGATGATCCCGCACGGAGGACGCCCTCCATCATGATAGACAACATCCAATCCCGTGCCCATGATCCTTGGCGGCTACCGCACCATAGTAGTTGTGGAGAATTCCACAATGGTGGAAGAGGACGATGTTCAAGGAAGACATGGAAAACCAAGAGTTTGGGAGGATCAAGAGAGGAAAGAAATGATCCGGCCAGTGCGGAATATGTGGGGTACGTGCAAAAACCCTTCCATGTATGGCTTGGTATTAATACCTGAGTGGATGACGAATTGTCATGAGAAGATCTCGCAACACACGTCAAAAAAGGGAGTCAAAGCATCAAATCAAGGCAGGAATCCAGACGGCCAACATTTCAAACCCACTACACCAGAAGAGGCACTCGGGATTTCTACCAGTTGTCACGTGGAACCCGAGGAGTCTACCCACGCGAGTGGTCTGACAGAAGCCTGATGGACACACAAAAGATCTGATGTAATGATTCATTAAGATTCACAATGATGGAGGCTGACAACTCGCCTCCTTCTCTGCTTAGAATTTTTGTCGGCTAGGAAACCCAAATCAAAATGACTAGCAGGGTCCGTCTCGAGTCATGTGATCCACACCCAAGGTGTGATTGTTATCCGAGTGCCCGCCGCTCGATTGAAACCGAGTGAATAAACACTCGTCGCATACCCGTTTAGCATAAGACCAAGGGGCGCCTAAGATATCCTTTGTGGCATGAGTCAGACACCCCCATGGGCTACCGCATATTCGGCTCCACGGACTTAGTTCCGTGGAAGGGATTCTGGCAGGCGTTCTTCCTAGAGAATATTTACGGGCGACACTTCACACGACCAAGGCCAAATGCCTCGCACTGCCACTAGGAATTTTATGGTACGCCCATGGTCAGGACATGATCCATCCTATCCAAAAGTGATTGAAAAATGGCTATCACTGATTCCTCACCCTAATTGCTCGCCTATTAGCCCTCTAATGGCATCAAAAAACGTACTTCGTCGAGGTCTCTCATTTGAATCTCAGGCTCGTCGAATAGTCGGACATCTCGTCTTTGGAAGCAGATTGACATTATCTCAACGAGACCCGCTGACTCAGGAGCTACTATCGGGGTTATAAATACGGGGCAGGCCCAAGTATACGGATGGCCCACAAGAATCCCTTGAACGATACAAACTAAGGCCCGGTAGACCATGGTTAAAGGGGATTCATCATGATCCCATCAAAGATAAATAAGGGGCAGTCAGATAGCGGGCCAACCAACATTTGGATGCTGGCAATTGGTCGAAGACGATGGTACCAGCAAGCTAGACTTTTTGTCGCTAGCTACCTAGCATGCCACTCACCATGATGTCCTAATGAAGGAAGTTATCTAACGGTGATATAATCTAGTTAAATATGGCATTTACCAGTAGTAAATGCCATCGAATAGTTGGTCACACCTGAGGCCATGGACAACATTAATACTATACCGTTGTGTACACCCACCTTGCGCACTCCATATAACTCGGGTGGGGAGCTCCAGGCTGAAGGTTGATGATCCACACTTTCTACCTTATGCCAAGATCTAAATGCACCACTAGTGAAGGGTATTAATCCATAGAGGGCCCGAACCTATATAAATACTTGAGCATACTCCCAACCACATCCTTCGTTAGATATAATTATATCCCTGACAAGGCATAATAATTGGGCAAAAGATCTTCCAAAACTAATTGGTATTATTAAAGCTGATAACAAATTTATTTTAATATTTGACACTTTTTAAGAATAGAAAAATATCACTTAGATAGAGAACAACAAGAGAGATCGTATGAAATATCACCTATTCAAACTTTTGTCTTACTAGAGAATATACTGGAAACACTGGGCAACAATCATGTCAGTAAAGTTTGGTGATGATAACTCAAAGGTCAGCAAAGGCCACTATCAAATTCAGACACAACATAATTCAATGTTTCAAGATGAAGATAGAGCAGAGCACACAGAGCATCATGCAAAAGCTTTATTGCCTTGGACAACCATCAAAAACAGATTTGCAGCATCTGTTGCTACTACCAACCTCTTCAACCTAAACAACTTTATGGAAAAATGGGTAATCCTGAAGATTTACAAGCCTCTTTATCTAAAGCAAAGATTGATGGTATTGTCAAGGAGTCGTCATCTCATAAATCACCTGGGCCAAATGGTTTGAATGAAGCCTTCATTAAAGCTTACATATCATTTCCTATGATTTTTACAAACTCATCAATGATTTCTTCCATGAGAATGTGAACATGCAAAGTATCAATGCCTCCTTCATTACACTTATACCCAAGAAAGGCATCCCCACATGAATGCTAATCATTTCAGGCCCATTTAACTGCACAATTACTCTATTAAAACCATCACAAAGTTGTTAGTCAATAGACTACACAAAATAATCCTCAAACTTGTCCATCCCAGCCAATATGGACTTATAAAATAAAGAACCATTCGTGATTGCATTGCCTAGGCATTTGAATACCTTCACCAGTGTTAGGAAGAAAGAAACCAATTGTTGTGATAAAGCTAGAATTTGAATGAGCATTTGACCACATTGAGCACAACACCATACTGGAAATTTTCTAGGCCAGAGGTTTTGGAGACAAATGGATCAACTGGATGAAGATAATATTCCCCTAGAGAACTTCCTCTATACTTATAAATGGAGTGACATGCAAATTCTTCGAATGTAATAGAGGTGTGAGGCAAGTGGATACTCTATCATCATTGCTCTTTTTCTATCTGTTGATCTGTTGCGGATATAACCCCGTGGGTAGACCCGCCCAGGAGGGGCCAGGTCACACCTGGTGGCTCATAATCAAGACCCTTATAGTGGGCTTGAGGATTGTAGACAAGAATATATGGTGACTTACCAGACAGGCCAAGATGGAGGCCTGGAGACTAAAGATGGCGCGAGACACGGGCGTGTAAGCTACTGAGGAGATGGCTTGCCCAGGAAGGCAAGGCGGCTTAGAGATACGATCAGACACCTTGTGTAAGACGGTCCGAACTCTTGTAACCCCAGGGCCTCGACATACCTATATAAAGGCGAGTTACTGGGGCGGCTTAGGTCGGGAAACAATCCATCGATTGCAAGGTCAAGCGAATCCGCTCACTTGTAATCGATACTCCATCAATACAACACAAAGCAGGACATAGGCTTTTACCTCTTTCTGAGGGGCCGAACCTGGCTAAACTCGTGTCTCTTGTCCTGTTAAACCCCTTTGAGTCCACCACCTTAGCGATGGCCTTGAACCTAAGTCCTAGGACATCTGCCGTGACAAAACCACGATAGTTGGCACCCACCGTGGGGCTAGTGCATGGTGGTGTGGAGTTCTCAAAGGGCTCTCTCCCAGGGATTGAGGGATCCGCCATTGACATGATGACTAAGAGTCACCGCAGCAAGCTCTACACCGACGATGCTGGATGGGGGCCGGAGGCCGACTCATTCGAGTATGGGTACCAGGTCCCCTTCGGCAAGATTCACGTGTTCATTGGGAAGATCGGCGGATCCATGCCCGGGTCGGACATCTTCATCGACCTCGCTGAGCTGGCGCGGCGCGCGCAACCCGCCCCTATACAACCCGGGTGGAGGAGCGTCTTCGTTGGCTTCACACAAGGCACGGAAGATTCTGTGTCAGGGGGGCTTTCATCCTCTCAGATAACAAATCTTCCAGTGGAGAGACAAAATCAATTTACCAAATTCATGATGGCGGTCTTCGGGCTATGTCGATGGCAATAATATTCCGAAACCCTATGACCTACCAATCCGAGCTGCCGTCTTCATGGCAGGCTCGGCGCCGGATTTCAATAGCACGATCTTCGGAGCAGCGGAGTAATACGTCTCCGTCGTACCTATAATTTTTGATTGTTTCATGCCAATATTCTACAAGTTTCATATACTTTTGGCAACTTTTTATACTATTTTTGGGACTAACATATTGATCCAGTTCCCAGTGCTAGTTCCTGTTTGTTGCATGCTTTTTGTTTCGTAGAAAATCCATATCAAACAAAGTCCAAACGCGATAAAAACTTACGGAGATTTTTTTGGAATATATGTGATTTTGGGAAAAAATAATCAACGCGAGACGATGCCCGGGGAGGTGGCAAGCCTGCTAGGCGCGGCCCACCCCCTGGCCGCGCCTGGCAGGCTTGTGGCCACCCCTTAGGTCATTTGGAGCTGTCCTTTGGCCGCAAAAAATCTAATTTTTGGATAAAGATCCCCTCAAAATTTCATCCCGATCGAAGTTAAGGATCTCCGGATATTTAAGAAACGGTGAAAGGCCAGAATTAGATAGCACAGAAACAGAAGGAAATAGAGAGAGATCTAATCTCGGAGGGGCTCTCTCCCCTCCGCCGCGATGGAGGCCAAGGACCATAGGGGAAACCATCCTCCCATCTATGTGGAGGTCAAGGAAGAAGAAGAAGGAGGAGTGCTCTCTCCCCCTCTCTCCCAGTGGCACCGGAACGCCACCGGGGCCATCATCATGACGGCGATCTACTCCAACAACTCTGTCATCTTCACCAACACCTCCAACACCTTCCCCCATATATCTACAGTGGTCCACTCTCCCGCAACCCGTTGTACCCTCTACTTGAACATGGTGCTTTATGCTTCATAATATTATCCAATGATGTGTTGCCATCCTTTGATGTCTGAGTAGATTTTTGTTGTCCTATGTGTTGATTGACGATCATGATTGGTTTGAGTTGCATGTTTTATTATTGGTGATGTCCTATGGTGCTCTCCATGTTGTGCAAGCGTGAGGGATCCTCGTTTTAGGGTGTAGCAATGTGTTCATGATTTGCCTATGGTGGGTTGCTTGAGTGACAGAAGCATAAACTCGAGTAGGTGGGCTGTTGCATATGAAAGTAAAGAGGACTTAATACCTTATAATGCTATGGTTGGTTTTACCTTAATGATATTTAGTAGTTGAGGATGCTTGCTAGAGTTCCAATCATAAGTGCATATGATCCAAGTAGAGAAAGTATGTTAGCTTATGCCTCTCCCTCATATAAAATTGCAATAATGATGACCGGTCTAGTTCTCGATTGCCTAGGGATAATTTCGCAACTCCTACCACCACTTTTCCACACTCGTTAAACTAACTTAGTTGTTTCTTTATCTTAGCAGCCCCTAGTTTTTATTTACGTGCTCCTTATTACCTTGCAAACCCATCCCGTCACACCTACAATGTACTTCTAGTTTCATACTTGTTCTAGTTAAAGCGAACGTTAAGCGTGCATAGAGTTGTATCCGTGGTCGATAGAGCTTGAGGGAATATTTGTTCTACCTTTAGCTCCTCATTGTGTTCGACACTCTTACATATGGAAAGAAGCTACAACTGATCCCCTATACTTGTGGGTTATCACGGCGGGAGCCGCGCCAGATGTCGGGCCTCCTAAGCCGCCGACTCAGGTCTTGCTGGAACTGATGGAGGAGTTAACGACCCTGATGGCCACTGAGGTAATAGCCAGAAATCAGGTAGAGCGCAATGCCAAAAATCACCAGGATTATGGGATTGATGACTCAGGCCCGGGAGAATAACAACATTTTGCAAGTTCAGATGAATGCTGAGTCAGAATGTTTGAGGGTGGAGGCTCTCCGTTTTATCTTAGACCAGCATGCTTCGGAGGCGATTCTTTGGAGGAGGACCCAAGTAGGACTCCCTATGCAGTTTCAGCCCTGAAACCTCTTCAACACTCCCGAAGTAGGACCGAGCATGCCACCGTGCCTAACCCGAGCCGTGTTGGCCCCGCGACAGCCAGACCCGCCTCGGAGGGATCAGACCCCGCCACGACACCTTGTGACACCACCTTGCCATTATTCTAACCCGGTGGAGAACATGATAGCGGCAGTTGCTAGGCTGAATGCACTCCCCTTCGCCAAAGGGATGCCATCCGCTAAGGAGGCACAGAACACCATTGGATTGCTAAAAATGGCGGTGGCTTAACAGGAAAAGTAGTCCATGTCCATCCCAAGCTATAGCTACAGCCGGCACATAGAGTCGCTGGCGGTTTCCAGCAGCGAGCAAAGATGCAACCCGTCCAATGATAACTCGCCTCGAATTAATGCTTAGGAGATCATGGATAGGGTCCGAGCTCATCTGGGAGCGACTCCAGTGATGGATTACCCGGTAATTCCTGAGCCAGCTCCGATAACCCCATCCACCTTAGTTGGAGCTGGCATCTCATCCAGGGGCATTGGTGTGCCTTGCCTGATGGCAGCTCTGCGGAATGAGCGTCTGCCCAAGGACTTTAAGGGGCCACGTAAGGTGCCTAACTATATGGCTGATTTTCCCCATGAGGCTTGGATTGAAAGTTATGAGCTTGCCATGGAGATATTCGACGTCAGCGAGGCGGTTTGTGCAAAGTACTTCATCATGATGTTAGAAGGACCGACTCGCACGTGGTTAAAGGGTTTGCCTCCCAATATCATCGCCTCTTGGGCCGAGTTGAAGGCACGTTTTATCAAGAACTTAAGGGGAACATGCAAGCAACCTATGACAATTGTGGATCTTGACAATTTTGTACAACATGAGGATGAGTCAGACCATCATTGGGTCCGCCGGGTTTTGACGTTTATCCACTCGTCCGAGAACATCTCGGCGTCTCAGGCGGTTCCGATTTTAGAGCAAAACTATCACTTCTTACCCCTTAAGCAAAATCTTGGGCGGCTGAAGCGTTCTTGTCAAGACATGGGAGAGTTCATGACGGCTCTCACAAAGTATGCAGACTCAGATACTACTAAAGATCCGAGCTTCGATGATGAGAAATCGGCTAAGGGTAAGAAGAATAACAATGGCAAGAGTCAACAGCAGAACGGGGCCAGAAATAATAACTTGGGCAAGAGAAAGAACCCAGACGGCGGGTCAGAGCTGGTGGCAAACACCAGTGTTGGGAAAAATCGTGCCAAGAGTAATGGTAAGCTGCCCTTTAACAAAGGTAAAGCCCCCTTTAACTTGGAGGAAACGCTCAATAAGCCTTGCCTGGAGCATAGCACACCCGGCAGGCTAGCCGGTCACGCGTGGAGGGACTGTAACATTATGCAGGAGTACTGGAACTATAGCTTTAGCCAACATCGTAATAACAGCAATGGTCCATCGGGCGTCTCGGGTCCAGGCGGCTCAGGGACCGGCTTTGGTGGAGATGGCTCAGGTTCAGGTTATCAGGGGCAAGGTAGTCAAGGTGGTCACCATCAATAGTCTGGCAACGGTGGTCAACAACAAAACAACAAATCAGGGTATTAGAGTAACCTAAAGCAATTTAGTGGAGGCCAATATCATGTTTTCACTACGATCCTGGACAAACAGGATCAAAATCTACACAAGAGGGCAGTCAACACGACAACGCCGGCTCTCCCACAATATTTGAAGTGGTATGAGTATCCTATCTCATGGAGTAGGGAGGATAACCCGCCACGGGTTGATAACCCGGGGCACTTGGCGCTTGTGGTAGCACCACAGGTTGGAGGTTATAAGTTCACAAAGGTACTGATGGATGGTGGCAGTAGCATCAACATCTTGTACTATGACACTTTTCACTGGATGGAGCTAACTATCAAGGCCCTTAAGCCGTCCTCAACAGTGTTTCACGGCGTTGTGCCAGGCAAGTCGGCTTACCCAGTGGGCAAGATTGCCCTCGAGGTGGCATTCAGAGATGACTACAATTACAGGGTGGATACTTTGTGGTTCGAGGTGGTGAAAATTAAGAGCCCACATCACGACTTATTTGGCCGACTAGCTTTTGCAAAGTTTATGGCCAGGCCATGTTATGTCTACTTACAAATCAAGATGTCGACACTCAAGGGGACAATAATGATACACAGTAACCGGGAGGTGGCTCTTGAATGTGAAGAAGGCGACGCTGCCTATGTGGAATCAAGCTGTGGTGAGGCGGAGCTCAAATTTTACAAAGATAATGTTGACCCGGCATATATGGCTCCATTGAAGAAACCCAACACACAGTCCGAGCCGCCCCTAAAATTTGTGGTGGAGGATACAAAGCTCGTGGACTTTTCTCCAGGCGACTCGTCGAAGCCGTTCACTATTGGGGTTAACATGGACCCCGCATAGGAAAGCGCGCTCATCAAATTCATCTATGAGAATCGGGACATCTTTGCATGGAAACCTTCTGATATGCTGGGTGTACCGAGAGAGTTCGCTGAGCACCACCTTAATGTGGATCTCAAGTTTAAACCAATTAATCAGTTCCTCTGTCGTTTCAATGACAAGCGGCATAAAGCAACTGGAGAAGAGGTGGCCCGGCTCTTGGTAGTAGGGTTCATCGTGGAAGTTTTTCACCCAGAGTGGTTGGCTAATCCTGTGCTTGTGCTTAAAAAGAACGACACGTGGCGTATGTGTGTGGATTACACAGATCTTAACAAGGCATGTCTAGTTGACCCGTTTGCTCTCCTCGCATCGAGCAAATTATTGATGCAACGGCGGGTTGTGAGAGTTTATGCTTCCTGGACACTTATTCAGGTTATCATCAGATAAGGATGGCAGTTAAGGACCAAGAGAAGACGTCATTTGTAATACCTTTTGGGGCTTTCTGCTATGTGTCTATGCCTTTCGGGCTTAAAAGTGCATAGGCGACTTATCAACGCTGTGTGCAAAATTGCCTTCATAGTCAGATTGGGCGCAATGTTCATGCTTACGTGGATGATATTGTAGTTAAGTCAAGGAAGAAGGAGACTCTGCTTGACGACCTGAAGGAGACGTTTGACAACTTACGGGTCTACAAGATGATGCTTAACCTAGATAAGTGTGTTTTTGGTGTTCCTGCAGGCAAGCTCTTGGGTTTCTTAGTGTCAGAGTGAGGTGTTGATTCTAACCCAGACAAGATAAAGGCCATCACTTCTTTGTCTAAACCGGCGAGCGTTAACGATGTGCAGCGCTTGGCGGGTCGCATTGCCGCTTTAAGCCACTTCATTAGTCGCCTTGGTGAGAAGGCTATTCCATTATATCAGTTGATGAAAAAGGCGGATGACTTTGTCTGGAGTAAGGCTGCAAACGAGGCGCTTGACGCGCTGAAGAGATAGTTAGCTAAGCCGCCGGACCTGGCTGCTCTGGCTGAGAAAGAATCTTTGCTCCTATACATAGCGGCTAACAACATGGCAGTCAGTGTTGTGGTTGTGGTGGAGCTAAAAGAAGCAGGGAAGGAGTATCCAGTCCAGAGGCCGGTTTACTATGTCGGTGAAGTCTAGATAGAATCCAAGCAAAGATACCCGCATTGGCAGAAATTAATCTATGGGGTGTTCATGGCAAACCGCAAGTTGAAGCATTATTTCCTTGGACACCGAATCATAATGGTTAGCTCCACCCCTTTGGGAGATATTATCCAAAATAGAGAAGCTACTGGCAGTATGGCTAAGTTGGCACTAGAACATGGGCCCTTAACTTAAAGTATGTGCCTCATACGGCTGTCAAGTCTCAAGACTTCATGGATTTCATAAATGATTGGACGAAGAGTCAATCGCCCGAGGAGAAGCCGGACAACACGTACTGGACAATTCACTTCGACGGATCCAGGCAATTGGAAGGATCGGGGGCTCGGGTTTTCTTAACTTCCCCAAGAGGTGAAAAGTTTGTTATGTATTAGGGTTAATGTTTCCTTGTACTAACAATGCAGCTGGTATGAAGCTTTGCTGCACGGGCTTCGTGTGGCTAAGGAGATGAATGTGAGCTGGGTGAGGTGCCTTGGCAACTCAGACCTCGTGGCTCAGGAAGTCTCAAGCACGTGGGATTCCATGGACCCATAGATGGCAGCTTATCATCAGGTAGTGGATATCATTGCTGGCCACTTCAAAGTTTATCAGGTGGATCATATTGACCGTCAAAGGAATGAGGCGAATGATGCATTATCAAGGACGGGCTCTGAGCGTACGCCAGTGGCGCCTAATGTATTTTTGGACGTGTTGCATCACCCCTCTGTTAAATTACCTTCTGAGGAGGATCTGGCTATACCTGACCCGAACGGGAAGTTGATGGCGGCTCTCCATGCTATTCCGAACTGTAGGTTACCTTATCTGGCGTATCTAACTCGCGGTGAGTTACCTAAGGATGAGACCTTGGCGAGGTAGATCGTGAGGCGGTCTAAGTCTATGACTATCATCAATGGCGAGTTGCATAAATGCAGCGTAACTGGTGTTTTTAGCGTTGCGTCTCCCCCAAAGAGGGTAAGGAGATTCTAAATGAAATACACGCCGGTGACTGCAGTCATCACGCCGGCTCAAAGTCTTTGGTGGCAAAAGCTTTTCGACACGGTTTCTTCTGGTTGACGTCTCACAAGGATGCAGAGGACTTGGTCACCAAGTGTGTTGGATGTCAGAAATTTGGACGACGTGCTCACGTGCCGGCTTAAGAATTGCGAATGATTCCTAACCTTGCCATTTGTGGTCTGGGGGCTTGATATGGTTGGAACTTTCAAGAGATCTAAAGATAAGAAGACCCACCTTTAGGTGGCGGTTGACAAGTTTGCCAAGTGGGTCGAGGCAGAGCCGGTTAGCAAGTGTGATGCGTCCATGATGGTTTGATTTGTCAAGAAGTTGATCTATCATTTTGGTAACCCTCACAGTATCATCATAGATAACGGAACAAATCTATCCAACGGCTCTATGAAAGCATTTTGTGAAAGTGAACACATCTGTCTTGATGTTTTTGCTGTTTCTCATCCATAGTCCAATGGTCAAGCGGAACGTGCCAATCAAGAGATTTTGAGAGGAATAAAACCATGGCTTATGGTTCCTCTAGAGAGAACGCCGGGTTGTTGGGTGGAGGAGTTACCATCAGTTCTTTGGAGTATCCGAACTACCCCGAATAGGTCAATAGGCTACATGCCTTTCTTCATGGTTTATGGTGCGGAAGCCGTTCTCACAAGTGATATTCGTCATGACTCGCCTAGAGTGGCGGCTTACGTTGAAGATGACAACGAGATGGCGCGTCAGGATGCACTGGATGCTTTGGAGGAAAAGGGGGATCTTGCAGTAGCATGATCGATGATTTACCAACAAGTCCTGTGTCGCTATCATAGCCACAGAGTCAAGACTAGGACGTTTCAATAAGGCGACTTCGTGCTATGACCGATTCAAGATCAGATAGATATGCATAAGTTATCTCCCCCTTCGGAAGGACCTTTCGTGGTCAGCAGAAATATCAATAACGGGTCATATTACCTCATTGATGTACGGGATGAGTAACTTACCTCTGGGCAGGAGACCAACAGGCCGTGGGATATTCCTCATCTCCGGCCTTACTACACATGAGTCGTTGACTCTCATCAATGTACATCCATCCATCATTGAATCTACCCTTCTCAATCTAATAAAGTCGACATCCCCACAGTTCGGGGCCTCTGCCGTGTTTCATGCAAAAAGATTGTGCAAAAAAGTTGATACTTCAACAAGGTCTTTTGGGGGCTTCCAACCCAACGGGTTTAGCTTTCACACCCTCTTGACCAGCTTTTCAGCCATTGCCTGACCAACTTAAATCTGCATGTATGCATGATGCCACTCCGCCAGGTGACCCGCCGAACTCTTACCAGTTAATCTAGACTTAAAGACCCTGGGCTGATCAAAGTACTTGACAGTCAATCTTCCCATGATACCCTATACTTGTTAAAGATAAAAATGGTGGCTTCTGTCACGTGAGGGTCGGCTTACGGAAAGCGAGGATAAACTTACCTATTTGTTGTAGTCTCTCCGCCTTGTGGCCCGTTCATACTCTTACTCAATCAATATTTTTAAAGACCCTGAGTTGTTTAAGGTTAAAACCACGGATTATGTCACGTGATTGCCGACTTATGGGTCTAGGGGTACTCATGCCCTCCTGTAGTCTCTCCACTATATGGCTCATTGTACTCTTAACAGTCAATCTTTTTAAAGACCCTGAACTTGTTAAGGTTAAAACGACGAATTTGTGCCATGGGAGAACCGGCATATGAGGTTTGGGCAAATATGCCTAAGTTTTTGGGAAAAAGAAAAAGCAAGATAATAAAGAAAGAGATTTAACATCTTTGGGTTGTGCCTTTAAAGCCGCCTTAGAAATGATGGAGAATATATTCTCTATCTTGTTTGTTCTTTTGTAGGCCTTGTGGTTTATGATAAGCTGCCATCAAGTGTGAAGAAAGATGATTATAGCCAGAAGGAAAGACAGATAAGCATATAAAGCTATTCAAACTCCAAACATGCACGATGGCACGACAAAGGCAATCATGTTATAGCTACGACTATTACAAAGCTCTTGAAGATCCCAAAATCTGCGAACTTAAAGTTTTTTGAGTCACTTATAACCCAGCGGATCAGCCAGGCTAGGTTACCTTCATACAGGCGCAACTTGTTTAACAAGCCGTCGGTTCATCCTGCGTCGGGTCTTCGATATCTTCGATCTGAAGGTTGTCCACATCCCAGTTGTAGTTTATTAAGGCTTCAAACTGAGCTTCATCATCAAATATGGGAGACAAGTCAATGTCTGGAGCAAAGAGATGCTTACGGCATGCAGGAATCAAGTCTTTGGCTTCAATAGTCGGCCCGTGCACTCGTTTGCTAGCCTCGTGGTAAGCCGCCCGATATGAGGTCAAGTCAATCTCGGTGACGAGTGTAGACGCAAGCACTCGAGAGGCCTTTATACACTTGGCATAGTCTGCTTGGGTAAATTCAGAGCCATCGTTCTTCCGCAACGGGAAGCCGTCCATCGTCTCTTCAGTGGTAAGCTCTGGGGCAAAAGCCAGCGACCGACCTAATGCGGCCAATGCGCCCTTATGGGCGGCTGACTATTTTAGCGCTTCAATTTTCTTTGGGAGGGTGGAGAAGACTTCTATCACCCCCTTCATGAATTTGGGGATACCTTTTCCATTCATGACAAACTTGATAGTGCAAAGGGTCCTACAGTATAGCTGTTCCGTCAGAGTATATATTGCTTTTATCTTCAACAAGCTGTTGGAGGAAAGCTGGCGGCTTCTCTAGCCTGCAAAGAAAATCAGATGTTGTAAGCCGCCTAGAGAGCTTTTTCAGCACACTAAGTAGTTTTTCTAAATTGACAAAATGCTTACCAAAGATGGCAGCGGTAATCAAAGATGTATGACGCTTTAGAGGGCCTAGCTCTTCTGTCACAGGCTTTAATTTTGTTTCAGCGTCTTCCACGTGCTTAGTTAAAGTGGCTTGTTCAGTCTCAACGGATTTTTTAAAGCTTCAAAATCCGCCTTAACCTTTTCAAGCTCTATGAAAGAGAGCCACCACTTCTCTTCCACCTCAGACCGGGCAATTTGTTGTAAAGCCAAATTTTCTCTAAGGCTAGTCAGGGCAGACACGGCCGTGTTCAAAGCTTCCTACAAAGCACAAATGATACGTTTTGAACGTATCTATAATTTATGAGGTATTCATGCCATGTTTCCAATAATTCTATATGATTTTGGTATGATTTTATTAGAACTAACCCGGACTGACGATGTTTTCAGCAGAACTACCGTGGTGTTGTTTTTGTGCAGAAATAAAAGTTCTCGAAATGAGATGAAAATTTACGGAGAATATTTTTTGGAAAATACTAAAAATACTGGAGTGAAGAGTCACCAGAGAGGAAGGCCGAGGAAGCCACTAGCCACAAGGCCGCCCTAGGGCGCGTCCCCCTGGCTTGTGGCTTCCTCGGGAACCTTCTGGATGTGGGACCGATGCCAAAAATTCCTAGAAATACTAAAACCCCAGAAAGTAACCTGGATCGGGAGTTCCATCGCCAAAAACCTCCACAACCACGAAAAACCAATCGGGAGCCCGTTCTGGCACCCTGCAAGAGGAGGAAACTATCACTGGAGACAATCTTTATCATCCTGGCGACCTCCATGATGAGGAGGGAGTAGTTCACCCTCGGGGCTGAGGGTATGTACCAATAGCTATGTGTTTGATCTCTCTCTCTCTCTCATGTTCTTGAGATGACACAATCTTGATGTACCGCGAGCTTTATTGATATAGATTGAATTATATGGAGTTTTCCGCTCTCTATCTTCTTGTGATGAATTGAGTTTTCCCTTTGAAGTATTCTTATCGGATTGAGTCTTTAAGGATTTGAGAACACTTGATGTATGTCTTGCAATGGGATATCCGTGGTGACAATGGGATGTTCTATTGATCCACTAGATGTATGTTTTGGTGATCCACTTGCAGGTTCTGTGACCTTGAGAATCTATGCATAGGGGTTGGCACACGTTTTTGTATTGACTTTCCGGTAGAAACTTTGGGGCACTCTTTGAAGTTCTTTGTGTTGGATTGAACATGATGAATCTGAAATTATGTGATGCATATCATATAATCAAGCCCATGGGTACTTGTGGTGACATTGGAGTATATAGGTGACATTAGGGTTTTGGTTGATGTGTATCTTAAGGTGTTATTTTAGTACGAACTCTAGGGCTGTTTGTGACACTTATAGGAATAGCTCTTACGATTGATCAGAAAAGATAACTTTGAGGTGGTTCTGTAGCCTACAATAATTTCTTCGTTATTTCTCTGCTATTTGTGACTTTGGAGTGAACTCTTTGTCACATGAGAGGTACTTAAATATGATTCAACTATGTCAATATTGTTGAGAGAAATTGCACTAGTGAAAGTATGGACCCTAGGCCTTGTTTCCAAGCATTTATACAACGTTTTGCTCGCTGTTTACTATTTTTTATCTTGCTGTTTTTATATTTTCAGATTACAAAAACCTATATCTACCATCCGTATTACACTTGTATCACCATGTCTTCGCCAAACTAGTGCACCTATACAATTTACCATTCTATTGAGTGTGTTGGGGACACAATAGACTCTTTGTTATTTGGTTGCAGGGTTGTTTGAGATAGACCATCTTCATCCTACACCTCCCATGGATTGATAAACCTTATATCATCCACTTGAGGGAAAATTGCCGCTGTCCTACAAAACTTTGTGCTTGGAGGCCCAACACGAGTCTACAAGAAGAAGGTTGTGTAGTAGACATCAAGTTATTTTCTGGCGCCGTTGCCGGGGAGGTGAGTGCTTGAAGGTATATCTTTAGATCTTGCAATCAAATATTTTAGTTTCTTGTTTTTCACTAGTTTGATTTTATAAAAAAAACTACAAAAAATGGAATTGAGGTTGCCTCATATGCTTCATCTTTTGAATGTCTTTCGTGAAAATGATGGAAAGGAAAATTGTGCTCAAGTGTGAGAAGAAGAAGTTATTCAAATGTTTGGCACTAAATCCTTGAATGATGAGCATGATTTCAATATTGTTATTATAAATTCTTTGAATATTCATGATGCTAATGATATTCAAATCCACAAGCTTGGGGATGCTATGTTTGATGAAGAAGATATTTTTAGTCCCCCAAGTTTTGATGAGCAAAACTATTATGATTATGACATGCCTCCTATCTATGATGATTATTGTGATGACACATATGTTATAAATACTAATGACAACCATGAAACCTATTATCATGATTTTAATATTCAATGTGGTTATGTCAATCAAGTGTCACATGATAGTTATTTTGTTGAGTTTGCTCCCACTATTATGAATGAAAAGAAAATTGCTTATGTGGAGAGTAGTAAAATTTCTATGCTTGTAGATCATGAAAAGATTGCTTTATGTGCTAGTTATATTGTGGAATTCCTTCATGATGCTACTGAAAATTATTATTAGGGAGGAACAAGTGCTTGTAGGAATTGCAATAATATCAAGTTTCCTCTCTATGTGTTCAAAGTTTTGAAGTTATGCTTGTCTTGCCTTCCTATGCAAGTTGATTCTTGTTCCCATAAATTGTTTGCTCACAAAATCCCTATGCATAGGAAGTGGGTTAGACTTAAATGTTCTTGTCATGAGATTCATGATGCTCTTTTGCATGTTTCAACTATTATTCCTATACGAGCATCATTGAAATCATCATGCCTAGCTAAAAGGCATTAAATAAAAGCGCTTGTTGGGAGACAACCCAACACTTTTACCTTATGTTTTGATGTGTTCACATTATTAATCTACTGTAGTAATCATGTGTTGTGTCTTTTGTTTCAATAAAATGTCAAGTAAAGCCTTTGGGATAGTGTGGATACTTGCTTGTTTGATTCTATGCAAAAACAGAAAGTTTTGCGACCAGTATATGAATTATCTTATTTTACTGGAGACACAAAAAATTATGAAATTTTTACACAACATTTATATGAAAATTATTTAAGATTTAATAATTTTTTAGAATGTTTAGAGTTAGGAAATTATGGTGATCGTTCAGATCTTTACAAACTGTTCTGTTTTTGAGAGATTCTATTTTGCATGCGTAGTTTGCTTGTTTCAAGTGTTCCTCTAGCTTATATTGAGTAATATAAATTGTGGAAATGATGTAATACAGTAGGTATTATGTGATAACAATAATGAATCTTGACTTGATAGTACCAAAGTGAATGATCTATCTTCATTACACTAACCCTTCTCACAAAGTTCCGTTAAGTTTTGTGTGATTGAAGTTTTCAAGTTTTGGGTGAGATAGAGGTATAAGGAAGACTCAAGCACCTAAGCTTGGGGATGCCCCAGAAGGCATCCCCTCTTTCGTCTTCAACACTATTGTTATATCTTACTTATGTCTTTTGCTTGGAGCGTCATTTTATTTTGTTGTTATATGTTAGGTGTTATTTATAATCTTGTTTTTCAATAAAAAGTTCCAAGAATTGCCTTTAGGATGCTTGAATTGCATGTTTGCTGTGTGCTGTGTAAAAACAGAAACTTCTCGTGTAGTGCTTGAATTTTCATATTTTACTAGAACATGGACAGTTTCTGGAATTTTTATACAGTGTTGTCATATAAATTGTATAGCATGTCCTTAATCTTTATAATTGTTTGAGTTACGGAAGTATAGTGTTTTCATAAATTGCTACATGCTATTCTATTTGGGTAGATTGCTGTCATAATTTTATTATCTACTTATCCTATAGTTTCTATAGCCTATATTCGTTGATATAAACTGTGGAAATGGTAGTCTAAAGTACCTAATGTTTGAAAAAAAATTGCAACTTGTCTTGGAAGTACATGAAGAGTTGATTTATTATTATGTGTACTAACCTATCTCACGAGTTCTTTTCGAGTTTTGTGTGGATGAAGTTTTTGAGAATAGGTGAAACCATGATATGAGAGGATTTGAGAGATATACAAAAGCTCAAGTTTGGGGATGCCCAAGACACTCCACGTAAATATTTCAAGAAGTCTCAAGCATCTAAGATAGGGGATGCTACGCATCATACATCTCTTCATCAACAATTTTTGGTTAGCCTATGTTGAGCCTAAATTTTTATTCGTTCACATGATGTATGCTATTCTTGGAGTGATATTTTTATTTTGCTTTCTGTTAAATAAAATGCTCAGATCTGAAAATCTTTATTGAGAGAGAGATAGAAAGTCCTCACATGGCTACTTAATTGTTTGACTACTCATTGATCTTCACTTGTATGTTTTGGAGTAGTTTTGTCATTGACTCTCGTGCTTCAATTATATCCTATGAGTAAATGGTTGAATGAATTGAATATCATAAATCTGAAATTATGTATGTTTTATATGCTTATACCATGGGGAGCAATGACTTCACATATAGGAAGTATAGTTGGTAAAATTTATTTAAAGTTAGCAAACACCGCATTGGTCACTTGAACCATTCATGAAAGAATATTGAAGGAAGAGAGATTTCACATATAAATATACTATCTTGGACATATTCTGTGATTGTGAATACCCATTAATTATTTTCAAACTTTAGCAAATTAGTTGAAGTTGGACAAGGAAGATAACGTAATGAGTTATGTTTGGGTATATTTGTATAGAAGTTATATTGTTATGGATCCTCCAACCTGTGGTGCTTGCTTCCACCTCATACTAGCCAAAACTTTTGCACCAAGTACCAATACTCCTTGTGCATCCAAACACCCTTAGACCCAAAGTTGTTCCATATGAGTCCACCATACCTACCTATATGTGGTATTTACCTACCGTTCCAAGTAAATTTGCATGTTCCAAACTCTAAACCTTCAAATAATATTCTGTTTTGTATGCCCGAATCGCTCATGTAGTAACTAGGGGTTGTCAGTATCTTCCATGCTAGGTGGCTTATTCTCACGATATGTGTTGATTCACAATAATTCACGAGAAAGTGGCTGGTAATAGGGATTCCTAGTCCCGAAATTAAAGAAAAAATGAAAATAATTAAACAAAACTCCCCCAAGAATGTTGTTGGTATGGACGGTACCCATGGATTCGGCTCACCGTGGAGTGTGATTGATTGTTGGAGGGGGAGTAAAAACTTTATCATTCTGTTTGGGAACCGCCTATAATATATCTAGCATGGAAGATACCGAGATCTCTCGGTTGTTATGGTGACAATGAAAGCATATCGCGCAAAATTATTATTCATCTCTGTTTTAAAAGCTTGAGCTCTGGCACCTCTGCAAATCAATGCTTCCCTCTGCGAAGGACCTATCTTTTACATTCTAGTACTTACCTTTATGCAAGAGTCATGGTGATCTTCATCACTTCCTATATTTCGCCTTTTCCTCTTGGAAAGCGTCATGAGTTGGGGAATGATCCAAGCATATATGGCCATTCAAATATATTTGATCATGAATTATTATTGTTGAAAATTATTTATATGATAAATAAGTTGGGAGGCAAAACTCTAAGACCCTATCTTTCTCTGTGTTTGACGGATGCCATTTTCTCTAAAAATATGCTTTGAGTGCTGGCAATCATGGAAGACTATATGATAGTTGAGTATGTGGAATTTTCTAAATCAACGCTCATACATAGACCCCTCCTGAAAATAAGATGAATTGCAATTGTTTGGTGACTGAAAGCATAGTTTGTTAGTCTATACTTTAAACAGGTGGATAGCTTGTTATTTCATCATAAAGGTTTATGAGATGAGCTACTTCTTATGATATATAATGATGCTAGAAAAAGTGTTCGGAATTATCATTGATCAAATTTATGCACTATGCTAGCATCCACACTTCATAAATTATTTCTTTTAGCATCTACCTACTCGAGGACGAGCAGGAATTAAGCTTGGGGATGCTGATTCGTTTCCAACGTATCTATAATTTATGAAGTATTCATGTCATGTTTACAATAATTCTATATGATTTTATTAGAACTAACCCGGACCGACATTGTTTTCAGCAGAACTACCGTGGTGTTGTTTTTGTGTAGAAATAAAAGTTCTCAGAATGAGCTGAAAATTTGCAGAGAATATTTTTGGAAAACACTAAAAATACTAGAGCGAAGAGTCACCAGAGAGGAAGGACGAGGAAGCCACAATCCATAGGGGCACCCCCCCGAGGGCGTATCCCCCTGGCTTGTGACTTCCTCGGGAACCTTCTCGATGTGGGACCGATGCCAAAAATTCCTATAAATACTAAAACCCCCAAAAATAAACCTAGATCGGCAGTTTTGCTGCTGCAAACCTCCAGAGCCACGAAAACTAATCGGGAGCCCGTTTTGGCACCCTGTCGGAGGAGGAAACCATCACCGGAGGCCATCTTCACCATCCTCGCGGCCTCCATGACGAGGAGGGAGTAGTTCACCCTCGTCGCTGAGGGTATGCACCAGTAGCTATGTGTTTGATCTCTCTCTCTCGTGTTCTTGAGATGAGATGATCTTGATGTACCGCGAGCTTTATTGATACAGATTGAATCATATGGAGTTTTCCCCTCTCTATCTTCTTGTGATGAATTGAGTTTTCCCTTTGAAGTTTTCTTATCAGATTAAGTCTTTAGGGATTTGAGAATAGTTGATGTATGACTTGCAATGGGATATCTGTGGTGACAATGGGATGTTCTATTGATCCACTTGATATATATTTTGGTGATCAACTTGCAGGTTCCTTGACCTAGGGAATCTATGCATAGGGGTTGGCACACGTTTTTGTCTTGACTTTCTGGTAGAAACTTTGGGGCACACTTTGAAGCTCTTTGTGTTGGATTGAACATGATGAATCTGAAATTATGTGATGCATATCATATAATAAAGCCCATGGGTACTTGTGGTGACATTGGAGTATGTAGGTGACATTAGGGTTTTGGTTGATGTGTATCTTAAGGTGTTATTTTAGTACGAACTCTAGGGCTGTTTGTGACACTTATAGGAATAGCCCATAAGATTGATCAGAAAAGATAACTTTGAGGTGGTTTCGTACCCTATAATAATTTCTTCGTTAGTTCCCCTCTATTTGTGACTTTGGAGTGAACTCTTTGTCGCATGAGAGGTACTTACATATGATTCAACTATGTCAATATTGTTGAGAGAAATTTCACTAGTGAAAGTATGGACCCTAGGCCTTGTTTCCAAGCATTTATACAATGTTTTGCTCGCTGTTTAATATATTTTTATATTTTCAGATTACAAAAACCTATATCTACCATCCATATTACACTTGTATCACCATCTCTTCGCTGAACTAGTGCACCTATACAATTTACCATTGTATTGGGTGTGTTGGGGACACAAGAGACTATTTGTTATTTGGTTGCACGGTTATTTGAGAGAGACCATCTTCATCCTACACCTCCCATGGATTGATAAACCTTAGGTCATCCACTTGAGGGTAAAGTGTCGCTGTCCTACAAAACTCTGCGCTTGGAGGCCCAACACGAGTCTACAAGAAGAACGTTGTGCAATAGACATCAACAATCAAGCTTCATAAGTTATTTTCCAAGATACTAATGTGTCACAATTGGTATTCAGAGGTGATGAAGTTACAATATTACAAGTTTCAAGCAGATTGCAAGCAATATACTCGGCACTTGGGGCCTAATGTCTATCGTTTTATTCAAGGACTACAAAATCTGGAAGCCCTGAATCATCTCCAGGAAGATAACCATCACTTGGAGGCTACACTTGGTGCTTTTTCAGTAATAAGCTTCAGCTCATCATTTCCATAATGACCCGGACTTGGAGGCTACACTTGGCGCTTTTTCAATAATAAGGTTCGGCTCATCATTTCCATAATGACCCAGACTTGGGGGCTACAGTTGGATCTTATTATAAATGAAGTGACCACTCATTATTTGATATAATAACCTGCCACTTGGGGGCTACATGCCAAGCTACTTGCAACATAAGAAAAGTTGAAGACCCGTTCTACTGTTTTCAACACTAAACCAGATATTGGGGGCTACATAAGGATATAGGGAAAGGAAAGATAGGAGAAGTACCTCATATTTTTTCTTCATTAGCCCAACAAGTTTTGTCTCCATGTTGCGGCTCATGGAGAGGCGGTTCAGATAACCAGCGTGTAATTCGTCATCAGTCAGCTTCTCCAAGCTTGGGAACTCAAAATCAATCTTCTCCCTTTCTGATGAGGGTGCGTCATCCTTGTTGATATGTTTTGCTAACACATGAGAAGGAGCCGAAGAATTGTAACCCGTCCCAGTGATGATAACTTCTTCTTGAGGAGCCACATCCTCGATTGATGGTGAAGGGCTAGGCGGCTTAGGATCAGCTTCAGGATGATCTTTAGGAGCGCCCATGTCAAGATCAACCGGCTTAGAGTATTGAGCAGAACTTTCAGGAGCGCCTTTTTCAGCCTTAGAGGGATCAACATGAGCTGCAAGAGAATTCGGCTTGGGGTTCTCCGGCTCTTGAGTGATAGGAGTGGTCGTTGACCCGCTCACTTTTCTTTGTTTGGCTTGAGCCATGTGAACAAAAATGTCATTATACAAACAGAAATAAGGGTAAGAATATTAACTTATGCTATGGAGTATAAGAGTACATACTTTGGGATGATTTTAAGAGGAGGCAATTTAGAGGCGGTGGAGTCGCCTAAAGAAGGGGCGATTCCTGAAAGGTTAATATTGTGAAAACAAAAGTAAGTTACAATGCAAAAATAGTATAAAGACAATGGATTGAGTCGAAGGAATACCTTAGCATGCCGTTTCCGAGGAGCCAGAGAGTTTGGCAAGCTGTCCAAAAGATCTTCAGAGCCGGTGCTCCGGGTTTGACGTCTGGTATCATCTTGTTGTTTCTTCAAAACAAAGTTAGGATCCAAGTGAGCAAAAGGGCGTGAACGTTTTATCTTACGAACAACTTGCCGTATTCTTTTTACTGGGAAAGGTTCTGAGTCGGAGGAGACAGTAATTACCTCTAGAGCATCAGCATGGCTTGTCTCCGCTTCTTCCTTTGAACAATCATTATTAATGAGTTGCATAAATAGAATGCCAAGAGAGTCAAGTTCTACCTCCGAGTCTTCAAGCTTGAGCAGTTCCTAGGCAGAGGTTTTCTTCTTACGACTCGGAGCACGAGCTTTACCCACCTTAGGCTTCTTCTTCGAGGGGGCAGTATATCTCTTTTTCTAGAAAGGGGAGTCGGCCTACATATAAGTCGCCATAAAGTTAAAAGGATTAACGCAGAAGGTTAAGAAGAAACAAGTAACTTTCTAGAAAGGATTCTTACATCCGGAGCCAGGTTCTTAGCACAGAAAGGGCTCAACCCAGTCTTATTGCAAACATCTTGAGGCTCGCCTAGAAGTGACTGGACGATCGTATTGGGATCTTGGTCTGTCAAAGGTGTGGTGTTGAAACAAAGAGGGTCATCCACTGCACCCGTATATTCACATACAATTTTATCCTGTCGCCTCAACGGCAATATCCTCCAGGTGACCCAGCAACGGGTTAGATCAATGCCAGTCAAGCCATTGGCCATTAAGGCCCTGTTTTTTGCATAAGCTGGAGAAGTATCTTTGCAGTAGAACCAAGTCTTGTTCCAGTCCTTGCGGTGACTCAGCAAGGTGGCTGCAGGAAAGATCATATCTCTCCACCTCTGGATAGAGACGCCTCCAAGTTCCAAAGTCGGCCCAGCCGCCACTTCAGTCTGGCGGTTGATGTAAAAGTAGTCACGGAAGAGGTCAACAGACGACGCTTCTTGCAGATATGCCTCGCACAAGACTTGGAATTGGCACATATTGGTGACAACATTGGGACCTATGTCTTGAGGATGGAGTTTGTAAAAATGAAGGACATCCCAGAAAAACTTTGACCCGGGTGGGCTAAAACCCTGGAGAAGATGATCAACAAACATGACCACTTCCCTTTCCTGAGGGATGGGTTTGATCTCTGGCCTTGGAACCCGCCAGTGAACGACGTTCTAAGCCGGCAAGACACCCATCTCTACAAGGTCTTGGAGAAACGACTGGGTAACCACGGAACTGATCCAATCACATGACGTAGGGGCTTTAGACATGACAACTGGTTAAGATCTGTCAAGGAAAATAAATTTGGCGTGTTAAGAAACCTCACAATAAAACAGCTACAACTAGCGGTAATGATATTTGGCGGGCTAAAATGTCCATTTACTATGGACCAGGCGAGTCAAATTTACCACAACGAGAACCGATTGTACAATGGCGGCTTAATAGACAACACCTAGTGGAAATTCTACTAAGTAAGCACAAACATATTCCACCAATTATTGCGACAACTACAAGATCTACGGACGAAGAAAAAGGGAAATATATTACGAACAAAAAAGACTGCAAAAGTGCGAACAGTTCATGCGTAAAGTTTGTTCCAGAAGGGATCTACATTGAGTATTTCGAGCCTATTAAATGGAGCATCGCATAAATTTACTAGGGTTTCGGAGCCTAGGATGTACTTGTTCTCAATCTACGGTGAGGTTTCCAGCGAATGGTGGAAGAATCCGAAAAACTCTGGTGAGCTAATGTAGATCCATAAAAGAAGAGAAGGGGAACCTGAAGGGATCCGCAGAAGTAGCTGCACACCAGCGAGTTCTGGTCCGATCAGGGTGATGCAGCGTCCATTGTTGGTGCGGAGGGGAAGCGTGCGGCGGCGACGGCGGAGCTTCAGGTGCGAGAGTGCAAGAGGAAGAACAAGAAGAACAAGAAGAACAAGAACAAGAAGAAGAAGAAGAAGAAGAAAAGAGACGATGGCGATGAAGAGGAGAAAAATAAATGAGACCCCTCCCTCGCCTATTTATGAGATGGAATAGCAATAGTCCATGCGAGAATCAAGGAGGCGCAATGATGATTGACCAAACGAGACGCCTCAATTTTTGGGCCGATCGTTTAATGAGATGATCCGTCGCGACATCATATAATATTTTTGACATGCCCAAGATGATGCCATCTGTGGTTATGGAGGGTTATCAATTTTTCTCTTTCAGGTAACAAGGACATGAGACTCGCCGCCAAATGAATTCAAAGTTTGACATGAACATGTTCAAATCAATCTGGGGCCTAATGTTGGGGATATAACCACATAGCGAGACCCGCCCATGGGAGGTTGGGTCATGCCTGGTGGCTCATAATCAAGACCCTTGAAGTGGGCTTGAGGATTGTAGACAAGACTACATGGTGACTTACCAGATGGCCCAAGATGGAAGCCCATAGACTGAAGATGGCGCGAGACCCGGGCGTGTAAGCTGTCGAGGAGACAGCTTGCCTAGGAAGGCAAGGCGGCTTAGAGATAGGATCGGACACCTTGTGTAA
The DNA here is from genome assembly GCA_022496015.1 of Hordeum marinum. NCBI lineage: Eukaryota > Viridiplantae > Streptophyta > Magnoliopsida > Poales > Poaceae > Hordeum > Hordeum marinum. The sequence continues at coordinate 303,093,518 of CM039673.1, forward strand.
GTCGGTTTGGACTCTTGTAACCAAGGGCCTCGACCTACCTATATAATGGCGAGTCCCGGGGGCAGCTTAGGTCAGGAAACAATTGATCGATAGCTAGGTCAAGCGAATCAGCTCCCTTGTGATCGAGACTCCATCTATACAACTCAAAGTTGGACGTAGGCTTTTACCTCTTTCCGAGGGGCCGAACCTGGATAAAATCGCGTCTCTCGTCCCGTTCAACCCCTTTGGTCCACCACCTTAGCGATGGCCTCGAACCTAAGTCCTAGGACATCTGTCGTGACAAAACCACGACATGATCTGCTGCAGTCCATTTGTAATGAAGCCATGCACACACAGCTCATCCAAGCACCGCTGCTTAGATAGTGAAGTTAGTATTTTCCAATAATACAACATGCCAATGACACTGTACTTGTCCTTCCAGCAGATCATACACAACTTTTACAACTCAAGGACCTCATTCTAGATTATGATGATTATATTGGCTTCAGTGTGGACTATAAAAAGTCTATTTTGGTGCCCATCAACATTCCCAATGATTATTTGCATGGCCTGCTTGCAATCCTTTGTTATAAACAAAGCAATTACCCTTTTATACCTAGGACTACCAATGAGAACAACTCTCCTAGAAATGGAAGACTTCTAGACAATAATGCAAATAATTGAAAGAAAGCTCTCACAATTCTCTACCATGCTCTCATATGATGGCATACTACTCATGCTCAAATATGTTTTCTCTGCTCCGCCTATCTTCTTCATGTGTTCTCTAGGACTACCAGTTGGGGTCATTAGTCATTTCAACAAATATCTAAGGCATCTTTTGCGTAGAAAGTTTGGAATGGAGGAAATGGCATGGCCCTAATTACGTGGGACAAGATCATCAAGCCAAAGAAACTTGGATGCTTAGGCATTTTAAGTATCTTAGAGCAAATACAACATTCTTATGAAGGATTTTCATAAATTCCTAAACAAGGAAGAGTTGCCCTGGGTGAAGCTTATTTGGGAAGTTTATTATCCCTCTGGCCCACCTTTGGAAAAAAGAGAAGGATCCTTCAGGTGGAAAGCCCACTTAAATCTACTCCCAACATACAAACAATTTTGTCAATGTATGATTCAATTTGGCACTTCCATACATATGTGATTAGATCCATGTACAAAGTTGCCCAACAAATTACTTATGTTGTTACAGTTGAGTAATTTGCATCAAGACAAGATTTGGCAAAAAATCATTCATTGTCCCCTATCCACACAAGCACATGAACAATTTCTTCAGCTGGTTGTGGCTATCCCTACACTAAATCCTTTGGGAAAGGACAAATTGCAATGTTTGGGCCAAAGGAATGTATAGTCATCAATGAAATGTATAACCCTTGTGAGGAAATCAAGAGAAGCACGTTTCTTCCAGTTCATCTCGGGCAATTCAACTAGACTTAAATATATGATCTTCTAGCTAATACCCATGACACGGTCAACACAAGAAATATGCTACTGACAAGGGGGTATGCATCTAGACAACATTTTATGTGCAACTTCTGGAAAACAAGCTCACGAAACCCTGCAACATATGATCTGGGACTACATATGTTCCCAGAATTGCTAGAACATCATACTACTAAACAAAAAAAGAGGCACGTTGGTTTTTGAAGAAACCATGCTTGCTAAGGTAGAAGTACCATCCAACTTTGGTTTGGAGGTGGTTATGCTTGGTTGTTGGAGTATTTGGATTCAAATGAATGGTTCAGAAACATCCGACCAATATTCGAGAATAGGAGATGTACTATTGGAGATAAAGATAGAGGGGATATTCAACACAATTCAAGACTTGGCTAGCTCGGACCTTTTAAATAAATAATTATGTTTTTGTTCCTAAAAATGCAATAGAATAATTTTATTGATTCCTTTTAGTAGGATTTTGATTGCTTTTTTTCTATTTTCTCCTCTTCCTTTGTAAAACTCTGTTTATAGTAATGAAAATTTCATGTAAAACTATTGTTCTATAATGTTCGCCTCAGAAAAAACAAACAACATGCGAAGAGAAACAACGACCACCTTTTATATGATATGTTAGGGTTTTTAAGTTGTGCAATCTACCAATAGCTAGATCACATGGCAAAACGCCTGCAACCGTCCAAACTATGAGGTCCAAACGTGTTGTACCATCCAACACGGTGCTACACCTGTCCGCAAGGTGGTCTAGACGCAATTTCTTCCGCAATGTAGGAGACAAACGTGGGAGAGGGATTTACGATTGTCCAGTCACTGCCACACCCGCTTGTGACCTCCATGGCCCAACAAAAAACCCTAGCACCCTCCCGTGCCACTTGCCCCGGTGCATTCATGCTAGCGCAGAGCATGCAGCGGTCGACATTGATGCCCACAATTTGAACCGAGGGGCGGGCGGCGCTAACTTACGTGAACTCTCAGGCTTCGTCGCTATAATGCATACGTCGTGCTACATCTCGAGCATGCGTTGGTTTCCGTGAAGAGGAACGGGTGATGCAGCAAAGTAGATACGTATTTCCCTGAATTGTTGAGAACCAAGGTACCAATCTAGTAGGAGATACAATTAAGTAACCAATAGATGTACCTACACAAACAATCAAACACTTGCACCCAACGGTATAAAGGGGTTGTCAATCCCTTCATGGTTACTTGCAAGGATGAGATCTGATAGAGATAGATAGAATATATTTCTTGAACGTAAAGTAAAAAAAAAGGTGAAAATAATGCAGCAAGGTATTTTTGGTATTTTTGGTTCTGGATCTGTAAGTATATGATGGAAAATAGACCCGGGGCCATAGGTTTCACTAAAGGCTTCTCTCATGATGGCAAGTATTACGATGGGTGGACAAATTACTATCGAGCAATTGATAGAAACTAGAATAATTATGAACATATCCAAGGCAATAATTATGCATATAGGCATCACGTCCGTGCCAAGTAGACTGAAATGATTCTACATCTACTACTATTACTCCACACATCGACCGACTCATGCCTGCATCTAGAGTATTAAGTTCATGAAGACAGAGTAACGGATTAGGTAAGATGACATGATGTAGAGGGGTAAAATCGAGCAATATGATGAAAACCCCATATTTGTATCCTCGATGGCAACAATACAATATGTGCCTCGCTACCCTACTTTCTCACTGTGTGAGGACACCACAAGATTGAACCCAAAACTAAGCACTTCTCCTGTTGCAAGAATTACCAATCTAGTTGGCCAAACCAAACCAATAACTCGAAGAGACTTGCAAAGGTATGAAATCATGCATATAAGAATTCAGAAAAGACTCAAATAATATTCGTAGATAATCTGAACATAAACCCACAATTCATCGGATCTCGACAAACACACCGCAAAAGAGTATTACATCGGATAAATCTCCATGAAGATCATGAAGAACATGGTATTGAAGAGCAAAGATAGAGAAGAAGTCATCTAGCTACTAGCTATGGACCGGAAGGTCTGTGGTGAACTACTCACGCATCATCGAAGGGGCAATGGACTTGATGTCGATGCCCTTCGTGATCGAATCCCCCTTTGTCAGATTATCAAAAAAGGCTCCAAGATTGGATCTCATGGGAACCGAGGCTCCTGGTGGTGGAAAAGTGTTTTCGTGTAGTTTGTCTGTTAAAGCTTTTCTAATTTCAAGTATCATTTCCTTAGACCATAAGATTGTGCAACTCCCGGATACCGTAGGAATACTTTGGGTGTGCCAAACATCACAACGTAACTGGGTGGCTAGAAAGGTACACTACGGGTATTTCCGAAAGTGTCTGTTGGGTTGGCACGAATCGAGACTGGGATTTGTCACTGCGTGTGACGGAGAGGTATCTCTGGGCCCACTCATCCCAATGAGCTCAATGTGACTAAGGAGTTAGCCATGGGATGATGTGTTACGGAACGAGTAAAGAGACTTGCTGGTAACGAGATTGAACAAGGTATAGGGATACTGACGGTCGAATCTCGAGCAAGTATCATACCGGTAGACAAAGGGAATTGTATACGAGCTTGATTGAACCCCTGACATCATGGTTCATCTGATGAGATCATCGTGGAGCATGTGGGAGCCAACATGGGTATCCAGATCCCGCTGCTGGTTATTGACCGGAGAGGTGTCTCGGTCATGTCTACGTGTCTCCCGAACCCGTGGGGTCTACACACTTAAGGTTTGATGACGCTAGGGTCATAAGGAAATAGTGTACATGGTTACTGAAGGTTGTTCGGAGTCTCGGATGAGATCTCGGACGTCATGAGGAGCTCCGGAATGGTCCGGAGGTAAAGAATGATATATAGGAAGTGTGGATTTGGTTACCGGAAGTGTTCCGGGCATCACCGGTAACGTACCGGGACTACCGGAAGGGTTCCGGGGGTCCATCGGGAGGGGCCACCAACCTCAGAAGGCTGCATGGGCCTAGAGTGGGAAGGTACCAGCCCCAGAGTGGGCTGGTGCGCCCGCCACCCTGGACCAAGGCGCAGCAAAGGAGAGGGGGGGGGCAAACCCTAGGCGTGATGGGCCCTAGGCCCACCCTAGGGCTGCCGCACCCCTCTCCCCTCCCTTGGCCGCCGTGCCCAAGTCCCATCTAGGGCTGCCGCTGGCCCCTAGGCTGGGAACCCTAGGGCTTCACCCTACCTCCTCCTCCTCCTATATATAGTGGGGTTCTGGGGGCTACCATCTACACAAGTTTCTTCCTCTCTCGGCACAGCCCTACCCTTCCTCTTCCTCGTTCTCCGTAGCGCTTGGCGAAGCCCTGCCAGAGTACCATGCAGCTCCACCGTCACCATGCCGTCATGTTGTCGGAGCTCTCCCTCAACCTATCCTTCCTCCTTGCTAGATCAAGCCGTAGGAGACATCACTGGGCTGCACGTGTGTTGAACACGGAGGCGCTGTTGTTCAGCGCTAAGATCGGAATCCACCGCGATCTGAATAGCTGCGAGTACGATTCCACCAACCGCGTTCTTGTAATGCTTCCTCTTAGCGATCTTCACAGGTATGAAGATGCACTCTCCCCTCGCTCATTGTTGGTTTCTCCATATATTGATCTTGGTGGTCGTAGGAAATTGTTTGATTTACTACTACGTCTCCCAACAAAAGTATCTTAGTTATCAAACAAAGCATTGGACGCATGCTCCTAGGGGAGAGGTGGTAGGAGTTAACCATCGCGTGCTCCCAACCCTCACACATAGGTTGACAATCATTAAACAAATCATGCTCAGACTTCATTACATAATGGTTCACCATACCTGCATGCTACGGGAATCACAAGCTTTAACACAAGTATCTCTTCCAATTCACAACTACTCACTATCATGACTCTCGAATTACCATCTCTATTATCTCAAAACTATATGCAAGGAATCAAACTTCTGATAGTATTCAATGCACTTAATATGAAAGTTTTTATTATATCCCTCTTGCATGCCCATTATATTAGGACTAAATTCATAACCCAAACAAATTACCATGATTTTTTTAAGAAACTCTCAAAATAATATAAATGAGGTATGAGAGTTCAATAATTTCTATAAAATATAACACCACCATGCTCTAAAAGGATATAAGTGAAGCACTAGAGCAACATTGCCTAGCTCAAAAGATATAAGTGAAGCACATAGAGTATTCTTATAAATTCATGATTCAGCGTGTCTCTCTCAAAAGATGTGTGAATCAAGGATGATTGTGGAAAACTAAAAAGCAAAGACTCATATCATACAAGACGCTCCAAGCAAAACACATATCATGTGGTGAATAAAAATATAGCCTCAAGTAAATTTACCGATGGATTGAAGACGAAAGAGGGGATGCCTTCTAGGGCATTCCCAAGCTTAGGATTTTTAGTATCCTTGAATATGGCTTGGTATGCCTGTGGCATCCCCAAGCTTATGCTCTTGCCACTCCTTATTCCATAATAGATCAAATCTTTAGCCAAAACTTGAAAACTTCACAACACAAAACGAAACACAAAACTCATGAGAACCGTTAGTATAAGAAAAATAAATCACCACTTTAGGTATAGTTGTGAACTCATTCTTTATTTATATTTGTGTAATACCTACTGTATTCTAACTTCTCCATGGTTCATACCCCCCGATACAACCCATATATCAAAATAAACAATCTGTCAAAAACAAAACATTCTGTAGCAATCTGTTGACTTCAAATACTTCGGTAACTCTAAAATTTCTGAAACATTATGAAAGTCAGGGAAATTTGTATATAAACCTTGTGTAAAAATTTCAGATCAAAACCACATTCCAGTGAATTTATAAAAATTCTGGACTGAGCGCAAAAGTTTCTGTTTTTCAGCAAAATCAAATTGCAAACACCGTAGACCATCCCAAAGGTCTTACTTGGCTCAAACACTAATATCAAAAAGAAAACACAATTATTATAGAAGCAATAATGTGCATAACACACCAAAATAGAAACAAAAAACATAAAGCAAAATAAAATTGGGTTGCCTCCCAACAAGCGCTATTGTTTAACGCCCCTAGCTAGGCAAAACACAATAGATCTAGGTATTGTCATCTTTGGTATGCAATCCATAAGTAGCTCTCATAATAGATTCATAAGGCAATCTTATTTTCTTTCTAGGAAAGTGTTCCATGCCTTTCCTTAATGGAGATTGTAATCTAATATTTCCTTCTTTCATGGCAATAATTGCACCAATCGTTCTAAGGAAAGGTCTACCAAGAATAATAGGACATGTAGGATTGTATTATATATCAAGAACAATGAAATCTACGGGAACATAATTCCTAACCATATGAACACCATGACTCACATGGCAATTATATTTAAGTCTAACCCACTTCCTATGCATAGGGATTTTGTGAGCAAACAAATTATGGGAACAAAAATTAACTACCATAGGAAGGCAAGACAAGCATAACTTCCAAACTTTGAACACATAGAGTCAAACATGATATTATTGCAATATTTAAAAGCATATGTTCCTCTCTCATAGTAATTTTCAGTAACATCATGAAGGAATCTCACAATATAACAATCACTCAAAGCATTCTTTTCATGATCAATTATAGCATATGTGTCATCTCCAAAACTTGGGGAACAAAAAATATCATCTTCATCAAGCATAGCATCCCCAAGCTTGTGGTTTTGCATATCATTAGCATCATGGATATTCATAGAATTCATGCTAACAACATGGCAATCGTTGTTTTCATTCAAGGAACTATCATGAATCTCCTTACAAATTTCTTGTTTCCACACTTCATCAAGATATTCAGATTCATGATTTTCAAACAACACTTCATAGAGATAATTAAGTGCACTCAACTCACTACTAATTGGTTCATCATAATTTGGTCTTTTGAAAAGATTAGCAAGTGGATGAGGATCCATATCAATAGATTTTTAGCAAGCAAAGATGCAAGCAAATAGAAGGCACATGGCAACACAAGCAAACATAGCAACAAAACGACGAACGGAATAAGGGCAAGTAAAAAGGCAAATCTTTTTGCTATATTCTAAAAATCGTTTTAGAAGTGGGGGAGAGGAAAACGAGAGGCAAATGGCAAATAAAATAAATGCAAGAGATGAGTTTGTGATGGGTACTTGGTAGGCTTCATGAAGATCTCCCCGGCAACGGTGCCAGAAATTGCCAAGTTGATAGGAGAGTTCTTATCCTGACTTGCTATGTATCTCCCTCGCAACGGCGCCAGAAATCCTTCTTGCTACTTCTCGAGCATGCGTTGGTTTTCGTGAAGAGGAATGTGTGATGTAGTGAAGTAGATAAGTATTTCCCTCAGTTGTTGAGAACCAAGGTATCAGTCCAGTCGGAGATACAAGCAACTCCCCAATAGATGTACCTACACACAGAATCAAACACTTGCGGCCAACGCTATAAAGGGGTTGTCAATCCCTTCACGGTTACTTGCAAGGATGAGATCTTATGGAGATAGATAGAATAGATTGCTTGAACGGAAAGTAAAACAAAAAAGTAAAAATAATGCAGCCAGGTATTTTTGGTTTTAGATCTGAAAGTATAAGATGGAAAATAGACCCGGGGGCCATAGGTTTTACTAGAGGCTTCTCTCATGATGGCAAGTATTATGGTGAGTGGACAAATTATTGTCGAGCAATTGATAGAAAAGCAAATAATTATGAAGATATCCAAGGCAATGATTATGCATATAGGCATCATGTCCATGTCAAGTAGACCGAAACAATACTGCATCTACTACTATTACTCCACACATCGACCGACTCCTCCCTGCATCTAGAGTATTAAGTTCATGAAGAACAGGGTAACATATTAGGTAAGATGACATGATGTCGAGGGATAAACTCAAGCAATATGATGAAAATCCCATCTTTTTATCCCCGATGGCAATAATACACTACTTGCCTTGCTACCCCTATTTTGTCACTGGGTGAGGACACCGTAAGATTGAACCCAAAACTAAGCACTTCCCCTATTGCAAGAGTTAACAATCTAGTTGGCCAAACCAAACCAATAACTCGAAGAGACTTGCAAAGATATGAAAGCATGCATATAAGAATTCGGAAAAGACTCAAATAATATTCATAGATAATCTGAACATAAATCCATAATTCATCGAATCTCAACAAACACACCGCAAAAGAGTATTACATCGGATAGATCACCCTAAAGATCATGAAGAACATGGTATTGAAGAGCAACGTGAGAGAAGAAGCCATCTAGCTACTAGATATGGACCCGAAGGTCTGTGGTGAACTACTCACGCATCATCGGAGGGGCAATGGAGTTGATGTAGATGCCCTCCGTGATCGAATCCCCCTCTGGCAGATTACCGAAAAGGCTCCAAGATTGGATCTCACGGGAACCGAGGCTCCTGGCTGCGGAAAAGTGTTTTCATGGCTCTCTCTGGTATACAGGGAATATTTGTTAATTTATAGGCCGCGATGGGGTTAGGGGAGCTGTTGTAGGCCCACAAGCCAGGGGCACACCCCCCCTAGGGCGCCCTCCTGTGGCTCATCGCCACACGTCTGCTCTCCTGACTTCATCTCCAAGTCTTCTAGGTTACTTCTGGTCCAAGAAAAATTATTCCAAAGATTTGATTCTGTTTGGACTCCGTTTAATATTCCTTATCTGCAATACTCAACAACAAGGAAATAACAGAAACTGACACTAGGCTCTAGATTAATAGGTTAGTCCCAAAAATAATATAAAATAGCATATTAATGCATATAAAACATCCAAAACATATAATATAATAGCATGGAACAATCAAAAATTATAGATAAGTTGGTGACGTATCATGCCGCATCCCGAGAGACCAATTCCAGCCGCGGTGTCACACTGAAGCGGGCTAACCGCCCCTTCGCCTAGTCCGACTATGGTTATTAGAGCCACACACCGGCAAAACACAGAGCCACATTCCCCATCCCTGAGCACCGTCCCCCTCTCCCTCCCCATCATTGTCCTTGATCCCTTCCTCCTTTCTAAGCCTAGTAGCGATGCCAAAGTCCTTGTTCTCCGTGTTGGCACATGTTGGCGGTGGAAGATATTCGTGCGGTTGTTCTTGGCGCCACCGCCCCCGCACTCTGGACCCGTTGACATCCATGGTGGTTGGATCCGCGGGAAAGGAGGAGATTGTCATATCCTCTGGCAACAAGGAGGACCAGCGACCGCAGCAGTCGCAACAGAGGCCTCACCTCCTCTTGAAGGCGTCTATGACGGACTCCGTTCGTCAGATCGAGCTATTGATGGAGCGTTCACTTCATCAAATGGACCCGATGCCACCATTGTTGGTGTGCGTCAAGGAGGAGTTGGCGTCCCCACCACGGAACCGCGTGAAGCATGAGCTAGCGTCTGAGGGAGTCCGGGACTAAGGGGTCCTCGAGCCATCGGCTCATTCCTCGTGGGCCGACCTGTTGGGCTGGTCTGTTGAAGATCAAACCATGAATGATCTCGTATCCAGGAAGGGAAGCTCTGTAGAATTGTGTGGCTTCCAAGTTCCAAAGATATGATGTGCATATCTATCCCTTGTAAAAGTTCGGTTCTGTGTAACCCTAGGGACCCCTGGTGTCTATATAAACTGGAGGATCCACATTCGTAGAGGATAGGTGAACTCATCTAGGGCTTAGCTTAAACGATCTCGAGGTAGATTAACTCTATAATCTCCATATACATCAATACAATAAAGCAGGACGTAGGGTTTTACCACCTCACGAGGGCCTGAACCTAGGTAAACATTGTCTCTGTCGTTCCCTGTTACCCATCGATCTAAAGTTCATAGCTCGGGACCCCCTACCCGAGATCTGCCAATTTTGACACCGACATTTGTGCTTTCATTGAGATCTCCACTGTGATATCGACAGGAAGGTCGATGGGGCATCTAATCATCGGTGAAGAGATCTGCAGTAGGGACATCCAACTCCCCGAGCAGGTTATCACGCTCGATGGCATTGATCATCACATCAATCCGACCGCCCCCCTCGCTCGGGTCAAAGGCTTCACCCTTGGTCAGGAAGTCAGGTTCGGGAGCCTCGAGTTCACGGTTGACCCCCAGGGGAACCTAATGCCCACAAATCCCTTGGCTCTCTTTGCAGAGTCCCCGGGTCCTAAGGCCCCTGATTCGGGACTTACATGCCCCGATACCAAGATGGTCACCGTCCCCGGTCCGGCTTTCAAGCCTAGCCCGGCCGGCATGCCCTGATCAACCCCTGCTGAACTCAACCCGGGGGCGTCTTCAAACAGTCCCAGGGGAGTAGTGTTGTGGAATGACTCTGAGTACTAGAACAATGAAGATCCCGTCGAGATCCCGCTATTGAGCGGGCTGCTCGGTCAGATCCAAGCCATGAGCATGGTCAATGACCAGGCTACGATCTATGATCGGGTTGGACTTAGATCTGATGATCGGAAAATCCACACCCCACCCATCACTCATTCGGTCGCCACTATTGAGTGTTCGGTTGGAGGCTATCCGCCCCAGTCACCAGAGCTAAGAACGGTTTACATCCCAGTCGCCGATCACCCATGCCCCTCTGAGAACCCAGAAGCTGGAGTTCGCCCTGAGATTCAATTGCCACATCAACAAGAACCTGTTGGAAATATGCCCTAGAGGCAATAAATAAAGTTTTTATTATTATATTTCCTTTTTTCATGATAATTGTTTATTATCCATACTACAATTGTATTGATTGGAAACACATTGCATGTGTTGATATATAGACAACACTTTGTCCCTAGTGTGCCTCTAGTAAACTAGCTCGTTGATCAAAGATGGTCAAGGTTTCCTAGCCATTGACATGAGATGTCATTTGATAACGGGATCACATCATTAGGAGAATGAAGGGATGGACAAGACCCAAACTATGAACGTATCATATGATCGTGTCAGTTTATTGCTACAGTTTTTTGCATGTCAAGTATATGTTCCTATGACCATGAGATCATGCAACTAACTCACACCGGAGGAGTGCCTTGTGTGTACCAAATGTCGCAACGTAACTAGGTGACTATAAGGGTGCTCTAAAGGTATCTTCAAGGGTGTCTGCTGGGTTGGCACGGATCAACACCGGGATTTGTTACTCCGTGTGACGGAGAGGTATCTCAGGGCCCACTCGGTAATACAATATCACAATAAGCCTTGCAGCAATGTGACTAAGTGTTAGCCACGGGATCTTGTATTACGGAACAAGTAAAGGGACTTGCTGATAATGAGGTTGAACTAGGTACGGAGATACCGACGATCGAATCTCGGGCAAGTAACATACCGAAGAACAAAGCGAACATCATACGGGATTAACTGAATCCTTGACATAGAGGTTCGATCGATAAAGATCTTCGTAGAATATGTAGGAATCAATATGGGCATCCAGGTCCCGCTATTGGTTATTGACCATAGAGGTGTCTCGATCATGTCTACATAGTTCTCGAACCCGCAGGGTCTGCACACTTAAGGTTCGGTGACGTTTCGGTAGTATAGAGTTATGTATGGTGGTGACCGAAGGTTGTTCGGAGTCTCAGATGAGATTGCGGATGTCAGGAGGAGCTCCTAAATGGTCCGGAGGGTGAAGATTCATATATAGGAAAGTGGTGTTTGAACTCCGGAAAAGTTTCGGGCATTTCCAGCAATGTACTGGGAGTGACGAATGGGTTCCGGGGACCACCAATTGGGGTCCACGTACCCTAAGGGGCCACATGGGCCTTAGAGGTGGCGCACCAGCCCCTGATGGGCTGGGCAGCAAGCCCAAAAGTCCCTATGCACATAGTGAATGGAGGAAGAGTAGGGGCGAAGTAGGGAAAGGAGTCATACTAGGAGTCCACCTCCCTTGTGGGAGGTAGACTCCTCCCCTCTTACCTTCTACTGAAGCCCTCCTTGTAGGAGGGGCAAGGCTGCCTCCTCTCCCCTCCCTCCTATATATACTAGTGGATATTGAAGGCTGCCCTAACCCTTATTGCAACGTGCTGCCCTCTTCTTCCTCTAGATCGTTTTCTCCTCTAGATCGGTTTTCAGCGGTGCTTAGGCAATGCCCTGCTAAAAATTGCTCCACCACCATTACCGCAACATCGTTGCACTGCCAGAGAACTTGTCTACCTCTCCCTCTTGCTGGATTAAGAAGGCGGAGATCGTCATCAAGCCATACGTGTGTTGAACGCGGAGGTGCCATCCGTTCGGTGCTAGATCGGGACGGATCGTGATTGGATCGCAGGACGCTCGGTGATTTGGATCGCAAAGACATTCGACTACATCAACAACGTTTCTTAACGCTTCCCGCTTAGCAATCTACAATGCTATGTAGATCCGCTCTCCACTCTCGTAGATGCTCATATCCTAGATTGATCTTGCCACTAGTAGAAAACAAACCTTTCGTCCCAAGCATTAGTTCCGGTCTGGTTACGAGCCGGTACTAAAGACGGTGTTAGTACCGGTTCGTGCCGGCTCCAACGGCTAGGAGTAGGGCAACCTTTAGTACCGGATCGTGAGCGATCTTTAGTACCGGTTCGTGTTACGATCCGGTACTAAAGGGGGTGTCGCAGGCTTTTGGTCAGACATGGGCCCTGTGTGCACCTTTAGTACCGGCTGGTAACACCAGCTGGTACTAAAGGGCAACCTTTAGTACCGGCTGGTGTCACCAGCCGGTACTAAAGAGTTCCTACATATAGGCTTCGTCCGCAGCCGATCGAAGGGGCTCCATCATTTCTCTGTTTTCTCCCCTGTACTTCTTCTTGCTCGAAGCTCATCCTCCATTTTGCGAAGGATTTGTCAAGATTTAAAGGCACCCCATTTATCCAAGTGTTCATAAAGGTTAGCAACTTTGCTCCTTCATCTCTCATTGCTAGATTAGCTTGTGGTATGCTCAAAGATATGTGATTTGTGGGTTTTAGCTAGGTTTTGGAGGAGTGATCATTATGTGGGAGTTTATTTGATTTATATGCACTTTGAGCTCAAATTAACTTGTTAGGTTGCATATGTGTAGGTGTGGTTTATTTGGTGCCTTCCCATCCCCGGCCATCCTAACCACCGTCGATCGTCCGCACCGTCTCGTCGTGGCACTAGCCACCTTGGTGAGCCTCTTGTTCTTCTTAAAACCTTTAAAAAAAATTACTTGTAGGATTTAGATAGCTGCGTGTACAATTTACTTACTTGTATTATTGTTAGTTATTCTACAGTGTCATGGTTATGGTATCCGCCCACGTCGGCCCTCGTCCAGTCTATGATTCAGATGTGGTATGTCGTTATCTTTTATAACTATTTCACACATCATCTAATGTCTATGACAATTAATTATGCCACCAAATTGACGTACATGTTCTTATCTATAGGAAGTAGTTGAACCAGAAATTCCAACCGACTATGCAATTCTGCTCGAGAAATTAACACAAGCTGAAAAAGAAATTGATCATTTGAAAGAAAAATTGAAAATAACTAAATATGAGAAGATGGGATTGGAGTTGCATGTTGCGAATATCGTCGATGATCACAAGGACAAGATAGCTGGAATGCGCTTGAAGCTCAGAAAGATTAGAAAATATGCCATTGATAAAGAGGCTTGGTATCATTATGTCGTTGGCTCAATTGTTACTTTAGTTGCGATTATGATCGCATTTGTTGTTGCATTTACATGTTTTAGATAGTTGTATGTTATTTTATGAGATGTATGTATGAACTATAAGTATCTATTATTTGTAGTAATAACATTTGGTCACTACTAGCTCTACTTTTGGTTGTAATGTGATGATGAAGTTGTATTAATTTGGTCACTTTGATGTTGTGTAGTGAACATGAGCCGACAATGGATGTACGATGACCGACTAAGTCCAGGGTTTCTTAATGGCCTGCATGATTTTATTTGTGTGGCTGAGGCAAACAAGCAGAATGGTTTCATGTGTTGTCCATGTCGTGACTGTAAGAATGATAGGAATTACTCTACCTCAAAAACCCTTCACTACCACCTGTTGAAGTCCGGTTTCATGTCCGGCTATAGCTGTTGGACCAAGCACGGAGAAAGAGGGGTTATAATGGAAGACAATGAAGAAGAAGAGGATGATGACAACTATCCTTTTGCCGATACAACAATGGGGAAGCTGAAGAAGAGGCATCAATGGGGTAAGCTGAAGAAGAGGCATCAGATGAGCCCGCTGATGATTTGGGTCGGGTCATTGCTGATGCAAAGGGAAACTGCAAAAATGATATGGAGAGGTTGAAGTTGAAATGCATGTTAGAGGATCACAAGAAATTATTGTGTCCAAATTGTGAAGATGACAAGAAAAAGCTGGGTACCACGCTGGAATTGCTGCAATGGAAGGTGAAGAATGGTGTAACTAACAAGGGATTTCAAGAATTGCTGATAATGATAAAGAAGATGCTTCCAAAGGATAACAAATTTCCTGAAAGTACGTACGAAGCAAAGAAGGTTGTCTACCCTCTAGGATTAGAGGTGCAGAAGATACATGCATGCCCTAATGACGGCATCCTCTACCGCGGTGAGGAGTACAAGAATTAGGATGCATGCCCGGTATGCGGTGCACTACGCTATAAGATCCCCTGTGATGACCCTGGTGATGTGGAGGGTGAACGCCACGGGAAGAGGGTTCCTGCCAAGGTGATGTGGTATGCTCCTATAATACCACGGTTGAAACGTTTGTTTGAAAACAAAGAGCATGCCAAGTTGTTGCGATGGCACAAAGAAGAACGTAAGAAAGACGGTATGTTGAGAGCACCCGCTGATGGGTCACAGTGGAGAAAAATTGAGAGGGAGTTCGAGGACTTTGCAGTTGACGCAACGAACTTATGGTTTCGTCTTAGTATAGATGGCATGAATCCTTTTGGGGGGCAGAGCTCCAGTCACAGCACCTGGCCCGTGACTCTATGTATCTACAACCTTCCTCCTTGGTTGTGCATGAAGCGGAAGTTCATTATGATGCCAGTACTCATCCAAGGCCCTAAGCAACGGCAACGACATTGATGTCTACCTAAGGCCACTAGTTGATGAACTTCTATAGTTGTGGAAAAAACCAGGTGTATGTGTGTGGGATGCGCACACATAGAAGGAAATTGACCTATGAGCATTGCTGTTTGTAACCATCAATGATTGGCCTGCTCTTAGTAACCTTTCAGGACATATAAACAAGGGATACAATGCATGCACGCACTATTTAGATGAAACTGAAAGTATATATTTGGATAAATGTAAGAAGAATATGTACCTGGGACATCGTCGATTTCTACCGCTCAAGCATATCTTAAGAAAGGCAGGCAACCATTTCAAAGGTGAGCCAGATAACCGGAAGAAGCCTGGCCTCCGTACTGGTGAGTATATATTTGATATGGTCAAGGATTTACAGGTAATCTTTGGAAAGCGTCCTGGCAGACAATCTGTTCCGAATGACGCCAACGGACACGCATCCATGTGGAAGAAAAAATCTATATTTTGGGAACGTTAATATTGGAAAGCCCTAGAGGTCCGCAATGCAATCGATCTGATGCACGTGACGAAGAATCTTTGTGTGAACCTGCTAGGCTTCTTGGGCGTGTATGGAAATACAAAAGATACACCGGATGCACGGGAGGACAAGCAAAGAATTAACGAAAAAGACGACATGCCTCCAAAGCAGTATCAAGGTCCTATCAGCTACGCTCTTACGAAAGAAGAGAAGGAAATCTTTTTTGAATGTCTGCTCAGTATCAGGGTCCTGTCTGGCTTCTCATTGGATATAAAGGGAATAATAAATATGGCAGAGAAAAAAATTCAAAATCTAAAGTCCCATGACTGCCACGTGATTATGACGCAATGACTTCCGGTTGCACTTAGGGGGCTTCTACCGAAAAATGTTTGATTAGCCATTGTGAAGCTATGTGCATTCCTCAATGCAATTTCTAAGAAGGTAATCGATCCAGAAATCCCACCAAGGTTACAGAATGACCTGGTCCAATGTCTTGTCAGTTTCGAGTTGGTGTTCCCTCCATCCTTCTTCAATATTATGACGCACATTCTAGTTCACCTAGTCGAAGAGATTAACATTCTGGGTCATGTATTTCTACACAACATGTTCCCCATCCCATAAGGGGTATCGTGGTTGCGCATGTAATGTTGGGACGGTCAGCAGACCTTAAATCTAATCCATTTTAGAAAACACACACCCATTTGTTCCCGTACACCTCTTCTTTCTCAAGTGGTCACCCAACTCATCATCATCTCCCTTGGACATTAGTGACACCTGACGGGGTTTTCGAAAGAGTATTGAAAACACACACCTTTCGGGATCACCATGCATAAGTCCCATCCTACTTGCATAGCATCTACTAGCAACCTATCTACTCCCACCCGCACAACCCTCATAAGGTGGTAAGGTCGTGCTCGATGCAAGTATCAACGGAAAGCACCGGAGGCATCCCATCGAAGGGGAAACCACCACATCATTTGATCGATAATGCCGGAACTAAAGTGCTATATGACATGCAAGTTAAAATAGTTTCTTGATATGGTCGAAGGGCTGCTTGCCTGGCTCGACAAATTCTCCGGGGTCTTCGAAGTCTTCGAGTCCAACTTGTCCGTTAACGGCGCAATCTATCGTCGCGAAATAAACGATAATAAATAAACAAGCATGCAAACAGAGCACTCAAACTATTCAACAAAAATGTTTACCTATTTTGTTAAATACCCAAGGTTATACTAAAAATATCTACAAAAGGTTTTGTTGTGACAAATCATTTTATAAAAAAATAACAGAGGCAAAAAGAATGCCTTTAATAGGTTTTAAAATAAACCAGTAGATAAAAGGTTTTCAATAAATTATACAAATGGCACTATTAAATTCTACAGATTATTCTGAGAACTATGGTGGAGAAAATATTTGAAGTGGGCAAATAATCCAGCGTGTGGAATTTTTAGAAAATAACAGAAAAAAGAAAAAGGAGAAGGGCACTATGCCCTACAGGCCAGATCTGCCCACCCGAGCTGGCCCAGGGAGGGAACCAGCCTAGGCGCGCGGCGCATGCCAGTTCAAACCTGACCAGCGGGCCAGGCTGGTCAGCGAGAGGGAGAGAGGCGGGGGACCTGGGGAGGATGACAAGCGGGGCCTGCTTGTCATCACCTTCCTCATGCCAGGGAGAGGCGAGAGGGCTCATCGGCGGCTACAGGGCACGGGGAGACGAACGGAGGGCACCGCCGTGCTCTGGGGCTCGTCGCCAGTCGGGTGGAGGTGGAGGGAACCCACGGGAAGGTCCTGGTCGCCGGTGACGAAGAACCCGCAGCGGAGGGAGGATCGGGAGGAGGTCTCCGGCCCTTTTTGCCCTGCAAAGCGAGCGGAGGGAGCGGGGAAACTGTTAGAGAGGAGAGAGGTGAGAAACTGGAGGAGAGGGGGATCCGGAGGGGCACCGTACCGCAAGATCGACTGCGGGCCACCGCGGCGATCTCCGGCTCGATCCTGGCGACTGGGCCCCTGGGAGCTTGCGGGGGCAGAGTGGGGGCTCGATTGGGGTGAGAGAGAGACGACAGATATGGAGAAGGAGGTCCGGGGGTCTTATATAGGCGGGGGCCGGTCCACCAAGGATGTCGTGCGCCGGTGAGGTCGTAGCCCTCGGCACAAAGCATGGGGGCGAGCTGGGGCTTGTCTAGGGCGTTCCTGGGAGGGGTCCAGGCACGAAGGATGGGAGAGATGGAGGGGAGGACCGCACGCGCGCGAGCTCCCGCATTGGCCGGTTCGGGTGGCGGCGGGCACGCGCGGAGGAGGGAGAAGGAGAGAGAGGGAGGGGGCCATCGCCTGCAGGGTTGCAGACGTCGAGGCCGACCAGACGGCACCAGTGGGAGGCTCAAGGTGGCCAGGGCCATGCAGTGGCCAGCGGCTACAGTGCTGGTCGGCACTGTAGCGCGCTCTGGAGTGCGCCTATTGTAGGCCATGGCATGCCCTTTGCGCCTTCTGCGCGTCCACCCATGTCCAGGGGGTCTAGGGGAAGAAAACTAACTGGGCTAGGCCCTTGGATGCTCTGGGGAGGGATTAGAATAGAGGGAGAGTGGGAAAAGAGGTCCTGCCAGGTGGACCAGAGGGTAAAAATGGGGGTTTTCACCATCTCAATCATGGAGCTAGCCATTGGGATTGCTACTGGAGGTGCTGGGGGTATGGGTGGAGCTGTGATAAAAAGGAGGAGTCAAGGGTAAAAGGATTTGAGGTGAAAAATGCCAGTTTTACATTTCTGGCAGAAGGTGTTTGATAATGTTTAGGGGGGTCAATCTTTAGAAAAAGCCTTTAAATAAAATATGAAAATAATCTTTAGAAATAATATTTGGTGGTTTTGAGAAGTCATATATATAGTAGGTTTCAAATAAAGCGTTTGGGAAGAAAAGATCCACCTAAATTGAGGACTTGTAGTTCAAACCTCAATTTAGGGGTTTTAGTGAACTTAAATTGAATAAATCCTTTTTGGTGAAAATAAGTTTTGACAAAAATATTTTTGAGCTATATTTACATGGCATGATCATAGGGCAAGGAATTTGGATCAAGGAAGATGAAGGTGGAGTGGAGTAGAACCTAATAGTGCCAAACTTAAACACTCAAGCAATTCAAACAAGCATCACATCAAACAAGCATGCACTCAAAAAGTTTTAGTTGGTCCAAATTTTTATAAAACCAAACACAACAATGTGCCAAAATACAGGGTGTGACAGACCTTACCCCCTTACAAGAATCTCATCCTCGAGATTCCTAGGCTAAGCGCTAAAAAGATATGGAAACTCTGATCTGAGATAATCTTCACGCTCCCATGTTGCTTCTACTTTCGTGTGGTTGCTCCACAGGACCTTGAAGTACTTGATGGTGCGGCTTCAGGTGCAGGGCTCAGCTTCATCCAAAATGCGGACCGGCCTCTCACGATAAGTGAGATCTGGCTGAAGGTCGATGCCTGATGGTCGATGTCTTAGTAGAGGTCGGGGCGGTCGGGAACTTGCAGACACTTCCGGAGCTGTGACATGTGGAAGACGTTGTGCACATCTAACAGCTCAGAAGGTAGCTCTAGCTGATAAGCAACTTCTCCTCTTGTGGCGGTGATCTTGAAGGGGCCGATGAATCTTGGCACGAGCATCCCTTTGACATGGAAATGCTTGTTTCCCTTGAGAGGCATGACCCTGAGGTAAACATGGTCACCGACATAGAAGTTCACTTTTCGGCGGTGAGAGTCGGCGTGGCTCTTCTGTCTTGACTTGGCGGTCTTGAGGCGCTCTTGGATAAGTTGAACTTGCTCTTCGGCTTCGCGGAGGATATCTGGCCCAAACACCGATCCTTCTCCGGTCTCCGACCAGTTGAGGGGAGTACGGCACTTGCATCCATACAACACCTCAAATGGTGCCATCTGAAGGCTTGACCGATAGCTGTTGTTGTAGGAGAACTCGGCGAACGGTAAGCAATCTTCCCACTTGGCTCCATATGCCAGAACACAAGCGCGGAGCATGTCTTCGAGTATCTGGTTTACTCGTTCCATTTGCCCACCGGTCTGGGGGTGAAAAGCAGTGCTAAAGGAGAGCTTGGTCCCATAGCTTCTTGAAACTTCTTCTAGAACCTTGAGGTGAACTGGGTCCCTCGGTCTGACAAATCTCCTTTGGTACTCCATGAAGACTCACAATCCTCTCTATGTAGAGGCTGGCTAACTTGTTGCCATCATAGGTGGTCTTGACGGGAACAAAATGGGCGACCTTGGTCAGGTGTTCGACAATGACCCAAATGGAATCACGTCCCTTGCTTGACCTTGGTAAACCGGTGATGAAGTCCATCCCGATTTTATCCCACTTCCATTCAGGCACTTTAAGGGGCTGCAGTAGTCCAGCGGGTCGCTGATGCTCATCCTTGACCCTCTGGCATACGTCACACTTAGCCACGAACATGCCTATTTCCCGCTTCATGCCATGCCACCAGAATCTTGCCTTGATGTCTTGATACATCTTGGTTCCTCCAGGATGGATGGAGTAGGGAGTGCTATGAGCTTCTTGTAAAATCAAGTTCTTGAGATCCTCTTTGTTGGGTACGCAAATGCGGTTCCCAAACCACATGACTCCTTGTTCATCCTCTGAGAAGCCTAGGGCCTTGCCTGCCTTGATCTTCCTCTTAATGCCTTCAATGCTCTCGTGTCCTTTCTGGGCTTCTTTGATATCGTCCATCAAGGTAGGCTTCGCTTCGAGGTTGGCGAGAAATCCTGGTGCGACTAGTTCCAAGCCGAAGCTCTCAAGCTCATCATACAAAGCGGGTAGCCTTTCCTTAATCATAGCATTCAAGGAGCAAGCCTTTCTGCTTAAGGCATCAGCTACCACATTGGCCTTTCCGGGGTGGTATTGAACACTGAGGTCGTAGTCCTTGATCAACTCCAACCATCTTCGCTGCCTCATGTTCAATTCCCTTTGAGTGAAGATATACTTCAAACTCTTGTGGTCAGTGAATATCTCACATCGCTTCCCCAGAATGTAATGCCGCCATGTCTTCAGGGCATGAACCACGGCTGCCAACTCGAGATTGTGAGTTGCGTAGTTCTCTTCATGAGGACGTAGCTGTCTGGAAAGATATGCTACGACTCTGCCTTTTTGCATCAGAACACCTCCAAGTCCGGTTCTTGATGCATCACAATAAATCACAAATTCCTTGTGAATATCAGGGGTGGCCAAAACAAGGGTTGTGGGCAATATCTTCTTGAGCTCCTGGAAGCTTTCTTGGCACTTAGCGGTCCACTCAAACTTCTTGTCCTTCTTGAGGAGCTGGGTCATTGGTCGGGCGATGCTTGAGAATCCTTCTACGAACTTGCGGTAATATCCTGCGAATTCGAGAAAGCTCCTGACTTCCTTCACTGTGGTTGGGGTCTACCATTCAGTCACGGCTTCAATCTTGCCAGGGTCTACTGATAATCCCTCCATAGTCAACATATGACCCAAGAATCCAATTTTCATGCAGCCAAAATTCACACTTGCTGAACTTGGCATAAAGCTGGTGCTCTCGAAGCTTCTATAGGACCAACCTCAAGTGCTCTTCATGCTCCTCTTCAGACTTGCAGAAGACAAGGATGTCATCAATGAAGACAACAACGAACTTGTCCAAGTATTCCATGAAGACTTTATTCATGAGGTACATGAAGTAGGCCGGGGCATTCGTCAATCCGAATGACATGACCATGTACTCATACAGGCCATATCGGGTTACAAATGCCGTCTTTGGGATGTCTTGGGGTCTGATCTTCAGCTGATAGTACCCAGACCTGAGATCGATCTTGGAGAACACCTTGGCTCCATTCAACTGATCAAACAGGTCTTCGATCTTGGGGAGTGGATACTTGTTCTTTATTGTGACCTCATTGAGAGAACGGTAATCAACACAAAGTCTGATGGTGCCATCTCTGTTTGACACAAATAGAACAGGCGATCCCCAAGGAGAGGCACTAGGACGAATAAATCCTTTCCTGAGCTGCTCTGCCACTTGCTTCTTCAATTCTGCCAACTCTTCGGATCCCATCCTATAGGCCTTCTTATAGATGGGCCTTGATCTGGGCATAAGCTCGATGATGAACTCAATGTCGCGGTTAGGAGGCATCCCGGGCAGCTCAACAGGAAACACATCTGGGTACTCACATACTACTGGCACTTGATCCAACTCAACTCCCGACAGGCAGTTAACCTGAGGGGCTTGCGTGGAGACAGGGTTGGGGACATACTTGACTTCCACTCCTTGGCTGTTGGTCATGGTACCAATCCTCTTGGCATAGTCTAGTAAGCCTTGGTGCTTAGTCAACCAGTTTCATGCCAAGGATAACATCCAAGCCGGGTGAATCCAGAACTATAAGGTCGGCTAGGAAGTCTACCCCGTTGATGTCAATCTTCACCCCCATACACCCTAACCCAGACTTCATAACTGAACCGGGGGTTTGTATCAGCATTCGACTACCCAAGCGTGTAGGTTCCATGCCACTCTCTAGTGCAAACTTTTGGGTGACAAAAGAATGCGAAGCTCCACAATCAAACAATACTATTGCTGGGGTTGAGTTGACGAGGAACGTACCCAGTATGACGTCCGGGTCTTCCTGGGCTTCCTCTGCGGTGACGTGATTCACACGACCCTTGCCATTGTTAGGCTGGTTGCGGGGAGCTGGGTTCCTTGGCGGTGCTCCTCGGGCTTGTCCTTGAGCTGGCGCATTGGGGCGCGGCGCATCAGGCTTCCTATTGGGACAAAGCCTAGAGATGTGTCCAGACTGACCACATCCAAAGCAGGTGACTTGCCCAGGGTTGTTGTTAAGGTTCCTGCCACCATTTTTGTTATTGGGGTTGTAGTTGTAGGTTGGCCTGGGATTGGCATACTACTAAGGCTGGTAGCTCGAACGAGGCGCAGGAGGTCTAGCCTGCTGTGGCTGATAGGTTGGCTTGGCTGGAGCTGGCTGCCATGGGCGAGGCTTCTGGTTGCTTCAGCTTCCTTTGTTGATCATCTTGCGCTTGCGAGTGTCGTCGATGGCACGACGCTTTTCTTCCAACATGAGGGCTTTGTTTACCAGATCAAAGAAGGTGCAGCAGTCGCAGATGATGAGCTGATACTGCAGAATTTGCTGAAGTCCTTCCATGAAGCGTTCCTTCTTGGCAGCCTCCGTGCTGACGTCTTCAGGTGCATACCTTGACAGCAGGTTGAACTTCTACAGGTACTCCTTGACAGAGCCACTTCCTTGCTTCAGCGCTCGAAACTCTCTCTTCTTGATAGCCATGATCCCAGATGGAATATGGGCAGTGCGGATACTTCCTTGAAGTCATTCCATGTGATCACACGCTCTCCTTGCATGACCTTGAATCCATCCCACCATGCTCGGGCGGTACCTCCGAGGCAATGAGAGGCATAATGCACCTTCTCACGATCCTCATTGCAGTTGACCAGGGCAAGGAGGTCCTCGATGGTGCGGATCCAGTCATCAGCATCCAACGGCTCTACAGTCTCAGTGAAGGTCGGGGGCGAGTTTCTCATGAACTCAGACAGCATGGAGCGGCCATTGCCGTTCCTACCCTGCTGCTGGTTGTTCACGAGAGCCTGGGCCATCTGCTGGAGAGCAGAATTGTTGGCCTGGCACTCCTCCCGGAGAACTTGGAGAAACTGAGCTATGGCCAAGTTCTCCGACGGAGGTGGTGGTGGGGGAATGTCGCCTTGTGGTTGCTCCTGGTGTCCTCCAGCGTGAGCAGCCCCACCAGCTCCATGTTGCTGGCTCGAGCTGCCGGCCTCGGGGTTGGTGAAGGAGCTGTTGCGGGTAGCAGTCACCATCCTGTTTCGAGCAGCCAAGTCGAACAACTAGGGTCGACAAGAGGATAAGCAAATCGACAAAGCGCGCCTAAGGGGGTCGGTCAAGTGCAAGTGTGGAGAAACGAAGGTCAAAAGACCCACAACATATATTAAGATAGACGATGTAGTAGCTTACATGTTGCCTAAGGCAAAAGCACGACTTGCATCGGAACACACAAACAACGAAACAAACAACAAGCACACATGGTTTCATATGAACCATTACACGGACTCAACTACGCATGAGGGATACATGTCCGATCCTACCCTAGGGGCTCTCGGATTCAGGTGGTGGAGTGCTCGGTCTCGTAGTCACACTCCTCTGGGTCTTCCTCTGGCTCATCCTCAGAACGAGCATCATTCCCGGTCGACGGGGTCAAGGAACGAGGAGGCCCATCCTGACGACGCCTTACGCGCGGGTCGGTGAAGAGCTTACGGTACTCCTTCGCACTCATGTGGCGACTACGTGCAGGTGCATCACTAGCTGGGGGTACTCCTCCTCGAAAAGCGACAGCTGGTCGTCCCTCGGGGGCTCCATCCTTCTTGATCTTGTCTGGCTTGGTCTTGGCTTGTCGAAGTAGCCCTCGGGTGTGGTGAAGTTCCTCGCGGAGCTTCACGGATTCCTTCACCAAGTTGTGAACAAGACTATCGGCGGAGATATTGAAGTAGGTCTGGAACCGGAGTGATACGCCATCCTCCTTGGCCGGAATCAGCGTCCAACTCTCGCCCAAGTCATCCTTCCGGAAGGGAAGGTAGCGAGTAGCTAGTTCATCAGCCATCTCTGGAATGATGTCTCGAAGGTGTAGGAGTGCCTTGCGTGCAGCTATCTCGACGGCAAGTATCATAGTCACTGTCCGTGGTCCTTCAAAGAACCAACTGGTCGGGGAGTCGTTTGCCTTCACGACCACATCCACGTGGTACTCCTTCGTGACGGCATCGACCCAGTGCTCGTGGTAGAGGAAAATGGGTGGTTGGCGAAACTAGCACTTCTCCAGGCTATCCCCAAGGAGTAGGGGAAAGCCGGCTGTCGACAAGGCTTCGGGTACGACGGCCATCTACAAAGGTTTGAAAAGAGGAGAGTCAGCAAAGTGTTGTGTGAAGCATAGGAGAGATAAATAGTGCAGAATTCCTAAGTTCCAAAGCTAGGTGTAGTTTTGAAAACGGCTTTAATCCTACTAACTTCCATGCTAACTAAGGGCTTCCTACAGTCAGGATGGCTCTGATGCCATCTCTGTGGGGACCCCGACTCATAAGTCGAGATCACCGAATGCACGTGTACAGTGGTCCCAGAGATCAATGCTCACTAAACATACGAAAGCTGAATAAAAGATTTTTACATCCACACTTAACGTCTTACACAAATGATGACCACGAAGGTCTCAGTCTTACAAGGATAGGGCCACTCGGGCGAAACACTAAGTCTAGAACAAGCAGCGGAAATCTTTGTCGAAAGTGTGAACCCATACCATCTGCCTTAACCTACAGGCACTCTGACTAGGAAGCGTCCTATTTCGCATGCTCGTCTCCAATGAAATCTTTGACATATTCCTATTCTTCCATGCCTGGCCAATTAAATAACCTGAGGCAAGCCAATGAGTACTTTGAATGTACTCGCAAGCAACCCAAGAGTGGAACGAGGCAATAATGGTGCATGATATAGCACTATAGGTAATTTGCGGAAAGTTGATTTTGTATGCAAGCGACATGATCAAGTAATAGTAAGTATGCATCAACAACTAACCAAGTATTCATGATAACACATTGTCGATACCATCACGGTATCAGTTGAACACATCATGTTCACGCTAAGTCATCGGACTTAGTTCATTTCTCATGCCAAGTCATCGGACTTGACTCAGGTGACGTCTTGTCACTAACACACCCATACTCACACCAATATTTCACAAAAACATTCGGACGTAGTCTAAGAAGGACCTCCAACTGTCCATGACGGCGGACGCGGCTAGTCGAAAAGTTTTACACTTTGCAAAGGTTGCACACTTTACCTAGAAGACTCCGGGAACTTCCGTGTCATCCACGAATCGCGGTATATACATACCCGAGGTAAGCACCCGAACAATGCCTTTCCCTCGGCGATACTAAACAAAGAGTCCACTCAATTGGTACCCAGCCCTCATCATGTACATCACACGAGCCTTGCTCAAACCATACCATCCATGAGGGGACCAACGGTGTGCCCGGTGCCTGTAAAGACAGCGCATGATCGTACATCCGGTACGACCCCGTATCGAGAGTGACCATGCCACGCTCGCAACTAGTAATGCGGGCTCCTTGCCAGTACCCACCAAGGTAATCAACAAAGCCCCGTCCCATAAGGAGTATCGTGGTTGCGAATGTAATCCGTTTTTGAAAACACACACCCATTTGTTCCGGTACACCACTTCTTTCTCAAGTGGTCACCCAACTCATCATCATCTCCCTCGGGCATTAGTGACACCCGACGGGGTTTTCGAAAGAGTATTAAAAACACACACCTTTTGGTATCACCATGCATAAGTCCCATCCTACTTGCGTAGCATCTACTAGCAACCTATCTACTCCCACCCGCACAACCCTCATAAGGTGGTAGGGTCGTGCTCGATGCAAGTATCAACGGAAAGCACCGGAGGCATCCCACCGAAGGGGAAACCACCACATCATATGATCGATAATGCCGGAAGTAAAGTGCTATATGACATGCAAGTTAAAATAGTTTCTTGATATGGTCAAAGGGCTGCTTGCCTGGCTCGACAAATTCTCCGAGGTCTTCGAAGTCTTCGAGTCCAACTTGTCCATCAACGGCACAATCTATCGTCGCGAAATAAACAATAATAAATAAACAAGCATGCAAACAGAGCACTCAAACTACTCAACAAAATGTTTACCTATTCTGTTAAATACCCAAGGTTATACTAAAAATATCTACAAAATGTTTTGTTGTGAAAAATCATTTTATAATAAAATAACAGAGGCAAAAAGAATGTGTTTAATAGGTTTTAATATAACCAGTAGATAAAAGTTTTTCAATAAATTATACAAATGGCACTATTAAATTCTACAGATTATTCTGAGATTTATGGTGGAGAAAATATTTGCATTGGGCAAATAATCCAGCGAGTGGAATTTTTAGAAAATAACAGAAAAAATAAAAAGGAGAAGGGCACTACGCCCTACGGGCCAGATCTGCCCACCCGAGCCGGCCCAGGGAGGGAACCAGCCCAGGCGCGCGGCGCGCGCCAGTTCAAACCTGACCAGCGGGCCAAGCTGGTTAGCGAGAGGGAGAGAGGCAGGGGACCTGGGGAGGATGACAAGCAGGGCCTGCTTGTCATCACCTTCCTCAGGCCAGGGAGAGGCGAGAGGGCTCACCGGTGGCTACAGGGTACGGGGAGACGAACGGAGGGTACCGCCGTGCTCAGGGGCTCGTCGCCAGTCGGGTGGAGGTGGAGGGAACCGGCGGGAAGGTCCTGGTCGCCGATGATGAAGAACCCGCGGCGGAGGGAGGATCGGGAGGAGGTCTCCGGCCCTTTTTGCCCTGCAAAGCGAGCGGAGGGAGCGGGGAAACGGTCAGAGAGGAGAGAGGTGAGAAACTGGAGGAGAGGGGGATTCGGAGGGGCACGTACCGCAAGATTGACTGCGGGCCACCGCGGCGATCTCCGGCTCGATCCTGGCGACTGGGGCCCTGGGAGCTTGCGGGGGCAGAGTGGGGGCTCGATTGGGGTGAGAGAGAGACGGCAGAGAGGAAGAAGGAGGTCCGGGGGCCTTATATAGGCGGGGGCCGGTCCACCGAGGACGCCGTACGCCGGTGAGGTCGTAGCCCTCAGCACAGAGCACGGGGGCGAGCTGGGGCTTGTCTAGGGCGTTCCTGGGAGGGGTCCAGGCACAAAGGAAGGGAGAGATGGAGGGGAGGAGCGCGCGCGTGCGAGCTCCCGCATTGGCCGGTTCGGTTGGCGGCGGGCACGCATGGAGGAGGGAGAAGGAGAGAGAGGGAGGGGGCCCATCGTCTGCAGGGTTGCAGACGTCGAGGCCGACCAGACGGCGAAATGTGGGAGGCTCAAGGCGGCCAGGGCCATGCAGTGGCCAGCGGCTACAGTGCTCGTCGGCACTGTAGCACGCTCTGGAGCACGGCTATTGCAGGCCATGGCATGCCCTTTGCGCCTTCTGCGCGTCCACCCATGTCTAGGGGATCTAGGGGAAGAAAACTAACTAGGCTAGGCCCTTGGATGCTCTGGGGAGGGATTAGAATAGAGGGAGAGTGGGAAAAGAGGTCCTGCCAGGTGGACCAGAGGGTAAAAATGGGGGTTTTCACCATCTCAATCATGGAGCTAGCCGTTGGGATTGCTACTGGAGGTGCTGGGGGTATGGGTGGAGCTGTGATAAAAAGGAGGAGGCAAGGGTAAAAGGATTTGAGGTGAAAAATGCCAGTTTTACATTTCTGGCAGAAGGTGTTTGATAATGTTTAGGGGGGTCAAATGAACTTGGATCATCTTGAGATTTGACAAGGTCAAGGGGTGATGAAAAACAAGAGTGATCACCAAGTTTGAGCTTAATAGAAGAAAGTTCATAATGGACCTAGGGAAAACCTAGAAATAGACATAATTTGTTTTCTATAGATTCAAAGGGGTTAGGCTTTAACCCTTGATGCACCACTTAGTGGATCATCACTAATTGGCCATTAGAGCATGCCCACAAAGTTTGAGGCCAAGGGAAGATACTTCACAATGTAAAGTTGTCAAAATTTGAATCTGGATAGAAATGGATTTGGGTTGGTTTGATGAAGCAATCCAACTTGTATTGAGATGAAACTTTGCAAGATCATCACCTATGATAGTGTTGACTTGCTAGAATTTTCTTGGAATTTATTGAGAATATTTCTTGCACAAACATTCCAAAAGTTTGATCTGATCAGGAAGGGTTTTGAGGGGTTTTTCCCATGTTATGATCAAGCCCTTGTGTTGAAACTCATATATATGGAAACTATATTTCCACTGAGTCTCTCTAAATTTTCTCAAATATTTTCAAAGCATTTAAATAATTTTCCCTTAGGAAAAGCCATTTCTGTTCTTAAGAAAAAGCCTTTAAATAAAATATGAAAATAATCTTTAGAAATAATATTTGGTGGTTTTGAGAAGTCATATATATAGTAGGTTTCAAATAAAGCATTTGGGAAGAAAAGATCCACCTAAATTGAGGACTTGTAGTTCAAACCTCAATTCAGGGGTTTTAGTGAACTTAAATTGAATAAATCCTTTTTGGTGAAAATAAATTTTGATAAAAATATTTTTGAGCTATATTTACATGGCATGATCATAGGGCAAGGAATTTGGATCAAGGAAGATGAAGGTGGAGTGGAGTAGAACCTAATAGTGCCAAACTTGAACACTCAAGCAATTCAAACAAGCATCACATCAAACAAGCATGCACTCAAAAAGTTTTAGTTGGCTCCAAATTTTTATAAAACCAAACACAACAATGTGCCAAAATATAGGGTGTGACATAAACACATGGAGACTTTTGCCGGTTGGTTGCAAACAAAGCTCATCAATGATAATGATGTTCCAGATGAACTGTACTGGTTGGCCAAGATACCAAGTTCGACTGTAACGACTTTCAAAGGGTACGAGATAAATGGGAATACATTTTACACGATTTCCCAAGATAAAAAGAGCACCAACCAAAACAGTGGTGTCCGCTATGATGCAACTAACTTTCAAGACACATATTATGGTTACATAGAGGAGATATGGGAACGTGACTATGGACCTGATCTTAAGGTCCCTTTGTTTCAGTGCAAATGGGTCAAATATACTGGAGGCAGGGTACAGGTAGACCCGCAGTACGGAATGACAAGAGTGGATCTCAACAATCTTGGATACACGGACGACTCATTCGTCCTAGCCAATGATGTGGCTCAGGTTTTCTATGTGAAGGACATGTCTAGCAAACCGAGGAGAAAAAAGATAAGAAAGCGAAAACATCATACGATGAGCCAAAGCGCCACATAGTTCTTTCAGGTAAAAGAAACATTGTGGGAGTGGAGGACAAGACAGACATGTCAGAAGATTATGAAAAGTTTCATGAAATCCCTCCCTTCAGAGTGAAGACTGACCCAAGCACCCTGTTAAATGATGAAGATTCTCCATGGTTACGGCGCAATCATAAGCAAGGGACAAACACGCAGAAAAAGTCTTACACCATGAGATCCCACTCTGGGATGTAACCGGCTTCACCGTCATAACTTTTTATGTGAAGGACATGCATGCATTTTCTAGCATGGTATCTTTGTAACAGTTTGTACACGAAGTGCATCCAGTTTGTACATGAAGTTTTTGCCGTAACCCTCTCAACTCTTTAGAAGTTGCTATGTGGGTGAAATTATGATGTCATGCCAAGTTACAGCCTTTTTAGAGTTCATTTGTACTACTTTTCAAATTCAGGGTCATTTTGTTCAAAATAAATCATTAAATGCATGGAAAATATCAAATGAAGTCAGAAAGGGTTGAAAATTGATAATGTGCCTTTGAATAGTGCATATTGAACACACAAAAAGTATGGGGTTAAAATAAGTTATTAAAAATGAAATCCCTTTGTAATAGATGAGTTTTCGTCCGAAACCCTCATACTTCGAAAGAGATTGTCCAATTTGTACACGAAGCGCATCCAGTTTTTGCCGTAACCCTCTCAACTCTTTATAAGTTCCTATGTGGGTGAAATTATGATGTCATGCCAAGTTACAACCTTCTGAAAGTTCATGTGTACTGCTTTTCAAATTCAGGGTCATTTAGCTCAAAATAAATCATTAAATGCATGGAAGATATCAAATGAAGTCAGAAAGGGTTGAAAATTGAATATGTGCCTTTGAATGGTGCTATTGAACACACAAAAAGTATGGAGTTAAAATAAGTTATTAAAAATGAAATCCCTTTGTAATAGATGAGTTTTCGTCCGAAACCCTCATACTTCGAAAGAGATTGTCCAATTTGTACACGAAGTGCATCCAGTTTTTTTCGTAACCCTCTCAACTCTTTAGAAGTTGCTATTTGGGTGAAATTATGATGTCATGGAAAGTTACAACCTTTTCAGAGTTCATTTGTACTGCTTTTCAAATTCAGGGTTATTTAGCTCAAAATAAATCATTAAATGCGTGGAAAATATCAAATGAAGTCAGAAAGGGTTGAAAATTGATAATGTGCCTTTGAATGGTGCATATTGAACACACAAAAAGTATGGAGTTAAAATAAGTTATTAAAAATGAAATCCCTTTGTAATAGATGAGTTTTTGTCCGAAACCCTCATACTTCGAAAGAGATTGTCCAATTTGTACACGAAGTGCATCCAGTTTTTGTCGTAACCCTCTCAACTCTTTAGAAGTTGCTATTTGGGTGAAATTATGATGTCATGCAAAGTTATAACCTTTTCAGAGTTCTTTGTACTGCTTTTCAAATTCAGGGTTATTTAGCTCAAAATAAATCATTAAATGCGTGGAAAATATCAAATGAAGTTAGAAAGGGTTGAAAATTGATAATGTGCCTTTGAATGGTGCATATTGAACACAAAAAAAGTATGGAGTTAAAATAAGTTATTAAAAATGAAATCCCTTTGTAATAGATGAGTTTTCGTCCGAAACCCTCATACTTCGAAAGAGATTGTCCAATTTGTACACGAAGTGCATCCAGTTTTTGCCGTAACCCTCTCAACTCTTTAGAAGTTGCTATGTGGGTGAAATTATTATGTCATGCCAAGTTACAACCTTTTCAGAGTTCATTTGTACTGCTTTTCAAACTCAAGATATGACATTTCAAATGCCATATAATCAAATTGTCTTATACAGCAGTTTAAGTTGTTCAAACATGCATGGAAACACCATAAACAGAATCTTTATATTTTTCTGATATTTTTTCATATATTATTTATTTCCATTGGAGTCATAGTTTTTTCTATGATTTTTTAAAGTTTAGGAGTTTTTCTGAAAATAATAACTAATAATGAATTAAAAAATCTTTAGTACCGGTGCGAGCCACGCACCGGTACTAAAGGTCCACCGCGCCGCGCGTTTTTGGGGAGGACCTTTAGTACCGGTGCGTGGCTCGCACTGGTACTAATGACCCCTTTAGTACCGGTGCGAGCCACACACCGGTACTAAAGGGCCTCCACATATAAATAGTGGAGGCCTCGTCCCAGTGCGAGCCACGCATCGGGAGAAGCTTATTTTCACCGCCAGGCTACCGGAATTCCTCGTCATTGGACCTCCTCGCCCTCCTCCCCAAGCCAGCTCCTCGTCGCCATCCCCGAGCCCTGCCCGACGCCATTGCCTCTAAACCGTCCCCAAGCCCTGTCCGCCAACGCATTCGCCAGACTTCGCCTCTCCCTCCTCGCCGAGCCGCCAGCCCGCTCCTCGTCGCTGCCCCCGATCGACACCGTCGCCGAGCCCTCCCCAACGCGTCGTGCCGCCGGCCCGCCCCGACGATCCATCCCGCCGGTGAGCTCCGACGATCGAGCCCTACCAAAATAGAGACTTTAATATGTATGAGATGTTAGATAATTTTAATTTTTGGAAATAGAGTTCATTGTTTTAAATATGTATGAGATGTTAGATGATTTTAATATGAAAGTGATATGATGATTTTATATAGAAAATGTTGATGGATGTATATATATATAGAAAATGTTAATATGATGATTTTTGGATGTTAATTATTTTTGATGGATGTTAATTATTTTTGAAAATTACAGTTTATAGAATTGACTGATTTTTTTTAATAATTGGAATCAGTTTTTGGCAAAGGGTGAAAACAATTTCAAAATGAGTGAAAGCGGTCTTTTTGACTGCGAGAAATGAATTAGTTTAGTTTTAGGTTTAGTTTAGGTTTAGTTTAGGCCCCCGACCCCGACATGACACCCCCCCACACCCTGACCCCGACATGACACCCTGACACCCCAACACGGCACCCCCGACCATGACACAGCACGACGACCCCGACACAACACCCTTGACACCCCGACCCCAACACGACACCCCGACCCCGACACAACACCCTGACACGCCACCCCTGACCATGACACGCATAGCACCCCTACCCCGACATGACACCCCCGACACCCCGACATGATAGCCCCGACAGCCTGACCCCGACCACGACACATCACCCCTATTTAGCTAGTTAGTTAGTTAGGTTATCAGGTTAGTTTAGTTGGTTTAGTTAGTTTGGTTAGTTTAGTTAGGTAGGTCATCCTTAGGTTATTAGGGCATGTGTTAATTTTGTTAGATTCTAAGTGTTATTTAATTTGTTAGATGCTAAGTGTTAATTTTGCTAAGTTTTATTTAATTCTTTTCATAATTAAGTGTTTTCTCGACGTCGACGATGCCGATCCCGCATCCTTGTCGTCGAGTCGCCGGAGGAGGTCACTTGCTTGAGCCGAGGAGCCCTATCATGGATTAGGCTCCGTCGGGCTGGTACTGGGAGATTTTTCCTTCCGGGTAGCGCAGCTTGGTGAGGAGCCAGCCCGTCGTCGACCCAGAGGTTCTGTGGTGGGGGCCGCATGGGCCACGGAGTTTTCAGAGGCTTGAGTCCCCTGCGGAAGTGGTACAGTACCATGTTAGCAAGGAGAACGAGCACGTCTATCTCTACATGGCAACTTTGGAGGCCAGGTCCAACAATACCTGCCAGATTCTTTAGGGATCTCATTGCAGCTATGTTTCTGTGATGGTTCCTTCTCTTTGGGTGTCCACCGCCTGCCCCGATATCCACCAGGTGCTAGGGTTCTAGCTAGATCAATATATTAGCTACTATATATGTATTATTATGATGTATTAGCTAGATCGATGGATTAGCTGATGTATTAACAATTATCCGAGATTATGAGATGAGATCTTTTCTAAGAACTACTATATATGTATTCGATGATGCATTATTAATTAACTATTAGTTATTTGGATTCTTGAATGCATGCTAATTTGAATACTAATTTGTTTTATCTATATTATTATGGATTAGTTATTAAGCTATGGACAATACTGGTAGAGCTCATGAAGAGGACATCTTCGACATGAAACGCTCCTCCGAAAACCCAGCGGACCTTTTGGGTGAATCACATGATGATGACGGCTCACAATATCTGAATGATTACGGTGATGGATGTGAGGCCGAGGAAGAACAACTGATGCTCCAAAATCCGGAACAACTAACAATGTCCGGTGAGGTATATACACATATTAGCCTCTGGTGATCATTACATGTGTATTAATTGATTTGTATATATATATATTAACA
Source organism: Hordeum marinum (assembly GCA_022496015.1). Lineage (NCBI taxonomy): Eukaryota > Viridiplantae > Streptophyta > Magnoliopsida > Poales > Poaceae > Hordeum > Hordeum marinum. The sequence goes on from CM039673.1 coordinate 303,127,528, forward strand.
AATCTTTTTTCTTTTAATTTCTAGCCCTCCGGATCGAGCCAATATAGTAGAAAGGTACGAGGCAGTGCCAAAATATTGAAAACCAACGTAAAGCTCAATCTTGATGCTTTCAAACATGATGGCGCACCAGCTCACCCTTAAGCCAATGCCAAGACATTTGTGCGTCAATGCGGAGTGGTTGTTAGGTATGGAGTCCCGATCACAATGCAAGAATGGATTCAACCAAACAACCCAAAACCAGGAGTGAATTATGTCGATACAAGAATTAAAGATACCCTTTGGCAAGATCTCATGGGGCATTTCATCCTCCCGGATTCTCTCTCGGAGCACCAAAGGGACAAAGTCAAGGAGTTTGCTCTCCATAAGATGGTCGGCGCGTTCTAGACTTGGAAGAAAAGATTATGGACCGAGTACAACGCTAGAGGCCAGAAGGTGCCCGAATTCATAGGAATATACGAGAAGGTAAGGAATCACTGGGACGCATTTATCGAGTACAAGACATCGGAAGCTGCTATGGAGAAGTCGGCAAAGAATAAGATAAATGCAGAGAAAAAAAAGTATCACCATAAACTAGGGACAGGTGGATACAAGTCAGCCATTCCAAAATGGGATGCATTAGAGAATAAGATGCATGCTGAAGGGATCACTCCAGTAACCTTCCACTGGCCTCGGAGGTGCAGGAATTGGTTTTTTGCACATGGGGGAAAGTTGGACCCAGCAACAAGGAAGATTATTGCACTGGCCAGTCTAAAGCATGCATCAGATGAGTTGATTGAAGCAATAAAAGCTGCCCAAGAAGGACGGTTTCACCCCGATAGAGAGAACGACGAGCTTACACGCACCCTCGGGAATCCCAAACACGGAGGACAAACACGAGGCATGGGCGTTGTTCCATGGTATGAGGGGTTTGTGGGATTGAACGACAGTTATAAAAGCCGTTCGGGAAAAAAGAAGGTGGAAGCAGACCGACTTTCAAACTTGGAACAGAAGTATGAGAAGTAGCAGCTGCAGATATAGGTACTGGCCCAGCAAAGGGCAACTCCGCGATAGGAGGCATCGGAACCCGTCCCATTTACACTGCCGAAAAGCAGCATGGGTTCCACAAGGTCACTGCTGGGTCACACCCCCGTGGATGATATTACTGAGAAGACATCTTGTGAGCTAATCCAAAAAATTTAGAACATACCCATGTGTGTCGCGACAGTCTATGCTTTACCAAATACACTTGATGTTCTCTGGCATTGCAATCCGGTTCCATCTAGGTATGCTCATGTCGCGATGGACGCAATAGAGCCAGGATATGATGAACTATTGCTTGACATCCCTGGAGGTGAGGGAGAGTCCACACTGGCAGAAGCCGGTCGTGGTCTTATTCTATGGAGTAAGGACTGCATCGTCTTTCCACATTCGGCGCTAAGGCCACCGGCTCCTCCGAGTATCGATGTCCAGCGCGAGGGATCCCAGCCAGAGGCATCGCAGTGCCAGCAGTCCTCCCCACCTCCCCAGCAGTCCTCCCCACCCCCCAACAGTCCTTCCTACCTCCCCAGCAGTCCTCCCCACCTCGCCAGCAGTCCTCCCAACCTTGAGACGAAGCATGGCACGAGTCCATATAGTCGATATCGATCTCCACCGCGTGAGCCGACTCCACCCCGGCAGAGGTCCCGCCAGCAGGGCTCCCAAAAGAAGAAGGCCAGCAGGAGTCCTCTTCGGAAGAAAGCAAAGAAGAAACTTGAGCCTCCGGCCAAAAGGAAGCTGCCTTACGACATGACACCAGAGGAAAACAAAATTGAAAGTGATCGCCAAGTGAAAGCCTTTTTTGCGAAGAAGACCATGCCGCCAAAGGAGGTAATACCCAAGGAAGTCCAAGAGTACTTTATGGAACACTTTATTGATCGACCCCCGACATATGTCGAGCGTATGCCCACATACTATGAGCGGCAGATTCAGAAGGCAAATGAGCAGAGAAGTCGGCCCGGCCCAAGGAAGAAGTCGGGAAGTACGACATCAACGAAAGGTGGTACTACTAGCAGGAAAATAGTTCCCCAGTTGGGAGAACAATCCAAGCAATCGATCTCTCTGCTCAAGGTGAGTACCAATCCAAGCAAGAAATCGATCCAACCAGTCGACGTGCAAGGCAACCCAATCGACCTCTAAGAAGTAGAGGCTGCAGGTCTCACTCTTGGCGAAATCCCTGGCACCGAGGAAATCCGCGGGTACGATGCAACTGAGTGCGCAATGCAATATGCCGTCGGAAAACCACTTGTCACACCCGAGGAGTACAAGGAACTACCAACTATGATGCGACGGTTGCATGATTGGTACCTGCGTGAAGCAAAGCGAGGGGAGACGGCGGTCATGGTCAAAGTAAAGGAAGAGCATTACATCAATGGATGTGACATATGTCTTGAATTCTTAGAACTTTTCCAGTTATACCACATGGACTCTATCGACAAAACTCTCATCAGTTGTTATTGTCTGTAAGTGATTTATATCTTTAATAATTTAAGTCTCTAGCTAAGATATCGTTCATTGGATTATCCTCACTATATATGTTCTTTTCTACTCTATTATGCAGATTGAAGATGTGGGAATTGAAACAAGAGGGAATCGATGACATTGGATTCATCGACCCAAGTACCATTAAAGGTCATGTGGTAAAACATTATGCCAAGGACATAGAAGATCTCTTGGAAAATTTTCTAGAGGCACTAATGAATACCAAATCTACTATAATATTTCCTTACAACATGGGGTGAGTGTTTACTCTCTTGTATACTGCTCATTCTATTGTTGCATACTAGCTCGCTGTCTAGTGTAGTTGATGAGTTATATGCATGCCTGCTTAATTATATAAACTTCTGCGTAGAGACCACTATATCCTCCTAAATATTATCCTCACTGATGGACTTGTTCAAGTGTACGACTCACTAGATACACTAGAACAATCATACGTGGACTTGTATGTTATGATAGAACGGTAATTTCAATCTTTATCGACCTTACCTTCTTTCATTATTTCCTGATATCAAAAGTAATTATAATAACTCTTTCGTTCTTTTTCTTTGCCGTGTAGTGTTTGGAAAAATATGATAGAAAAAAACCATCACGGTCGTCAATGGAAACCGAAGCTGAAGTGGAAAAAGATGCAGGTAATTAAGTAGTACTACTAGGTCCACGCATCTCTTTAAATCTAGTTTCAATACCATTATCACATGCTTGATTATTAATTATCTTATTGAATTCTATTCATTCGCAAAGTGCACGAAGCAGCCACAGGGGACAAATTTATGTGGATACTTCCTCTGCGAGAACGTTCGCATCCAGACCGAAAGTCGTATACGTCGCAGAGGAGCACGTGAAAGACAACTCCGGGTTTGGCAGATGATGTCGAAGCCCTCACCCGAGAAACGCTTTGTAGTACTTCAAGAGGAATTTGCGGCATTTCTTCTTCAACATGTCATTGATGTAAATGGAGAGCACTATTACTTACCGCCGCCTCAATAATGCTAGCAAATCAGTAGTAGAAAACTGAGATTTCATCCGGAGCACTAGCTAGCTAGTCCAGGTCGGGTTTTGGGCCTTAAGTTATAAGTCCCAGAATATATATGGATGTGCAATTCCATTTGTATATATATTGTGTATGAGATATTGTATATTATATTATATATATGCATCAACTTGTGTAATGTTTACAGTATGTAGCACCGTAAAATAAATTTGAAATGAATGGAAAACTAAAACCTAATTAAAAGCTAAAACAAAAAAACAGAACACTTAGTACTGGTTGGTATCACCAACTGCTACTAAAGGTCCTCCACCACCAGCCCACGCAGGCAGCCACATGGTGGGCCTTTAGTACCGGTTGATATCACCAACCAGTACTAAAGGTCCTCCACCACCAGCCCACGTAGGCAGCCACGTGGTGGGCCTTTAGTAAAAGTCCGTGGGCCAGCCGGTACTAAAGGTCTGGACCTTTAGTCCCGACCCTTTAGTAACGGTTGGGGAACCGGTACTAAAGGAACATCCCGACCGGGACAACTGATCGACATTCTACTAGTGTGGTGAAGCGTAGGAAATTTTTTGTTTCCCATGCAACGTTCCCCAACAGTGGCATCATGAGCTAGGTCTATGTGTAGATGAGATCTTGAGTAGAACACAAAGAGTTTGTCGGCGTTTATGCTTAGATTTCTTCCTCCCTTGGTCATGTTTTGGTTCAGCAGTATTGTGGGATGAAGCGGCCCGGACCAACCTTACTCGTATACTTACGAGAGACCGGTTCCATCAACTGACGTGTAACTTTGTTGCACAAAGATGGCTGGCGGGTGTCTGGTTCTCCTACTTTAGTTGGATCGGATTTGACAAAGGCGGTCCTTGAGAAGGTTGAAAAGCAACTTATGTATCACCATTGTGGTTTTGCGTAGGTAAGAATTGTTCTTGCTAGATACCCGTAGCATCCACGTAAAACTTGCAACAACAATTAGAGGACGTCTAACTTGTTTTTGTAGGGTATGTCGTGATGTGATATGGCCAATTACATGATGAGATATATGTGATGTATGATATGATCATGTGATGTATAGAATATCACGACTTGCATGTCGATGAGTAAGGCAACCGACAGGACCCATAGGGTTGTCTTTAATTATTGTATGACATGCGTGTCAATTATTAAGCGCTATGTAATGCTTTATTTTATCGCTAAGCGGTAGAGGTAGTAGTAGAAGCATGGTGGGCGCGACAACCTCGATGGAGACACGTTGATGGAGATCATGGTGTCATGCCAGTGATGATGGAGATCATGCCGGTGCTTAAGGATGGAGATCAAAAGCACAAGTCCATGGCCATATCATGTCACTTATGATTTGCGTGTGATGTTAATCCTTTTATGCACCTTGTTTTGCTTAGGACGACGGTAGCATTATAAGGTGATCCCACACTTAAATTTCAAGATAAATTGTGTTCTCCCCGAGTGTGCACCATTGCCAAAGTTCGTTGTGTCGAGACACCATGTGATGATCGGGTGTGATAGACTCTACATTAACATACAATGGGTGCAAGCCAGTGTTGCACATGCGGAACACTCAGGTTAAACTTGACGAGCCTAGCATGTACAGACATGGCCTCGAAACACAAGAGACTGAAAGGTCAAACATGAGTCATATAGTAGATATGATAAACATGATGATGTTCACTATTGAAACCACCTCAACTCACGTGATGATCGAACTTGAGTTGGTGAATTTCGATCATGTATCACTCAGATGAACTGAGTGATGTCAATTTGAGTGGGATATTTAGTAATTTGATTAACTAAACTCATTATCTTGAACAATAGTCTTAGTAACATTTGCATATTTATGTTGTAGATCAATGGCTCGCGAAGTAGCACCCCTGAATTTTAATGCGTTACTAAAGAAAGCTAAGTTGAAAGATGATGGAAGTAAATTTGTGGACTGGGCCCATAATCTGAGGATTATCTTACGGCTTCCCATAAGGCATATGTCCTTGATGCACCGCTTGGTAACCAACCCGCAGACTTTTCATCCGAAGACGTTAAGAACGCTTGGGAGGCACGTTCTGGAGATTATTCAATAGTTCAGTGTGCAATATTGTATGGCTTTGAACGTCATGGAGCATATGAGGAGTTGGAGTTTATCTTTAATTAGAATGCCCAGATCGAGAGGTATGAGACCTCCGATAAGTTCTACGCTTGCAAAATGGAGAAGAACAGGTCTATCAGTGAACATATACTCAGAATGTTTGGGTATTCGACTCGTTTGGCGGAGTTAGGGATGCCCCTTCTGCCAGAGGCGATCACTGATAGAGTTCTTCAATCATTGCCACCAAGCTACAAGAGCTTCGTGCTGAACTATAACATGCACGGGATGAACAAGTCAGTCACCGAGCTGTTTGCGATGCTAAAAGTCGCTGAGTCTGAAATCCAGAAAAAACATCAAGTGTTGATGGTCAATAAAACCACTAGTTTCAAGAATAATGGCAAGGGAAAGAAGGGTAAATCCAAGAAGGGTGGCAAAGAAGTTGCTCCTCCCGTGAAGAAACCCAAGGCTGGACCCAAGCCAGAAACTGAGTGCTTTCATTACAAGGGAACTGGTCACTGGAAGCGGAACTGCCCCAAAAATTATCTAGCTGACAAGAAGGCGGCCAACAACAAACAAGGTATATATGGTATACATGTTATTGATGTGTACCTTACTAGATCTCGTTGTAATGCCTGGGTATTTGATATTGGTTCGGTTGCTCACATTTGCAACTCAAAACACGAATTGCGGAATAGACGAAGGCTGGCAAAGGACGAAGTGACGATGTGCGTGGGAAATGGTTCCAAGGTTGATGTGATCGCCGACGACATGCTCTCTCTTCGATTACCATCGGGATTAATGATGAACCTGAATAATTGTTATTTAGTGCCTGCGTTAAGCATGAACATTATATCTGGATCTTGTTTATTGCGAGACGGTTACTCATTTAAGTCAGAGAATAATGGTTGTTCTATTTATATGAGTAATATCGTGTCTGTCATGCACCCAATGTGAGGGGTTTATTCATATTGAATCTTGATAGTGATGATACACATGTTCATAACATTGATGCCAAATGATGTAGAGTTGATAATGATAGTACCACTTTCTTGTGGCACTGCCATTTAGGTCATATTGGTGTAAACGCATGAAGAAGCTTTATGCTGATGGACTTTTGGAGTCACTTGATTTTGAATCACTTGACACATGTGAACCATGCCTCATGGGAAAGATGACTAAAACGCCGTTCTCTGGAACAATGGAACGGGCAAGTGACTTGTTGGAAATCATACATACTGATGTGTGCGGTCCAATGAATGTTGTGGCGTTCTTTGGATATCGTTAGTTTCTCACCTTCACTGATGACTTAAGTAGATATGGGTATATTTACTTAATGAAACATAAGTCTGAAATGTTTCAAAAGTTCAAGCAATTTCAGAGTGAAGTTGAGAATCATCATAACAAGAAGATTAAATTCCTGAGATCTGATCAAGCAGGAGAATATCTGAGTTATGAGTTTGGCAGTCACTTAAGACAGTGCGGAATTCTTTCACAATTAACACCACCTAGAACACCACAGCGTAATGGTGTGTCCGAACGTCGTAATCGAACCTCATTAGATATGGTGCGTTCTATGATGTCTCTTGTCGATTTGCCACTATCATTCTGTGGTTATGCATTAGAGACAGCTGCATTCACTTTAAATAGGGCACCATCGAAATCCATTGAGACGACGCCATATGAACTATGGTTTGGCAAGAAGCCAAAGTTGTCCTTTCTTAAAGTCTGGGGATGTGATGCTTATGTCAAAAAAGCTTCAGCCTGAAAAGATGGATCCCAAAGCGGAGAAATGCGTCTTCATAGGATACCCAAAAGAGACAGTTGGGAATACCTTCTATCTCAGATTCGAAGGCAAAGTGTTTGTCACAAAAAACAGAACATTTCTTGAGAAAGATTTTCTCTTGAAAGAATTGAGTGGGAGGAAAATAGAGCTTGATGAGGTTATTGAACCTTTACTTCAACCAGAGAGTAGCGCAGCGTAGAAAGATGTTTCTGTGGAGCCTACAATAGTTGAAGAGGAAGTTAATGATAATGATCATGAAGCTTTGGATCAAGTTACTATGGAACCTCGTAGGTCGACAAGGGAGCATACTGCTCCTGAGTGGTATGGCAACCCTGTCTTGGAGGTCATGTTGTTGGACGACAATGAACCTAAGAGCTATGGAGGAGTGATGATGGGCCTGGATTCTGAGAAATGGTTAGAGGCCATGAAATCTGAGATGGGATCCATGTAAGAAAACAAAGTATGGACTATGGAAGTATTACCTAAAGGGCGAAAAGCCATTCAGAACAAATGGATCTTTAAGAAGAAGACGGACGCAGACGGTAATATCACCGTCTATAAAGCTCGACTTGTGGCAAAGGGTTTGTCACAAGTTCAAGGAGTTGACTACGATGAGACCTTCTGACCCGTAGCGATGCTTAAGTCCGTCAGAATCATGTTAGCAATAGCTGCATATTTCCACTATGAAATTTGGCAGATGGATGTCAAAACAGCGTACCTCAATGGTTTCCTTGAGGAAGAGTTGTATATGATGCAACCATAAGGTTTTGTCTATTCAGAGAATGCTGATAAAGTTTGCAAACTCCAGCAATCCATTTACGTACTGGTGCAAGCATCTCAGAGTTGGAATGAGCGCTTTGATGAGGTGATCAAAGCGTTTGGGTTTATACAAGTTTATGGAGAAGCTTGTATTTACAAGAAAGTGGGTGGGATCTCTATAGCATTTATAATATTATATGTGGATGACATATTGCTGATTGGAAACAATATAGAAATGCAGGAAAGCATGAAGGAATATTTGCACAAGAGTTTTTCAATGAAGGACCTAGGAGAAGCTGCTTTCATATTAGGCATTAAGATCTATAGAGATAGATCGAGATGCTTGATAGCACTTTCACAAAGCACATACCTTGATAAAGTTTTGAAGAAGTTCAAAATGGATCAGTCCAAGAAGGGATTCTTGCCTGTGTTACAAGGTGTGAAGTTGAGTAAGACTCAATGCCCAGTGACTGTAGAAGATAGAGAGAAGATGAGTGTCATCCCCTATGCTGCAGCCATAGGCTCTATCATGTATGCAATGTTGTGCACAAGACCCGATGTCAGCTTTGCCATAAGTATGGCCGGAAGGTTTCAAAGTGATCTTGGAATGGAGCACTGGACGGCGGTCAAGAATGTCCTTAAGTACCTGAAAAGGACTAAGGAAATGTTTATCGTTTATGGAGGTGATCAAGAGCTCTCCGTAAAGGGTTACGTCAATGCAAGCTTTGACACTTATCTGGATGACTCTAAGTTGCAACCGGATACGTATTTATTCTCAACGGGAGAGCGGTAAGCTGGTGCAGTTCCAAGCAAAGCATGGTAGCCGATTCTACATGTGAAGCGGAGTACATCTTAGCCTTGGAGGCAGCAAAGGAAGGTGTCTGGATGAAGCAGTTCATGACAAATGTTGGAGTAGTGCTCAGTGCACTGAATCCAATGACTCTATTCTACGATAACACTGGTGCCATTGCTCTGGCCAAGGAACCAAGGTTTCACAAGAGGACCAGACACATAAAGTGACGCTTCCATTACATCCGCGATTACATCGAGGAGAAGGACATAAATATTTGCAAAGTGCACAAGGATCTGAATGTTGCAGACCCGTTGACTAAACCTCATCCAAGGGCTAAACATGATCAACACCAAAACTGCATGGGTGTTCGATTCATTACAATGTAAATCACATAGTGATGTGAACTAGATTATTGACTCTGGTGCAAGTGGGAGACTGTTGGAAATATGCCCTAGAGGCAATAAATAAAGTGTGTATTATTATATTTCCTTGTTCATGATAATTGTTTATTATCCATGCCATAATTGTATTGATTGGAAACACATTGCATGTGTGGATATATACACAACACTTTGTCCCTAGTGTGCCTCTAGTAAACTAGCTCGTTCATCAAAGATGGTCAAGGTTTCCAAGCCATTGACATGAGATGTCATTTGATAATGGGATCACATCATTAGGAGAATGATGGGATGGACAAGACCCAAACTATAAACGTAGCATATGATTGTGTCGGTTTATTGCTACAGTTTTTTGCATGTCAAGTATATGTTCCTATGACCATGAGATCATGCAACTCACTAACATCGGAGGAGTGCCTTGTGTGTATCAAATGTTGCAACATAACTGGGTGACTATAAAGGTGCTCTACAGGTATCTCCGAGGGTATCTGCTGGGTTGGCATGGATCAACACTGGGATTTGTTACTCCGTGTGACGGAGAGGTATCTCAGGGCCCACTCGGTAGTAAAACATCACAATAAGCCTTGGAAGCAATGTGACTAAGTGTTAGCCATGTGATCTAGTATTATGAAACGAGTAAAGAGACTTTCCGGTAACGAGGTTGAACTAGGTATGGAGATACCGGTGATCGAATCTCGGGCAAGTAACATACCGAAGAACAAAGGGAACATCATATGGGATTAACTGAATCCTTGACATAGAGGTTCGACCGATAAAGATGTTCGTAGAATATGTAGGAATCAATATGGGCATCCAGGTCCCTCTATTGGTTATTGACCATACAGGTGTCTCGGTCATGTCTACATAGTTCTCGAACCCGTAGGGTCTGCACACTTAAGGTTTGGTGACATTTCGATAGTATAGAGTTATGTATGGTGGTGCCCGAAGGTTGTTCGT